>CP054674.1:8253987-9453987 GCA_013348765.1 Carpinus viminea
ATTCTAAGCAATATCAGTATTTCCTTTTTCAATAATGGTAGTTAAGCATAATGTTGCTTTCCTTATCGAAATTTTAAATTTTAGGTTCCATTTTTCTACAGGTGCCAATTATGGGAGAAGGATATGGAAATCAAGGAAATGAAAGAGCAACTTACAGAACTGGTAGGACTATTGCGGCAGAGTGAGACTAGAAGAAAGGAAGTTGAGAAGGAGCTAAAATTGAGAGAGCAAGCTGTTGCAATTGCACTGGCTACGTCAGCTTCGGTGAGATTATGACATTGTGTCTGTGTCTTCTTTTATGAACTGATATAATGACTTTTACAGCCTAATTATAGCTAAAAACTAAAATTTATGTACCTGATTTTAGATTACCTTAACTATAAGATTGAATTTTAATATTGATAACATCATAAATCGGTCAAGTAATCTTGAAGGAGGTTGATCAAGTGACTTTTAAGCAGCCATTGGAGTTGCAAATTTACCTTTAATACTAATGCATTAAACTTGTAGAGGTATGTAGGCCTTTGGGATTCTTTCTACAACTTTATGAACCTATTGTTGGTGTTGTTATGGTTTCCTTAACTTATGTTTCAAGGGTGTGAAATACACTTTTTTATTATTAACTTTGTTGTTGTAATCATTTTTATTGAAGCTCTTTGGGCTGGCCATGAACAGGTTAACTCACAGAATTCATTGAAACACTTCTCTGATGACATGAGTGGTCCCTTATCTCCAATGTCTGTGCCAGCACAGAAACAGCTCAAATATACACCAGGCATTGCTAATGGCTCCATCAGAGAATCGGTGGCATTTAGAGATCAGACACGAAAGGTTAATCTTCTGATCCTTCAATTTTTCATTTGCAATATGCTTTCCTCTTTGGCTAAGAAAGTTGGATTTATTGTTGGAGCAGATGGTACCATTAGGGCAGTTATCAATGAAAAAGTTGGCAGTTGTGGGACATGCTGGGAAGCTCTGGAAGTGGAAGAGAAGTCATCACCAGTGGCTATTACAATTTAAATGGAAGTGGCAGAAGCCATGGAGACTTTCTGAATGGATTAGACACAGTGACGAAACAATCATGAGAAGGCCTCGTCCACAAGCACTGCCAGATATGATTTAATGCTCTAAGCTCACTAGGTTTTGGTTGCCAATATTCATCTTTGACCTGAAACTACAATCCAACACATATCACGGGTAGAGGAAAAAAATAAGTGCAGGTAATCTTTAGTAAGTGTGAGAAGCACATCTTTGTTAAATATTTACTTTTGTTTTTCTTTTTTCCCTTGGACAGGGGGGCTTGAATTGTACGTATAGACACCACTTAAGAAAAAAAAAAGAAGAAGAATGTGATTACCTGAAATTTCATAGTTATATGTACATGAAACACTAATATCTAAGATATATCACTCAGTGATAAGACTTCTAAGTCTCAAGGACATATTTGTGTCGTTCATGGTGGCTATGGTAATGAGTAATGTGTGCAATTCTCCTGTTCATGTAAAATCGAACTCACTGTACTTATTTAAAATTACTAGTAAAAACTAGTCTTAGCACTTGAAAAGGAGACCGGCTTCTTCAACGAAATAGCCAAATTAACTGATGGTCATCAATACTTTTGTGTGAAGGTCAAATATCAGAAGGGTTGGTTGATAGAACTAAGTACACATGGGTGAAGCTTACCTTGTTATTCTCTGTGTATGCAGTGTGCTTTAAGTGGTTGTCGAGGATATGTGCTTGTAGCAGTCTTCGATGAGTTGATTTTGAAAAAGTTTAGTCTGTGATCTTGAATTCTTTTGCGGTGGTTGCTGCATTCGGAGCATCTTGTAAAGCTTTGTTGATGCTGCCAGTAATACAAGATAATTAGAAGAAGACACTGAAAGATGGTGGTGATGCGTTGGTGAAGGGGTATCTTGCTCGAGGTATCTGCCAATTTTTGGCATATTTTCTCTCCATAATCATAGTTCAAAAGAAGAAATTCTTTGATCAAGTCATATAAATGTGTATAAAGGGTTTTATTTCTGTTCTCTTTTTTTTTTTTTCTTTTTTCTTTTTTCTTAAATTGTAATTTTGACTGGCCAATATGTTTTAGTGCTTAACTGTTTATTGTGTGTAAGCAAATAGTGATATTGTTGAAAGAAATGAACTCCTTAGGGTTTCTGCCGTATGACAAAGAAATTCTTTATAGAGATTCTATTTTCCCAGTTCTTGTTTTTGTGTAAAGCTATGGTCAATTTCCATATATTTATCTTCCTCTGGACACAGTTTTACTCGAAGCGGATATAAAAAGGGCCTATGGCTTCAGTTTCCTTAAGGTTTAGGTTATAGAAGCAACCCTCGTTGCTTCTTCTCAAAAATCCCTTTTACACGAAGCAGGATGTTCTCCGGTTCAAATCAAGTGGAGAGTATCCAGTTAGTTATACTTTAAAGGTATTTTTGTCTTTTCACTTTTTAAGGAGACAAATAAATACTTATTTATAATAATTAATTGGATATTTTCTTTTTACACTTACGTTGCCCAAACTGCTTTGCAAAACCGGTGACAAATAATTTGCAGGTAACGTTTGCTTTTTAAAAGCTTAAGCTTTAGAGAAGGCCCACCAATGGTTGTTCAAATGGATTGCTTTTCTATTTATTTATTTTTGTATTTAGGTGAGATAGGGATTAAGGACCCTTCATTGCAATGCTATCCACAATTTATCCCTTTTTTACTCTGCGTACACTTGAATCATCTTTTGCGGATCAACGTTGATTATACACTTTAGGCTAACTCCACATCATAAAATAAAATAAAATAAAAACACTTTATAGGGCCGGCTTATAAAATCTCTGACTTAGGTCCTAAGTAATTGTCATTCTCCTTGGCAAAAAAAGATATCGTTGTTTGGTAAAGGAGTTGGAGTAACTTTGTTACTATTTATCACAATTTCCTAAAAAAATCAACTTCATAACATTCTAACTTTTTTACTTTTTATATTATATTATTCACTTTTTATTACTATTCAAATAAAAAAATCATTACAAAATAAAACTTTTTTCACTTTTCCATGTTACTTTTTCATTTCTTCATACCAATTTTCACATCAATTTACATCAACTACAGTATCTAAGCCAAACCCTTTACCAAACACCCCATTAGTTATTTGGACCAATAGTTTGATATAAGGGTAAGTTAGAACTATGAAACAAAGAAATGAAAATTTTTATCTTACAACTAATTCATAATACTATCATGTCAATTTTAACTAATCTTTGGATCAATCATTGAAAAAAAAAATTAAAGATTAATTAAGATTGACACGTTAATAATTGTGAGAAAGTAATGCTATAAACTATATTTTTATTTCACGTCGTTACATATCAGTCCCATCCAACCTTTGATTTTTTTTTTTTTTTTAATTTTGAAACAAGGATTGATTCGAGGTTAGTTAGGAACATTGTTGAATAGTTATGAGATAAAAATAATAATATATAGCATTTCTCTTATAATAATTTCATTTCTCCATTTCATTGAATTCCATTCGGTTATACAGTCAATCTCATCCTTATGTCCTCACCTCGTCGGTTGAAAGTTATTTCCCTTCCATTACCAAGCCAATAAACATAATAAAAATGAAGCCGGTTTACACTAATGAGACTCATTGCAGAAATCAAACCTATGTCATAGTGTTCTCCAAGATTAATCTCAAACTAATGAACCACCACCATTGACAGTGTCATCTATCTAAGCTCGCGTGCAATATTGTTGGCATCACAGTAGATTTTTCTGATATTCCAAGGAGAATATCTTATATAATTGGAGCAATTTGTAATTTTCTTGTTAGGATCGTGCCCTAAAAATCATTTTTGAACTTCGATATTATTTATATAAAATTATTTTATTTAGAGAATCGTGATAATTGAGCAGTCATAATTCATAAGATAAATTAATGTCCTCTAGTTATATTGTAGGTAAGAAAATATCTAAATCACAAATTCCTTTTAATTTGTAAAATTGACTTCACGACAGTGATAAAATCTGACATTTTATATAATAGGACAGTAACACTATTAACAGACTGGATTTCTGGCAAGGGAGCCTGTAATTGTCTAATGTGAAATTGGCATATATGGTCCAGCAATGGGTGGATATCACTCGACTGCACGTAGTAATTATCAGCATACGCATTACAAATAATCAACTGTATGAAATTATCTCTTCATAACTGAACCAGATGAGATGCACGAGGCATTAAGTGGAGAAAATGGATTATTTTGCAATATTTAGTTTGAAGCAGCTATCATGTGTCCTTGATATTTGGAATGTGAATGGCATCACCAGGACAAAAACAGTACAACACTTGAAATGCTGAAGGGCGCCATTGCCCAAAACCTCAAACGTTAAAATACATACTACATACATCAGCTTGAAATATCACCTTTGAAAATTTTGTTTATAATGACCCCATTCAATGACTAAGAGGATTACAAGATTCTAGACCACTCTTACAAGGCAACAAATTTGATGTATGACCTCCTCTACGTACTATACTGTGTCGTTTGCATGCATATGTGACCATTAGAAGAGCAAAACACAATGTCAAGTACAAAATCAGTAGGACATTGGTATGGTCACCATGCTGTATCATGCATATAGAGGAGCATCACATCAAGTGAGAGCAAACTACCTGTTTGCACGTACCTCGGCATCAGATTTGGCAACACCAGTATGCGTAGTGCTCGTCTTTTCGATGGTTACTAACAAGACCCCCACACTGTAAGCAAATGAAGCTGCTCCCATCTGAGAACGCATCCAGCACTACTTGCATCCTGCCACTCTCTGCCAGTATAGAAGTCCCTTGAGCGTCCAGTGAAATTGACGAGCTACCCTCATTACTTGGTGATGGTTCAGTTTTTAAAGGCTGGGCTTCAGCAATTGCGCACTCAGCAAACAAACTAGCCAGCTGATCAGCAGCAGCATTTTCTTGAAGCCTGCTTCTGTAAAGCTCACGAGCCCGATTCAAGGACTGAAGTACAGCCTCATCCCCACCTTCTCTTCTCATTGCCACTACAACCTGTTTCAAACTTTAGATAAGTACCTAGATACTGAATATTCTCTTAGGCCATTTATTGCTAATGTTATCATTATTATGGTCGCCATAAATGTACTTCCATCAACCTTTTATTTTCCATGATCAAACTTTTTGATAGATAAAACTAAATAAATAAACAAATAACAGCAAGCATACAACATATCCAAGCGTAAGAATTGTACAAGGCTATGAAAATTCAACATTAAAATACATTTAAACCCCTTGTGGTTTAACTTTAAAACACAGCTCAATTGTGGTTCATTTTGTGACATTTACACCCATCATCAAAAGAATAAGCCAGGAAAAAAAAGGCTTAAATTAATCCATCATCAAAAGAATAAGCCCAAGAAAGTTGCTCCTAAATCTAGGGCATAACCGCTTTGGTATGGCACCAAAAGTCCTCACTCCTTGCGACTTCAACTATTAAAATCTTGCAGCATGACTTTCTAGGTTCAATTATGTTGCCTTATGTGATCCATGATTTTCCTCAAAGTTTCGAGCAGTTGGGGAGGGCTCTGTCACTCCCCCAGCTCCCTGCCTACTTTTGCAGGGCGGAGGGGGAGAAAGACCACGTCTCCCTGTCTTTGCACAATGGAATTTTACATAGCAAGGGCAACAGAAAACTAAAACTTTTTAAATACAACATTAGAGCACTAATTTTACTCCATAAAACAAAGAACATTGATACGCGGAAATCAAAAGCCACTAAAGTCAGCATAAAGTAAACCATAAAAGGTCCTCACAACATAAGCTGAGCTAAATAACATAACTTATGTCAATTCACACTAAATGAAACACCTTCTAGAGTATCCTTTTGACCCTTAGACATTGGTACCACCTTCTAGGCCCACTGATCAGCATCCTTCTCAGAATCCTCTATAAAAAAAAACTTACAAGTATAAGGATAAGTCCACAACTCAATAAGGTCTAAAACAATGTGTGAAGTGAAACCCTTTCCCTTTGAAATTGTATAACATGAACAAAAACTGAAACTCTTTTCTTAAAAATAAAAATTAATAAAAAAAAAAAATCGAAATTCTAACTTTATTTTATAGGCTTTGTAAAGCATATATATCCTTTCTATTAAAAAATTCATTTAATTGGAAAATCATATATTTTCTTTTTCTAGCTTCCAGAAATCATGAACTATCATATTGTTTTGCAACTCTCCCCCTTGAATACTCTCATGTTATTAACCTCTGTATAATCCGGGGTTTAAGCATCCTTGAGGACCTCTTTAAGCTTAACTTATGGCCACAAGGAAGCTGTCTGTGAAGTGGGAACTTCCCTGATCGACCATGGCTTCTCAAAAGTCCTTCACCATGGCTGCATACTCAAAAGAAGACCACTTGGTGATAGCACACACCTTCTCAAACATCTTTTAGTGTGGTTGCCCCAGCTATCCCTCATTCCTTTTACGTCCAGTACTGATAACATTGACGTCACTCTATGGTTTCCGCAGAGTTGAACTCATATAAGAATAGTACCCATGCACCTTTCATAACATAACTCGTTTTATTTCTTCGTAGAACATGGCTCATCAACATAAAAATTTATGGATGATTTTTTTTTTCATGTATATTTCTCAATCACAATCTTTTATCAAACTTGACTTTTCAAGTTTATTTTTTTAAAAACTTGACTTTTCAGGTAATTCTTTCATTTTTAATTTTAATTTTGATGACGAGGAACCTCTCCAAGGTAGGACCACTTCGTGTACCCACCCTTGTCGGATAAACCTCAAACCCGTGCAAAAGTTAATCCTTCATTAAAAACATGGTAAAACCAGTTCATGGTAAATGCAATGTGAAACTCAGTCATTTTGTTTCATAGCAAATAGACACCTAAAATTGGCCATTTTTCCTTGTGGCAGTTATCATAACATAACAAATTATTAATACATGAAAACTATAGTAATTTGTTTCCCTTGGGCTTGGATTCACACCATTTATGCAATGACTCAGGAAAAAGCGCTAGTCACATTTGCGTTGTCGTAATTTTGTTTTCTAACCACATCACCTAATCATGCACTTCTCCTTAGGAAGTCAACATATGCTACACGACATGCTAAACCTTCTTCAATCTACCATGCATGTTCATAGTACACCAAAACATTATGCATTTTGCTTGAAACACAAAACATAATCACCTTTCATGTTTGTTTCAACCAATCAGCCACCCTTTTCTCATCATCCAAACACGATTTGAACTTAAAGACTGAAAAAGGAAGGTGTTTAGACCTATTTTCTCCAGCTGGACAAATCATTCCTTGGTTTCTTTCTATCCTTCCCTAATTCCCTTCCTTTTTCTTCTTCCTCCTTAGCCAAACAGCACGTTTCCTTTACTTTTTCTCCCTTTTCTAACTTCTTTCTTCCTTTCTCTCTCCTGCAGGCCGAAAGTGTGGCTTGTACAAAATGAAGACATAGTCTTCAGTTTGAACTTGAACACATCCAGTTAACTTGACTAAGGTTATAGCCTTGGTCAAGTTTTTTTTCTTTTTACCACCATGCATGAAAGCTCAATGATCAAAAAATTTATGCCAATCTCCCTTAGCTAAGGGGATGGGATGGCATGGCATGGTGTCATGCTTTTTTTTTTTTTTGTAAACCTAAAATGGGCCGGATCTCGGATGGAATTTTCCAAGGCACACTCCAAGCCATTTCATCCGACCTCAAGTCCACTTAGTCCAATTTAAAAATCTGGTTTTAATAGGATGAAATTGTTGAGAATAATAAATCCAATTTAATACCAATTTTCAAGCCTATTTTCGGCCAATTTTAAAATTCCTCCTGAGTGAGCCAAAAAAATACAATCTGTAACCCCAGAACATTTTTCTTTTCCAATTAAGGACCGAGGTCCAAAATTGGCTCCATAATTGATCTCCAAACTTGGTGAATTTAATTAATTCGATTTAGGCCCTCTTACCCTAACCAGGCTGCCTTAATTTCCTTTGTTGGTTCATCAAAAATCCTCTACCCACCCATCTTAGCCTTAATTTCCCTTTCTTTTTTTGAAACACCTACAACAGAGAAACTGTTCGATCTGGAAACTGTGGACACACACAAGCGCTTTTTTGAGCCCACACCCAAAATAAGGGAATGATCTCTCTAGCATATGTAACTATGTAAAGTTTCCTCTCCAGTTTCCTAGCAGTCTTCAAGAAGAAAAAAGAGATGTTCTTTGTCATTTCAAGTCGCTTTTTGGGTTCTAACTAGCAATTGCGCACCACATGTTTATGTGCCATTTGTTTGAGTCCCAAAGTGTAACGGACTTGATCACAAGAGGAGAAAGTGTCACAAAATAAAGCACAATGGAGCCCATTCTTTTAAGGT
Organism: Carpinus viminea; assembly: GCA_013348765.1. Lineage (NCBI taxonomy): Eukaryota > Viridiplantae > Streptophyta > Magnoliopsida > Fagales > Betulaceae > Carpinus > Carpinus viminea. The sequence goes on from CP054674.1 coordinate 8,262,392, forward strand.
CAAACTGCAGGGGATGAAAATGTAATTTTTCCCAAAGACACCAGTGTGTTTGGTAACACATTTTAGGGTAGTTTTTTGCTTTTCAACAAAAAAGCAAAAGCATTAACAAACAAATCAAAATACAAAACATTTAAAACTACTTTTACCTTTTCATTACATCACAACAAAAAAGCACGCTCTAAAACATTTTGCCAAACAAACCTAAAACATTTCACCAACTTCATAAAAAAATCCATAAAGTATAGCGACAAAAAATGATTGGATGTAGACATGAAAATATGTTGTACAACCAATTCATCTCCATATCATCCAGTTTTGTAATGCCCACAAATTTTCTTAGTTTCTCCTATAAATTGCACCAAACAAAGGTAATGGGAATAATGTGGCACTGATGCACAATCACTGCATGAGGCCCTCACTGGCAACTGGCCAGTTAGTAGTCAAGGTCAGAAATGGCTTGAATATAATAAATGACATGATAGATCTTGACATACAAATTTATATCTTTGTAACAAGAGAACTGACTGGTCAATACGAGATCAAGATACATTCTTATCAAAGATTTGATGTCTCAGATGATACTACAAACCTCTTGAAGTGATAGTTTATAGATGTATAGTTTTCAGAATTCTACTCCATAGCCCGTAACAAGGAGGCCTTAGTGTCAAACTACTTGGACCTCTCCAGTTCCCCAATCCATTGGAATCCAATCTTCATTAGGGCAGCCCATGATTGGGAACTAGAATCTCTTTACTCCTTTCCCAATCTATTATACTCCTTGAAAACTCATCCTGGAGAAGTGGATAGTATGTTGTGGATTCCATCTTGCAGCCATGGCTTTGCAATGAAGAGCTATTATAATATGTTAAATTCAGGTGAGTATAGTTCATTCCCTTGGAAAAGTATTTGGAAGGTTAAGGCCCCTCCACACGTTGCTTTCTTCTTATGGACAGCAGCAATGGGTAGAATCCTCATAGTGGATAATCTTAGAAGGCAGGGTTTCCATCTAGCTAACTGGTGTTGCCTTATTAAAAAAATGAGGAAACTATTAATCATCTTCCCATCCACTGCAAGTATGTTGTTGATCTCTAGCACTTGGTTTTTAACATTTTTTGGGTTTCCTGTGTCATGTCTAGTAACATCCTACAGCTTCTTTATTACTAGAAATTTCAAGGGCGGGGACACCCCAAAAAGGCAATCTGGAAAGTTGCATCTACTCTCTTAATGTAGAGCATTTGAAGAGAAAGGAATCCGCGTCTCTTAGAGGAAAGCGAGTCCAATGTACTTTTTCAAAAATCCTCCTTTCTAAGATCTCTTTTGGATTGAGTTATTGTAAATGTTCCTAATTTTAACTCGGAGAATTTGGTAGATTTGATTTGATTTTTTTTTATTTTAGTAGCCTTTAGGGTAATCGCTCTCTTGTATACTTCTTTTTCAATAAATTTATTATTATTGATCATTAAAAATAAATTCCCAAGATATCTTTCAAGGGACAAAGATAGTTGAACCCACAACTTAATGAAAAAGGAAGTATGTAAGTAGTAAAGATAGGAGCACCATCTTAGTGTAGAGGTTTTTTGAAAGTGCTGGCAATGAAAGCTTTACTTTGGCAACCGTGTAAGATTGCCGAAACATCATAGAACCTAAATTACTGCTAAAGTTGAAAATTTTCAAGCATCTAGGATAGTTACACAAAGAATTGCATTCAAATACTCGACTTGACACATGGTCACCCAATGACTGATACTGTAACCCTACCACTGAGTATTATAGGAGTGAATTCTAATAATGTAGATACCAGAGATAAAGATTCTGTGATGCATCCATTTTACACCTCAAAACGTCTTCGAAATATCAATCACAGACATAAAAATCAAAAGAAAGGGAAACAGAATGTTTAGAAAGGTTACCGCTTGGAGGGCCTGGGAAGGTTTTCCTTGATCGATGAATTGGCGAGCCAACGTGAGCAAGTCTCTGACGACGTCGTTTTGGCCGGTGTTCGAGTCCAGCTCCTGCTGCGTGTCGCTGGTCTCGGTCTCCATCATCTCCGTGTCCGCGCGGTCCATGGCGCAGGGCATTTCACACATTACTAGGCTTCTGAAGATTTTTCCACCGATATATCTCCGAGGATCACACAGGGATTTGGGTCTGTCTTTTGTGGAGGTTCATTAATTTAGCTCGATAGATGATTCTAGCAATTTCTGCAGTGCGAGCTTCTCTTTTTTCCATTTTTCTTCTGGCCTTTACACCGCGACAGAATTGGGTTTCCAAAGTTGATAGGACCAGGCTTTTGGACTATTGGCCCAAAAAGAGCCTAGCCTCGTACAAACGAGGCGGTTATAATCGTTTACTGTTTACTCTTATATATAATAATATAAAGGAAAATGCTAGAGATTTTTCCGTAGGTTCTCCTGACGTTCTCCCAATCTTACATAAAACATAATTTAAGAAAAAATATAATTGTACTGACCTTCACCACCGGGTTTTTTAGGCATTAGCACCAAATTTGAGACATTAACACCAAATTTGTAAGGCATTAGCACCAAATTTAAGACATTAGCACCAAATTTAGGATGATTAAATCAATTTTGGATGATACCATTCCTAAAGGGTTAACCTTCCACCCTTAGGTCTTACTTTTGAATTCAAAAACAAATTTTAAAGTATTAGAACCTAATTATTAACTCATAAAAATTAATCGATTGGCAAAAAAACAATACTATAATTTTATTTTTTCTTAAATCATGTTCTACGTAAGACTGGGAGAACGCCAAGATAACACTATGGGGAGAACCCCTAACAAACCCCTAATATAAATATATATAGATATATTTCATATATAATAATATAAATAGGGATGTTCAATCGGTTATATGCTATAACCGTAACCCATAACCGATCTGTCGGTTATTTGATTTTTAATAACCACAACCGACTAGTCGGTTATCAGTTATTCAACCCAATAAAATAATAATCGATCGATTATAACCGCTTTAATTTAAAATGGACTTTTGGGCTTTTAATGTGTTTTGGGCCTTTTAATTTACTATTTTTGGTATTATTTTAATGGTTTTGGGTCAAAAAAAATGAATACAGCCCAAACACATGGCTTTTAAGCCCAAATCCAAGGACAGTTTAAAAGACCAAAAATTATACAGCATGACAGTAAACGGATATTACAAAAAACATACAGCACAAAAATTTGGATATTACAAAATCTGGAAAAAATAAATGCTCAAATCTACAAAAGCAGGGCAATAAATGGTTTATATTATATTATTATATATATTTAATATTAATATTTAATAAATAGTTATATTATTATATATATTTAATATATATATTGTCATTTATCAGTTATAACTGTATTTCTCAAATCCCTAAAACCACTAGTCAGTTAGCGGTTTTTAATAACTGATTATGAAATCAATTATCGATTGTTGGTTATTGTCGGTTATCGGTTGGTGAGTCAATTATAACCGACCCGGATGAACACCCCTAAATATAAATATAGTTCATCCACTTTTGAATATGTCGAACTGATTTGATATATTTTTTATGTTTTGAATTTGAAATGTTGGTGTGTTTTTGGATTTAGCTTTATGTAATGTTTTTTATTGTTTGTTTGGATTTAGCTTTTATTTAATCGCTAACCACCCAGGCAAAGTAATTACAGTTATTAAAATTTTATAAATTACTGATTTTAAAAGTCATATCATATTTAGAAAAGTAATGCTAAAAGTCTCATCATTTATCACTAAGAACATTAAAAATCTAGCGGAATAGGTAAATTGATTAAATTTGAAAGTTCTTTTCGAAACGCAGAAATTTAAAGTGAAGTTTTCTCAATTTTTTTTTTATTTTTTTGGCGGGTTCTTCCCACCAAGTCTATGAGCTGACATGGCCGTTAATTTAAATAAACAGCTGCAATAAAATGTATTGCATGCATTCTGAATCCTGCACCCACCATAATAAACAGGGGAGACGGGGAAAGGAAGCAAGTGTTGGAGGAAAAGCAAGGGAAAGTAGCATTGCATTTGCTGTCATCTATATATTTTCTATGCATTACTTAATGGTGTCGTACAAATAATATTAACTAGGAGATCCCACTCGGCGGGTCCAATTCAGTATCCACCATTAATACAGTCTCTTTAATCTCCTGTAACATCTTCAACACCTGCCACATTGTGGGCCTCTGCTCAGGCGAGGTCAAGCTACAAGCTATGGCCACCTCAAGAAGCATCTCCATCCTATTGTCTTCCCCACCATCTTCTTCCCTTGTGCATCTAACCCAAGTTACCATCTCATCCGGCGCCAAAAACGGGTGCTCCGATGGGTGCTTGCCAGTGAGAAGCTCTAGCAACAAAATTCCAAACGAGTAGACGTCAGATTTGGCAGTAGCTTGGTGATTTGGATTCCGACTTTCCGGGGCTTTATATGTGGCGGAGTCGCTGTCATCGTCGGAAGACACGTTGGTGAGGATGGAGAGGCAGTAGTCGGCGACACACGCCTCAAAGTCGGGTCCGAGGAGGACGTTGGAGGACTTGAGATTGCCGTGGACGAGCCGCCATGCTTGGTGGATGTAAGAGAGGCCTTGTGCTACGTCCTCTGCAATTTTTAAGCATGATGTCCAATGGAGTGGCTTTGCCCTTGTTGATTTTGAACCTGCACATGCATTTTTTATACGTACCACATGACGAGGGAGCTTATTAGTACCAAAGTACATATATAGGATATAACACATGAAGGGGGAGCTTATTAGTACCAAAGTACATATATAGGATATAACAAATTGAGGTGTAGGAATTCGTCCCAACTGTCTAAAAATATCAAATAATTCAATACTAATTTAAAAGTCAAAGTCAAAAAGTGTGAAAGTAGAAATGTACGTAACATTTATGCTTTACCATTTATAGACGCCATTTCTAATATAACTAGTAAAATACACATCTAATATCATAGTATAATGTTAGAAGTAGGATGTAACTTTTAAAATCATTATTAAATTATTCTAATTGCGATTTTAATAGTTTAATAATAATTTTAAAAGTCACGTCACTTTCAAGGAACCAAAAAATTCCAAACAGGCGTCTAACTTTTAATATTATGCATGTAACTATGTAAGCATATGTTGTGTTGCTGTGGTGTAGTGGTTATCACATTAGTCTTAAAAAAAAACTTACACACTAAAGGTCCCCAGTTCGACACTGGGCAGTAACAATTTATAAACAATTTGAATTTTAATAAATACTTTTCTAAAAATAAAGCATGTGTGCATGCATTTACGAAAAAAAAAATCCATTTATTTGCAAGTTTTTATGCTAAACTTTTTTAAGATTTTCCACATTATAATTATACTCCAATTTTGCTATTGCTTTAAAAGTATAACAAAATATAATAATTTTAGAGTATTCATATCCGACTCAATATTTAGTTATCCATTCTCACTACTATATTTAAAATATTTCATCTTTATCACTATTTTCAAAAATGAGAAAAAATTATATTAATTTATTAGAGTAACTTCACTTAACTTCTTGAAATATCACGCATTTTGTAAATACTCCTTTAATATTTAGAGTTTCTCACATTAATGTATTTAACTTTCATTTCATTTCAGTTACTCTCCTCTGTTAGGATTTAACAAAAAATCCTAACGGAAGAGTATGAAATTTTAAGGGTATAAAGTCTTTTTACCATTTCTATGTCTTATCTAATCCTAATATCTAATGAAAAGAAAGTAACTAAAACAAAATAAAAGTTTAATACATCAAAGTAAGATATTTTAAACAATAAAAAAGTGTTTACAAAATACGCAATATTTTAAAGGATTAAGTGAAAGTACCCTAACTTATTTTATGCATAGCCAAAGTAGCTAGCAGAATGGAAATAATTATTTTGGCTAGCCCAATATTAGTCTTTTTTTTTTTTTTTTTTTGTGTGTGTGTTAAGAGTATTATCAGTATAGCAACTATCAAAGTAATAAATATTTTGGGTAAAGTCCTTTAACCCTCAAACTACCACTTTAATGACAATCTACCCTCCAAACTATCAATTGCGACAATTTACCCCTCAAACTACCAAAACAATGACAATGAACCCAAATTTTACAAAAATGACAAAATTACCCTTACTAAAATAAAAACAGAAATACTAAAATATAATTTTCTTTTCAAATCTTTAAGGGTATTTGGGTCTTATTGAAAATTTTATAAGGGTAATTTTATCATTTTACTAGCATTAGGGGGTACATTGTCATTGTTTTGGTAGTTTATGGAATAAATTGTCATAATTAATAGTTTGAAAAGTAAATTATCATTGAAGTGATAATTTAAGAGAATTAAATGGACTTTACCCAAATATTTTTCACTCGTGTCTTTCTAACTATCCATATCAAAAAATTTGAACAGATGGATCCAACGAGACCCTATCTTAATTGACTGACAGAATTGACCGTCCGGTTCCAACAGCTAGGAACGGGGATAGATGGTCCACCGGAACATTAGCCGTCTAGTTACGGGACCTCATTAAGGCCCCCCATATATGCCTTGACAGGACGTAGGTCCCACAACTACCAGCCCAAATCCTAAACAAACGACGGAGATCTCCCCTCCTCTATTGAGCGACTGTCCATCCACGCGCGTGGGACAAGTAAACTTACAGACAGACAGTTCTGACAGTTGGTGGGGTCCTGTCAAAATTTCAATTCCTCGCAAAAAGATGAGTGGGCGTGATTGAACACTCAAGCGAAGAACACAGCCAACAGGGAGTCAATCGACTCAATTCCAAGAAAGGTGCTTTTATCGTCAAATCAAAGTCCCGATGTACCCAGCAGCAAGATTCTCGCTGTTAATTGAAACCCAGATATCATCATAATCTAAGTCCTAGCCAATAATGATCTCTGGAGCCAAAAACCCTCCTTTTAATAGACCTAAAAATAAGGGGTAACTATCCTAATAGTGAGTCTACACTGAGTGGACTCACTGAGCTATAATGAGGAAGAAAATGAAGCGGAGAAAGGAGGAGGAGGAGGAGCTTACCGTGAATGAGAGAGAAGAGACTGCCATTGGGCTGGTAATCATACACGAGAAGCCGTTCCTCCTTGGCCTGAAAATAAGCCCTAAGCGGCACCAGATTAGGATGCCTAAGCCCGCCCACTGATTCCATGTGTCGCTCGAACATTTCCTGATTCGTGCCCGCTAATTTTGCAGCATCAAGCCTCTTCACGCTGACGATCAGACGGTTATCAAGCACGGCTTTATAGGTGGTCCCTATGGTCCCTCTCCCTAGCAACTCAGCGGAGGCTCTCATCAGCTGGTCCAGCGTATACAGCTGCGCCTCGCCCGCACAGAATACCAAGTTCCCACTCTTTGCCACTTGCATTCCTTGCACTCTCTTCACCTTCTCTTCCAACTCCTCTTGCTCTATTTGCATCACCGCCGCCGCATGAGCCGTCGCCGCCGCGTCCTCCGTAGCCATTACAGGCGCCGACGGGTCTTTCTGGCTCCTCTCTTTCTTCACGGCCATCACGAAGCAGATAAGCGATCCGATGAGGACCAAAACACCCACAGAGAACCCCATAATCACGGCGGCTCTCTTGTGCTTCTTTTGAAATGGTTCATGAGCTAGATCAACGCCGTGTACATGTGCGCTTTGACCGAGTGGCACCGTAGGTGGCGGAGCCGCCAGCGGAGCCGATTGGCCGAAAAAGGGTTGGACAGGCTGGCACTCTTTGTGTATGATCTCACCGCAGAGATTGGGGTTCCATGAGAAGGAGGATGGACCGAAGCGTATCAGAGTGGGTGTAACCGGAATGGGACCGGCTAAGTTGTTTCCTGATACATTGAAGGACTGGAGGGAGGACTGGTTGAGCGGAGGAACGGTTCCGTTGAACCGGTTCCACTCGAGCCGGAGGTAGTAGAGGCGGTCTACCGTGGCCAACCAGGGGGGTAAATGTCCGGTGAAGTTGTTGTAGGACATATCAATGGTACGGAGCCTATGGAGTGACAGAATCGAAGGTGGGAAAGAGCCGGTGAAGGAGTTGTGGTCGAGAAAGAGGGTTTTGAGGTTGACAAGTCCGGCGAGGTCGGGAATGGGTCCGGTGAGCGAGTTGTTCTGCAAACTCAGGACTCGGAGCTGGTCAAGGCGGGTCAATGTGTCAGGAGCGAAAACGCCGCCAGCTAGATCTAGACCTTCGAGGACGAGGCGCACAACTTTTTGTTGGGCGCATTTGATTCCCTGCCAATGACAGAAACCAAGGCTGGTATTTGGAGAGAAGAAAAGTTTATTGCTCAAATCAGCTTTGGATTTGAATGCGAGAAGAGCGAGTGCATCATCATGATGGGGAAGTGATAAGTTAGCGGAAGATGGAGAGTGGGGAATCAAAGGCTTAGAAGAAGCAACTAAGGTGCAAAGTGAGAAGAAGAAGGAGGCATTTGATAGAAACAAGAAGAACAGTGGAATGGGCTGCTGCCTTCTTCTCAGCATTATTGGAAGGGGAAGCAACCTCTGAGCAGTGAGCCCTCTCCCCTCTCTCTCTCTCTCTCTCCTTCTCACTTTTTCTCTTCAAAAACAAGTAGAAGTAAATGATTTGTCCATATTTTCATCCCCTGCTGCTGGCTGCTAGAGCTAGGGGTTTAGTCTTTAGACAAGGAAGAATAGTGAAAGAAAGAAAGAAAGGATAGGAAGAGGAGGCAAGCGGTACGTGACAAAAGCATGTAAGAGCTGAGGAGCAGTTGTCGGACTGCAAGCTCAGAGAATCACGTGAAGGTAAAACATGTATCTGACGTGTAACTGTTGGGTGCTTCCCGATTATTACTGTTCATTTATTTACTATAAATGCTCTTACTTACAAGAGTTGGCCTCAGCCTTCATGGCATCGGCTGTCCCGCTCCGGTGTCCCACCCCCACCCCGCCGCCCGCTCTACATCAACAGTCTCAGTCTCCAGTGCTTTTGCTATTTCTTCTTTCTTTTGAAGAGAGACGGTCACCTTTGTCGCTTTGCGTTCGTTACACCTTTTTTCGGGCTTTGTTCGGCGTCATGTGACTTTACAGTTAGCGTAATTTTAGATGCTTTGTCCTAATTTGAAATTACATTTCACGTGATTCATGAGGTTAACCCTTTATACTTAAGAGTAATGATATAAAGAATTTTTTATTAGTGATTTTATGAAGATTTTAGTCTTTTTTTTAACCGCTCTTCTATACTTGCTATAATGAACTCTCTGGTAACATTTGCTAAAGTGGACTTTTATATTTGAAGTTTTGTCCTAATTTGAAACTAAGCTTCACGAATCTTAAGATTAACCCTAGTTATTTTAGCTATTTAGAATGGAAAAGGCTATAATTATTAAATTTGTTTTACAAAAATTAATTTTAAATAACGTGTCACCATTTTATGGGATGGTGACCCTAACACTTTCCTTGATAATCAATTTTAAGGAAAATAAAATAAATTTGGTAGTTGTGACATTTTTCATTCAAAATATACATTATTTTTTTAGAAAAAAAAAAAAAAAAAACGTGTTAATGCTAACACCTCATTGTTAATAAATGGTGGGTTTTGACCAATTGTATTAATAGTTTTCATAAACTAGTAAAACAATTTCAATGTCCCTTCAAATCCCTCCCATTCGGCCATCCCAGCAGCACAAATTTTAGCAAAGATCCAAAGACGCCGAAAGCAAGGACAACAAATGTCAACCCAATAGGCCTAAACACCCTTAACTTCGCCCAAGCCTAAATGCAAAACAGAGACGACACAAAATACGACACTACCTTCAATATGTAGAAAACCAGAGCCCAAGACAATCACCCCTATTCGGACACCAACAGCCAGTGATTTTCAAATCAATCACTCAAGCCTTGCGACAAAACACAATGGCCTGTTGAAAGATTTTCAAATTAATATATACAAGCTTATAATCTGCGCATTGCGCAGATTCTATTATAATTTAATTTTAAAATTTAAATACATTATTACTCATTATAAGTTGAAAAGACATATAACAATATATCTCACCTATTTAAATAAAAAATAAATAAATTTTTGTTCCTATAAGTATATATAATTTAAAATAAATAGCATAAAAAAATTAGTAAGAAGAATGCATAGATTATAATATAATTAACTAGACATATAAATTATATTGACATATAATTAATTACGTTAAGTATAATTAACATAATTAATTACATCATATAGATATATAGATATAATTAACGCTATTTAATAACTGATTTTTTAAGAAAAAAATCCTTATATATATAAGAAGAATACATTGATTATAATATAATTAACACAACTAATGACATATGAATTATATTGAAATATAATTAATTACGTTAAATATAATTAGCGTAATGAATGACATCTTATAGATATATAGATATAATTAACGCAATTAATGACACTAATTAATAACTAATTTTTTAAGAATGTGTGTGTGTGTCATCTTTTTTTTATTATTTTTAGAATCCTAAACGTATTATTACATAATAATTTAATTTATATTATTTGTTTCCTTATTTAATTTGGACAATAATAAGATTTGATTTATTCAATAATTTAAATATAAAAACTCTTGAAATATAATTAATGCAATTTTTTTTTTTCTAAATGAATAAGGAAAGGGTTACAAGGAAGGACCATTTCCACTCCTGATCTGAAAGGAAGAAGGAGGAAACGATCCTAAAAACGAAAAATGGGTGGACTCCCCAACAATAGACCCAAAACAAACTAAAGCAGTGCAAAAATAATTACAAAAATAGGAAATGGGACAAACAAGTGACCCGGTTCTCTCAAAGGGGCGCACAAGGCGATTTCAGATGCAAAAGGGGTACAGATTAAGGCAAACCTATCCGAACCCCCACTTGTAACCAGCAACAACCACCAAAAGGAGATTGAGGCGATAAAGGCACTGCTAAAGTCCATAAACAGGACTGTTGTAAAGAGAGGAACCAACACTAAATAGTTACAAAATCTTCACTAAAGATACAAACCAATAAAAAGCTAAGAGACAATAACCCACAAAACACAAAATCAACACAAAACAACAATACATAAGAAATACAACAAGAGAGCAACAAAAAGACCAGAAAACAAAAGCACCGGCCGAGGAGCGGAGATTGGCGAACTGGCGTAGGCATGGCCGACGCGCCAAGGTGAGATCCACACCTTGCGTGAGATCCACGCGCCAACACGTGGTGGTTGAATCTGGCCGGAGGAGGTGGCGTTGGGAATCTGAGAGGCCAAGAAACGAGGTGGATTGACGTGTGGTGGTGGGAAACTGACCGAAGAGGCTAGATCTAGTTTTGAGAAAAATATATCTAAAAACCCAACCAATTTCAAGGAGGCGAGCGGCACTGCACAGTGGTGAACAAATGGCGACGGAGTGAAGGATGATCGGAGATGGTGAAGGCGACCTAAACTCCTGGTCTGGTCGGAGAGCACAACAACAAAACCAACAGGAAAAAGACAAGAAAGCAAGGAAATATAAATAGAAAAGAGGGAGGAGAATGGAGAAAAACTCCATATCTCCTCCCGGAAGAACCTCACGAAGGAAGCGGCTACTCTCACCAGGGAGATGGAAGAAGACAAAACCTAGGGTTAAAAAAAAATTTCTAGGAGAGGTTGGAGCCTCTCTCTCTAACTATTTTGCTATACTAATGTGACATGAGTTGATGTTGAATGCAATTGATGATGCCAATTAATGACTGGTTTTTTAAGAAAAAACTGATTCATTCTTAAAAAACTAGTTAAAAATTTATGCCTTAAAAAATCGGTTTAGCCTTTAAAAAAATAGGTTCACGCTACATGTTGCAATATTAAAGCACTTTTGAGAGTGATTCAGCTTTTATATATATATTTATTTATTTATTTATTTTGTGCATTGTGAATGTTTAAAAATTGAAGGTTTTGTCCTTAAGATGACTCAATCGACTGTGGACTATGCCTAAACCCATGTCATTGATGTGGTTGGGTGGAATTTGATTCCTCCACACATTTGTGGTATTGTACAGAGGGAGGAGGTATACCCCCCTCGTGATGTTTATATCGCCTTTTGGTGCACGAATAATATTCCCATAATTATTTCCAAAAAAAAAAAAAAAACTGTGGACTATGCCTAATGAAACGGAAGTCATTAGTTGACTGTCCCTTCTCCCTTCCTTTGTGTTGGAATCATAAACGGATTAATTTTGAAAATTAATTTTCAATATCCACGCAAGGGAAAAAGAAAGGAATTCAAACTAAGTAACTTTCTCCAAAAGTGAAAACCTTCCATTTTTGGCTTCCGCTTCTAGGGATGATTTTTGGTTATGGATAGAAACTCCAACGCTTATAAATTGATGCTAAGGTTTTTAAATCTAGAGTTTTAAGCATACACACGAAACTACATCGTTCTAGGCATTATATTAAATCTAGAAATGCTATAAATCAGTTCAGCATTATATATATTTTCCACTGGCACCCACAATAATACCTTAGTAAACAATTTATTCAATCACTTTATAGCCAAGAATGTTGGTCCATTGAAGATCAATAAGGCTTTAAGCAAATCGGCAAGCTTCGAGATAATTCATGCCTAGGCTTGAAATAAAAGATTAACTTATAAGAAATTAAAGCAAATCCCATAATAGAGGATAATCAAATATACTCTAATATTTCATCTCAAACTCAAGGTAGAAGATTTTGGAAGCTTGAATTTGAAAAGAATAGTTTTTTTTTTTTTTTGGCCGGATATGATGGCCAAAAACTCATTGGAGTTCTACCAGTCAACGAAGGTGACTAGAGACTGGAGTTGGGCTTTTAACACCATTAGGCCGAGTATTTTCAAAGCAGGGGCAATTATAGGCCAAAATGAGAGCCAACAAAAGGTTAAAATGAGGCCAATATTGGGTCTTAAATATATCTGAATTTTTAAACAATACTACAAAAGCTAGAAATAAGTCATCAAGGGCCAACTATAGACCTTAAAATAGGCCTAAGTATTCAAACAATATCACAAGGTCAAATGAGTGGGCCAAGAACGGCTAAAGATCGGTAACTTAGTCTCTTTTTTGGGGCTGAAAAGTAAAGAAAATAAGCACATCATTTGATCACAGCCACGATTGAAAAGAAAATAAGACAAAACAATAAAAAGAGAATAGAAAGAAGAAAAAAATTGAAATTCCCAAATATTGTGCGGATAAAAAAGATAAAGTTAAAGGAAATTAAAGTCGAATAATAAAATAACGATAAGAGTTTTAGATGGTTTGGTCTATGACTTGCATTCACAAAATAAAGCTTTAAGAGCTACATTTTTCTCTTATTCAATTCATAATGTTACAATACAAAATACTTATACTTAAAAAAGGAGAATTAAGGTAGATAATTGATTACCATCAATACAATCAAATTCCATAATATATGATAATCAAATATACTCTAACAAAGCTAATGCGATCATGCTAATCACTTCCACTTCAGCTTTTAGGTATGCATTAATTGACGAATAAGAGAAGACTCTCAGGCAAACAGATCAAGAACAGGAAAGATAAAAGAATATCAATCACCCAAAACTATTTCACTCAGGCAAATAGTTCAATAAATATCATAACCTTTTTTTTTTTTTTTGTAAACATAAATATCATAACCTTACATCACCCTTACACATGCAGATGCCTAAATAAACAAAAACAGAGGAAATTCCACAAACACCTCATGAATAGATATCCAATTTCTTGGCAAACGTGATTAACGGGATTAGCCGGCTGCTTGTTTATAGTTATCCAAACTTTTGCTGACGGAGTTTGAGCTCAATATCTGCAACAGGATGATGCCCACTCCCAATTTATCAATATCTTAATTAACAGACAGCGCTTATACTTGGACTATCTGCTGCTTTCCATTAACATTTAAAATACAAACTAAACGAAGAACAGTGACCCGTGACGAGGCTGTCGATTGGTATTACAATATAATGTTGGTGGTTATTTAACTGGATTTTATTTTTGATAGGCTCTGGTTGAGGTGGACCGCATATGGTTCATGGTTGTAGTTGGAGATTGTAATGCGTTGGGTTGGTTGAGGAACTTTCTGATCCATAATCACTTGAGCTGCCTCTGCCTGCCCTGGAAAAAGCGAGAGTTGCAGAGCGGTAAAAGGTTTTGAGGCAGCAGAAAGAAGGCACCGAATTATCATCACTCACCCCCTTTAATGGACAATTTTGGGACCATTTTCTATATGGAAGAAACTTTTGTTCATTGTCATGCATATATATGTGCATGATACCCCATTAAGCTCTGCCTTCTCATTGAGGGATACTTTCTTATTAACTGGACCACTTACGACCACTATTTGATGGCTAGATATTCATTAGCAATTGATAAAGTTTAATAATTTCAAACTATAATCAGGCTCAAAGTTTAATATTTACATACAACAAACAATGCTAATAGTGAAGGAGAAGCCGCCCCTTCTCCTACTAGTGTGATTATGGAGCATTTTTAGCCTTTTTACTCTTTTAGGGTTTTTTGTTTTTTTTTTAATGATGAGTTGTGGCTTCAAGAGGAAGTTTGCACCTAACGAGTCTTGAACTGGGGATTTAAGGGGTGATACTCCATAAGATTATAAGCCTCAACCAATAGGCCGATCCCTTGGGGTTAGGGTTTTGGTTTTTAATTGTTATAGAATAATTATTATTATTTATATTTTATACCAGTTATTTAGGTCATCCACATGAGTTAGGTGAATTGATCTAAATCCTATCATACAAAATATTAACCCGCTAATCTTGCGTTAGGTTTGTGTTGATTTTGTAGATAGTTTCAAAAATTGACAACCCTAAATATGTCATAGTTAACATCCTCATGAGTTAGTGAGAAGTAACATTATTAGTGTAATTGTGGAATACTTTTAGCCTGCTGCTCATTTAGGGTTCTATTTTGAGTTAACCCATGATGGACCCATCGAGCCAATTTCTTGTAAAAAATTGCAGCCCTAAGTGTGCCCATGGTTAACATATACAATATTCATTACATTGAAGGAAATGAAAGATAATCTGTCATGCACACAAATGAGAGTTCCATGCATTACAAGATAAAAATCAAAATCGAAAAACCAATGCCTTCTATAAACAGAGGAAAAGAAGGTCAAGGGTCCTATGAAGTTAGAGGAGCCAATATTTCAGGAAATGAGGTCACAGGAGGGCCAGAAATGAAGCTTACAAGTTACACAAGTATAAGTCAAAATTCTTGGACAAATCCTTGGAATGTCGAAGAAATGTGCACATTCAGCTACTGATCTTTGAAATAGAAGATCTGAGATGCAGTTATTACTAACATCAAGCACTCCTCTCTCAATCAAGCTCCTACAATTTAGCCCTACATTCACGAAATAATTATTGGACAAGGACAAATTGACCAAATTCTCCAGCCCACAGACCACCTCCGGCACCGTGCCGTACAACTGATTACCGGCGAAATTCAACTGCTCCGCCTTCTCTAGGCAACCCAACGAGAATGGCAAAGGCCCAGTTAACTGGTTGTTGCTAGCATCAAACACTATGGCCTCCTTCAGAAATCCTATCTCGTACGGCAGACAACCTGTTAGCTGGTTATTCTGAAAGAGTACCTCTGTTAGAAACGACAGAGCTTTGGCAATGCTTCCTGGGATTGGACCGGTGAATTTGTTGTTGGCGAGAGTGAGATACAGAACGTGAGAACTGCCCAGATTGTCAGGAAGCATCTGCATAAAATTGTTGTCGTTTATGAAGAGGACGTCGAGGTTCTGTGTGAATATTTGAGGTGGGACTGACCCAGCGAACAAATTGAACCGAATATCCAAGAATGTCAAGCTGTTCATGAACAGAACAGCCGTAGGAAATGGACCGGAGAATTTGTTGTTGCTTATGTCGAGCTCGTAGAGATATGGAAGGTTGGAGATGTTGGGGGATATTGTGCCGGCAAAGTTGTTGGAATTCGCGTGGAAGAGAGCGATGTCAGGAAGCCGATCAAGAAAGCCGTCAAGCGTTGGGGCACCAAGCTGGAAGCCATTGAAGTCGATGGAAGCGAGAGCTGTTGCAGACAGGTTGTCTGGGGGGTTTTCACAGTAGAAGCCTCTGTATTTGCATATATCTGAGCCAACCCAAGATTTGGTAATGCCCAGAGGATCAGAGGTGATGATGGACTTGAATTTTTGGATGACAGGGTAGACCACCGCAAGCCTTTGCTCTGCAAATACCAAAGTCTCAGCTTTCCGGGGTGATGGCGATAGAGCTTGAGAATTTGTTGGTGATTTCTTACACTCGTGGACTCCACTGCTGCAGCCTCTGCTATGTGCTGCAACAGCGTTGACAATCAGAGAGGTAAGGAGAATGCTGAAGGCCATAACTGCAGCTTTGGTACTGGATTTGCAGCTCATCTTCTCTCCTTGACCTATTCTCCTATGGATTGAATTGAAGGATTCAGAGGAATTGAAATGCAATGGAGAGAAAGGAGTAGTTATAAGAAGAGGGAGGTCAGGTGGCAAGTGGGCCAATACAGAATCATGTTGAATCGTTTTTCAACATCTATGTTTATTTTTGTACTTTTTCAACCCCGTATAATAATGAAGCAAGGATCAGATACGCATGTAAATGTGAGTGTGTATCACTCGTATGATGTTTCTTGTTTTTGTCTTATATTTTCCGTATAAACAAAGTCAAGAAGTGGCGTGGTTTGTGAGTCTTAGCATTCGTGATAAATCTCTTAAGTGGTCGACCGTGTACTCTCCACTCCGCATGTATTCTGTCAAATATCAAATGATTGCTGCTTTGAAAGAAAAAACTAACTCTATCGACACCTGATGATAACCCTCATTCTTCGGTGAGAGCATTCACATTGAGTTATTTGTATTCGGCTTTTCTTTATAATTTACAGAACATATATATATATATATAACAAACTCTTTATGCAATGTTAAATATTACTTTTGGGCATCTCTAGCAGGGCTTCAAACTATAGCAAATTGTATGATTTTTTTTAGGGAAAAATACATTTTACCCTCTAAAGTATCCATCACACATTTGTATTTTGATACCCAATGTTTAAAAAGTAGCATAAAATTCCCTTAAAGTTTCAAACATTAAAAAAAAAGCTCATCCATTTATTTTGATTGCCACTTTGGACAAAAACCAAGTCACGTGCGTGGCACATAACATTTTTCAACCAAAAAGTTCGAAAATGCCCTCGAGAGTAAAGTGTAAACATAAACTACTTTAGGGGTAAAGTGTAAACATTAAAAAAAACAAAAACAAAAAACTCGGGTTAATTACCTTTCTAATACCAAGGTTCTCACTTTTTTATTTTTTCTCACCTAGGCCTAGGTTACAAATCGTATCACAGATGATACCTGATTTATGGGAAAAGACCAACTTGGTACCTCATTCACATTTTGTTAGCCCAAACTAATAGACTACCATGTGTCACCCCCAAAAAATGCCACAAGTCCTTAACAAAAATAAAAATAAAAATAAAAATTATTATTACTATTTTTAACAAACAAAAATGTCACTTGTCCATAAAAAGATGAAAACAAATTAGGAGGTGGTCGAGCCACCCCATTTTGGCTATTATGGGTGAGCCCCCTAAGGACGGTCTAGAGGTGGCCAAAATGGGGTTGCCATAATTTTTTCAATGTTGTTTTTAGGGTTTATCTTTTTTAATTATTTTTATTTTTTAGGACATGTGGCATTTTTTTGGGGTGACATGTAACAGTTTATTAGTTTGGGCTAACAGAATGTGACAGAAGTACTAAATTAGCCTTTTCCTATAAGTCATGTACCATCTGTTATATGATTTGTAATCTAGGTGAGAAATTTTTTAAAAAAAATGAGAACCTTGGTACTAAAAAGGTCATTAATAAGATGTTTTCGTTTTTGTTTAGTTATTATTTTTTTAAAAAAATAATAATAATAATCTTTTTTTTTATTTTTTTATTTTTATTTTTATGTTTACACTATACTTTTGAAGTAATTTATGTTTACAATTTGGAGTTTGCTAGGGGTTCTCCCTGTAGTGTTCTCCTGGCGTTCTCTCAATCTTATGTAGAACATGATTTAAGAAAAAATAAAATTGTAGTACCCTTTTTTTGTCAACCGATTAATTTTTATGAGTTAATAATTAGGTTTTAATGCTTAAAAACTTGTTTTTGGATTCAAAACTAAAACATAAGGGTGGAAGGTTAACCATTTATGGATGGTATCACCTAAAATGGATTTGATCATCCTAAATTTGGTGCTAATGCCTCACAAATTTGGTGTTAATGCCTCAAATTTGGTGCTAATGCCTAAAAAAACCGGTGGTGGAAACCACTACAATTTTATTTTTTCTTAAATCATGTTTTACATAAGATTGAAAAATGTCAGGAGAACTATGGGAAAAACCCCTAGCATTTTCCTTACAATTTACCCCCACGGGCATTTTCGAACTTTTTGGTTGAAAAGTGTCACATACCAGGCATTTGACTAGGTTTTCGCTCAAAGTAACGGCCAAAATAAACAGATAAACTTTTTTATTAACGTTTGAAACTTTGTAAGGGGTTTTTTTGTCACTTTTTAAACATTGAACACCAAAATGCAAATGCGTGAAAATTGTAGGGGTAAAAGTATATTTTCCATGGTCAAACAAAGCTCATATATATATATATATATATATATATATATATAAACCGAGTTTTGATGTAGGAAGTGCTTAAAATTGTAACATGTGTCCATATTTTTTAATATATAAACCGTTTTTTCTTTTTTCTTTTGATATCTAATCCATTAAGGAAAGAGTTTTGTTTGCTTTATTGAAGACTTTACTGAAGATTTTATTCCAGCAAATCAAATAATCTAGCAATCAAATATATTTTATTTTAGGGAAAACTTCACTAACCCCCATGAAGTTTGGCCATTTTTGCAAATACTCTCCTAACGTTCAAAAATTCTCACTTACCCCCCCTGAACTTTCAATTGCTCTCAATTTGAACCCATCCGTACAAATTAGGGCACAAAATTTTTTAAAAAGACCAAAATACCCCTGATTTTATTTTTTGAAAAAATAAAAAAACATTTTGGAAGTTGAAATTTTAAATAGTGAATTTCAAACGGTGACTTTTGTATAAAATTCCAACTTCCAGATTTTTTTATTTTTTAAAAAATGAAAATCACGGGTATTTTGGTCTTTTTTAAAAAGATTTTGCCCTAATTTGTACAGATGGGTCCAAATTGAGAGCAATTGAAAGTTCAAAGGGGTAAGTGAGAATTTTTTAACGTTAGGGATATTTGCAAAAATGGCTAAACTTTAAGGGGGTTAGTGAAGTTTTCCCTTTATTTTATTATTTACGTTATTTAAATTAGGATTTTATTTAACTGTAATTTTTTCTTTATTATTCTAGAAATTTCTATAATAAGCTTAGGCTTACTTTTGCTCCAAGTTTGCTTATTTATAAATACAACAAACCTAATATGTAAGAGGCAGATTTTATAGAGTTTTCAAATTGTTGTTTCTGATTTAAAAAAATACACTTAAGTTCTTTTCTTTCTTTTGATTTTTGATTTTTGTTTTTGTTTTTTGTTTTTTGTTTTTTGTTTTTTGTTTTTTGTTTTTGCTAGAAGAGTTAATTTTCAATTATATTAGTATTTTCATTTTTTTTTTCTTTATATCTTTCTTTTGATTTTTTGTTTTTGCTAGAACAGTTCTTCTTCAATTATATTAGTATTTTTTTTTTTCTTTATACTATGGTTATATTCTTACATTTTCGTGAATGAGAGAGAAGAGACTGCCATTGGGCTGGTAATCATATACGAGAAGCCGTTCCTCCTTGGCGTGAAAATAAGCCCTAAGCGGCACCAGATTAGGATGCCTAAGCCCGCCCACTGATTCCATGTGTCGCTCGAACATTTCCTGATTCGTGCCCGCTAATTTTGCAGCATCAAGCCTCTTCACGCTGACGATCAAACGGTTATCGAGCACGGCTTTATAGGTGGTCCCTATGGTCCCTCTCCCTAGCAACTCAGCGGAGGCTCTCATCAGCTGGTCCAGCGTATACAGCTGCGCCTCGCCCGCACAGAATACCAAGTTCCCACTCTTTGCCACTTGCATTCCTTGCACTCTCTTCACCTTCTCTTCCAACTCTTCTTGCTCTATTTGCATCGCCGCCGCCGCATGAGCCGTCGCCGCAGCGTCCTCCGTAGCTGTTACAGGCGCCGACGGGTCTTTCTGGCTCCTCTCTTTCTTTACGGCCATCACGAAGCAGATAAACGAACCGATGAGGACCAAAACACCCACGGAGAACCCCATAATCACGGCAGCTCTCTTGTGCTTCTTTTGAAATGGTTCATGAGCCAGGTCAACGCCGTGTACATGTGCGCTTTGACCGAGTGGCACCGTAGGTGGCGGAGCCGATTGGCCGAAAAAGGGTTGGACAGGCTGGCACTCTTTGTGTATGATCTCGCCGCAGAGATTGGGGTTCCATGAGAAGGAGGATGGACCGAAGCGTATCAGAGTGGGTGTAACCGGAATTGGACCGGCTAAGTTGTTTCCTGATACATTGAAGAACTGGAGGGAGGACTGGTTGAGCGGAGGAACGGTTCCGTTGAACCGGTTCCACTCGAGCCGGAGGTAGTAGAGGCGGTCTACCGTGGCCAACCAGGCGGGTAAATGTCCGGTGAAGTTGTTGTAGGAGATATCAATGGTACGGAGCCTATGGAGGGACAGAATCGAAGGTGGGAAAGAGCCGGTGAAGGAGTTGTGGTCGAGAAAGAGGGTTTTGAGGTTGACAAGTCCGGCGAGGTCGGGAATGGGTCCGGTGAGCGAGTTGTTCTGCAAACTCAGGACTCGGAGCTGGTCAAGGCGGGTCAATGTGTCAGGAGCGAAAACGCCGCCAGCTAGATCTAGACCTTCGAGGACGAGGCGCACAACTTTTTGTTGGGCGCATTTGATTCCCTGCCAATGACAGAATCAGCTTTGGATTTGAATGCGAGAAGAAGCGAGCGCATCATCATGATGGGGAAATGATAAGTTAGCGGAAGTTGGAGAGTGGGGAATCAAAGGCTTAGAAGAAGCAACTAAGGTGCAAAGTGAGAAGAAGAAGGAGGCATTTGATAGAAACAAGAACAGTGGAATGGGCTGCTGCCTTCTTCTCCGCATTATTGGAAGGGGAAGCAACCTCTGAGCAGTGAGCCCTCTCCTCCCCACCAACGCCCCCCCCCCCCCCCCCCCTCTCTCTCTCTCTTTCTCTCTCTCTCTCTTTCCTTCTCACTTTTTATCTTCAAAAACAAGTAGAAGCAAATGATTTGTCCATATTTTCATCCCCTGCTGCTGGCTAGGGGTTTAGGCTTTAGACAAGGAAGAATAGTAGTGAAAAGAAAGAAAGGATGGGAAGAGGAGGCAAGCGGTACGTGACAAAAGCATGTAAGAGCTGAGGAGCAGTTGTCGGACTGCAAGCTCAGAGAATTACGTGAAGGTAAAACATGTATCTGACGTGTAACTGTTGGATGTTTCCCGATAATTACTGTTCATTTATTTACTATAAATGCTCTTAGAATATTCACAGTTACATCTCCGAACAACAAAAAAAACTTTCTCCATCCGACTCAACAAGCTGCTCAGCAAAATGGTGAGAACCTACGGTGCTAAGAGCATTTACAGTTGGCTTGTTTGTTGAGCCAAACACTTAAAAACCCTCTCCATCCAGCTCAATAGCCTGCTCAGCAAAATGGGGAGGAGCTACAGTGCTAAGCAAGTTTGTTCAACAAACTCAAATATTAATAAAAAATTCTCATTTTCTCTCTCCTCTACACGCCCTTTCTTCTCCCTCTCTCTTCCAGCCTCCTTCTCCCAGTCGCCCCTCTCTTCTCGCCTCCTTCTCCAGTCGCCGTTCAACATAGGCTCCTACTACAAGGAGGCAAAGGTCGACGAGAAGATCTCCTCCATCCAAGTACGACAACGCTGTGATCCCCACTGAGTAATTGATGGACAGGGAGATCCGATCGAAACATGAACCGGCCGTGACTTCGGAGGTAGGGACCTTTCTGCCGGCGAGGAGGACAGAGTTGGCAGAGTCGAAGAAAACTCGAGGATCGCGGCATCGGGCTCGAGGCAAATATTGAACTTTTCGGAATCGACGATGGACGGAGTTGAGCTCAAGGATAGAAGCAGTAGTGAAGGAATCGACGTCGGTAGTGAGGGAATCAAAGCAGTAGTGGGGAATCGACGCCGATAGTGAGGGAATCGCAGCGGTGGTGATGGAAATCGTAGCAGTGGTGATCGCAGCGGTTGGGAAGAAAAATGGAAAACGATTTGTTGGCATCCGATTTTTAGAATGAAAGAATAAAAAAATATAAAGAAAGAATAAGAAGATAATATTTAAATGATATGGAAATAATATTTAAATTAGTGTAAAGTTAAAATACTGAGCCGAATGTGGATGCTTTAAAAAGATAAGTAGCAGAAATAGATAAAGGTGATTTTTTTTGTTACTAAAATAGTCAAATATTAGCTTAGCCCACTGTGAGTGCTCTAAGCAAGTTTGCTGAACACTGTATCTCTTCAGCAAACTCATATATTAATAAAAAATTTCACATTTCTCTCTCCTCCACACGCCTTTCTTCACCTCTCTCTTTCCGCCTCCTTCTCACAGTCGTCGTTCAACACAGGCTCCTGCTACAAGGAGGCGAAGGTCAACGAGAAGATCTCCTCCGTCCAAGTACGACGATGCTGTGATTCTCGTGGAGCAATCAGCGGACAGGGAGATCCGATCGGAACAAGAACTGGTCGTGACGTCGAAGGTGGGGACCTCTTTGCCGCCGATACCGCCGGTGAGGAGGATAGAGCTGGCAAAGTCGAAGGTGCAGAACTTCGTCATCGAGCTCAAGCTGATACCTCTACCAAACGCGCCGTCGAGCTCAAGGATCGCGGCGGTAATGAGGGAATCAACGGTGGTGGACTCGAGTTGAATTCAACAAGATTTGTGAGGAGGAAAAAGATGGCAGGTTGAAGAAAATTGACGGTGGTGGACTCGAGGATCGCTGTTGATGGCAGGCTGAAGAAAATTGGGAAAAGAAAAAAAGATTTGTATTTAGAAAGAAAGAATAAATAAAATATAAAGAAAGAAATAGAAAATAATATTTAAATAATAGGGAAATAATATTTAAATGAGTATAAAGTTAAAATGTTGAGTTGGATGTGGGTGTTTTAAAATGATAGGTAGTTCAAATAGATAAAAGTGATTTTTTTTTTGGGCTAAATTGACCAAATATTAGTTGAGCTGGATGTGAATGCTCTTATAACAGTTGGCTTCAGACTTCATGGCATCAACTGTCCCGCTCCGGTGCCCCACTCCCACCCCGCAGCCCGCTCTACATCAACAATCTCAATCTACAGTGCTTTGCTATTTCTTCGTTCTTTTGAAGAGAGACTGTCACTTTGTATTATTTGTTACACCTTTTTTCAGGCTTTGGTCGGCGTCTTGTGACTTTACATTTAGTGTAATTTTAGATGCTTTGTCCTAATTTGAAATTAGGTTTCATGTGATTCTTAAGGTTAACCCTTTATACTTAAGAGTAATGATATAATGAATATTTTATTAGTAATTTTAAATGAATTTATGAAGACTCTAATTCTTTTAGTATCGCTCTCCTGTTCTAAAACTTGTTACAATGATCTCTTAGGTAACATTAGCTAAAGTTGACTTTTATATTTGATGCTTTGTCCTAATTTGAAACTAAGCTTCACCGAATCTTAAAATTAACCCTAGCTATTTTAGCTATTTAGAATGGAAAAGGTTGTACTTATTAAATCTGTTTTTTAAAAGTTAATTCTTAAATAATTTGTCACCATTTTATACTATGGTGACACACATTCCTTGAGAATCAATTTTTTAAGGAAAATAAAATAAATTTGGTGAGTGTAACATTTTTCATTCAAAATATACATTATTTTTTTTAGAAAAAAAAAAAAAAAAAAGCACACTTATCTTCAAGCTAACACCTCATTGTTAATATATGGTGGGTTTTGACCAATTGTATCAATATTTTTCATGAACTACTAAAACAATTTCAATGTACCTTCAAATCCCTCCCAATTGGCCATCCCAGCAGCAGAAATTTTAGCAAAGAGCCGAAGACACCCAAAGCAAGGACAACACATGGCAACCCAATAGGCCTAAACACCCTTAACTTCGCCCAAACCTAAATCCAAAACAGAGACAACATAAAATACGCCACTAACTTCAATATGTAGAAAACCACAGCCCAAGACAATCACCCCTAATCGGACACCAACAGCCTGTGATTTTCTTTGCTTAAAATCAATCACTCAAGCCTCACGACAAACCACAATGACCTGTTGAAAGATTTTCAAATTAATATATATATAGATATTTATTTTGTTTCTTGTGAATGTTTAAAAATTGAAGGTTTTAACTTCTAAATAGCATCGAATGAATAGAGTTTCACATTGACAAAAGAGAAAATATAGTTAATGTTTATAAGGCTCAACAAACTTTTTAATTGATAGAATCGAAGTGAAGGATTAAGATCCCCTAGAATTCCTTTTAAATTTAAAATTATCAAATTCATAAATCCCACACGTTCATCTCATCTAAGTGTCTAAAGGGAACGTTTAGATGAGATGAACGTTTAAAGGGAATTTTAGAAAATCTCAATTCCAAAGTGGGATAGTGCCAACCAAGATCGTCGAGGATTGCAAATATAAAGGAGGAGCATTTTTTCCGCTCATAGTCTTGCTAGGTAGCAGTTTGCCCATACTTGATTAATTTTATCAATACAATTTTAAGCCTTTAGAAATGATTGGATGTATACACTTCTTGTATGTATACTCTATACTCTAGTATGGTGCTAAGACTTGAAATAAGGCTTTAGAAATAAGACTTGAAATGATTTTATCAATTAGGGCTGGGTATCGGTCATATCAATCCGGTTAATAGAGTTATCGGTTATTGACCGATAAGCTATCGGTTAACAGATTCTTGACCAATTACCGACCGATAAGCTATCGGTTAATCGGTTAATCGGTCATATTGGTAATCGGTTAAACTAGCCGGTTAATCGGTTAACCGGTTTTTGTTAACTTTTATTGAGTTTTTACTAGTTGCTAATTGGGTCAAAAATTAATTATTTTGAGAGTTCAAATACTTTTTATTTGGCTAAAGCCTCAAATAACTTATTAAAAATTAGTTGTTTTGCCCCTTTTGAGGGCCTAAATTGGCTAAATATATATGGCTAAAAATGTTTATTGAATCTTTTTTTAGATTGATCTATTACATCTTTTTTATATTATAAAATTAAAATTAAAAGAGTAAAAAGTATAAAATTAAAAATATATATATAAATTAAAAATATTTATCGATCATATCGGTTAACTGATAAGAAAATTTTAACCGACCGATAAGGTTACCGGTATAAATTTTTTAACCGATTACTAGTCGGTTAATTATCGGTAACGGTTATATCGGCTCGGTTAATGTCGGTAATCGGTCGGTTAATCGGTAACGGTTAATTTGCCCACCCCTATTATCAATAACGCTTTAAGCAAATCGGCAAGCTTCGAGATAAGTCATGCCTAGGCTTGAAATAAAAGATAAACTTATAAGAAATTAAAGCAACTAGAAAAATATGGATCGATTTGATTACCATCAAATCTTATTTTGATTAGATCTCTAGAACTAATGCAATAAAATCTCATAATATAGGATAATTAAATATACTATAACATTTCATCTCAAACTCAAGGTAGAAGATTCTTAAAGCTTGAGTTTGAAAAGAATAGTTTTTTTTTAGGCCGAAAATTATGGCCTAAAACTCGAGTTTGAAAAGAATAGTTTTTTTTAAGGCCGAAAATGATGGCCTAAAACTCGATAATCAGCAGAAGTGACTGGAGTTGAGCTTTTAACACCAATAGACTGAGAATTTTCAAAGCATGGCCAATTATGGGCCAAAAAGAGTGCCAACAAAAGGTTAAAATGAGGTCAATAATGGGTCTTAAACATATCTGGATTTTTAGACTATACCACAAAAGCTAGGAATAAGTCATCAAGGGCCAACTATAGACCTTAAATAGGCCTAAGTATTCAAACAATATCACAAGGTCAAATGAGTGGGCCAATGAACGGCTAAAGATCGGCAACTTGGTCTCTTTTTTTGGGACTGAAAAGTAAAGAAAATGAGCACACCATTTGATCATAGTCACGATTGAAAAGAAAATAAGACAAAACAATAGAAAGAAAGAAAAAAATGAAATTTCTTAAGATTGCGCTAATAGAAAAGATAAAGTTAAAGGAAATTAGAGCAAAATAATAAAATAAAGATAAGAGTTTTAGGTGGTTTGATCTATAACTTGCGTCCACAAAATAAAACTTCAAGAGCTACATTTTTCTCTTATTCAATTCAATTCATAATGTTACACTACAAAATACTTACACTTAAAAAAGGAGAATTAAGGTAGATAATTGATTACCATCAATACAATCAAATTCCATAATATATGATAATCAAATATACTCTAACAAAGCTAATGCGATCATGCTAATCACTTCCACTTCAGCTTTTAGGTATGCATTAATTGACGAATAAGAGAAGACTTGTCAGGCAAACAGATAAGAACAGGAACGATAAAAGAATATCAATCACCCAAAACTGTTTCACTCAGGCAAATATTTCAAAAAATATAACTTCCATTGAATAATAAATATCATAACCTTACATCACCCTTACACATGCATGCAGATGCCTAAATAAACAAAAACAGAGGAAATTCCACACAACACCTCATGAATAGACATCCAATTTCTTGGCAAACGTGATTAACGGGATTAGCCGGCTGCTTGTTGATAGTTATCCCAACTTTTGCTGACGGAGTTTGAGCTCAGTATCTGCAACAGGATGAGGCCCACTCCCAATTTATCAATATCTTAATTAACAGACAGCGCTTACACTTGGACTATCTGCTGCTTTCCATTAACATTTAAAAAACAAACTAAACGAAGAACAGTGACCCGTGACGAGGCTGTCGATTGATATTACAATATAATGTTGGTGGTTATTTAACTGGATTTTATTTTTGATAGGCTCTGTTTGAGGTGGACCACATGGTTCATGGTTGTAGTTGGAGATTGTAATGCGTTGGGTTGGTTGAGGAACTTTCTGATCCATAATCACTTGAGTTGCCTCTGCCTGCCCTGGAAAAAGCGAGAGTTGCAGAGCGGTAAAAGGTTTTAAGGCAGCAGAAAGAAGGCACCGAGTTATCATCACTCACCCCCTTTAATGGACAAATTTTGGGACCATTTTCTTTATGAAAGAAACTTTTGTTCATTGTCATGCATATATATGTGCATGATACCCCATTAAGCTGTGTATTCTCATTGAGGGATACTTTCTTATTAACTGGGCCACGGACGACCACTCCTGTCATAGGATCATAGCAAATATACAATGCTTAAACACTATTTGATGGCTAGATATTCATGAGCAATTGATAAAGTTTAATAATTTCAAACTATAATCAGGCTCAAAGTTTAATATTTACATACAACAAACAATGCTAATAGTGAAGGAGAAGCCGCTCTACTCCTACTAGTGTGATTATGGAGCATTTTTAGCCTTTTTACTCTTTTAGGTTTTTTTTTTTTTTTAATGACAGGTTGTGGCTTCAAAGGGGAGTTTACACCTAACAAGTCTTGAACTTGGGATTTAAGGGGTGATACTCCCTAAGATTATAAGCCTCAACCAATAGGCCAATCCCTTGGGGTTAGGGTTTTGTTTTTTAATTGTTAAAGAATAATTATTATTATTTATATTTTATACTGGTTATTCAGGTCATCCACATGGGTTAGGTGAATTGGTCTAAATCCAATTATACAAAATATTAACCTGCTCATCTTACGTTAGGTTTGTGTTGGTTTTGTGGATAATTTCAAAAATTGACATCCTTAAATATGTCATAGTTAAAACATCCACGAGTTAGTGAGAAGCAGCATTATTAGTTGGTGTGATTGTGGAGTACTTTTAGCCTGCTGTTCATCTAAGGTTCTATTTTGAGTTAAACCGTGATGGATCCATCGAGCCAAATCAACTCAAACCTGATTATACAAAACCCTAATCCACCAATTTTTTGTAAAAAATTGCAGCCCTAAGTGTGCCCACGGTTAACATATACAATATTCATTACAATGAAGGAAATGAATGATAATCTGCCATGCACACAAATGAGAGTTCCATGCATTACAAGATAAAAATCAAAATCGAAAAACCAAAGCCTTCTATAAACAGAGCAAAAGAAGGTCAAGGGTCCTACGAAGTTAGAGGAGCCAATATTTTAGGAAATGAGGTCACAGGAGGGCCAGAAATGAAGCTTACAAGTTACACAAGTATAAGACCACATTCTTGGACAAATCCTTGGAATTGCGAAGAAATGTGCACATTCAGCTACTGATCTTTGAAATGGAAGATCTGGGATGCAGTTATTACTAACATCAAGCACTCCTCTCTCAATCAAGCTCCTACAACGTAGCCCTACATTCATGAAATAATTATTGGACAAGGAAAAATTGACCAAATTCTCTAGCCCACAGACCACCTCCGGTACCATGCCGTACAACAGATTACCGGCAAAATTCAACTGCTCCGCCTTGTCTAGGCAACCCAACGAGAATGGCAAAGGCCCAGTTAACTGGTTATTGCTAGCATCAAACACTATGGCCTCCTTCAGAAATCCTATCTCGTACGGCAGACAACCTGTTAGCTGGTTATTCAGAAAGAGTACCTCTGTTAGAAACGACAGAGCTTTGGCAATGCTTCCTGGGATTGGACCGGTGAATTTGTTGTTGGCGAGAGTGAGATACAGAACGTGAGAACTGCCCAGATTGTCAGGAAGCATCTGCATAAAATTGTTGTCGTTTATGAAGAGGACGTCGAGGTTCTATGTGAATATTTGAGGGGGACTGACCCAGCGAACAAATTGAACCGAATATCCAAGAATGTCAAGCTGTTCATGAACAGAACAGCCGTAGGAAATGGACCAGAGAATTTGTTGTTGCTTATGTCGAGCTCGTAGAGATATGGAAGGTTGGAGATGTAGGGGGATATTGTGCCGGCAAAGTTGTTGGAATTCGCGTGGAAGAGAGCGATGTCAGGAAGCCGATCAAGAAAGCCGTCAAGCGTTGGGGCACCAAGCTGGAAGCCATTGAAGTCGATGGAAGCGAGAGCTGTTGCAGACAGGTTGTCTGGGGGGTTTTCACAGTAGAAGCCTCTGTATTTGCATATATCTGAGCCAACCCAAGATTTGGTAATGCCCAGAGGATCAGAGGTGATGATGGACTTGAATTTTTGGATGACAGGGTAGACCACCGCAAGCCTTTGCTCTGCAAATACCAAAGTCTCAGCTTTCCGGGGTGAAGGCGACGGAGCTTGAGAATTTGTTGGTGATTTCTTACACCTGTGGAATCCACTGCTGCAGCCTCTGCTATGTGCTGCAACAGCGTTGACAATCAGAGAGGTAAGGAGAATGCTGAAGGCCATAACTGCAGCTTTGGTACTGGATTTGCAGCTCATCTTCTCTCCTTGACCTATTCTGCTATGGATTGAATTGAAGGTTTCAGAGGAATTGAAATGCAATGGAAAGGAGTGGTTATAAGAAGAGGGGAGGTCAGGTGGCAAGATGGGCCAATACAGAATCATGTTGAATCGTTTTTCAACATCTATGTTTATTTTTGTACTCCTTTCAACCCCGTATATATAATAATGAAGCAAGGATCAGATACGCATGTAAATGTGAGTGTGTATTATTCGTATGATGTTTCTTGTTTTTGTCTCATATTTTCCGTATAAACGAAGTCAAGAAGTGGCATGGGTTGTGAGTCTTAGCATTCGTGATAAATCTTTCAAGTGGTCGACCGTCCACTCTTACTCCCCTCCACACGTATCAAATGATTTGCAGCTCATTTCTTCTTCTTTTTTTTTTTTCTAAGCAATTTGCTGCTCATTTCATTATCAAATGATTGCTGCTTAGAAAGAAAAAACTAACTCTATCGACATCGGATGATAATTATAATTTACAAAACATATATATATATACATATATATATATATATATATAACAAACTCTTTACGCAATGTTAAATATAATTTTTGGGCATCTCTAGTGGGGCCTTCAAATTACAGTAAATTGTATGAATTTTTAAAGGAAAAAATACACTTTATCCTCTTAAGTGTATCCACCACACATTTGTGTTTTAATGCTCAATGTTTAAAAAGTGACATAAAATTCCTTTAAAGTTTCAAACGTTAACAAAAAAGCTTATCCATTTATTTTGGCTGCCGCTTTGGACGAAGACCAAGTCACATGCATGGCACATGTCATTTTTCAACCAAAAAGTTCGAAAATGCCATCGGGAGTAAAGTGTAAATATAAACTACTTCAAGGATAAAGTGTAAACATTTAACAAAAACAAAAACAAAACAAAAAAAACGAAAAACTCAGGTTAATTACCTTTCTACTACCAAGGTTCTCACTTTTTTATTTTTTTCTCACCTAGGCCTAGGTTACAAATCGTATCACAAATGGTACCTGATTTATGGGAAAAGACCAACTTGGTACCTCATTCACATCTGTTAGCCCAAACTAATAGACTGCCATGTGTCACCCCCAAAAAATGCCACATGTCCTTAACAAAAATAAAAATAAAAATTATTATTACTATTACTATTTTTATGTATAAAAAAAAATGTCACATGTCCATAAAAAGATGAAAACAAATTATGGGGTGGTCGGGCCACCCCATTTTGGCTATTATGGGTAATTGAGCCACCCCTAAGGATGATCTGGAGGTGGCCGAAACCACCCCCAAAGGCCAAAATGGGGTGGCTTGGCCACCCCATAAATTTTTCAATTTTGTTTTTAGAATTTATCTTTTTTAATTATTTTTATTTTTTAGGATATGTGGCATTTTTTTGGGGTGACACGTAATAGTTGATTGGTTTGGGCTAACAAAATGTGACAGAAGTACTAAATTAGTCTTTTCCCCCACAAGTCATGTACCATCTGTTATATGATTTGTAATTTAGGTGAGAAAATTTTTTTTAAAAAAAAATGAGAACCTTGGTACTAAAATGGTAATTAATTAGAGGTTTTTGTTTTAGTTTAGTTCAAAAAAATGATTAATTAATTAATTTTTATGTTTACATTATACCTCTGAAGTAATTTATGTTTACAATTTACCCGGGCATTTCGAACTTTTGGTTAAAAAGTGTCACGTACCAGCATTTGACTAAGTTTTTTCTCAAAGTATCAGCCAAAATAAACGGATGAGCTTTTTTGTTAACACGCCAAAATGCAAATGCGTGGATACTGTAGGGGTAAAGTATATTTTCCATAAGCTCGTATATATTAAGACATCACCTCTAGTCCAAAAACTTAAGCTAATGGACTTGAATCTACTTAGATATGAGAGTTGCTGCCATTCGGTCATGGCAAAAAAGAGGGGTTTTCTTCCCCCCTATCATAAGTTGACGCCTCATCTTTTTGAGAAAAACACATAAATTTAAAATGAAATCAAAACACCAATTCATCAAATCAGCAACCACCTAACAGACCAGATGCCGCCACCCACCACCACCTCCGGCAAAGAGACGCCACCACCCACCGCCATCTCCGGCAACTTTTCCGGCAAACCCCAAAAAAAAAAAACAGAGATAGATCCGGCCACCCCCCGGTGGCCATTATTGTCTTTCCGGCGAACCCAAAAAAAATCCGGCGAACCTAAAAAATCGTTTCTAATGCCTCAAAAATCGATTCTAATGCCTCAAATTCATTTCTAATGCCTCAAAACTAAAACCTAAAGGGAAAAGTTAACCCTATTGGAATTTTATCATCCTAAAACCAAAAAAATCAGACCCACCAGCGGAGAGGAGAAGAAAAAGAGAGAGAAAAAAAAACCCAGACCCTCGTCCTCCACTTTTTGTAAAGGTCGACCGTTTTGAGGCAGATCTGTGGCAGTGAAGGGATGGCAGAGGTGGAGCAATGAGATGGGGCGGTGATGGCGCTGAACAGAGATGGCAGACTCTCTGGAACCGGAAGGAAAAAAAAAAAAAAAGGACCCGTGGGTCTGTAGACCCATGACCGGCGTGACCTAAAGAAGAAGAGAGAAAGAAGAGAAAGTGGGAGAGAAAGTGAAGAATGAGGCTGCTGCAAATTTTTTTCCTGAAGAACCAGAACAGAGAAGAAGAGAAAGTGTGAGAGAAGGAAAATCAGGTGTATTAAGTTGTAGGGTTATTTTGTGTGATAAGCTGAGGTGTCATATAATAAGTAGTGGGCAAAAAACAAGGGGTTTTTGCCATGACCGAATTGAAGTTATTCCCCTTAGATATATTAACTACTCTTTTTTCCTTTTTTTTTAATTTTTTTTTTTTATACTTTATCAATGTTGGACACAAACCTTACAAATGCATACACACAACAAATCTTCGCTAGAATTTCTACCACATTGACATAACTCTCCCTCACATCATGGGCTTTGATACCAATTATTGGGAAGAGAAACACAAAGAGAAGTCAAACAAGAGTAAGTCTAAGCTATACATATTAATTAGGACATCAATTCTAGTCCAAAAGTCTGAACTAATATGTTTGAGTCCATTTAAGTATATTAATTACTATTTCTTTTCTTTTATTTTCTTTTTATACTTTACTAATATGAAACACAAACCTTACAAATATATGCATAACAAAAAAGAATAGTTTATATTAAAAAATGAATAGGTAAAATTAAAGATATGAGATTTTGAATAATTAAAATAACTATAATAAGATGCTCGATCATACCATTTCTAAACATAAAGAGCCCAAAAAGTAAAAATAACTCTTACCGTTGGAGATGGTCATATCATTTACCTTCTTTTCTTTCACACTCGAAATAAAGATTTACAAAATCACTCACGCAAATGGAACAGAACAGATCAAGATCCTCAGCAATTTTTCTAAAATTGTTAGCTAGTTTTTTTGAAAATCTCAGTCATTAAAGAGATCTAATAGCTCAAAATTAAACATTCATTTAATATAGAGAGATAAACTTAAAATTTTGAATTTTGAAATTCAACCTCAAAATATATGTTATCCACTAAAAAATGGGTTATTTATTTTGAGCTATTAAATTATTTTAATGGCTAAGATTTTTTAAAAAATTGACTGACAATTTTAAAAAAAATTGTTAAAGATATTGATCCGAACAAAACATGCATAGGCCAAAACAAAAAGCAAAAGTAGACATTGATACAGACGTTTACCAACTACCAAATTTATTTTTCTTCTTGTTTTGGCTTTTTGCTTTTAAAAAACACTGAAAAAGTTGAAAGTTGATTTTGATGGCTTATTATAAGAGAATTAAAGAATTTTTCTGGGCAATTTAATATTTTATGTTGACTTACGAAAATATATATATTTTTTATGTTGCGAGTGAAAACAGTTTAAATTGAAGTTGTAGTTGGGAAAATAAATTAATTATGTACATGTAATTTTTTTTTTCACATATCTAAAAAAAATATATATATATTCAAATTAATGACTTCCGCTATATGAT
This sequence comes from Carpinus viminea, assembly GCA_013348765.1. Classification (NCBI taxonomy): domain Eukaryota; kingdom Viridiplantae; phylum Streptophyta; class Magnoliopsida; order Fagales; family Betulaceae; genus Carpinus; species Carpinus viminea. The sequence continues at coordinate 8,295,987 of CP054674.1, forward strand.
CTCTAACCAATTAAACTGCCAATTCACTTACAAGGTGAACAGCTGGGATATTGCATTAGATGCCAAGCAAAACCGTATGGAGATGGGAGTGATAATCAGGGATGAAAAAGGGGCAGTGGCTGGCGCTTTGAGCAGAACTGTAAGCACGTCACACAATCCGGCGGTTGGAGAAGCAATGGGAGCATTAGTGGCAGCAAGATTCAGCAGGGATATAGGGCTTTTTGACATCATTCTTGAAGGGGATTCCAAACAAATAGTAGACACAATCACCAGTAAGGGATCCCATTGGTGCAAATATGGACATATAATTGGGGATATCTACGAAGTAATGAAGGGATTCAGAAAATGGGAGGTGAGACATGTGAAAAGAGATGCCACGAAGCCGCCCACGTACTAGCCAAGACGGCAACCAGAGAGAATGGAGAAAAAATATGGTTAGAAGACGTCTCGAGTTTCATTCTTGATGTTGTAAACCAAGAGCAAATTGCTTTTTCTATTTAGAGCAATTTGCTCTAGATATTTTTCTGAAGATAATCATATCAGTCTCGATTGATTTCAAAAAAAAAAAAATTAAACTACCAATTAGAAACATGTATGTGCCATATCAGCTAAGCATTAAAGTTCGTTTCAAGAATCATGGTAGTTGGTTTCACTAATAAATAATAATATTTAGTTAAAGTACAGAAATATTTAGAAAGTTTGATGTTTAATGATTTGAAAAGTGCCTAGCTAAATATAAAAAATTTGGTTAAATTGAAAATTGTTTTCAATTGAAAAAAATGAAAAAAGAAAAAAGAAAACCCTTCACGAGTCTTTAAATGGTTTATGCTTTTTATATGCAGGGCCGGCTACACCACTAAGCGAGTGAGGCGCTCACCTAGGGTCCCCGGATTAATATGGTCCAAAAAACAATTTGCCCAAAAAAATTTTTTTAATAAGGCCCCAATTTTAAATACAAACTTAAGGCCTCTAATCATAATAAATAAGTAATTTAAAAAAAGGCCTCAATTTAAGCCCCAATATATATATAGGTTTGCTAGGGTTCTCCCCGTAGTGTTCTCATGGCGTTTTCTCAGTCTTACGTAGAACATGATTTAATAAAAAATAAAATTGTAGTACTGTTTTTTTGCCAACCGATTAATTTTTATGAGTTAATAGTTAGATTCTAATGCTTTAAAACTTGTTTTTGGATTCAAAACTAAAACCTAAGGGTGGAAGGTTAATCCTTTAGGGATGGTATCACCCAAAATGGATTTGATCATCCTAAATTTGGTGCTAATGCCTCACAAATTTAGTGTTAATGCTTCAAATTTGATGCTAATGCCTAAAAAAATTGGTGGTGGAGGCGACTACAATTTTATTTTTTCTTAAATCATGTTTTACGTAAGATTGGGAGAACGCCAGGAGAAGCAATGAGGAGAACTCCTAACATTTTTCATATATATAACCCTATGGTAAAATAAGACCAATTAACCTATAAAAACAAATATCCTTATACTTAAAAAGGTATATGGGTTTTTTCTTGTGGGTTTTTTGACAATTTTTTTTGGTGGGTATTGTTTGAAATAGGTGTATCAATGAGGTAAGAATTTATAAAAAAAAAATTATTATTATTATTTGTAATGTTTATTTTTGCGCTTGATTTTTCTTGTGGGTTTTGTATGAGTTTTTGTCAATTTTTTGGGTAGGTTTTAATTTTTTTTTTTTTTTAAATAAGGCACTATTTAAGAGTTTTGCCTAAGGCCCATAAAACATTGAGCCGGCCTGTTTATATGCATAAACTATTTTTCTCCGCTCTCCTATGCTCCTGAACAAACAATTGTGAGATAACTCTTTATAGGGCTTATTTGCCCCAGCAGGCCTCAACTTGAAGTTCTAAAGACTTGTTTGGAGAGGATCCTTGTACCCCACAAAGATCATCTCGCAAGTACCTAGTCAAATTGCAAGCCTTACTAGCAATTACTCGGAAATGCCTTATATTTTCACACATTCTTCTCCTTTGCAACTCTTCCTCTTCGTCTCTATCTTTTTCCCTGCTTCTCAGATTATATGAAGGACATAAATTTTCTTTAGATTAGTCTAAAAAAAATATCTTTCAACTCATTTAGAATAATATCAAGTGTCTATAAATATTTAAAAGGCATATTAAATTCTTAGCGTCATTAATAGCAGTTTACTAATTTAGACAAAATTTAATGTGTCTTTTAAATGTTTATAGACACTTGACACTATTTTAAATTGGTTGATAAACAGTATACTAGTTTGAATAAAATTTTGTCCTGAAAACATAATAAATAATTTTTTATTTTCTATAAGAGCTAAACATTGAAAAATATTTTTCTAACCATTTTCAAGATTACAAATGAAAAATAACTACTCTTCCTTTTTTTTAAAAAAAAAAATAGCTAAAAACATTTTTCGTTATAAAACACTTTACGAACTTTAATTTAAGAGATCTATTACATATTCATTTTTGGAAAATGATAAAATTTATTTTATCTTTTAACCATCTCCATAGTGAATTGATGAATTCACTATTAAATTTGTGTGTGGTCTATATGAGTTTACAAATCTAACAATTAATATATTGAATTTGTACGATGAGATGAAAAAAAGATAGAAAAAAATAATAATGACGTGAATCATTCATCTTTATGTTTTCTCTTTTGTAAATTCACAATTGAATATACAAAACTCACATATGGGTCATATAAATTTACATATCTTATATGTAGATAAAAAAATAAAAAAAACAAAAAAAAAACATTTCTCTTATTTAAAATCTCTTAAAACTAATTTTGGGTTATCAGTCTAGTTTAATTTAATTTAAAAAGTGCTGCACCCAAGCTTTAGCCAATTTTTTGAAAAAGTAATGTTGGGGTGAGTAACAGTTGTCCACTTGACTACATTTCCTGTCCAATATCCATTAAAAATGGAGAGCGGCAGGTTTTTTTCAATTGGTTCGTACTTTATGCCCCTTTTCCCAAATGGATTCCCACATCAATTTCCTTGCGGCGGCTATTGCATATAATTGGGTCCAGCTGCTAATCATTTTGGCTTTCGACTACCTAATATACGAGGCTCTTTTTTTTATTTTTTATTTTATGTGTAGGACCGTAAATGTATCGGTCCGACAATTTGCTCGATAGTTGTTCGGTTTAATTTGACTCAAATTTAAGCTTGATATTGAAAAAATTTGCTCATTATTGTAGAAATTCGTTCGATTAATAAATAATACATACTCGACTCACTCGAGAAAACTCGATAGAGATTCGCGACTCAATTTATTTAAAACTTAACCAGTTCGTTTGTCCGATTCATTAGCTCGTTCATATATATACATTTATTACTAATAATTAGTTATAAAGTATGTATATTAGTAATTAAGTAATATATCTAATATAACTTATTTAATTTTTATATTTATACTATAGACAGATAAATGTCTAGAGTTTGTTTTAAAACTCGAGTTTGAAATTGGATCATCCATTAAAGACTTAGCTTGACTCGGCTCAATTCAATTACAACCCTATTTATAAGGGTAGTTCAATCGGTTACAAATTATGCCCTATAAAGTGAAAATTATTAGATTAAATTTTTCTTTTTCTTGTCCAGACATGTAAATAATAATAATAATAATAAAATAAATAAAAAAGCGAGATTACATTTATGCAATCTAGTTTATTTGATTGCTAACTTTTTTTGTTTAGAACAAGTTGTGAATATATTACTCACTATCAAATTATAAGTACGATTTTTCCTGTTATTAATATGTAGAACAAAATCTGATAAGCATTATAAGACCTTGTATGACTATAAGGACATTATAAAAAAATTAGGGATAAATGTAAAATTGGTCATTGTGGTTAGCCTAAATTATAAATCATTTCATGTGGTATAAAAAATAATTTATAAAAGTCTATGTAGTTAACTTAAATTACAAATTACTCCATGTGGTATAAAAAATAATTTATAGGTCTTTAAGGTATGCTAAAATAACAGTTTATTTTTTGAAATCAATTTCAATTAAGTAACTTAACAAAATCTGTCACTCTGCTACGTCATACCCAATAAAAATGTGACACATGTAATTATTAATTTTTTACGTTAAAAAATGACAATTAAGATTTTTCACATCATTTTATGGCGTTAGCTAAGATTGCACATCAACCATCACCCAACGTCATATGTTACAGTAAATTAACATAATTTCTTATATCCCCAAAATTTTATATCGTGTGTAACACTCCCTCATCTTCATCTTCGCCAACAGCTTCACAAAATATGACCGTCAGATTCTTGCAAAATGCTCTCAAATTGTGGCGAGAGATAAAAATGAGGAGGGTTACGCACAAAGTAAAATTTTATGAACATAAGAGATTAAGTTAATTTACTATAACAATATAACATGATAGAATAATAGATTCAATTAAGTTACTTATGAATTATGATTTAGAACAACTACATGGATTTATAAATTATTTGTTATATCACAGGAAGTGATTTGTAATTTAGTCAAATTATAAGGATTAATTTTGCATTTATATCAAAACATTATGTGCTACTTACATGCTAAAAGACCCTTAATAATTTATTAGATTGATTTGTAAGAGTTAATTACAAACTAATTTGTAGCTAATTTCTATGCCTTACGTCTATAACTCATTTTTCCGAAAAACAGAAAACAGATTGAACAAAAAGTGTGGTTGAAATATTTGGAGACTTTGATGAGTCAACGTATGTTGTCGTCCAAATAGACAGGATTGTTGGGATCCAACATTCGGCAGGAGCTTTTAGGTGTATCCGTTACTGGGTTGGGCTTGAAATCGTTGAATGTGTGTCCAAAACCTGTCTCAACATAAGCTCAGGGCTATAATAGGCCTCCAGCTCACTAACTAACACACCGGGCTAGGCAGATCAAACCCTACACAACATTCGGCCCAATCCAATCCACAACTTTCAAAAACGCTTTAGTACTGTTGAGCTCTCCGGGTTCGTGACAATGAACAAAAGAGTAATTCTATAAGTCCCTTTAGTATCCATCTAATAATGATATGCTATTAAAATTACCATTTGATCAAAATTTAATAATAATCAATCACAAGTCCAATGATAATTTTAATAGCTACATCATTATTGGATAAACTTAAGATGATCACAAGATGGACTTGTAACATTTCTCATGAACAAAAACTTCTTGATTCTTAAGAATTCCGTCTTTTAAAGTGGTGTGATATTTACCACGTGAGAAATATATATTTTTGGTAGTGTTCGCTTCTAACATAATTTTTAATAGCCCGTGTTTTTAAGTGGAGGTTAGTTTGAATTCTTTTTCCTCTTTGTACAAACTTATATAAAAAATAAAAAATTTAAATAAAAAAAAAGCTTTTTTAATAGCATTAATTAATAAAAAAGAATTTGGTCCTTGTATGCTTAAGGGATATTCGACACTTTAGAGGCAGATTGGAGAAAATTTCTATCACCCAATTTGTTAAATCACTCTTAATAGCTTTTTTTCTCTTAATATTATTTCTTTATAAATTTCTACCACCCATTAAAAATTTGATCCTAATGTAGACAGAGAGAAAGAAGAGATAAAGAGAAATATTTTGTATAAAATAATGCATTAACACTCCCAACAACTTTTCTAGCCTCTTCATTTTCAAAAAAAAACCCACAAAAGTCACATAGTCAAATCACATATAGCGTAAAAAAAGGCTTTAAGAAAGTTGCTGATATTATCGGATCGAGATCATCAATGTTTAGTACTCACCTAACATTTTCCTTGTCGATATATTTTTGTTTCTCTTGAATACTAAAAGACAAGAGAAAGAAGAGGAGAAGGAAAGAAGACAAACACAAACACCATGGTTTTATTTCAGATGAAAGATCTAACATCGAACCCAAATGAAAAGTAGTTACATTACATACCAAGCAAACGCGAAACGCTTGAACCTAATTACAAATTGGCCACAATGTTCCGACTTTCACCAACAGAAAAAAAAAAAAAAAAAAAGGAATAGGAGGAAGAGAACATGAGCTGATAAGAAATGAAGCCTCTTACAACACACGCTGATAGCAGGGATAACTTTGAATTGAAAAGAAAAGAAAGAAAGAAAGATAGCAGCGATAACAAACGGAGCACCAGATGGACTAATTGGGATAATAATGTCATTCTATTAACTACCATCCGATCGATCATCAATGGTGAGGCTTCTCGAGCGCAGCGTAGGTCCTCGGTGTAGGGGCTGGCATCTCATCAATTGTAGCAAGACGCCGCCCTTCTTCCTCATCCTCTGCATCAGCCAAATTAGCTGTACTAGTTGCTAGCCTACAGGGAACGTAGTTGAAAGTATTCGCTCGCGCGCAGCTTTTAGACCTCGCGGAGAAACGCGTACACTCGGCGGCCGACTTCTGCTGCGGGAGCCCAACAATGCAGTTCCTCCTCACGTCAAGCCTCCTCGCCCTTATCAACCTCAGGCACGCCGGCCCGACTTGGCTGAAGTAGTTGTATGATAGCGAGAAATTGTACGCGTTCGGTAGCCGGCACAAGTTCTCCGGTATCGTCCCGTAGAACTCGTTGTGCGCCAGGTTGAGTAGCTGCAGCTTTTGTAAGCACCCGAATGACTGCGGTATCGGCCCCGTCAAGAGGTTGCCGCCGACGTCGAACACGGTGGCCTTTATCAAGTACCCGATTTCAAATGGGAGACAACCCGTCAACCTGTTGTTCAAGAATAGCACCTCCAGCAGGGTCTTCCAAGCTCGGCCTATACTCCGAGGAATGCCACCTGTTCCAACATGTTTAGATTTCTCAAAAATTAATAAATTGAAATTTGGATTCCTCGATTAGCATATTTTACTAGGTTTGAGAAAATTTCTTTTAAACTAGTTAGAGGAAATTTCCGTCCATGCATAATAATTATCATTTTAGTTAAAATTTTAAAATAAATGGTAATTTAACCGTACCGGTGAATTTGTTGTTCGCTAGTGTGAGGAAGAGTGCCGGCGTGTTTCCGAATGTGGCAGCTGGAATTGACTGGTTGAACCCGTTGTTGTTGACGAACAACACGTCGGTGTCAACGTTGAACAACGAAGGCGGGACCGACCCTCTGTAAGTGTTGAACCTAAGGTCCACGAAGGTTAGATTGGTGGCGCCGATGACAGCCGAGGGGAACCCTCCGAGGAACTTGTTGTTACTCAGGTCGAGCTCATAGAAATAGCGCAACTGGTTGAGATTTCGGTTAATTATACCGCTGAAGTTGTTGGAGTTGGCATGGAAGATGGCAATGTCGGGCAAGTTGCGGATAAAGCGGTAAAAGTTTAAGAAGCGGCCACCAAACCTCGCACCGTTGAAGAGAATGCCGGCGAGTCCGGTGATGTTCAAGTCAGGCACAGTGTCACAATAGAAGCCCTTGAAGAGGCAGTAGTTGTTGCCGACCCAGGTGCCGGTAAAGTTTTGGGGGTCGTAGGTGATGTTCCTTTTGAGCTCCGCGGTGATAAAGAGAATCCTAGCTCTGTTAGCCAAGCGTCCAGGATTGTTGGGTGGGCGGCGGGGCATGAGATTAAGTGATGGTGGGTATAGCGGGGCTCGCGGAGGACGCTTAATCAAAGGGTTGGGACGAGGTGGTGGTGATATTAAAGGACATCTCGGACATCCGGCAGGTTGGGCGAGTGAATATTGCGAGAAGAAGGAGAAAAAGACGAACAGGGGTAAAAGGAGCCGAGGGAACATTTTCGTGTGCATGAACAGTTCTACAGAAAGATGAAAGGAGGAAGTTTGTGCAGGATGAAGACGCGAATCGCTACTTTTATAGTACAGACATGTCCCGAGGAAGGAGATGACCCGACTTCTATAAGTCTTTGTTTATTTCTAGGCGACTATGAAAAATTGGAAGAAGAAAAAAACAAGTGTCGTTCAATGTCTTTGATTTTTCAAAAATAATAAATAATAAATAAATAGGAGTATGATAATAAATTAATTTTAAAAATAATAAATAAATATGTGAAATAACACTTGGAACTTATTGGAATAGGTTTGAGAAAATTTTCTCCAAACTATTTTGAGAGAAATTTCTGTACTAAAGAAAAATTAATTGATATAAAAAGTTATATTATTTTTTGGACACAAATTTCCTCTAAACCAATTCGGAGGAAATTACCTCTTACTTATTTTAATAAATGATAAGTGTCATTCAACATATATGAGTTTTTAAAAAAATGAATGTTTAGATTCTTAGGTTAGTAGAATGGCAATAAACAACTCTTAAAAATACTTAAAAAAAGGTCAAAGTAGTTTATAAAAGTGATGTCTTTTTTTTATTTTTTAATAATATGTGAGATGTACATAAGTCTTTAATAAAATTTATATCAACTTTATCTATATTATTAAAAAAAAAAATACATCTCACATATTCAAGGAATACATGTCATTTTTATAGAATAAGTTGAAGGAAAATTTCTTCAACCCAATTTGGAGGAGAACTTTGTCTTAAAAAAAAAATGTGAGAAATGATACTTGTCACATATTGAACTAAGTTGAAAGAAATTTCCTTCAAACTTTATGTCCTTATATTTTTATTGTTTTAAGGACATAATTTTTTCTAAACTAGTCTGCAATAAATATCTTTCAACCCATGTAAAATAGTACTAAGTGTTTATAAACATTTAAAAGACACATTAATTTTAGTCTAAATTAGTAAACTGCTATTAATGAGGTTAAAAATTTAATGTGCATTTTAAATGTTTATAAACTCTTAAAGATCTGACTTACATGCTGTTATTTTTTTTTTTGAAAATCAACATAGTCTCATTCATTAAAGATCAAGAGCAAAGCTCTTACAATCTGAAGCCAAGTATCCGTAGGTAACCATAAAGATACCAACGCCATACAAGACGACATAATCCGACTCTCAAACCATATCCGCTAACCTATGACTAATTAACAAATGAAAGACAACTGCAGCATGTAATCAACTAATGCATAGGTAGCAATTATTCCTTGACATCGAGGTGAGAACCTCGCCAACACTTATTCCTTGACACCGAGGGTTGAGAACCCAGCCAATACTTATTTCTTGACACCGAGGGCTAGGAACCCCAGGCCAACACTTGTCCTCCTCGAAAAGCCGTGGATAACGTCACATCCACAACCTAAAGATCTCGACCAAGCATCACACCCCAAAGCAGACGAGACAAGACTTATTACAAGCAAAACAATAAAAATACAGAAATAAAACCGATCACGCAAGTAGACCTCAGACAATCAAGGGCGTTAGAAGCTCGACGCGGTGGAGGCGCGAAAAGGCCCAGAGGGATGGAGTACGGCAAAATGCAGACGCAGAGAAGATCGGTAGAACTGTAAAAATAACAAAACACACAAAACAAATGTAAAAAAGCAATACAGAAAATACTAAAGCAAATACAAGGAAACCAAGCAAAACAAAAATAAACAAAGGAAACAAAATATAGGGAAATCAAATAAAATGATCAATGTGAGAAGGCTCAAAGAATCTAGAACACCGGCGAGGAAGGTGGCGATGAGAGAATGACGAAGGGAAGACTTGCGAGTCATGAAACACAAAGCCGGAAGACCAAACAGCACAAAAGCCCCAAAAACAAATGGAAAAGACCGCCATACAAGGAGGAGGGGGAAAGAAAAGGAAAGGAAGGGCACCAGACTAGGTCATTAAGTAAATAACTAGAGCTGGTGCTAAGAAGAGATGGGGAGGAGGGATGGCGACGGCCATTCCTCCTCCCAAGAGTGACTATCTAGATAGAATGCTAAAGCTAAAAAACCTAGAGAACTACATTGTCATATTAAATAATATGTATGCTGTTAAAAAATTGAATAATAGGGATTTAGTTAAAATAATTTAAGAGTTCAAATATATTATAATAAATATCAATTTTTTCTTAATACTATTTTACATAGGTTAAATGATATTTCCTCCACGTTGATCTAGGAAAAAAAAAATTGTCCTTATTTTACTTAAGCTTAAATATTTACTTCCTATTCAAGAGTAAAAAACACTCAAATTACTTCCTTATATTACTTAAGCTTAAAGTTACCCTCTAAATTTTATAGTCATCTTACTTCAAATTATTGATGTTTATCAATTTTACTGTCAGTCGCTTCAAATGATTGATGCTTATCAGTTGTTACACTTAAACAGTCATTAGAATGCTGGCTACGTATAGAAGAATATAAAAGGGGGCCGTATAAAGTTTTGGTTTGATTTACAATTTTAAATTGGGTAAAATACAAAAGTGCAAGGTACATGTGCTTTTAATCTGTATGAAATATCAAATCAGTCCTTGAGATTTCCAAAGTGATAGATATTACTCTTTGTACTTTCTGAGTTCTAAATCCATTGTTTCGTCTATTTTTATCAGTGAGTCATTTGTCATGGGTAGAAAAATAGAAAAAGCCAAACGGTCAGATAGCGGTGTGCCATATGTACTATCTCCACCAAATCGTTGACCGACAGTTATCAAATACTGTTAAATTAATTTTCCATTTCACCATTTCACAACACTAAAAGTGAAATCGTACTTAAATTTATGTAGTGGAGCTCACTTATTTTGAAAATTTTTTTTCTTCTCTGGTACGAATATGTCAAAATATATATGGGCTTTCTTCTCCATCTAAGAGTATTCACTGCAGTCTTTTTAAATTTTTCTCTTCAAAATAATTAAAAATACACTTTTGGTTATTTTAACAGCTCACTTTTTTAGAACACACTTTTCAGCCTCTCTACTTTAACAATTCACTTTCACTATTTAATTAAAATATTATTTTCTATTTCCTCCTGTACTTTTCATTAAAATATTATTTTCTCTTTCTTCTTTTTATTTTGAGACTTGGTGAGCATACCGGCTCCACCATTAACGAAAGGCTTCATCGGCCACACACGGGCTTTGGACTTCTTCCGCCTCCCATTCTTTTCTTGGAATCAAAGTGAGATCTGGGAGCTCAAAGGAGAGAGGAAGAGACGCAAGAGAAAGAAAAATGGCTTCTACAAAAAAAAAAAAAACACAGAGGAAAGAAAATGCAGAGAGAAAAGCGGTGGAAAGGGACGAAAATGCAGAGAAAAAATGGAGGAAAGAAAATGCAGAGAAAAGCATTCTGCGTTGTTTCCACCGACAAACCTAAGCAAGGGAGAAACCACGTCTCCGGCTTGCTTGGAGATACCCAGATTGGCGGAACTTTGCGAGTGACCCACATGGCGTCCGACATCCTTCGCCTTACACTCGCAGGTCTTGACGATGATCTGTTGAGAGGAGAAGAAAAGAACAGAGGGCTGCCCTGCGGAAAGAAAAGAAAGGAGAGAGAAATAGAAAAGGAAAAGAGGAAGAGAAAATATAATTGTTTAAAGAGTAGAGAGGAATAGTAAATGTTAAATATGAAAGAATACTTTCATCTTGTTAAGTTTTTGTTAAAATGGAGAGTCACGAAAAGTGGGATTTTGGGCCTTTTTGTTAAATTGGCTCTTCAAACTAATCAAAAATTGGGTTTGAAGAGCCTTGATGTCTCTAACTTAATTTTATTAGCAAAATAACTGAAAGACTAATTTAACACCAACAAAATGAAAAGCACATAAACCAATTTATATTTAACCCTTTATATTTAGTACATGGGGAATTAAAATCTCTCTTTTCTTTTTCTTTTTTCTCTATAGTTTATCAGTTTATGGGAAAAAAAAAATATGTACCTGGTCAATCGAATGGATGGGATGATGTTCGGTACTAATTTTTTAGAGTCTCGATCACTAATTTGATTAATCAAAGTGATAAGATCCTTTGATACAAATTCTTGAGAGGTTCGATCAATAATTCAATTGTAATTCATTCAATCAAGAATGAATTTTTTCCCGATAGATATAGAATGACTTCCGATGAAGATATTTTTATTTAAGTTCAATAAAGATTAAAGACCGCATGGCCACCCAGTTGATGAACTTTTCAGTTTTCTTAATAAGAATCACTTAAAGGAGTGATTTTTCTTTAGTTTTTATGCACTTTCTTGATTTTTCTTGAATCCGTGAAAGATCGAGCTGCTTCCCACTATGTTAGGATACATCACCCATCTTAAAACTTCAGTGCATCCATAAAACTTTTTTCTTCCTAATTTGTATGTTTTAGTTTGAATTGACACAATCATTAATATAAAAATAAAAGTATATGGATTAATTTTTATTTTTTAAAATAAAATTCTCCTTAGTTAATATTAAAGAGGCTGTTGCACGATATTATTTTGTTAATCCAACATTGAATTTATGAAATTGGGTTCCACAAATTCACTCATATCTCTCATATCGAGATGCACAAATAAAAGAAACGCAAATAATAAAAACCAAACATTTTTCAATATTCTTTTTAAAATGTGATTTTTTTTTTTTTTTGGTTATGGTTTGATTTAAAGATAAACATAATTTCGAGCATTTTATATATGGAGTTATACGCATTTTAATATATGTATATTTTATTTATTATGGGTAAAAAGTAGTCCTAAACAATATTAACAAACAAGCCCCATGCACGCAAGAGTTTTTAAATATCAGAAGCAAAAGAATATTCTGATACACTCAATGGAGCAGGTGATAGCAATGACATTAATTAGCAATTCATTTAATAGAAATGATGTGTGACACAAAGCACTGATCAATCATTTTATTTTATTCAATCATACAAAAAACCTCCCACGTGATTCTGCTTGCTCTTCTTCTTTTTTTTGTTTCTTTTTCTCTTTTCTTCAATTCCTAAGACTATAAAAAGAGGTGCAAGTAAAAAGACAAGGAGAGGAAAACAGGCAGTGGGCCAATTCCAAGCTTTTAAGCCGAGTGGGATTCCTTTGCTTTCTTCATTTATTTCAATATATCGAGTGGTTCTGTTTACGGATATATATATTTATGGACACAACAGGGATAAAGCAGCGAATCACTGTTTTCTTGAAGAAGAGGGCAGAGAAAAGAGAAAAGAAAAGTAAAGATAGGAAGGAATAGCTTAAACAGATTTATTGGCAAAGAAAAAAAGTTAACGAGAATAAAGGTCTTATCAAGATCAAAAAGTCCATCTTTGTGGTCCACTGTCTACTAAGCCCGTTAAAAGCAGGGAATAATTTCCACACCACCGACACTATGGTCTATGAGAAACCAGCTTATTTAACGTTGTAAAAACTTGTAAGCAAGGGCGTTGTCACTGTTATAAATGAGTCTTAAGCTTAACTTAATTTAAAAGCTAGTTTAATAATTAAGGTTGTCTTTCACTCTTATAAATAGTTCATCTCTTTAATATCTAGGTGAGCCAAAAGATGCTGAACAGAAGGAAAAGCAAATACCATGTTAAATGATCAATTATCCCAAAAGCTTAAACTGATAGGAAGAGATAAATTTAATCACTTAACCATTATTTTAACATTTCTCCTCACGTGTAGGTTCAAACTCCATTTTAATAAGTAAGACCCAACATGTAGAATATTTAATTTAAATTGGGGGTGATTTGACAAAGTTAAGGTTCGATCCTACAACATTTGGCTCGATACCATGTTAAAAATGAGTTTTGAGCCTAACTCAACTCAAAAGTTAGCTCAAGAATTGAAGTTTTTCATTTTCCTTATAAATAGCTCATCTCCTTAATACCCAAGCAATATGAGACTTCCAACTGTCACAAGTAATGCTTTAAGTTCTTTTTGTGTTTTTTTTTAAGTCATTTCAAAAATAATGTAGTTATTAAAATTATCATTGAGCTTATAATTAATTATTATTAGATTTTGATCAAATAGTGATTTTAATAGCCATATAATTCTTAGAAGGACTCAAAAAACTTCTAAAATTACTCGTATCATCACTGAGCTTGAACACTATTGCACTTTGATAAGAGCAATTTTAGCTACTTAAAAAGACAATTTTTTTTTTAATATTTTAATTCTTCCTTTTTAATATAAACTTCAATAGATTATTTATTTTACTTGTTGTTTTCTTTAATTATTATTTTTCAATGTAATAAGGGAGAGAGAATGGATAAAGAAATTAATTAAAAACAAAATAAATAAATAAACCATTGTTCTCGATATTATGTACTACAATAGACTTTAATATTTGTAACAAATATTTGACTTTTAAGCATTTGTTGGAGAACTAAAAAGGTTCATATGATCAAAATATGAACTCTTTAAACTATGTGTCGGTGATGCTCTAAAGTGTTACGTATTGTTAAGTTTTGTTTCAAAATAACGATAGAAACTACATTTTTATTTGATGGTCATCGCTTAATGTTGATGTAATAATTTTAATTAACCTTTGAATCAATCAATCATTGTTAAACTTTAAAATTCACCCCAATAATGATAGAAAGAGAACCGAAATGTTTTAAAAATAATAATAATAATTAATAATCTCGTCATTTTTTAAACATTAAAATTCATATTCACACCGACAAGTAAAGATTCACTTGCGTGACACTGACACGGTGACACCTACGGCATTATCGGTTTCTTTCCCCAGTAGCGAAGGGGAGTTGTTAGGAAACGGTCACAAAAGATGCTGAACGAAGGAAAAGCAAAAGAGTTAAATAAAAAATTAAGAAAGAAAAAAGCAAAAGAGACGAAGAGAATTTTCACTTGGTTGTTGTACTAATTAAGCACCCGATTGTCTATTTTAATTGTTTAAATTAAGTGAAATTAGGTGTTAAATTAATCTTCTTGACTTGGGGTCGTTTTCGACGTCGCAGTCAATGGCGATGGCATTTGGCTCTCCGGGAATAGTACTACGTGCATGGCCCCCAGTTGCCTCCATTTTCGAAAGCAGAAGGAACAAAATTCCAAAAGTGCAACGTAGCTTTGCTGACTCAGCTGCTCACGTCACTTCCATTTCAACGGTCTGGATGGCTTTGCAATCTATCCAGTCGGAGGAAAAATGATAAGGGATCAATTAAGGACAACCATAAATCAGTGACACCTGTAAAGATAATGAGTTTTTTATTCATCGTTTCCCACGTTGTTTTGTACTAAATTGTCAGAGATGCCAACTATGTCATCGAATTAGGATTTACGTACTTGTTTTTTTTTATAAATGCCATCCAAATAAAACCAACTTTCAGCTGGTTCTGATCCTTAGTACTCTAGAATTAAAAAAGAAAAAAGAAATTTATCAGTATTTTAGTCAGAGGCTTTGAACAATCCAATAGACAGAACAGAAACATCACAGCAAAATTATGAAGCGAAAATAAGGTAGATGTTAGTTTATTTGACAAAACTAAGGTAGTTAGGTAGACAAAAAATAATAATTATTATCCACAAATTAAGTATATTCATATTGGCCTAATCTAAACTGGAACTATGACACCTTTTAGACAATGGTAACAATGGTAATTAGATACTCCTATTTTAGGATAAGTGGTCTTAAACAAAAAGTTTAGTGAGCCTCTTGAATCAATAATCAGAAGAGTTCAATATGATTTTGCCAATTGAGAAATTTGGTTTAACATTAAGTCAAATTAATGATTCTAATTTAGAAGACATGATTAAATTAAGAATCAAAACTAAAAGTATAGACATGAAATCGAGTCCCATTAAAATACTCCAATAAAAACTAACCTTTTGATTAAACGAAATCTTTTCCATAAGAGCGATCAACAAAAGTCTTCAATAATTGTGTTTTACAAAACCCAAAACCCTTAGCGATAATCTAATCACACTTTGAACATTTAAAAAATAAAAGCCAAACACTAACCGATGGACATATACATATAGGAGGACTATTGGAAAAATAGTACAATGGACATACGTGGAACTACCGAATGTACGCTGCTTATTGGAATACCCTTTGGATAATACCTGGACGTACGAAACACCCTTTGGACTACTGTGCAAAGATCACCGAACGTATGTTAAGGTTGCCGAACATTTGTTGTTCTATCAAAGAGTTGGTGGCAAACTTTTTCTATAAATAGCCCGTCTCACCTCTCATTTCTCATGCCTGTTTCCTTCCTTTGGTATACCCCTATGTTAGTTTGAAGTATTGGCTAAGTTTCGTGATCAAAATGAAAAGAAAAAAAGCCAAGCGTTCGGACGGGATTTATTGCCGCTCGGACGGGATGCAATCAAGTACTTCAATACTAAAACCCGAGAGCCTGTCACAGTTCGTCAAGATCCTGCTCGCTGCTCGACGCTTTCAACGCGCCGCGCCAAGATTGAAGAATGCGACGAAGAAAGCGATGGAAACCTAGAAATTTCCACATCAGAATAGTGACCGTCCGAACGCCCATATGACCGTCCGAACGGACACTGTTCACAAAGCCCATTTTCCATGTATATTCATAGTGACCGTCCGAACGCCTATATGACCGTCCAACGGACAATCGCTCACAAAGCCCATTTTCCATGTATATTCAAGTGACCGCTCGAACGGCCAATCTTCCCGTCTGACGCTACTACCGTAATAGTTTTATTTGGATTCATGTCCTAGGTTTAGGTTTTGTGGGGCTATTATAAATACACCTCTATAGAATGTTAGAGGCGGATTTTCACCCCGTAGAGTTCGTGAGAGGTACTTAAAGAGAGAAATATTGTGAGCCTTGTTGTTCCTCTTAGAGGATATTTGTTAGTTTGTTTGTGAGCGTAAATTGAGAAGTCTATCGGAAGGATCCGTAAAGGAATCACGTTGAAGAAGATTGTGAGCAAGGAGACGAAGTTGAGGCTTGTCGATCTTACAGAGCCAAGGTCTTGCAAAGGGTTGTAAGTGTTCCTAGTGTCTGTAATCTCCGGATAATTTTCTGATAGTGATTTCGGTTTGGCGCCTTTTAGAGGTTTTACAATTAGATCGGTTTCTAATTGGTTTCCTCTCGTCACCAAAATCCTTTGTGTCGATTGTTCATATTTTGGTGATTGCTTGCTTAGATTAAATCTCACCTCTCATTTCTCATGATATTTTTCTTTTGGTTTTTCACCCTAGGTTGCCAAAATCCTTCCCTTGAATTTTGAGTGAGAAATTGGTGAGAGTGAACTTCAAAGAGGAGTTTTCGAAGAAAGGAGACCATGTATGTGCTTAGCTTTGGGATAAGCTATGTTATCTCTGTGTTTAGCATTATTTTAACTTATGTTTCAGCCTTGATGAGGTTTTTTAAATGTTCATTAAACATTCTTTAAAGATAATGGTGTTTTCAAATGATTTTTCAAAGTTTCGTTATATTGTGATTTTTGCATCGCATGTGCTGTTTTGCTAGTTTAGAAGAGGTTTAGAAATCTATAAATACCATTAGAAACATGCACTATCTGAATCTTAAAATGATGTGCTTAATACAAGCGGACATATGCCATCGAGGTAGGACGTACGGTTAGTGGCCGAGTAGAGCACCGGTTCTTAAGTTTCACACGTGTATGCTTAGGCTTAGCTATATTTATAGGTTTGTAAGGCTTAGAATAACAGTGTCTTGTATCCATTATAACATGAATTAGCTTGGTTGGAGGATTCGTTCAAGTGCGCAAGATAAGTAGACACTTAAACCATTTTTACGTAAAATGTGAGATATGTCAATTAACTGACCACAAGTATGATAAGAGCATACCTACTTTATGTAATTACTTGATAACTATGTTATTAATTAATTGTTAAAATGCGTCGTAAGACATGGTATGCCGGTACATGCGATATGAACGGCTATGAGCTTACTATATAAACTGTGTATTATGGTCAAATGTGTATGTTATATGGGAGCTTTGGATTCATTGGTTTTGTGACTTTGGTGCAACCATTCTCAATGGTTCGGTCATTATAAGATGGACATTATTAGTTGATGTGGGCCATTCGAGGTCGGATTCAATCATGTCACTAATGTTATGTATGATATGTTATGCAATGACTAAGATACATTGACATTGTATTATAAGGTCCCTTGACAACGCCAACCCTGTTGAAGAATGAGTAATATCTCGAATAGACCATGCATAGAGAGTTATAACTTATAATGCATTAGCATTTTTCTTCATTAGAACAATTAGGCAATGATTACCGGTTCTATACCATAAGCTTTAAAATCCCTAAACCATTAAATGGTGTATTAACGGAGGAAGTGCCCTCTTTTTGGCTATACCTAACTTGCACGTTTACTTTCATTAATTAGGCTCATGTCATACCTAAATTGTGAGGTTTACTTACTAAGTTGTTAAACTTATACGGTTATTATTATCTAGGTAACCTAGTTTATTGCTATAGAAGTGATAAGATATGCTACTGCTTGATTGGTTAGGCTTATAATTACAAGTTTGTCTATACTATTTAACAACTCCATGTTCTTACTTGATGAATTATAGTAACTCGGATTTATTTACCTTCCCTTGCATTTACTATAACGTTTTTATAATGGTGATTTTCCGTTTGGTCATAAGTTGGCTCAATTGGGTAAATTGTCAGCGACTCCACCGAATTAGCCAAGGCTAATTTTGAGAGCGTTACATCCATAATCTATCAATTCATTAATATAGTAATGGGTGACCTGGGGGTAGGCGCCCCTGGTAAAAAAAAAGTATAAGGATCCTCCATTTGGTTTCAAAATGGAGAAGAGCCGGTTGGTTTAAAATCAAGGGTATTATAGTCATTTATATTTAAATGTAAATATAAATGTAAATGACTATAATACCCTTGATTTTAAACCAACCGGCTCCTCTCCATTTGAAACCAAATAGAGAGGATCCTTGTCCCAAAAAAAAATAATAATAATAAATTTTTTTTTAAAGTTTTTATTTTATTTTTTAAAAAAAATTTTACTGCCCCTCAGCCCCTGGTAACAAAATTTTCCAACGCTAAAATAATAATAATAAATAAATAAAAAATCTTACCCTAAATTAACAATCACCTATGACCCAGAAAAAGGAAAAGAGAAAAACCCTTTAGTTTGAGAGTTAAGAGTGCGCTGCTGCAGAGTTCTTCAAGAGTCCAGTGACTCAGTGAGACACTCATGAAGAGTCTGAGATAGATCAAACTCTTAATGTGACTCTATGGGTATATGAATAGTTAAAAGATTTCTCTGCAATTGTATAACTTGTATTGTATATTTCTTATTTGATTTCTTAGAAGTTCGAACAGTGAGGATAAGAGGATAACGTGATTAACAAATATTTTACTTTTCCTTTTTAGTTTGTAGTGCCTTCACTCAGCTTTTGTGTTGTTGCCTGTTGGCAACTTGGGGAGAATCGAAATCAGTGCATGATTCACATGTGCTTTTGTTTCGGTTTCCTCATTTCTTGGTTTCATATTAATGTTTATGAAAATCAAAAGCAAAATTGGGGAAATCTCGGGAACTAAAAAAAGCAACAAAAAATAAAAATTAAAAATTGGGGAACCGATGTGATGATCATATAGAGTATGATAAAACCTCATTTCAGACATTACTCATTTAACCCTATTCAAAAGCAAACAAAATAAAAAAATAAAAAATAAAATTCAAGAGATATATCAATTTAACATATATTAATATCAATAAAAAAAAATTTCCTGACACTCACTTTTTTAATTGTACACACACATCAAGAAGGCCATGTTACTAAAGTTTAATGACGTATTTTTTTAGGGTTTAATGTGTCAGGCATCTTGACGCATCAAAAAACATTGGTCAAGAAAAAAACAATTTTTTGGTAGTGATTGATGAAGTTAAATAAATATGTTTTTGTGATGCATATATTGTGATATAATTTTTTTATTGTATTTACTATATTATAATAAAAATATAATATATAAAAAGAGAAAATAATATTTTATTATTTTATTGACGTTCCTAGTAAAATGAATTCCTAGCTCCGCCATTGCATTGATAGTCTATAAATTACTACCATTTTCAGTCTTTACATGCTTGTATTTCAAGCAAATATAATTATATATGTCACTCTTTTTGTTCTATTTAGTCTTTTATCTTCTTTAATATTATGTTGTATTACTTATAACCCTAATAAAACTCATATACCTTATTTGCTTCAAAGGTCATATCTTTTGTTAACCTTTTTAAGCCACAATTTGGATATTTGGCATTAGAGTATCCCATCAAGCTTTTTATATTTAACATTTCTCTAAATTTTTAACAAAGTCCACAAAAAATATCAGCTATCAAACTCTTTATTTAAAGTTAAATTTAAGATTTGTTTTAACTCCCCTCTAAATATAAAGACACCAAAGAAAAAGTTATTTATTTTTAATATTATTTTGGTTGTAAAATGTCATTTTGGTAAATCTCTCACATGGAATTAAAGTGAATGAGTTTCATGATAATAATATTTATTACTATAAACTAATATTTAGTTAAAGTAGAAAAATATTTAGGGAGTTTAATATTTGATAGTTTATAAAGTGGCTAGTTAAGTTAAAAAAAAAAAAAAAAAAATTAAAGTTAAATTTAAATTTTTTTTAAAGAGTACATAGGTTACATAAGATACTAACGACAGCTACATAGGTTACATAAGATACTAACGACAGCCTATAATAATAAATTAATAATAATATAAAATGCAGCAGTTTAACAAACCATGTTATTATTATTCAAAGACCTTAAAAAAAGTTAAAAAACCACACCGACGAAGAAAAGAGTCATTGTGCTTTGTGCTGCATAGACAACGGTAATTACACGGACACTTATTTCGCTGCAGACAGTGACATAAATCATTTTTTTATTATTTTATTTTAATCTTTTGAGGTTGTCTTTTACCGCTTTTTATTTTTTATTTTTTTGTCTTTACCGGACTTACTAATAAATTCGGCCAACGTTACTGAACAGTGAACGGTCAACAGTGAACATTGAACAGTGAACGAGCATTTGGTGATCCACATCCTAATGGGCCTTTCAACCGACCCAGTCTTACCCGGTTCTACCCAATAGCATGGGCCAGCTTTGAGAAATAAAGTCGGCAGAAACAGTAGAGAAGTAGCATGCCAATATTCGATGCTTAGCCCACCCCAATTACCTCCCTGTCAATTGACAATCAGCATTGATTAAGATTTCAGATTTTTCTTTTTGGGTAAAATCCATTTAACCTTCTCAAACTATCATCTCAATGACAATTTATCCTACAAATTATAAATTGCGACAATTTATCTTCAAAACTATCAAAACAATGACAATATACCTCAAATTTTAACAAAATGACAAAATTACCCTTACTAAAATAAAAAAAAATTTACTAAAATTTAAGTTTCTTCAAAATTTTAAGGGTATTTTTGTCTTATTAAAAATTTTATAGGGGTAATTCTGTCATTTTGCTAGCATTGTGGGGGTACATTATCATTGTTTTGATAGTTTGAAGGGTAAATTGTCGCAAGTAATAGTTTGAGAAGTAGATTATCATTGGGGTAATAGTTTGAGAGAGTTAAGTGGACTTTACCCTTCCTTTTTTTTTTTTTTGTAAAATTTCACGTGGTCTGTGAGTCATGACTTTTATAATCATAATTTTGAATTATTAAAAGTTGCAATGTCATAATCTCAAATTTCAAGCCCTTTTAATCCTAACTTTTATCCACATGATGATTAGAATCGAAGACTGGCGTTAGCTGATAGCTTTGATATCATGCAGAAACTTATAATGAAATGAAAAAAATAAAGTCAATGGTAATACAAGAGAAAATAGGGGCACAAAATTTTTGAGCGGTTTTGTGTTAGGCACATAGGTCCACAATTAGGGAAGAGCTCAAAAATGCTACATTATGCACTTATTCTTGATGATATTTTCAATACAAAATGCTCATATTTATAGGTGTACTAGGATAAGAGAAGATAATACAAATATGGTAGGTAGAGATAGTATTTAATTTGAAGACAATCAAATCCGATTACCTAAAAGTGAGGTGATCATTACAATCAAATTAATCAAAGGAAGATTGGCAAGTGTCTTGAAGAGTAAAGAATGGTATTGGCTAGCTGTTACATCAGAAGAGATTGTTTGTGTGTGTAGAGCAAATTGTGTATGGTTAAGGGCACTAACTCTTGTTCTATTCGGGAACATATGCCAAAAGTTGATTGGTGGAATGTAGTTTGGTATTCAATGGCCATCCCAAAAGCATGCGTTTGTTCTTAGGTTGGCTATGAGGGTTAGTTTAAATACGGGTGAAAGGTTGATCATGCAATGGGGATTTAATGGAGTAGTAAAGCGCTTGGATTGTAGGAGTTGCATTGAGGGGAGGGATCACTTGTTTTTGGCTTGTGGTTTTGGTGAAAGGATTTGGAGGGAGGTTATGAATAAGTGTTTAATTGATGATTCTCCTACTGCTAGGGAAGATGTTTCGAAATGGGGATACAATAATGGAAAGACAGAAAGATGAAAGTTGTTGCAGTGTATCACTTGGGAGATAAGAGTTAGGATTGTGTCTCCAGGAAGGTTCAACAGGGCACAAGAAAATTTGGGAAATCTCAGAAAATATAAACTTTGCTGCAGTCTGCAGAATGGACGTAGTGGCCGTAATTTTGAGACTGTTTTGTATTTGGTTTGGTTGGGTTTCTTTTGGTTGATAGATGTTTTTGTTGTTTGTCTGATGTAGCAAGCTTCTGTTCCAGGAATTCTGGAGTGTTTGAAAGCGCGTTGTTTCTATACAATTTTCAACCCAAATATCTAGCTCTTTACAATCTCACTCTCTTGGGGGCTTAAATGACACTGCATGGGCGAGAAGAGCCAGAAGAGCCAAGAGGAATAGGAGAAGCATCTTTACTCATTTTTGAGGTTCAAAGTTGATATGAATCATATCAAAACAAACAAAGCTCAAGTGGGATATTGGTGAATTCCCTCAGCTTTTGTCTCCTCAAATTACATGCTTAACCTTAAAAGGCTCTGTTCTGATAATGTTTTTTTTTGGGTTTTTTTTGTTTTTTGTTTTTTCAATTAAAAAAATGTTCTGATAAGAGCCATTATAAGGAATTTCAAAATGCTAGTTTGCCCATTGACTGCAACTTTTTCTTTTTGCATAAAAGAATGTGGGTAGTGGAAATTGGAACAATTAATCATAAAAGCAAAACTCCAATGAATATAATATAACTTTAAAAAGTTAAGAAAAACGAAGCACTAGTTGCATGATTAACCCCACAAAAATCCACCATCTTTACGCTCTCCTATTCTTTCTTTTATCTAAACAAAGTTTTGAAGGGGTGAAAGGAAAGAAGAAAAAGAAAAGAAAACAAAGGAATCCTATTTTGTATAAAGGAGCTAACTATTCTTCTTTCTTCTTCTACACGATTACACAAATCCAAGCGTCAATGCTGGCAATTCCGAACATACCCACTAATCTTTTTTGGGCCTTTGGATGAGTGGATCGACTAGGATGATTCCCAACTAGGATGATTCCAGGACAAGAGCTGCCGTTGCTTCCGTGATGGAGTGATCAGAGTGATTGTGCTCGCCCTCGTAGGTCACAATCAGCATCGTCGGATCATCCAGAGCACGCTCCACGTGTTTCCGTGCAGGGCAACCCCTCAAGCTACTACACTTGTAATATCCCCTGCAATTCTCAAAGCTATCAGTCCAAAATAGATGCCACTCTAATCTCTCTAAAATAGTCATCTAATCAAAATTTAATAATAATTTTAAAATTTATAATGTTACATCAATTTTGAGTAGACACCAACATGACATTTATTATTAAATGTACACGAAAAGAAATAAATAAATAAATAAATAAAATTGAAGGTTAATCTGAGATGACTATTGAAACAGAGTGTCAAGCACCAACGAATTTTATTTTAGAATATTTTATATTTTTGTGAATTGGAGAACCAATTCTTTGTTTCAAAAACAGGACACAAACAGAGTGAGTGGGCACGAGACATAAACACACCTTGGATGCGGGGAACCTTTGATAGGTTTCTGGCCGTACTTTCTCCAGGAATACTCATCGGGCGGAATATCCGCCATCTTCGGGCTGATTGCAGGGACTCTGGTCACTCTCTTCACTTTGGATTTCCTGCTCAAACAAATAAAATCAAGATGGTGTTCTGTTTCAAAAATCAAAGATGAACCCAAACATCTTTTCCAAGTAGTTACAACAACGATGAACCAACCTTTTCTTGGAACAGTGGCATCGGGCAGAAGACGAGCCGCACTTGAGGACGGCCGTGTCGTCCATCGAGTTACACCTCCTCTTCAGAGACGAGGTAGACAGAGGTGGCTTGCCGACTGACGACACCTGGGACATGTGCGTGATTTGAAACCCGGACGACAGAGACGGCTGCAAACTTTCCGTGTCCCCTGTCAAAGTTGACACGAATGAATTCGCGGCAGAAATCGGCGCCGAAGGCGAGAAACTGATGCTCGTCGCCGCCGCATCCTTTCTCTCCAATGGCTGAGGCTGAGGATGAGGATGGACCGGGAGCGGAGAGATGCGAACAATCGGTGTGGGATTCGGACAATAAACCTTAAAAGCGGAAACCGTTTCAGTTTTCTGAGGCTGAGGAGGAGGAGAAGGAGGAGGAGGCGCCACAGGAGCCCTGCGAAACCGGGCGTGGCCAGTTCTTCTTCTATCTAGCAGAGAGATAACCTTCTTGAACCTGTCGACAGCCACATCCGCAACAGCGCCAACCTCCATAGAAGCTGTGTTAATGGCAGAATCAGCGACGGCCTCCTGGTATTGTTCTTGAGACATCAATCTCATGAGCTTCTCAACGCTCTGAATACCAGCAGACGCGGCTTCCTTTACGGCAAAAGCGTCCTCTTCAATCTTCCCTGCCGGAGTGCTGTTGCCCCCTCCTCCTCCATACCCCAACATCAACTCCACAGCCATTAATTTACCCAACACCATTAACAAACCTTGACCCTCTTGGACTGGCTGTCGAACAATAAAAATAAAAATAAAAAATTTATAGTACAGCAAAGTCGGATTAGATCGTTGTTGTTGAAGAATATGGGAAAATGATGACGAGGAAAGCAAAAAAGCGGAAAAGAGGATTCGAGTCAAACTGATGCCCTCCCAACGCAAGGCAAAGCGCCACTGACCTGTCGCCTCTCTTTATCTGCCGTCAAACAAAACCCGCCCAGTTCTGTCCTTCCACGTGGCCAAGATATTGACCACTCCTTCGCGGTGGGGGTCCACTAGACGGGATAAACCGGTTGGAGACCGTGTAAAAATGATGAAAGGTAGGGTGAGGATAAGGTCAAAAGGTCGTGATTAGCCGTTGGATTCTTGACTCGGTAAAATCGGTGAAAAAAACACACAAAGATTATTTAGTTGGGGACAGTGAAGCAGAGTTGACCTTTTACAGCCTTTTATGCAAAAGTCGTTTGGGTTGAGGAGGTGCGGGGAGTGGGACCGGTGAGGTTCCTTTTTCACCGGACACCGGAAGCGGCGTCAAACTCTCAGCCCACAAGTCACATGGGATTCTTTCTTTCTCACCTCGCCAACAAGTTTCTTCTTCCGGAATATGACCCATGACCCACTACCGTATTATTAACACTATCTATATAGACTACATAGATTTATTTGTACCGTTTGATGTCACTGTTGAGCGTGTCCGAAATGGGATTTGATTCGGTTGGCCTAACGTTGCATGGACCTTTAACCGTTTTAGATTCTTAAGATAAGTGCTAATCACTAATCAAACTGACTCAATCACTAAACAAATCACGCCTTCCCCCAATAACCCGTTTCGTCAAACTTGGTACATTTCTCCGAAATGAGCCCTGAAATTCGTAGTATCGTGTTAGAAGATCACATGCTATGAGCTTGTGAAGGAATTTATTATATTTTTCATTACTTGTGAGACCCGTAAATTAAGATGAATATAAAAAAATCAAGCTATCACAAAACACTTTTACATGATTTTTATTAAGGACTACCTCTACAAAGTTTCAATAATGTTTTACTGTTTTTTAGAGAGACAATACAAGATGTATCAAAAATACATTCGTACAAAACCTTAGTCAAGAGCAATTATAAATGCGACTCCCAACTAAGTCAAAATGCCAAGCGTTCGCTCTATGAACTGAGCCATAGAAAAAAAAATCACATTTAAACCATAGGGCTTCTAACGTTGAATTGAGTCGGATACAAAATCAGACTCTACGTAACGTATTAGAGCTCTAAATGCCTTTTATTTTCATGTTTTTTTTTTCTGCAACTTTTCTTTGTAGTCTCTTTTCGTTGCAGTTCCTCTAATTATATGAAAAATGAGAAGAAATATTTGACAAGTTTTCATATTTTTGCATTGATGTGAACTGTGAATCTTAATTGGACAAAATTCTAAGAAAGACAATAATTTTTTTTTTTTTTCGAGAGCATCTAAGAAAGAAAATGACTTTGATATAGATGTGGACCTACATGGTGGGGAGCAAAGAAAGGCAAAAGGAATAACTAATGTCTAACTTGACATTAAATGTAATAAAGCATTAAAGCCACAAAACAACAAATGGATGGGCTCAAGGCAATCATTTGACTATGTTTTAACTATAATTTTTTAACCTAGGATTAAAGTTTTTATCTTTTACACTGCCTAATCATCACCAGTGTCGGTATTTTTCAAATCCTCCAAGGGCAACTATAGCATTTCTGATGCTGTTAACTTAAAAAAAAAAGAACAAGAAAAAAAAAAAATCAGCTATTCATGTGTAAAATTATTAGCGGAAGTCCTTATAACCCTAAAGAGGAATGGCAAGGGACAACATCATACATAAACTAGAAGATGATATTCACTCAAGTGCGCCTAATTTTGCCTTGTTAAGATTCTGCTAAATTTTTCTCTTTATCCTCACTAACTAACTTGAGCGCCGGATTTAGGCTCGGCAAACCACTCGTAACATGTTCCTTTCCTTGCAGACCATCTCTTTGGTAGACAGCGTGCGGTTATTATGTTGACATTTTATAAATCTTTAAAAATTTATATAATCATTTTTCAGATCAATACTACATTTCCCCTAAATACAATATTAATAAATATGGTAAGGGATTCACTGGTAGCCCAAAATAGATATAATAATAAATAAGTGTGAAAGTAGAAGTATTATTTCGAATTAGTGATTTCAACGTGTTGACTTCAGTCTAAAATCCCGTGAATGGTGTAATTATCAGCCTAACCCGAAACTCAAATACAACTGTGAAGATAATGACCGCAAGAAAAAAAGAAAGGGAGAAAATTTGGCAAGTTGTACTGGTCGATGTAAGGCTTAATGCTTTTTCTTTATTCAACTTTTGGTTTTTAAATTCTTCAACCTCTCATATCATTTGTTGAAAATCTAACGTAGAGTACTGGAAAGAGTTTGATCCTAAATGATTGTGGTCAAAAGAAACATGGTCAACACCCTCCAATTTGGTGGAAGCCAGCTTTCCATTCTACCACTTGCCGCCAGAAATACTGGTGTTTGTGTGTTTTCTCCATGTGTCAACTTTAGGACATAGTTACTTCAATATATATATACATATAGGAAATAGTTTTTATTTATTTTATGTTGCTCTAAGAAAATAATATTATAGATAGTAGAAAAAAAATTATAAATATGATTAAACATTTCTTATATCCGAATTTGATCTATGCTTTGTTTAATTCTTTAAATGTCATTGTTCCAATTAGTTCCCAAATCCGCAGCATATTTCGACAATTCACATCTCTAGCCACTGGCCTGTCTATCACAACTTTCTCAACTAGACAGTGATTTTCTGTTTTTTTCCCTTCCTATTACAAGTGCATTCCCAAACACAATTGATTTCATTGCCTCTACCATCAGTAATAATTCTTCTATATGCTTGATAATTTTTCCTCCATCGATTAATGATTTGCTCTTAAAAAATAACCAAAGAGAAAACAAAAGACAAATCAGAGATCTAAGATCATTACTCTTAAAGTTTTGTGTAAATGTATCCTTGGAAAACAACTAAAGAAAAAAAAAGAAACCTCGTAGATTACTGCTTAAAGCAAATTTAGGGAGAAAATAAACAAAAACTCTTGCAGAGCCTGGACATCAACAAGGTTACTATTGAATTATTTAGAAGAAAAAAAAATGAAGAGTTGGGGAAGGAGGGTTCCCTCCTCCTAGAAACATGAACTAATTAACAAAGGGAATACAGCAAATCACCCATAAGGATCTTCACCAATATTTTGTTTTTTTTCCTATATATTTCTCCATGTGTCAAGTTTGAGAAGGTGAGCTGATATGGGCTCTCTCACATTATATTGTTTAGACAACAAATTATTGGAGATCTCGATCCCCAAATAACCTTGTCCACACTTTTCAGGGTTTTCTTTCTTGTCCATTTTGTGTTTGAATAGGATCATTTTTTTTCCTATTTACCTTTCTCTTAATTTCTTTCACTTTATTGAAAGATCGTTACATAGATTTGAAAACAAAAGCTTTCATTCAACACCCTGTAGGAGACCTTTGAACAGCTTCCGGCACAGAATGGTCAGAATCCTAAGCTCCAAACAATAGACTGAATAGGTACGAAGATTGTATTCCAAATTAATATGACCGACTTCGTAATTTTCGTCTCCATCTTCAGATAATGCAATAGCTAAGGTTAATTTAATCACAACTTTTTCACCTAATCTGCCAAGCAAGTGCTTGGATTTTTCCACCATTTTGCAACGAGGCTGTTGCCCTATGGCCCTTATCCATCAAACCCCAAAGCCCACTCTGATATCTTCGGGCCTAACCGACCCAGTATGAGCGAAGAAGAAAAATATTTGAACCTCATTCATCAATAAACTAGAGCTTAGCACTCTAACAAAACCACATCACATATACAACTAAGAATTTCTTTAAGCCGAATATGATCTATCTATGACTTGTTTAACTGTTATATTTGATAGGCATAGTCCTCTCTTTTCTCTCAAAATATAAAACTCTTTGGCCCCGAGGATGAGGGAGAGGGCTGCAAAATTTGCCCTGAACAAGATGGTCACTTTTTAATTTTTTAATTTTTTGACATGTCCGTACAAACGGAGAGAATAACAGCCCGTCAATTATGCTTGTTTGATGCATTTTTGTTATGACCATGAACCAGAGGAACGAGTAGTTCCACTGGGCTCCACATCTTTCGTGCAAAATTGTTAATATGTGGACAGGTCTTGAAGAATATTTGAACAACATTTTTTTTTTACACAAAAAAGAGACGAAGATGTATGTTCTTGTTTGGAAATGTTAAATCATCACTTATTCCAGAAGTTTAAGCTTATGAAAGAGGTAAATTTAATCACTTAATCAACACTTTAACACTCCCCATTACGTGTGAGCTCAAACTCCATTTTAATAGGTGAGGTTCAACACGTAAAATATTTAATTTAAATGGGAGGTAATTTGATGAAGTCAAGAAAAAGAAAAATCAGAACCGAAAAATTGGGGAAGTGGATTGAGGAGAGGGAGCTGGTTTTATGTTTTACCCGGGCTAAGCCTTCAAGCTTGGGAGCCAGTTCTAGTTTCGGTTGCAAATAAACCAAAATCGACCTTAATTCGGTCGTTTTTAGCACCGCTAAAAGCGAGAACAGGTGCATATATATATAATAATAATTTTTAATATATATATATATACACACTTAGAGTAATATACAAAAGAGCCAATTTGGTTTGTCTGCTAATGAAGTTGCTTAATGCTTATTCATAAAATAAAAAAAGAAAAAAAAAAAAAAAGGAAACCTTCATTGATTACGGGGTGATTATTAATAATTAAAGGAGATAAATGATGGTAAAATTGGACAAAAATTAAAAAAACATATTGGACAAAAAAGCTAATAATAATTTTTTTTTTTAAATGGGCCAATTGTGTGCAAAAAATAGGCTTGTTTTAGGCCCAATATCTAAAATAAGCAAAAATTAAAAATTAAAAAACCGGTTACCGGACCAAGTACAAACCTGAACCGGCCGGTAACCGGGACCCGATTCTTGGTTCCGGTTTCCCAAAACCAAGAACCAAGGCACCCCGGTTTCAATCCCAGATTGGGTTGGCACCCCTATTTGATACTACTTATCCCAAAAACTTAAACTTATAGGAAGAGATAAATTTAATCAATTAATCAACAATTTAACAGGAAATTAATTTGTTTTTGTTTTTAATACATATTTTTATTCAAATTTAGGCTAAACAATTTTAGGGGTCAATTATAATTTTTTAAAGTTTGTGAGTAAATTACAAATTTAGTAATACCATTCAAATTCAATTACAAGGAACAACCAAAATCCAAGAGAGTTAGAGGCCTTGCAATAACCAAGGTATTGCATGGAATCTGAATGCGGGCTTTTTACATGGGCTTTATTCCCCATGCTAGATTTAACTGTGCACCACCATATGGATTTTCATTTTAGACACTTATTTTAATTTATTTTATTTTTAATAACTATGCTTTTTCTTTATTCATTTCTTAAAAATATTATTTTTAAATTTATGTTGAATTATTATTAGATTTTAGATCAACTAGTGAATTTTCATTGCTACCTCAACTAGTGAATTTATGTCTCTGATGGGTAGCTCAGTTAACTGTGGACCACGTCTAATGAAGTAGAAGTCAATACTTTCTTTTCTTTTTTTTGTTTGGACATGCAAAATAATAATAATAATAACAAAAATGAGACATCTTATGCAATAAATATGCTAAGCCACGTGAAACATGAGCATCCATCTTCCTCATGGACTAAGATTCTCTTCATGGTCATTAGTCATATATTAACATATCATTGTCCTTACAAGGTAATTTAATCGGTTGAAATCATGCCTAATGAAGTAGAGATCACTAATTTGAATCTTCCTCCTCCTTATACGGACATGTAAAAAAAATATTTTTTATGGATAATTTCACTAACCCCCTCAAACTTTGGCCATTTTTTCAAACACCCCCTAACATTTAAAAACTCTCACTTACCCCCCTTGAACTTTCAAAAATTCCCACTTACCCCCATCCGTACAAATTAAGGCACAAAATTTAAAAAAAAAAACCAAAATACTCATGTTTTTTATTTTTTTAAAAAATATCTGGAAGTTGAAATTTTATACAAATCATCATTTAAAATTCACTATTTAAAATGTCAACTTCCAAAATGTTTTTTTATTTTTTTAAAAAATGAAAAATAGAGGTATTTTGGTCTTTTTTTAAAATTCTGTGTCCTAATTTGTACGGATTGGGATAAGTAAGAATTTTTGAAAGTTTAAGGGGTATAAGTGAGTTTTTAAATATTAAAAGAGTATTTGAAAAAATGACCAAAGTTTAAGGGGATTAATGAAATTAACCCTATTTTTTAAATAACACAATATCGCTTATTTACCTTCATTAACTATGTCAGTCAAAGATACAGAGGATCAGGCAGGGACAGAACTGGGATGCCATAGGCTCATAGCCCCCTCCAACCCCAAAAAAAAAAAAGAAAAAAAAAAAAAAAAAAAAGGTTCAAGTGGATCTTGCTGTGGAGAAGGTTAGGGTGGGTCCCTCTTTCCCAACTAGAAGAAAAGGAATCAGAATCTTGAAAAGTTCATAATTAAAGTAGGAGAGTGGAAAAGAGAGTTTTTGTTGTTGGTTTGGTTGAGTTTGGTGATATCCATGTTCCATGAGGTGTGGGTCGAGCCGGCGAGGCCTTAAAGAGTTTGGAAGGTTGTGCATTATTGCGGGGCAACTGGGGGCTGCGCACGTCCGACGGGTTTGGATGGTTTAAGATTATATATTGATAGTCTTATGGGATGTGGGTCCGATGGTCCATCATGTTCACGTGGGGATGGGGGCCGCATTCCCCAGATTCATTTCTGGTTTCCCAACTTGTTCTCCTTACTTTAGGAGCACTGGATACAGATTCATCTTGCGTCATCTGCCTCTGCCTCGAATCTTTTATCACATGAATAAAATCAATATATATTTTTTATTTTCTTCTGGGCAAGTTCCAATTTTCTATTTATCATTCATTTCTTTTAAAATAAAATATTGCTACCCAAAGTCCCAAACTTATCTCGTTGAAGATTTGGATAGGAAGGAATAAAAGGAAAAATAAAATATTATTTTTATCTTATAATTATTTCACAAATCGAGAAGATAGTCCCAACTAAACATTAGTGAGTTTCAACTGATCTTTGATTTTTTTTTTAATTGGAACGAACACGTTAATATTGTAGTATGGTCATTTTGGTTGATCTCATTATGAAATTTAGTTTGACATAAGGAAGCTTTGTACCCTTCATTTTGCTGCCCTATTTTATATTTATCAAGGATCTTACAAGTATTTTTCTCATTTGAATTAACAAATTTGAAGTTTTATATTAAACAAATAAATGATGGAATTATTTACGAAAAACAAATTAATAACTAGTCTTCAATAATTACATAACCGTCAGCTGTGATTAACCGCAACCAGTACCAACAGAGACGGAGGGAAGGGGGGACCGGCTGGGGCCATGGTCCCCCCCCCCCAATTTCCTAAAAAAAGAAATTTAAGGAGTAAAAAAAAAAAATACTGGTCCCCCTCCAAAATAAATTGATAAGTCACGATCCCTCCCAATTTTTTTTTTTTTTTTTGTGTTTTTTGTTGTTGTAATTTTGATGGGTTTTTATAACTAATGTCATTAAAAAATCTCTAGCTAGTTTCTCTTTGAGTTTTTGTTCTACCTATTGAATTTCAAGTTTAAAATCACAATGATTTGAGTAATTTTTATTAAATGAATTTGAGAGAATTTTAGTAAGAAGTTAAATTCCTAAAATTAACTTTTGTGTATGGTGAATTTCTATGCATGATTTAAGATCCGAATTGTTAGATTAATAGGTTGAAAGCTTCAATTTCACTATTGTTAATACTTAATAGTATGGATATAAACCCTAATTTGTGTAGTATGAATTAAATTAGGGTTTTTTGTATTTAAACACTAGGATTGCTAATTGGATGTGTTAATTATATTTAAAGTGTTAATTAACCCTATACTCTTATGAGTTCAATGGAAATTGATGCCTATGGGGTTTAGGTTCTAATATGTCATATTAGAATCATATTGATTATTGTATGTGAATATGACTATTATAAATTGGAGGTAAGTAGCTAGATTGATGGAATAGGAAGAGAATAATAATTATAGGGTTAAAGTGTAATGTTTAACTTAGAGTCTCTATGTGATGATTATGTTATTCATGTGAGTTTGTTCATTGTTAACCTACGCATATATATATTTTATTTCCTAAAGACGCAAAATAATCATGTAATTTTATTTATAAATGATGGAAAATCAAATACAATATTTGACTATTTCAAAAGAAAAAATGCACAAAGTTTATTAGAGCTTGATCCTCGATTGTGTGTCACATATGGGAATATGATGTTAATAAACAAGATGCAAAATAACTCAACGCAGGTTGTACTTTTTGAAGTTTGTGCTTTAAGTTCAATTCTAATCTAAGTGGTATTGTAATTTGGATATTATGATTATTCAATATTGAGAATATTGTTTGTTAATTTAAACATTTAATTGGAGAATATGACACAATTTTAAGCTCAATTACTCATTGTATTTAAGTACCAGTGATTGAAAAAAAAAAATACCAGTGCATTACACATTGCAAAATAAATTAAAAAAAAATCCTAATAAAAAAAAATTGCTTTGGTCCCCTCCCATAAAACTTTATGGCTCCGTCCCTGAGTACCAACCTAACAGTTGCGGTTGTACACCCCTAGTCTTAAGTAGCTTGTGACATCCTATTTCATGTCTCTCTAATATAGCACCTTAGATCTTGGTACATTTTTGTACTTTCTGGATCAATTCAAAAAGTGATTGATCTTCCTCCATGAACTCCATTTTAGTTCCTCATTGCATGGAACACAAAGCTGATCTTTTTGACTCAGGATCCCATATCTTATAAGTTGCACTTCCTTAACCCTTTCTATCAACCTTGGCTGAATTGCAACGGCAGCCACCAATGTTGTCTCTCCCTCCGGCACTACCCCCAAACTTATCCAAGTTATCCTGTACATGTCCATGATTCTATTTTTCAAAAATACCTCCAAACATTTGATTTGACATTTTGTCAATTCAAAATTGTTTTTTAGGGATGCTTAAACAATTATAATCTGGCAGTTATGGGCAATAATCACAACCGTCTTGAGTGATTATCGATTTTTAATAACCACAACTACAACCGTTTAAACAATTAACGGTTATTTTATAACTGGCGATTAACGGTTATTCAATCCAATAACCGGCGGTTTTATAATTCTTTTTTTTTATATGGGCTTTCGAGTTTTTAAAAATGTTTTAGGCCTTTAAAGACCTATTTTTTGAGCTTATTTTATGGGATTGGCTTATTTTTTGGACTTATTTTAAGGGTTTAAGGCCAAAATATTCCAAAAAAGATAGAGAAAAAAAAAAAAAAACATGCTTTGCATAAGGTTTAGCCCAAAACATCACATACCACATTATATATTTCATATATATAATCATAAATAGCCCAAATCCATTAATCAAAATACAAATGAAAAAATTAATATATATATTTTATTAATATAAAATATTTAATATATATTTATATTATTATATATAAATGAAGGCAATTAGTGATTATAACTGCCTTGTCCTACCTCCTAAAATCGCTAACTACAACCGTCCTAAATGGTTAGCGATTTTTAATAATCACCCACCAAAACAGTTAGCGGTTAACGGTTTGGGATTTCGGGGTAGTTATAACTACCCCGTTTGAGCAGCCATACTTTTTGTTGTTGTTGTGTTACACCCTCCTTTAGATTGTAGCATTAAAATGGATGAAAAGTTCAACATGAGATGGGCACGTGGAAAAATTTTAACTTGAAATGCTTAAATTTTCCTTTTGTTTAGAAAAAAAAGAAAAAAAAAGGAAACTTTACAAAACCCCACATAAACTTTTACACATTTTGAAATTATTCTTATAAAGTTTAAAAACTTTCAAATTTAGGGTATTAAACTTTCAATTTTTAAAATGTCTCCCATTTGTTAGGATTTTTTGTTAAATCTTTTCAAAATTTACAAAATACCCATATTTTTAAAATAAAAAAATTGCAAAGATTCAAACATAAGTATTTTTGGGAATTTCCTTAAATCCTAAGTGATGTCTGAATTTTTAAAAATTTTTATTTTATTTTTTAACAATAAAAGAAGCAGAGTGTTTTGAGAATTTTGACAAAATTTAACAAAAACATCTATTGGAGAGAAGACATTGCAAAAAATTGAAAGTTTAATACCCAAAATTAAGAGTTTTTAAACTTCAGTGAGAGGAGAATAATTTCAAACACTTCATGGGGAATAAGTAAAGTTTCAAAAAAAAAAAAAAGGTAAAGGTGATAGAAGAATAATTTAAGTCTATTAATATTTTTAAAAAAAAAATCTAACGAAGTGTGAAATTGCAATAAAATGGCATTTGAAGGAGCTAAGTAACATACATGATAATTTGGTCTTTTTGCAAAGGTGGTTTTTGGTTTTTCTAATTGAATAAGGAAAATAGTTACATGATAGGTTCATTTTCATTCCTAATCCAAAAGGAAGAGGGAGTAGGAGATCCTAAAAACGAAAATGAGGTTGGCTCTCAAACAATAGACCCAAAACGAAATACAACAATGCAAAAAACAACAAATGGTAGGAAGTTGGTCAAACAAGTGATTTGGTTCTCTCAAGGGGTCACACAAAGTGGTTTCAAAAGTAAAAAGGATACAAATTAAAGCAAGCCTATCTGAACCCCCACTAGAAACCAACAACTCTAGAAAGAGGGTGAAGCAGAATATGCGCTTTCATACTTTGATATAAGGACTGAAGGATAGAGATGGACCAATACAAATCCAACTACAAAAGTCTCTACTATAAGATCAAAACAATACAAATCATGAAGACACTAACCCATAAAACCAACAAGCAACAAATAACAAAAGGAGCTACAAAATACAAGGGAAATAAAAATACAAGGAAAAAAGTAGTAATAAAGCATTCTGAGCAACAACTTAAATAGAGGACAGGGTGGAGTAAGACCAGTGGAAGAGCTTCTAGCAGTAGCTTGGGGGAACACGTGGCGGCGCATGGGATACATGAGCAGGCATGTGAGGACCATGTGGTGGTGCGTGGTGGTTGGAACGAGACAATGGTGGCAACGTCAAAAAGCTATAAGGCCCGTGAAGACATTGGTGTGGTGCGTTGAAGCTGTGGAAAATTAGAGGGCAATAGATTTGGATTTTAGAAAACCATATTTGAGAACCACCGAATAGACATGAATGATGCATGTAGGGGTGGAATATGAACAAAGGAAGGCAACCAAGTGGGGCAATGTGGTATGGGAAAGAATGAACGGTGGCGTCTCTACTTAAAGGTAAAAAAGAAAGAAAAAGTAGAGCACTGGTTATTGAAGAGGGAGGGGAGGCGACTGCACTAGGTGGAGGGAAAGAGGGGAGAAGGGAGAAAGCAAGGTTCTCCCTCCTCCCCCAGAAAGAGCTGCATAGAGGTGGTGGAAAAACCTCACGGAGAATGGGGAAGGTTGTAAAAGAAAGGGTCTTCTCTTAGGAGAGAGGAGAGCTTCTTCAAAAATAAATAAGGCATCCAAAACTACTAAGTTTTTACAAACTATTGCTTTTCAACATGTAAGATAGGCTCTATATTTAATGCTTATTCATTTTCTCTTCATAGCAATCTACTATACATGGTGCATGACGGATGCCAAAATGTTGCAATGTGTAGAAACAATTTTGATAACACTTGTCTAAAAGATTGTGATACCTGGTGGGATAATCTTTAGGATGCATTGGATCATTGAAAAGGCAGACAAAAAGATTTTTAGCAATACAGTACTCGATATATTTTGCTGTTTCACACAATTTAAGTGCAATTTCAAGGCAACGGTGGATATACGTCATATTTTCATTATCAAGATGGAATGGATGAATGCTGGTTGGTAATGGAGTGGGAGTGGAAGAGAGATGGGTAGGTTCATTAGCATTCACTTTGGGTATTATGAAGATAATCAACTTCATCATCACCAACATAAATTTTATCATACATATATTAGCCATTGTATTTTTCACACTATAGAAATTCTCTTAATTAACGTTAGATACATAAGCTATTTATTAGGATTAAATCCTTGAATCGTTATTATAATTAAATAACTTGTGATCATTGAAATGAAAATGTCTTATTCAAAAACACTTGTCTAAAAGCTTGTAAAAGCCGATGGGATAATCTTTAGGATGCATTGGATCCTTGAAATGGCAACCAGGAAGGTTTTCAGCAATACAATACTCCGCCATAAATCGTTCTTCACAAAATTTAAGTACACTTTCAAGACAACGGTGGATATAAGTCATATCCTCATTATCAAGATGGAATTAATGGATGAATGCTAGTTGGTAGCGGAGTGAGAGCGGAAGAGAGGGGTAGGATCATTTGCATGCACTTCAAGTATTATAAAGATAATCAACTTCTTCATCACCAACATAAGTTTTGTCATACATCTATTAGCCATCATATTTCTCACACTCTAGAAATTCTCTTAATTAACGTTTGATACAAAATCTATTTATTAGGATTAAATCCTTGAATTGTTTTTATAACTAAATAACTTGTGACCATTGAAATGATTTTTATTTTATTTTTTAAAGAATTGTGGCTTTTGAAAACATGAAAATATTCTAGCAAAATAACTCTTTGTTCGAGCAATGTCTTTGGTTAAGAGAATAAGGTTTTACAAGACTTTTTTACACAATTAATATGTGGCTCTTAGAAAAACTTAACTATATTTAAAAAAAAAAAAAAAGCATAAAAAAACATGTGAAGTGGTATCATCATCCAAGCTCAGGAAAAGTAAATTTTTTTTTAAAAAAAAAATGGTATCATCCAATAGTCATTATAGTCTTTTGAGAAAAAAAATGATTATGTAATATCGGAGTGCCAAGTGTAAATCATCATACTATTCATTTATGCAAAGAGATTATAAATGGCTAAAGTTACACGTGAAGAGGTTTCATTATCCAAGCTCAGGAAATTTAAAATATGGATAAATGTAAAATTAGTCTTTGTAATTGACCTAAGTTATAAATCAATAATATGGATAAATGTAAAATTTGTAATTGACCTAAGTTATAAATCAATCTATTTGGTATACAAAATAATTTATAGATACTCAGGGTAGACCAAAATAATAATTTACTTTCTAAAATCATTTCCGTGCTATAAAGTCAAATGCTAGTTTAATAAAAAGAGTAACCCGATTTTCTCTAACTTAATTGGAAGAAAAATTGTCACAATTTATTAATTTGAATGTTGTTTTTATTTATTTTTCAATGGTTAGAAGATGTGACCATCAAATTCTCGTGGCGATGAAATTGAAAATGAGC
This sequence comes from Carpinus viminea, assembly GCA_013348765.1. NCBI lineage: Eukaryota > Viridiplantae > Streptophyta > Magnoliopsida > Fagales > Betulaceae > Carpinus > Carpinus viminea. Next base: position 8,334,232 of record CP054674.1, read on the forward strand.
CAGGATTATGCAAATAGTTTGAGGATAGAAAAATTTAGGTTAATTTATTTGAAGGATCTATAATATAAAATTATAAATATCAAATCATAGCGACTTATTCTATAAAGATGCAATTCACATGATCTAGATCCTTATTTTTCCATATGAAGGTGATTTTACTATTTTTTGGCGAAATTTTTTTTTTTGACATGTCCACATAGGGTAGGGGGAGGGATTCAATCTTATGACCTCCACTTCAAAAGCGTGGTCATTGAACCGCCCTTAATTTATTGGGACTATTTGACCAAATTTCCATTTAAAAAAAAAAAATTAAATAATTTAAATAAGAAATTTACATGCGCATCATTAAAGTAAATTAATATATCTAGTAAGATCATGTCAAAAATATATATATATATATATATATATCTAGTAAGATCTTTCTCTTATGATATTCTCATAAATTAAATTCATTGAACCATTACAGTGGAGACCTTTTGATCCCCAGTTATTACCAAAAGCATAACTGCTTAAGATATATCTCCCGGGGACATAGGCAAGACTATTGGGTCTTGTTTGGCAGAGGCTTTAGGCCTTTTTATGGTTGTAGAAAATGATTTTGATGTGATATAATGTTTTGAATATTTTTTTTTATGAAAAAGTTAAAGGGTTTTTATTTGAATAATAATAAAAAATTTTAAAAATAATAATAAAAATGTTAGAGAATAAAAAATAAAGAAAAATTATATCTAAATACTTTGGCCTAAATTATATCTAAAAATTATAATGTCTGGGGGTGGTTCGGCCACCCCCTATGGTCTAGTCACCCCAATCTTTTATTTTTTAATTTTTTTTTAAAATTTGGATTTAAATTTTGAAAATTAAATTAAAATAATTAATATTTTAATAAGATAAAACAATGCATTTTGACATAGACTAACCAAATTGATGGTACGAATTTTATTGTCATTTCAATTGACTCAGAGAGTAAATTGTCGAGAAAAAAAAACACTTATAAATTTTAAAATTTTGGCGTGGTTACTCAAGATATTTAGATATAATTTCTCAAAAAAAAAAATTTTTTTGGCCTTTGCCAAACAAGGTCTCTCGAAGGATAGATTTTTTTAGTTAAAAAATGTTAGAGGGAAAGGTCAATTGTAACTATCCTATCAGGGTATAACCATAGTAACACCAACCTGCAAGATATTATTTAAAAGAGGCTTAAATAATAAATCTATAGCACTTTCTTAAGATTGACCGAACCATTACTTAATACCTGTCCCACCATGCCTTTCCCAAGCAAGGCCACTGGAATTTTGAAGATAAAAAAGTATTTTCTTTTAGATAAAAATCTCTCATGTTTCTTTCGAACTAGAAAAATCAGAAAGCCTTTGTAGAATGTCTAAGGAAAGTACGTCACGGATGACTTGGATGAACTGTTTAATAAGATTTTATTTTATTTTTTTAAAAAAAGTTTAATAAGATTCCGTAGTCTTATCAAATATCATCATCATTTTGTCCCTTCTTAGTAATATATCAATTAAAGGTTCAAAGTGGCTCCCCCACCCCCCTGGGGCTATTTTCTCAAAGTTGATGTGCCGTCTCTCCAAACCCTTCATCCTAGATTCATAGAGAAAGAGATAAGAGTTGGGTGTACTTGTTGAAAGATTAGGGGAAAGAAAAGGTTTTCGGATAAAATAAGTATTTATACAATTTATAAATTTCACACGAAATTAAATGATTAGTATTAAAGAATTTGTTCCTATTAATTAAATAAATCGGATTATAATTGATCTATATAGTCTTAGAGTACTCCTTGCAGGCTCTTCAAACACATTTTTTTGTTAATTTGAATAGCCCATTTAACAAAAAGAGCAAAAAACACCACTTTTCAGCCTCTTTATTTTAACAAAAAACTTAACATTATAAACAGTATTTCTTTAAACTTAACAATTACTATTCACTCTCTATTCTTTAAACAACTGTATTTTTCTCTCATTCTTTTTCCTTTTTCTTTTTCTCTCTCCTTTTATCTTTCTGCAGGTCTGTTTTTTTTCCCCTCTTTCCTGCAATCTTCATCTCTCAGTGTTTTCCTACAATCGTACCTTGGGCTTTCAAAGATCTCACCGTTGAAATTCACAAAAGCTTTGAATCTTTTTTTTTTTTTTTTGAAAAGACAGAAGCTTTGAATCTTGGTGCATGATCAGGTCATTCTCTTATATAGGCATAAGGATAAGACAAAATCTTTGAAACTATGACTGCTAAGATAAGACATAGTAAAAAAACTGACCGTTGAAAAAATTACAAATTTTAAAAAATATTGCCATTAAAATAGATTATTAGGAAAATATAAATATTTAAAAATATAAAAGTTAAAAAAAGAATAAACAAATCTTTGAAAAATAATATTTTAATAAAATAGTGAAAGTAAATTGTTAAAGTAGAGATGTTGAAAAGTGTGTTATAAAAAGGTGAGTTGTTAAAATAACAAAATGTATATTTTTTATTATTTTGAAAAGGAAAATTTGAAAAGGCTGCTATGGATGCTCTTATATGCATGTTTTAACACGATTTAAATTCGATACATGACATAATAACTAACAATTTTTAACATAAAACACAAACTCGACGCAACTCTATAAAATTATAAGATTATAATTTAAGAATTTAACACATTTAATTAAATGAGTTGAGTTTGAATTTACCTATATGATTTATACCCATATTTTGATACAACTTAAATTTAACACACAAACACGAATTACCGAATAATGATTTTGATACTATTGGGGTGCATGAACATTAGCACGCCAGTGATTTATTTAATTTTGTTTTATTAAAAAATTATTGTTTATGATTATTTTTTAATATTATTTTATATTAAATATACCATTGACATGTTACTGTCCATGCACACCAATGGTACAAAAATAACTACTCCAAATTTCCACTCCTAACAAGACATACCAATGTTTATTTATTTATTTTCCTCTCCTTCCAATTTGGGTGGAAAGGGAAATGAAAGATCCAATTGTTGAATGGTCTTTACAATTTTTTGCGTTAAGGATAAAACAATAAATATATTGTTTATTTATTGTTGTCGATGAATTTTATAAATATTTCAATTCTCTTTCTTTATGTCAAATCAAACAAGAGAAATGCAACACAAATTTCTCTTCTTTTCCCCTCCATTGTTTGTTCCCGTTTTTACCATGGTCAAAATGCATTGAACCAGGATGAACATCTACAATAATTATTTGTCTAATATATAAGTAATTTAAATAGTATATATATATATATATGAGAGAGTGTATATAAAACTTAGGGAAAATATACTTTACCACTTGAAGTATTCACGTATTTGCATTTTTACGTTTAATATTTAAAAAGTAACAAAAGATCTCTACAAAGTTTCAGACATTGATAAAAAAAACTCATTTATTTATTTTGGCCCTTACTTTAGACGGAAATCAAGTTACATGAGTGGCATGCGACACTTTTCAACCAAAAATGAAAATCTCAAAATGCCCTTGAGGGTAAATTATAAACATAAATCACTTTATGAGGTAAAGTATAAACATAAATTATTTCAGGGGTAAAGTGTAAATATTAAAAAAAAAATCATTTTTTTTAAAAAAGAAAAGAAAGAAAGAAAAACTAAATTAAACTCGAGTTAATTATTTTTTAGTATCAAGGTTCTCACCTTTTTTTTTTTTCTCGCATAGAAGTTAACACTGTTTACATGAATGTTCACAAGATAAACTAGATCTTCTAAATTAACTACTGAAATTAAATACATGATAGGAATCTTATAGCCTTAAATCTATTGTAACTAGTAGTAGTGTAGGACTTAGTATACGGCAACACTGCAGGGGATGAGCCCAACTCCAACTCAATGACTGGAAGAGAAGTAGACTCCTTAACAATATCTTCTCTATAGGTGTGTATTCATATTCGTGAAGAGGGAAGGAAAAAAAAAAAACAACAACAACAACAATTGTGAACCTTTTACCAAATTCGGAGCTCAATATTAATGTTTATTCATTTTCTCTTCATAGCAGTCTACTATACATGGTGCATGATGGATGCCAATACGTTGTAATGTGAATAAACAATTATCGTATCACTTTTCTAAAAGCTTGTAAAAGCCGGTCGGTGGGATAATCTTTAGGATGCATTGAATCCTTGAAAGGGTAACCAAGAAGGTTTTCAGCAATACAATACTCCGCCATAAATTGTTCTTTTTTACACAATTTAGTACGATTTCAAGGTAATGGTGGATATACGTCATATCTTCGTTATCAAGATGGAATGGATGAATGTTGGTTGGCAATGGAGTGGCAGTGGAAGAGAGATGGGTAGGTTCATTAGCATTCATTTTGAGTATTATAAAGATAATCAACTCCATCATCACCAACGTGCATAAGTTTTATCATACATCTATTAGCCATCATATTTCTCACACTCTAGAAACTCTCTTAATTAACGTTACATACAAAATCTATTTATTAGGATTAAATCCTTGAATCGTTATTATACTTAAATAACTTGTGACCATTGAAATGAAAATGTCTTATTCAAAATTTTTTTAAAGAATTGTGGCTTTTGAAAACATGAAAATATTCTAGCAAAATAACTCTTTGTTCAAGCAATGTCTTTGGTTAAGAGAATAAGGTTTTACAAGACTTTTTTACACAATTAATATGTGACTCTTGGAAAAACTTAACTATATTAAAAAAAAAAAAACATAAAACAACATGTGGAGGTATCATCATCCAAGCAAGCTTAGGAAAAGTTAAAAAGAAAAAGAAAAAGAAAAAGAAAAAAAGAGGTATCATCCAATATTCATTAATAGTATTTTGAAAAAAAATTGATAAGTATGTAATATCAGAGTGCAAAGTGTAAATCATCATACTATTCATTTATGCGAAGTGATTATAAATGGTTAAAGTTACATGTGAAGAGGTTTCATCATCCAAGCTTAGGGAAATTAAAAAATATGAATAAATGCAAAATTAGTCTTTGTAATTGACATAAATTACAAATCATTGTATTTGGTATACAAAACAATTTATAAGTTCTTGTCGTTGGCTTACATTACAAATCACTTTATGTGGTATAAAAAATATTTATAGGTACTCAATGTAGGCCAAATTAAAATAACAGTTTACTTTTTGAAATCATTTTTATGCTTTAAAATAAAATGCTAGTTTATAAAAAGAGTAATCCAATTTACTCCAACTTAATTTGAAGAAAATCTCACAATTTATTAATTTGAATGTTGTTTTTATTTATTTTTCAATGGTTAAAAAATGTGACCATCAAATTCTCGTGGTGATAAAAATGAAAATGAGAAGGGGTTATGCACGTAGCAAAATTTTGAGGATAAATTATGTTAATTTACTAAAGTAATATTATTGAAGAATCTATACTATAAATATCAAATCATAGTGACTTATTCTATAAAGATGCAATTCACATGATCTGAATCATTATTTCTTTTTCCATTGTGAAGGTGATTTGATTATTTTTTTGGCCGATTTTAACGCAATTGAACCTCCTTAAGTTATTGGGACTGTATGATCAAATTTTCATTTAAAAAAAAATAATTAATTTTTTAAATAATTTAAATAAGAAATTTACATGCATCATTAAAGTAAATTAATATATTTAGTAAGATCTTTCTCTTATGATATTCTCATAAATTAAATTCATTGAACCACTACATTGGAGACCCTTTGATCTCCAGTCATTACCAAAAACTTAAGTTATATTTTTGAGGATATAGGCAAGACTCTTTTTAGGCCTTTTTACCGTAGTAGAAAATGATTTTGATGTGATATAATGTTTTGAATATTTTATGAAAAAAGTAGAAAGAAACATTTTATTTGATTAGTAATAGAAAATAACTGAATATGTATTAAAAAAAATAAAAATGTTAAAGAATAATAAATAAATAAAAAAGTAAACGTTTTTTTGGCCTTTGCCAGACAACGCCTATTGAAGGATAGAATTAGAGACACATGTTAGCAAAATCTCGAAGACAAAAAAAAAGTTTTTTCTTCTACATCTTCTAACTAGGAAAATCAGAAAGCCTTTGTAGAATAATTAAGGAAAATATATGATTTTTTTTAATATATTTATGTAAGAAAAAAAAATCAAACTAATGAATTTTGCTCTATTAGATATAATTTACAAGTCGATTAAAGTAGAACACGACATGGATGACTTGGATGAAGTGTTTAATGAGATTTTTTTTTTTTTATTTTTTTAAGTTTAATAAGATTCGGAAGTCTTATCAAATATCATCATCATCATTTTGTCTTCTTAGTAAAATATCAATTGAAGGTTCAAAGTGGCCCCCCCGGGCTGTTTTCTCAAAGTTGATGTGCCGTCTCTCCAGACGCTTGATCATACAGAAAGAGATAAGAGTTTTTTTTTTAAGTTAAAGAGATAAGAGTTGGTTGTGCTTGTTGAAAGATTTTGGTTTGATATGCAGTGAAAATTATTGATGTTAAAAATAAAAAAAAATTGAAAAAATAAGAGATTAGGGGAAAGAAAGGTTTTCGGATAAAATAAATTTTTATACAATTTATAAATTTTACACAAAATTAAATGATTAGTATTAAAGAATTTGATTTATTTAATTAAGTAAATTAAATTATAATTGACTATATAATCTTATATATATGCTTCAAAACCATTCAAATTTGATACGCGACACAATGACTAATACAACTCAATATAAAATTTTAAAGTTATAATCTAAGAATTTAAAATATTTAATTAAATTGATTGAGTTTAAATTTACCTATATGATTTATATATATATTTCTATACAACTTAAATTTAACACACAAACATGAATTACTACTCTTAACAAGACTTACCAATGTTTTTTAATTTTAATTTTAATTTTAATTTTAATTTTTTTTGGCTCTCCTCCCAGTTTGGGCGGAAAGGGAAATGAAAGATCCAATTGTTGAATGGTCTATACATTTTTTTGCGTAAGGATAAAACAATAAATATATTGTTGTCGGTGAATTATATATATATATATATATATATATATATATATATATATATAAAATCAAATTTCAACTCTCTTTGTTTATGTCAAATCAAACAAGAGAAATGCAACACAAATTTCTCTCTTCTTTTCTCTCCGTTCGTTTGTTCCTGTTTTACCATGGTCCAAATGCATTGAATCAGGATGAACATCTACAATAATTATTTGTCTAATTTATAAGTAATTTAAACAGTTTATATATATATATATAGTGAAAATATACTTGCTTTTGATATCTAATATTTAAAAAGTGACAAAAGATACGCTTACAAAGTTTTAGACATTAATCAGAAAAGCTCATTCGTTTATTTTGGCCGTCACTTTGAATGGAAATCAAGTCACGTGGGTAACACTCGACACTTTTCAACCAAAAAGTTTAAAAATGCCTTCAAGAGTAAATTGTAAACATATATTACTTAAAGAGGTAAATTGTAAACATAAATTACTTAGGGATAAAGTGTAAACATTAAAAAAATTTAAAAAAAAAAAAAAACTAAACTAAACTAAATTAAACTCGAGTTAATTACCTTTTTAGTACCAAGGTTCTCACTTTTTTTTTCTTATATAAATTACAAATCATATAATAGATGGATGGTATATGACTTATGGGAAGATATCAATTTAGTACTTTGTCATATTTTGTTAGCTCAAACAAACGAATTGTCACGTGTCATCCAAAAAATGCCACATATCCTAAAAAATAAAATAAAATCAATTTAAATAATACAAAAATAATTTTTTTGTAACTTAGGTACCAAATTGGTCTTTTCATATAACTCAGTACCATATGTGATACAATTTGTAACCTAAGTGAGAAAAAAAAGAAAAAGAAAAAAAAAAAAGTGAGAACCTTGATACTAAAAAGGTAATTAACCTTTTTTTTTTTTAAAGTTTAGTTTAGTTTAGTTTAATTATTATTATTATTTTATGTTTACACTTACCCCCAAAAATCATTTTCAAACTTTTTGGGTTGAAAAATGTCATGTGTCACGCATGTGACTTGGTCTCCTTTCAAAGTGACGGTAAAAATAAACAAATGAGCTTTTTTGTTAACGCCTAAAATTTGTGAGGGTTTTTTGTCACTTTTTAGACATTAAACGTAAAAATGCAAATGCATAAATATTTCATGAAAGTAAAGTGTGTTTTTCCCATTATCTTAATAAATAGCCAATCAATCTAACATTTTATTTTATGAAAATAGTTTAATAAATACAATTTACATGAGGCTCTAGCCTATAGTCAGTTTATAATGAGTTAACCGTCAACACAATTAGGAAGCCACCAAGCCAATGACAAGAGATTTTATATTTTTATATGAGCTCTCTCATGCACAAGCATTGACAATTTAAACAGTTAATTGCCGAAAATTTCAATCCCAAAATTACATGCATATCTATTAGATATATATTTTTTAAATGGGGATAATAATTCTAAGATAGCTAACAAACCTCACTTTTTTTTTTTTTTTTTTTTTTTTCCGGTTACTACGTCAATTTTGTTTTTCTAAGCTGTTAGTATGTCAATTTCATTGAATAAACCAAAACCATAACTCTTGCAGGCTTGCAGTCAACAATTTGTAAAACTCCAAATCCGTAATTTTGTTAAGTCCATTCAATATTTTGTTACGTTATTTAATTTTTTATACATAAAATAATATTTACATAAGACTAAGAGTTCGTTTGGGAGTGACTTTTAAACCAAATCATAAATTTGAAGTGTTTGATATCATGATTTTAAAAATACAAATTTTAAAATTATGAAAAAATGAGTGATTTCAATAAGTTGACTAAAGGATGATTATTTGAAAAGTGCGAATTTAAACCAAAATCACGATTTCACTTAAAAATATATTTGGGGTAATATTTACATATTTGATCATAAAATCACAATTAAATGCTAATGTTATCAAAACACTCAAATTTTTTTTTTTATTTTAAAAAAAACCTTCTTAACATATTTTACAAATACGATTTTAAAATACAATTTTAAAATTGAATTTATTAAAATCGCACCCTAAATGGATCTTAAGCGGATACAAAGAGAAAATTAGAAAAAATACATAGTATTTTCCAAAATTATATACGTCAAAAATCTTGTTCCTCAAATATAGTGAAATGGGTAATAAAGTTTTATTATGTTCCACGACCAAAGCATTACCGTCGTGAATGGACTGAAGACAGGGATGGTTACTTGAGAGTTGAGAACGCCCAGTATGGAATTAGCAATTAATTGTTTTGTACTTTTCTCATTTATTATCCACGTCGGCGGTCTGTTAATCATGCGTTCCCACCAACAATTAACTTTTAGGATTTTTTTAAATATATATTTTAAATGAAAAAAGTGATTTTATGTAAAATTAATTTTGAGTTTTTTTTAACTGTTGGTGAGAAAAATTGTTTATAGATGTTTTAATTTTTTATTAAAAAAAAAGGAAAAAGGAAAAGGGAAAAAGAATTAGCAATCAAGTCCTTCATTTTCTATGCGGTTGTGATAGAAAATATGAATCTTTACCTTCCATTAAAATATGGACACCTCACTTAGTACACCATAAGAAAATAAAGATCAAAACGTCATGTAACAACCAAATTGTTATCAACTCACTGGGTAAAAACTAACCCACCAGATGACAAGTAGATAAGTAGGTTGGAGAGACATTACTATGGAGGAGCACAGGCAGAACAACAATGTCATGGACAGTGGTAAAACTTGCGGTGGCATGATTAGACCCATGGCTGGATTGTAGCTAGACCCAACTATTGTGAGCCACAGTAGGTCGTAGGGCTGCGACATAGTGTGGGTCTATAGGCTCACGACCTGAGACCTTGCCGTGGATGACCCACGTAGGTCGTAGGCTAGGACCTAGCCGTGGGTTTGCTGATGACAGGTCGTGAGCCTACCTCGATCAACAGCCTCTCCCCTCTCCTTCTCTCTATAACCGTAGACCTAGTTGTGAGATTTTGTGGATTAGTTGAAGCTAAAAATCTAGTGTTTATGTCTTAGATAATTTTTGTGCAATTTTTGTGCTCCAACTAACTGTCTTTCTTCCATTAGAGAGCATAAAACTCCTTATTTTTGCACTGTCCACATATAAGTTATACTCTAAGCAATAAGCAGTTTAGCACACTTTTTTTTTTTTGGAAGAAATTTGTTTGGCACACTTTGTGCAAGGGGGAGTGCCGGACAAGGCATCATGGTTTGACCACTAAAGTTATATCTTGAATATCTTCCTCCAAATATTTTATTATTTAGTGATTTTTTTTTTGGGTAAGATTTATTATTTAGTGATTGCTACTTCCACTTTGAATATTAAATTATTTTGAATTATGGAAAAATATAGAGGTGATACTTCTATTCCAAATCTATGGCAAATTTGGCAATACTTACTGTCATTGTGCCACATGTATCATGTATGCATGGTCAACCATCTGTATAATCACTCTGCGTTCAACGTTATCTTTGCTTAAACAATGCTCCAATTCGCATGAGTCCGGCTCACCTTCCTGAATAAACTGACCAGTGACAACGCATCCTGGTCTTGGTGATCTCAGGGCAAAATTAGAATTTTAGGAGAAGGGGGAACAAACTAAATTAAGATTGCGTTTATATATATATATATATATATATATATATATATATGTAGGAAAATGTTATGGGTTCTCTCCGTAGATTTTTTTGCGTTATTCCAATCTTACGTAAAACATGATTTAAGAAAAAATAAAATTGTAGTGGCCACTACCATCCATTTTTTTAGGTATTAACATCAAATTTATGAGGTATTAGCACCAAAATTGAGGTATTAATATAAAATTTAGGATGATCAAATCTATTTTGGATGATATCATCCATAAAGGGTTAACCTTCTGCCCTTATGTTTTAGTTTTGAATCCAAAAATAAGTTTTAAAGCATGAGAATCTAACTATTAACTCATAAAAATTAATCGGTTGACAAAAAAACGGTATTACAATTTTATTTTTTCTTAAATCATGTTTTACGTAAAATTGTGAGAACACAAAAGAACATTATAAGAAGAACCCTAACAAACTCCATATATATATATATATAAGTGGACATGTGGCATAGTTGAAATCCTTGGATGCAACTGACGGCGAAGATAAAAAAATATAAGAAACTCATATTTTCTCATAATAGGAGGGTATCCGGATATCAGGATATGACTAAAAGACCCTTGTAAAAATCAATTAGTAATACATTGACGGATTCTCATTTTATTGGAAAGAAAAAAAAAATCAATATATAAGTATCAACGCGTGATAAAACAACCATTTCCTATATGAATGAATCTTAAATTAATTTTTTTCCGTTGTTTTCCGAAACAGAAGATTGGGCTTGAATTTTGATTACGACCCGTCCCCTTGCATTGAAAATTTTAATTACCCCAAAAAGCAGGGATGTGAAAAGCAAAAGGTAGGCAAAAGAAGAAAAACCAGGGGTTAAAAAAGAAAATAAAAAGGGAGGAGACCAAGTGAGCTAAGAAAGGAGACGACGAAATAATTGATGCAAAGTTGAAAATCGCGAAAGTCTCTCCCTCCCTGCGAGTGGGTCCCACAAAAAGACAAAAGAACAGTCACGGTCGCCACTTACCCAAGGCACCAAATAATGCATACTACGTGGCGAACCCCAGTTCGCAGAAGGAGGAAGCCAATAGTCTCCCCCGCCGTCCCCACCCAGACCCACTTAACCACGCTCGACCCACATGCGTGAGAAAAATTAAAGTCTTAACCGCGGTCAAATCTCTCCTGTTTGCTCAGGCTTTCACCGGCGCGTGACAACACGCCACATCCAAAGCACCATTTCCCACACCTACCTTCTTTGTGTTTCCGTGTGTTGGTATCTTTCTCTCACCCAGCCCCGGCCCATCGATACTCCCTCCTCTGTCACGTACTGTTTATCTGTTCAATATTTAAATTCTAATAAAATAAATTTATCAATTTATTAAGATATTCCAAAATAAAATTATCATCAGGAGCGGAGGGAATGACAACCAATCAAACCATATCCACGTGGTTCCTAGTTGTATTCGTCCAAATTGTCAGCTACGTATTTCCTGTATTTATTTTTTTTCTTGTTAATACAGATAATCAATATTAAATACGACGGCCGTTCTTTTCTTTATAAGCACGCCTTCCCTCTTCACTTTTACACACAGAATTGAGAATCCCTTTCTCTGAAAAAGCAGGCACAGAGAAAGAAATGGGTTCGTACAGATCACCTTCGACCATGGCGATCTTCCTGTTCATGATCTTCACGATATCGTCGGCCTTGGACATGTCGATCATTTCGTACGATGAGAGCCACGGCGACAAATCGAGCGGGAGGACCGACGAGGAAGTGATGGCGATATACGAGGCGTGGCTCACGAAGCACGGAAAGGCCTACAACGCCATCGGGGAGAAGGAAAAGAGATTCGAGATCTTCAAGGACAATCTCCGGTTCATAGACGAGCACAACAACGCCGAGAGCCGGACCTACAAGGTCGGGCTGAATCGGTTCGCCGATCTGACCAACGAGGAGTACCGGTCTACGTACCTGGGTGCCAAGCTTAGTACCAAGAAAAGGCTTTCGAAGAGGAGCGATCGTTATGAGCCACGTGTCGGCGATCAGTTGCCCGATTCCGTTGATTGGAGGAAGAAAGGTGCAGTCGCTGACGTCAAAGACCAAGGGAGTTGTGGTAAGTTTCCTTTGGATAGTATTTCTTTTAATTTAATTTAAAAAAAAATTCAAATTTTGACTATTTTAATTGTCTTAATCACTGTATTTTTCCTTACTGTTTATGCGGTGGAAGGATAATTATGACATTACCGCAGTGTTAAAGTTGTGGGGCTGCTGTTGTCCTTTTCTTCGTAATGAAGGTATTAGGTTTAGGATTAGGGATAGCCGAACCTTATTAGTTTAAACGTCTAATTTGTTCATCTCAAAGATTAAAGTTGTCTAATTTGTTGCTCTGGGCTTATTTTCAGGACGTTAATTGTTGTTTAAATTGTTTTGGCTCGGTCAAAGTAAGGAAATTTTCTGTTTTGATTAATTTAGGAATTTGATTGTGCGACTATTTTCTTGATGGTATAGCCCCATGCCTATAATTTATTGTACTGATTAATACAAATAAATTTTCAGTGTAAAATTAATACTGATTCTTTCAATGGTTATAGAGACTGAAAAAAAAAAAAAAAAATCAGATGAGCTTCGTTGACACGTGCGAAGACAAATTTGTCCCTATAACTGTGTAACTGTTCCAGGATATGCGGATTTTGGTCTCTATACTCTGTAGATTGGTTTTCAGTTTCAGGTATATTTGGAGTATAAAAATTACATTTTTATCTTATAATTATCTTAAATTGTTGACTGTGTTTTAGAGCATCTCCTGCAGAAATAGGCAAAATAGCTATTGAAAAAGTATAAATTTTTAATTTAGCTACTATGTTTTCATACACTATCTAATTCTCTATTTTACTCTTTATTTTCTTTAAATATTATTTTGTGCTGCAGATAGCGAGAGAAAGAGGAGGATAAAGATTAAAAGAAAGAAAGATAATCAACAAAGTTTACTATTCATACTAGAATGAAAAACTACAAAAGAACTATATTACTGGAAAAAAGGCTAATAATAGCCAAATACTACTATTATGAAGGATTTGTCTATTTTTCTGAAGATGTTCTTAGAACTCTTGTGTTAAGGTTGCGAAATAGCTATGAGATAAAAATTTAAAATCTAGAATTACTCTTTTGGTATTTTACAACTTACGACGATCGTCATCTGGAACTTGAGCCCAGTTTACCAAGCCTTGGTAGTTTGATTTTTTTTTTTTTTAATTGAAAATGCTTAAAGATACTAAAGTTTTTATTATATTTCTTACCAACTCAGTCCATTCATTCATATTTTGTGATATTTACTAAAAGATATTGATTAGGTGGTAAGTGTAATGTGGATAGACGGTCACATTTTATAAATAATGTGATCACCCGTGGGGCGGCTGTGTAAATATTAAATTTCTCCACTCACCACTAAAATCAAACTATCAAAGTATAAAATAATAGTAGTAATTGAAAATTTTCTCAAAGAATTTGTATCTTTATCAGGAAGGGATAGAGAATGTTTGTTAATGTATTTTAAGGTAATTTTTGTTTCTAGTTTTAGAAAAGTATTATTTGGTAACTTAGGCTGAGATTTCCGCGGGAAATGGCTTTTGTGGTTGCAAATCAAGCGTAAAAGCTTTTCTTGTATCAATTATATTTGGCTAGTTATGCTTACAGCACTTTGATTTTAACGAGCTGTGATATGATTTTTTATTGACTGTTTTAAGTATTTATTTGAAATGAAGGGAGTTGCTGGGCATTCTCGACAATTTCTGCTGTGGAAGGGATAAACAAGATAGTGACAGGGGATTTGATCTCACTGTCAGAGCAGGAGCTGGTGGACTGTGATACATCATATAATGAAGGATGCAATGGGGGTCTAATGGACTATGCCTTTGACTTCATCATCAACAATGGTGGCATCGACAGTGAAGAAGATTATCCTTATAAAGCTTCTGATGGCAGATGTGATACATACCGGGTTAGTAGCAATTATCTGGGGAAAAAACAAAATAAGAAAGCTGAACTAGGTAGGAACATAATTGTTCTCATTCTTTCTCTTGTCTTTTGTTTTATGCAGAAAAATGCCAAGGTTGTTACAATTGATGACTATGAAGATGTTCCCGTAAACAACGAAAAAGCATTGCAAAAGGCAGTTGCTAATCAGCCTGTCAGCATTGCCATTGAAGGTGGTGGCAGGGAATTCCAGCTTTACGTATCGGTAAGATTATATCTGTTTATGATTTAAGAATTATACGGCTTGGTAAGGGTATAAAGGAGATCATTAGCTCTGTTGATAACAAAGTTTTTCACTAAAATGTAAATGAAATGATTCAATTCATCTATTTTATTGTTAACTTAAGCTTTCGAGATAAATATTAATTTATTATGATATCAAAATAGAGGTCTGAGTTCGAGCTGTGTCTTCTCATTTCAATGAAATATTTTAAATGTCGAGTCTAAATAAGGAAAAATTTGAGCACACATGAGGAGAGAAGTATTAGGATATAAATTAAATAATTAAATTCATTCATTTCTTTTAGTTTAAGTTTTAGGAATAAGTGGTGATTTAATATGGTTTTGAATTTGAACATTGTCTCTGTAATTTATATCACATTTTAATAAAATATTCTACATGTTATTAACATATGAAGTGAAGGGAAGTTAAAGTCTAAATTAAATAAATAAATTGATATATTCCTATCGGCTTAAAACCAATATAACTAAATATATTTTGGTTTCCACATCTCTTTTCAGGGTATATTCACTGGAAAATGCGGGACAGCGCTGGACCATGGAGTTACTGCTGTTGGATATGGCACAGAAAATGGTGTTGATTACTGGATTGTGAGGAACTCATGGGGTGGAAGCTGGGGAGAGGAAGGGTATATCAGGATGGAGCGCAATCTGGATGGCACTGCCACCGGCAAATGTGGTATTGCAATGGAGGCCTCTTACCCTATCAAGAAAGGCCAGAACCCCCCCAACCCTGGCCCCTCTCCGCCATCTCCGATAAAGCCCCCAACTGTCTGTGATAACTATTACAACTGTCCTGAGAGCAACACTTGCTGCTGTGTCTATGAGTATGCAAACTATTGCTTTCAATGGGGATGCTGCCCGCTCGAGTCTGCCACCTGCTGTGATGACCATTACAGCTGCTGCCCGCATGACTATCCCGTCTGTAACCTTAATGCAGGGACCTGCTTGATGGTAAGGAGCAACTCAACTTCGTTTGTTACATGTTTTTTTCAGTATCTGACATTCCTTTTGCTTACATCCATGTAATTCCTTCTGCTTTCGACAGAGCAAGAACAACCCATTGGGAGTGAAGGCACTGACGCGCACTCCTGCTAAACATCGCTGGACCTACGGCAGTGCTTAGGCAAAATGTTAAAGAATCATCTCAGTGCTTTGACAAGTTGGAGGAGGAGGATGAAACATCCATCTGATTTATCCTATTTGCTTCTACCCACACGTCCATCAGTTAGATAACCAGTGGGATGGAGGGTCCTATAAGAAGATTATTTAGATACTAATTATGTATATAGTGCTCTATTTATTCCTGCTTCATTTGAACAAACGACAGACAGATTATTATCAGTTTCCATTGCCCTCTGTAAATTCAGTCATCATTCAGCCGTGGCTTTAATGAATTGCTGCATGATTCCAATGCCTGCTTCTTTTCAGCATGTTGATATGCTGATAATTAGAGCTGCAATGGAGCCGAATTCTGACTATTTGAACTCGGCTTCACAAACATATAAAGATGCACTCATCTTTCTCCCTTGTTATCGAGAAATGTTGGGCTTTCAAAATATTTTACAGTAATGCAATACAACTTGATAGATTCATTCCTCGGGAATAATTGGGCCTAGGAGTGAACCTGTTGATCCAAACTTGGTCTAGCTATGTCAGGAGGAGTGCACCGAATCATAGGCCAAAATTTTGTATTTATTAATAGATGGACTAAAAGCTCAACGAAGCATGAAAAAGGAGACCAAGAAGCCCATCAAAGAAACAAATTCATTAGCGACGAGAAGACGGAGCGCAAGGTATCTTTTGAGTAAAAGATAAAGGTTATAAGGGTTTTTGAAGTAGGAAAAGAGGTAAAAGGTGTGCGTATAGGAAGGTGTTTGGAGTAAGGCAAAAGTTCATGACATGCGACAGCGGAGCCGGATATTTATAAAGGTGGGGGACAATCTTGAAAAATAAAAATTTGGGGGGTAAACATTTAGTTTCGCGGGGACATTTTATATAAACAAAAGTTAAATTTGAAATTAAGTAAAAAGCTTATTAAATGTCATTTTTGTGATTTTTTTTTTAAATTTTTTTAGAGGAAAGTTAAATTTAAAGAATTTACTATGAATGCTTTTTTTTTTGTAAACTTACTACGAATGCTTTGATAGTCTAGTCTCTCTTATTTTATCAAATGAGGTCCTAGAGACTGAAATTTCTATCTTCTTGCACTCGAGACTCGAGTGGTAGACCTGGTGGTGTGTTAGGATATATATATTTTTAATAAATATTATTTTTCTTCATTCATTTCATTATAAAAAAAAAAAAGCATGTTGTTATAACAAAACAATATTATAGATATAAAGAAAAAGTTCTTCCATTCAAACCTGCGTTATACTTTGTTTAATAACATTTTTGGGCTAGATCCCACATCATAAACAAGCCAAGGGAAGATGTTTATACACAATCATATCTTACTATATGAGGAACAAGTTCATATTTTACTCTTTAAATTTCACTGTTTCAATCAGTTTTCAGATCTGCAGTATATTTTGGCAAATCAAATTCATGTCCACTACCCGATCCATCAAAATTTTTCCAACTAACAATGATTGCCTCTCTTTTTCATCTCCCCTACTAAACGAACACATTCCCAATTACAATTTCCTTTGCTTCCTCTACCACCAATGACAAATTAATCCACATGTTTGAAAATTTCTTTGCTATCTATCAATTATTTATTCCCAAAAGAGAATTAGAGAGAAAAGCAAAGGACAGGTCAATAATCTATAACCGCTATTCAAAGGGTTTCGTGTAAATAAAAATTTAGAAATCGGCCAAAAGTTAACCGAAACCCCAAATAGCAAAGAAAATTTTACCCCATAGATTGCTGTAAAAAGCAAATCTAGAGAGTAGATAAACAATAACTACTATAGCATTTTGTGCATCACTAGACTCATCATTGTGTTTTAGAAGAAGAAAAGAGTTGGAGAGGTTAGAAATAACTGGTGTCACTCTTTTTGCAAATGGGGATACAATTTTATGTCATAGGATGTTAGAACATTTATGAGAAGAGAAATGCGATTTAATATTATATGGATATAATTTATTTATTTTTTAAAACTAATGATCGGATTTGTAACAGATACAAATGGGTATAAAGATCCAGTAATTGATTTAAAAATAAGATTAATTGAGATGGATGAAAAATGTACTTCAGAATATGAAACAATATTGCTCTTTTTGGAATGGTGCAGAAATACTTGTTGCATACTCCTGCTCTTGGAATGCAATTTTGTGTCGTTTGATCTGTTAATATCTTTTCGTTTCTCTGTGGTGTACATGTTTAATTAATCTTATTTATAAACATTTGATCTCATTTCATTTATCAATGAGGTTATACTCAATTAGTCTATCTAGAAACATTGAATTGTTGGTTCATTTTTCAATGTCTACATGTTTAATTAAGATAAATGTTACGGTTCTTCTTGGTGTTCTCTTTATCTTACATTGATATTGTTTTTTTAAAAAAAATATGAGGGATCGAAGGAGTCAGTTTTTTTTTTTTTTTAAATAATATGGGTAAAATAATAATAACACCAAAAAGAATTGTAACATTTCTTTTTAATTAATCTATTTAGAAACATTTTTCTAAATATGTGTATACATGTAATTAAAAGTTTACATGTCTTTTCGTTTGTCTATGTTGTAAAAGTTTAATTAATCTATCTAGGAACAATTGATGTCCTTTCATTTTCCAACGAGTAGTCCATTCATAAACATTGAATTTTCTTTTCAGTTTTTCTATGTATACATGTTTAAACATTTAATGTCCTTCTTTTCTTTCTTTCTTTTTTTTTATCTAATTTGAAAAGTGAAAGGACATTAAATGATTTGACAAATCAAATCAAATTATTTAATGTCCTTCTATTTTTCAATGAGTATACGTTTAATTAGTCTATTCAAGAACATTGAATTGTCTTTTTATTTGAAATGGACGGATTTTGTTCCTTTCATTTGTTACTAAGAGATAATTTAATTAATTGAGACCATATTTAATAAAATAAATGTCATTAGTTTAATTTTTCCTTCTTTTTTTTGCGCAGACATGTCAAATATATATATTTTTTTCATTTTTCTATCTATACATGGTTAAATAATATATATATATATATAGAAACATTTAGATTTTTTTTTTTTTAAGTCCACATATTCTCTTTAAAGTAGCACCCAATTGACAATATTCTCCTTAAACTTTCAATTAGGATAATGTCCTATTGTCCTCTTAAATTACCAAAATATTATCAATATGTCCAAGACCCACAAAAAGATAAAAATGACCATAAAATTTTGTCCCGAAATTTTTTTTTTAATATATATATAATTTCCACTCACTTTTTATTTTATTTCATTTTTTGAATTTTAGTAAAGGTATTTTTATTATTATGGAGGATATTGACAATTTTTGATAGTTTAGAGAAGATATTATTAGTTGAGAAATGATGGGGGTACCAAATCTTTTACCAAGAGAGTCTTACCAAACTAATGTGTAACACGTTTATTAGAGAAAAATAAAACAATTAATTAAGAGAAATGTCACGAATAAGTGACACATCAATTTGGTAAGGCTATCTTGTACCCCCCATCATTTATCTTATCAGTTAGATAATAGTTTAAGAGGAGTACGTAAACTTGCCCTTAAATACCATTGCATTTTTTTTTTACACGTCCAAACTTTAAAAAGTGCCATAAAACTTTTATACTACTACTTTTACATTTTTCTCCCCAAAATATCCTTACCGTTAATAAAAAAAAAAATACCAAAATATCTTTCTCCTGTTCGGGCTAGTATTGCCCAAGAGTTATGGTTGGCAACTTGGCACAATTTTGAAGAGTCAACGTGCTTCTTCGAGTTGTCAAAGTCCCATTGCCATTGGGCACATTATGCAAACAAGGACAAAGTACGAACATGATAGGTTTTTGGTACAACTCCAGCGAAGCCTTTGTCTTAGAAATCTATAATGAGGCTACCAAAACGTATTTTAGAACATTTCTATTTACTTTGAGAAAGCCAAGTCCTTCACCTCAATTTTAATAAATTACCAATGAGATGATTTTATGAGTTTGATAAGAGTTTATTTTATCTAAACAAGCATTACAATTGGAAATTATGGTCGAACTGAAAGCACTTTCAGTTCAGTTAATTGGAAAAACCTTCTTTAATTTTTGTAAAATGGTTTCTTTTTATTAAAACCCGTAAATCATTTTTTAGTTTGAGTTTTTCCTTCTCAAATCACAAAGCTTGTTAAACCACAATTAGAATTTGTCGGACAACTCTCAGAAGATTTCAAACCTTCATCGGAGTTTGCAAGACCACCGGTGAAGTTTCTGAAAGCTATTGGACCATTACTGAAAGTTGTTAAAAGTTATTGTTGTCTCTCATTTTGCGTCACGCTGAAAAATAAAATAATTTTCAAACAAAATAACAATTTACATCAATACAAACAAATCATTGCAACAGTTTTCCTAGTGGGCATAAGTTTATGAGAAGGGTTCCCCAATAATATGGGGAATCTTCATCGGGATTGATCCGAGCTGTTCTGTGTTGCATTATTAATCATATTTATGGAAGACAAACACATATCAACCACCATACAGTGACCTACAAAGACAACACCCAGGTCCAGTTAAAAACGGTTTCTGTTTTATTGCATTCTAAGGTTGGTTTATTGTATTGAAACACGAAATTAGAAAATAAAATAAAAACATGATAAGTAGACTTATATTCATGTTAATAGCTTCTTATACGACCTGCCATAACCTGTTTAATAAACGAGTGATGTTGGATAAAAAATTTGAGTTTTTTGGTGTTTTGTTATTATGAGTTAAGAAAGTTGACCCGAATTGACTCCAAGCTGATGATACAAAATCTTAACCGCTAATTTTGTGTCAAATTAGTGACTACCTTAGTTACATGTCGCCTTCTAACCAGCTGGAGTCACATTAATTGATGTCTTAAAACAAAAATCAAACTCTTACTATCTCACAAACAGAATCAAAGGGCTAAAGGTTGGGGACCATCCAGTGTGTCGGGGGGGCTAGATATGTACTAAATGTCACCTACAACTTCATCTAGACTCAATTATATCTTCTTCTTTTCTCTTCTCTCATTTGTCTCCGGGGACCAGCCCTTATGGTGGAGTATTACTGGCCAAATGGATGGACCATTGGAGCCGAACCCCACCATGCCAATTGCCACTACTTCACCCGATCCATCATCCATCGATGAGGGTCATGGCATTGCCAATTCGAATAAAAGATATGGACAGCAAGAGCAGGGGTTTAATTACATCAGCTTAGATTGTGTTTGAGCAGTAACGTACTATCTGTTATTTTCATTTATCAATCATTGCCTGCTCTTATTATTCTGGCAAATAAATCCCAAACGACCAAAGCCATGCCCTTTAATTACGGTCGGGGTTTTAGACACAAAGTTGGTTTTGTAGCAATATAGAGTTGAAGGAAATCATAGTTATTTCATTGATGCTATGTTAATTACATTAATATTTAATGCTTCATCGACAATAAGGTAGAGCGGTGCACAATCAAACGACTAATTAAAAATACATGCGCTTTTCAAGTGACAGTTTTAATTAAGATTTAAGGCAACTTCTCCCTCCCTTGGAGGTCTAAAACCCAACTCCATCACTAACCCATTTCCTTGATCTAGATTATGGTTAATGGAAGATATGGGTTTTTCTTCTTGAGCTGCATCTGTATGACAGGAAGAGTACTCCAGTTTCATGTTGGTTGTCTGAATTCCGCCATTGTTGACCTCAACTCTCCGATTCGAGCTATCGATGTTGTCTTCGAGCAGAGCGGTGTTGGGAGCTTCAATGGGGTTATAAGATGGAGGGACAGAAGGTAGCTTTGCTAGGAGTGCTCCAAGGCTGCAAGGCATAGTGGGCAGAAGAGGTGGAATTGACCAAATGGGTGCTCCTGTAATGCAGTTTTGTGGAGTGTTCCAGCCCAAGTTGGTCGACTTTATGGGAGAATCCTCTGTCTTGTCGTCAAAGAGTCTCTTCACTCCGGTTAATTGTCGCTTGTTATAGATTGAGAAAGATGTTTCATGGCTTTCTATCGTCTGCATACTGGGTTTGATCACGTACGGATGTTGGATAGGAAGGTATGGTCTTTGAATGGCGAAGACCCCGGGAATGTTTTGAAGATAGCTGAACTTCCTCTGTATGCTGATCACTAGATTGAGATCTTCCACAATCTGAAGAGCCTGTTAGCCAATTGATATAGATTTTTGGGGAAGAATTAAGAGAGAAACAGGCAGATTAGGTACCTTATCGAAGGAGCCCAGTTGAACTACGCCTTCTCTAACAGAAATGATGGCAATTGTCTGTCAAAATAAGGCAATTTTAGTAAGTTCTAGTGGGAATTAAGTCTCTTCTTCTAATTTGACTTGTGTTGTTACCAACCTGAATGCCTGAATTGAACTGAAACTCCCATGCTCTTGGTTGCTATAAAGAGGAAGATATCAAGAGATTGGTCAGGTTTTGAAGGAAAAGGAGTGGATTTCACATATGATCAACTGATTACTTTTTGCAAAAAGTTATTATATCGGTTGCCTTACAGGCTCAATGGAAACATTCCAGGAGGAGACAAAGCTAGGATCACCATCTCTTGGCGGGTCTCTAAACACCCATTTGTGACTATTATCTGCTGCAACTTTACCCACCAATCTGCAAAACAGAAACCATACTGCTTATTCATTCATTTTCTCCAACAGTATTCTGAAAATATATATGAACTCTCACCCTTCTCCAAAATTGTACACCTCATGAGACATTTTGAAGAAAATGTCAGCTCCAAACCTCCCCTTTATGTAACCACTCCCGGCTCGTTCACATTCAAAGAAATCGCAGAACCCATCTTCCCACACTAGAATCCTGAAACCAGATAGGAAGTTAATTTTAGCAACAAGAATTGGGAGACAGGGGAGGGGTTTCCACGATTCTTTGAAACTTATTACCAGTTCCTTTTGTTTCCTTTGGAGCGATCAAGAGCAGTCCCTCCATATTCCCACCTGCAAGAAAACACATGAGCATGGAAAATGACCTTCTCTAACCAAATTAGTAATCATGCATTTCTTACTTGGGCGGAGGGTAATTCCGGGGCAGGATCCTCCAGAAAACAGTGTAGACCCACTTGGAAGAATTGGAAGAATCTGGACATGAGCATAAGCTTCTAAGCGTGTGCTGCAAGAGACAGTTAAGCATGGGAAGTCCACTTTCCATTGTCACATACAGAGAAAGAGAGAGAGACAGAGAGGGAAGCAAAAGCTACTACCACTGCATCAATGTATGAAATCCTAGTTCCCATCACAATTAATCAGAAAAGAAAAAAAAGGGAGATATCGTTTGTGGCACGCGCACAAAAGGAGAGTGGTTCCCCACTCTCCAACTTGATCAAAGAGTCCATGTCCATCTCTCGGTTAGTTTTAGTGTAGGAGGTAGGACCAATATGTTTTATTTGGGGCGTAAGCATTGCATCTTGAGAAGACAAGCCATCTTGTGCGCTTGAAAATGAATATAAATGAAGAAATAATGGCAAAAAAGATGGACTGTGTGTTAGTGCAGTGCGCCACTGAGTCGCTAGAATTAACACTTTTTTAGTATACAATGAGAAGCATAGAAAATTAGTGTGTTTTGCGTAAAACGTAACCAAATTATAATACCTTAATTATGTTTATATAAGTTTGTCTTTAAAATTACACCAAACAATGTTGTCCTTATAATGGCCCGCCATAAGCAACACATTCACTTGTCTCATCCTCCTCTTTCTTCTGAGGTATGGAAATTTCCCATCTTTGCTTCTTTTGTTTGGAATAGGATCGGACCGGGTAGTTGGGGCTAACGTGGGATCCGCTAGCTAGCTCAAGGACCTACTGGTTTACCTTGCCTTCTGATGGCTACGTTTCTTCCCCGACTACTGATATTTTGTTGGAAAAAAAAAAATCAACCTTTGTAATTGTATGAGAAGAAAACATAGATGTGTCCTTAATGAGTTCAATGTTGGAGAGTTATTTCGTGGTCAAGATTTGTTGTGGTGGCAGCTTGAGAAGCACAAAGGTAATAAATATAGGACAACGAAAGCATTAATGAGTAAGCATAATTAGAGTTTCATAGCCTATATCGGTGCAGTAGGAGCTTAGAGGTGAAGTTGAATAGTCAGCTGCTGTGGATTCTGTTACGCATCTTCGATCTATTGACTCATCTTGGCTCGATTGACCAGGAAAGTAGCTTCTATGGCTAGCTAGTTGAACGTGTAGCCATGTGCCCAATCTGAGCTTGCTAGCTTGTTTCATCAGAAGCAAGGAGCTAGCCTAGGGCTCTTCAAAACATTTGGCTCGACATGAAAGGAAATTCTTAAAATGTTTCTTTATAGAACTGAACTTAGGACAGCTTTCTTTCTTCTTCTTATACTGCGGAATGCGCATATTGTCATGTCCCGTATGCGTGTGGCTTAGCGATCCAACTTTCGGGATCTGGGCCATCTGGCAATGAACGCGTCTACTCAGTTGATTAATTGTTAGGTGCGCTTAGCTTGACAAACATGGTGATGGACCACACATTAACGTAAAAGGTCTTCAATATGTTGCGCTCCATTCTAGCTCGGGTGCCGTGTTGTGCCTTCTCTACCTAAGATAAACTACAGTACCTATTTTCATCCATTCTTATGAGATTCATACCTAGAGAGAGAAATAGTGAGTTAGAGAGAGAGAGAGAAAGGGAAGATTTCTTGGAGTTTTAATTTCAAGACAATTAACCCTTTGTCTTGATCCCTTATTTGTTGTTGTTATTAGCCTATGATAATAATGATTAATGCTTAGTTGCATTTTCATGGTTTAGTTTCTTATCTTGTAGATTTGAACTTTTAGGTTTAATATGGTAGGAGTGATGTTGGTTAATGCATTATGTTTATGGATAAGCAAGTGCTATCTTGTTATTCTTGCATGATGTGGATTAAGGATTTCTAGTGTACGTAGGTGTCTAATGTTAAAATGTGATTTAGAGTGACTTGATGATTATGATGTCCGTGGTTATAGATGAGCAATAAAGGTAAATAAATACTTATAAAACTATTTTTTCTTTCAACATGCTATATATCGATGTATGCAACCTACTTTACCTTTCAAAAGAATATAGTATGAGCCTACTAATTTTTGTAACATGTTTATAAAATGCTTCGAATGAATAACTGCTTATTATATATTTTAGAACTAAAGATATGATGTTGATCGTCATGTACGAATGGCGGGCACATGTTTATATATGGGCTTGAGGTACCCTATGGTCAAAATGATTTATTTTTATTATATATATGGCCTTAGATACAATGATTTTATAGGTGAATATGCGGTGTGGATAAGGTCACAACTACAGTTTTGTTAGTAGTGTGAATCACCCGAGTTTAAATTTGGTTAGGCCACTGACAAAGACGATCTGTGGAGATATTCAAGGCACTGGTATTGTACAACAAGTCTATTGAGATAGTGTCAACTCTATTGAGAATGGTAAAGGACTCGAATAGACCATACTGAGTAAAGTTATAATTACTAATATTTATATAAAGCATGATGTTATGCATCTAAAGCACAAGTGAATTGTTATTGGAATTATGCCTATCTCATGTCACAAGAAACCACAGTTCTCCTGTTCGTATAATAACCTCCATTGATCATGATTTTCATAAAAATCATGATCAATGGAGGTTACAAACAATTATTTAAGGCGAATTGCATAATCAATTATGTAATAATTTACTTACTAAGTCATTAACTTATAGTTACTTTTTCACATGTGAAATACTAAGATGTTTTGTAGATTAACAGGTTGAGAGGCTGTAGAGTTAGCATTTTCCTGGGATGAAGATATCAAATATGAATAACTCGCATTGTCATGTTTGCAAAGAAATATGATAGTTATTAATGTTATAGTAATTAGTAATGTTTATTTGGAGGCTTTGAGTGGATGATAATACGTTGTTTAAGGATATTTTAGTTTGTTTCATATCATTTTTTTCCCATTTCCGCTATAGTATACTCTGATAGATTAGTGTTATGTAGTGATTTTAGCTAATTACCAGTTAATTAGAATGAAGACACTATGAGTAACACTCACCAAGTTAATTAATTAAATTGATTAATTTTGATGGTGTTGCACGAAGAGAACTGTCTCTACTAGTGTGCATAAGAGAATGATGGTTGCTCATAACTTTATTAGATATTTTTGTTAAAGTATTAATTAAATTGATCAATTTATCCTTAAGATTTTAGAAAAAGTAACGATTTAATATAATATCTTAATAGAAATTTTAAGTTTGAATCATGTCTCAATCATTTACCCTAATTTTAATTAAATATTCTACCTAAGTGGTAATTTAACAATTTGCTCCACTTATTACCCTCAAAGAGCATCGGCACATTGCGTCCTTAGTTCTAGCTATCTTTAGGCTAACTTAATTAGGACTACTTTAGGCGTTGTCCACCTATTCACTTCCTTGCATAAAAACTAAAAAATTAAAATAATAATAATAAAAAATTAAAAACAACCACATCATATAGCATATACCTTATCGGTTCCTCAAGCATTAGGAATGCTTCTCTATGCATTATTTTAATACAAATTATTTCTCTCTTCTCTCTCATCTCTTATCTCTTTACCTTTTATTAGGGATTATTTTGAGGGTAATTAAGAACTTATATTTTGTAAAGAAAAAAATATTTAATTGATATAAGAAAAGATAAAGAGAGCTATTGTGTAGTATATTTAGATGGGGAAATATTAGGTGTTCTCTTAATATTTTGTAAAAAATATATATATATTTAATTGATATAAGAAAAGATAAAGAAAGCTATTATGTAGTATATTTGGATGGAGAATGTTAAGTATTTTCTAGTGTTCTTCTTATGTCCTCCTCATCCTATGTGTAAATTATTTTATAAAAAAAAAGTTTCTGCAAGATTCTCTGGTTTAGTTTATAATATTGTAATAGGGATTTAAGAAAAAATAAAATTGAGTTGTTCCACTAATTTTAGGCATTAGCATCAAATTTGAGGCATTAGCAACAAATTTGTGAGCATTAGAACAAAATTGAGGCATTAGCATCAAATTTAGGATGATCAAATTCATTTTAGGTGATATCATCCCTAAAGGTTAACCTTCCACCCTTAGGTTTAATTTTGAATCAAAAACAAGTTTTAAAGCATTAGAACCTAACTATTAACTCATAAAAAATTAATCTGTTAGCAAAAAAAACATCTTCATTTTATTTTTTATTAAATCATTGTTTACATAAGGTTAGGAACAATTTACTGCTATAACATTCAGGAGAACAGAAACCTTTTTATAAAAACTGCAAGATTAAATGCAAAGAATTTTGAACTTATAGTTGGAATTTTTGTAATATAGGATAGAAAGCCAAAAAAAAGGTGTTCTTAATTTAAAAAAAAATAAAAAAACGAAAGATGCATCATTGGAATTGGTCTTGTCAAACCACATTAAATTTTTTGTGTTCTGACAATTGATTTTTCTTATTTTTTGTTGTTTCTTTTCTTCTATCAGAAAAATATACAAGAAAGAACAAATTAAGGAAAAATAATCGCTTGTTGATTCAAGTATATCAAGCAAAAAGGGTCTCACCTGCTCATATCAATCGCTTGTTGAGAAACACATGGATTCAAGTTTCCGTCTATAAATATATATATATATATAGATGACACACAAAAGTGGTAACAACTTAAAAAGAAAGAACACCCTGTCAAACATAAATTAAAAATAATGCCAAAAAAAGGGTAAATAGGGGAAACTTTACAAATTAAATTTTCTCCGTATTTTCATTTGTTTTGATATTATCCATAAATTTTAAAAAATTTCAATTAAGGGTATCAAACTCTCAATTATCTTATTCCGTTAAATTTTGTCAAAATTTCCAAAATACCCTTTCTTTTAATAAAAAAATTGCAAAAATTTCCAAAATACTCTTTCTTTTAATAAAAAAATTGCAAAAATATTTTTTTTATAAAAAATAAAAGAAACACCTAAATCTTTACAATTTTTTTGTTCTAACAAAAAAACAAGGGTATTTTAGAAATTTTGACAAGATTAACGGAAAATTCTAACAGAATAGGTAATCGAAAGAAATTGAAAGTTTGATATCTTTCAAAACGCGTAAAAGTTTAAAAGTTTTTTAATAAATATACACGTTGGAAAAACATAAACATAATTGGACCAAGACACTGTGGGAATTAATACAAACAATATATAACTTGGAAGTACAAAGACATGATGCAGTCATTGGCATTTGTTAATTTGCATTATAGTAAAAAGAGGATGCTGGTAAAGGTTGAAAAGCACAGGGTGGGGGACTGACAGCTACAAAGAAGGCGGCAAATCCCATTGTTTCTCATTGTTCACCCAAGGTGTGGCCCTCCCATCTCTAGAATTGTCACCTTCACTTCTCTTATCTCTTATTATCTCTGTGGATAGAACACTCAAAACACACCACCCCTCATTGGTGCAAAGGTAGACATACAGCTCATCTGATGGGCATATCCATATTTATGTTAATCACTCATACAAGGGCAACCTCAAATGGGAACGGGATTGATGCAAGGGTTGATGAACACTGTCACGTTGACCTGGTGAAATGAGAGCAGGATGGAGGAATTGGATCAGAATTATTTTGTGATTAGATCAGTGGAATAGAAATTAGATACTTCATTGATAAACCCATGGATTGTTGCTTAATAAAGCAGCGGATTAAAATTTGAGCTATGAACTGCCCATAATAATATAAAACATATACCCAAATTCGATACAACAAGCTTTAGAATTGACATCCTAGTGTATAGAACACAACACAGCTTAAGTTATAGGATTACAACACTTTGGGAATATGTGTGTAGGGCAGACAAACATCAACTTTTTTTTTTTGGGGGGTTCAAAAGTGATCACATGTCAATTAAAGAGATACATAATTAAAAAAAAATGTTATTTTTATTAAGGGTATTTTTGTCATTTGCAGTACATTGAAAATTCTTGGTAGTGCAAGGGAACATTGATATAATCTTTAGTTCAAATGGACATTACAAATTAGATGTTAGTTTGAGAAAAGTATGTATATTCGTATATTTTTGTGATGAAAATTAAACAAGGACCAAGTCTAGTTAATAGTGGAGTAAGGCCGGCCAGTAGGTATAATGAATGATACAAAGAAAACAAGAAAAATAAAATAATACAAATTAATATTGATGAATTACTACTTCATGCAAGCAAAACGTGATCCTCTCTAGTATTTAGTTAGTTATATCTGAGATATATTTTTGTTTTTTCAGTTTTTGATAAGACAAAAATACCTCTCTAATAGCACTGATTAGATATATCTAGTAGATGCTAATTAAACACAAGCATCCTTTAGTGGTTGCACTTTCATCTCAACATCGATACCGTGTTCCCATCTTGGGGCTAAAATTATCTTCTCCACATACGTGTCTTATCTTACCAAACTTCTCTTACTCCTCTTGGAACATCCTACTTCATTTTTGTCCCAATTCTTTGATTTTGTTCTTGGTTTTTGAGAGAGTCGTAAATTTAAGGAGTCTTAATTCTGCAACTCACTACACCACGTTGTATCAGAAAGGAAAAACACGAAACCCTTTATTCCTTGCACCAGAACTTTCAACACAATTCTAACAATCAAAAGTGAATTGTGGTCAAATGTTTTGAAGTTGTCTGATTTTTTACTCCCGACTGGCTGCTTTATTTTTATTCCTGACTAGCTGCTATATTTTTATTCCTGGCTGGCTGCTTGCTGCCGATAAGAGATGCGGCAATATCATATCTTCCTCCTTTTACAGTTTGATTAATGTGCAAGGCACTGCAAAGACACGAAACCCTGTGTACAGGATCCAACTTTGGAAAATTCCACCCCCCAAAAAAAACCCTAAACTAGCAATAAAAAAGAGATGGAAGGGGAAAGGGGGGGAAATATTATCCAGTGTGCTGAGTGCAGCAAGCGATCCTATTGTGTTGTGTGTGAAGAATGGGTAAAAAGATATTTGTACTAAAATAATAAGATCCTGCATGCAAAGTAGGCATGTAATATATAAGAACAAAGATTACAGCAAAAACAAAAGTAAACTTTCTAGAAGTAGAAATTATATGATGAGTCCACCATAAGGTTTTGAATAATTTTCACTTGATAAATACTGTAAGCTGTCCCACTTGGAACATCACTTGATAAATACTGTAACTACACTAAACAAGAAAGACGAACGCCTTAGCACATAATTAGCTTGTAAAGTTGCCCACTTGCAGCACCTGTTGGGGCTTTTGTATTGTAGGAAAGCTACTCATGACAGATCTTCTGCTACTTCGTTTTCTTCTCTTCCTTGGCATGAGGCTTCCGATACATAATTATCTGACCCAGGATGGCCCCATTGGTTGACATACCAAGCGCATAGCCCAAAAGAACTTCAATGGAATCAAGGAAGCAATTGGTACAAATTATGCACAACAAATATGGAAACTGGCATCAACAGCTTAAATAAACTATGCAGTGCACATAGTGTTGCTTTGAAACTATAAAGTTGGGCTCATAGAATAGGGCATCAAGATTTGAATCAGAACATCTTTGTTTATAGTAAATCAAACCGATTGTATGATTTCAGAATCATTTTACAAACCAAATATACCAGAAGACAATTCTTTCTCAGAGAGAATTTCAATTTATTAGAGGAATGGAAAAATAACAACATGAAAGAGGTTCCTGATATGAATAAGTGATATAGAGAAATGTGAAACACGCCCTCAGGATACCTATAATCACCAGTGGAAAATCTAATTCCTAAAGGAAAGGAAAACTAAATTTTCCTTTTTTCTTTCCAAAATGAAAATTTTCAACAAATCGCCATTTTACTATATAATTTGATTATCCCCCTCCCCCTTGGTTACAAATGAATATTGTCTTATATCTGATATCCATCATCATTGTACATACTAATTTTGTCCAACAATTATAATAATTTGCGTACAGTATACATTTGAATAAAACAATCACTTTTCCTAAAATACCCTTAGTTGGGCAAAGAAAATTGGGATCCAACTTGAAAAACCTTGAACTTAAATTTGAAAAAGAATATGTGGAAAGAGGAAGTAATATGAAAGAAGGATACCACTGCTTGGTGCTTTTTCCTGGATGCTGGTGAAAACTCTCACTACATAACAAACAATAAAGTTTCTTGACTTCGTCAAATACATATATTAGACACTTAGCAGCAGTAGTTCAACTAAAAATATAAACTTACCAATGGAACCGGCAAAATTCATTAAACATGTTAAGAAGCTGAGTTCCCCTGTACTTTTGTTCTGTTCAGAAAATGGTTGTTCACCAAAACATGAATAAGGAGGCTACAGACGTGTGTGAATACTCAAAGTAACTGAAAGTTCATAGATAAATATTGTATGAAGTGGTTAGTAAACAGAATGAAATGAAAACTCACTATTGCCTGCTCTGGAAAGTGATCACATCATCCTCAAATCTTCTTACCCACAATAAGAGAAGCCTATTTTATTTGTCTCTCTTTAGAACCAAACTTCCTTTTTTTCCCCCAAGATTAGTAGGTGAACTGGTGATTTATGGTCAATATTTTGATATTTACTTACAGAAACACCATTTATGTGGATGGAGTACAAATTTGCATCTATAACCACAAGATAACCAAATACTCAAAGAAAGTATGCCTCTGAGGATGGTATCAGTTTATTAACACTAGACAATATTAACATGGAATTTAACAGCCTCAATCCAAATTGCTGGTTTCAGAC
Organism: Carpinus viminea; assembly: GCA_013348765.1. NCBI lineage: Eukaryota > Viridiplantae > Streptophyta > Magnoliopsida > Fagales > Betulaceae > Carpinus > Carpinus viminea. The sequence continues at coordinate 8,366,006 of CP054674.1, forward strand.
ACACTCTAATGCATGTTGACACACAAGACATATTGGTGTATTTATTAGCATTTAAAGCAGGCATGGAGTATTGGGTTTGAGAACAGAGTGGAGTCAGTGGACCAGTAATTTTTTATAAGTATTTAAAAGGGGAATTTATGGAATCTTTACAATTTTGAAGCAAGAAATTAAGTTAATATATTATATGAGAGCCACCTAGTAATAACATCCAATTTAACAGCATAATAGGGCCTTCAATATTTAACTCACAGAAAAGTTCTTCCATATTTGTGGGATCCTGGCGAAGAGAAAAATAGCATGCTGAGAGGCCTGTAACAGATCATTTCCGCATCAGAAAAACTCAATACACCTTGCCATATGGCAAAAAATTTATAAACAAGCCTGAACATTTGAAATGCATCTACTGTCAAATCAGCATCCGTATAAAGATGAGTAAAAATGCAAGCGAAAATTGAGCTGTGACAAACCCCAACAACATATGTTCAAGTGCAAACTAGAAAGTAAAAGATGCTACTCACATACAGGGCTTCAAAGAGAACAGGATCGATTTGACCAGCTAGGATAGTTGGTGCTATAGCACAATATCTGAAACACCATCATAGTAAGGAAGGGTTTGACCATGTTTTTGGTCTCAAAAAATGCAACTTCAAGACAAGTCCAATATTATATTGCACGCAAGAAGGATACAGCAATGCCCTGATCCATGTTTTGATACCCACAGGTTGAGAATAATAGTAGATTGTGGCAACTAAAATTATAGCTGCAACATATAAGCAAAAGAGGAAGTACGTTAGAATCATGAAGAATATGATATCAGCTTTTCATGTTGCAAAGTAACCTCATCCAAGAGACGATAGCTCATCCAGAGGGTCCAATAGAGCCAAGCCAAGCAACACATAATAAACAGGGTTCAGCAGATGCTTCTTGTGTCAAAATCTAGGTTTCTTGCCCAATTGTAGAATATAGCCATATAGGCAAACTGACACGTAAATATATCTTAGCTATATGGACCGCAATAATGCCGATACAGCTTCTAATGCACTCAGTCCATGCAATGAGACAACAGGACTAGCATAAATCAATGCTCGAAGAGAACATAAGGCAGCGATGTAATTACAAGGCACTAAAGACAAAATTAAGAATAAAATTACTTAGCATCAAGCATGGATTAACACTTGATGTAAAAAGTAAAAAGGTTTCAGGTTACTTGAATTTATACCAATTGTTTTCTGGGTTCAAATCCAGCTCCCTTTTTTTTTAAATGACGATGAATCCCTTCAAGGGAGGGGCCACTTTGTGTACCCACCCATGTCGGGTAAATCTTGGACCTGTATAAAGCGCCCCCTCCACAAGGATCGGGTATTACTCCGATTTTTTTGTCGGTAGGCTGGCCCCAATGAATTGTTTACACCCAAGGAGATTCAAACCTTATACCCGATGGAAATGCCACCAAGACCAAGGTCCATACCACTTGAGCCAACCCCTTGGGGTTCCAACTCCAATTTTATAATTACTATTATGCCACTCATCATTTAACATGAACCAACCATGCTACAATTTAACGGATTGTGACCAGTGTCACAGTTGAAACACATTTTTTGTACTATGCCTTTACTTTTTCTCTGTTCTTTTTTTTTTTCCTTTTTCTGGACCATGCTTTCCATCCCCCTTATTTCTCCTTCCAAATCACAGCTGACAAAACTGTTTTGGTTGATAATTTAACATGATAAGAGCATTGATCAAATGCTCAGTTGGAAACCCTAAACCTAACCAGGACCGGTTATAGAGGCAAAACAAAACATCTACAGTTCTAGACACTCTTAGATTGAAAACAAAGATATAAGAAGGCATGAACGTACCTTGGATCAGAAGAAATGCCAATTCGCCATAAGCTGAAAAGGGAAGCCCTTTGTGTAGACAATATGCCAGAGAAATGGTGTAACCCACTACTTCAAGCTCAAACGCCACAACACTGAGGCCCCTGACACTTTTAAGCTTCAAAATTTTTAATATCTGCAATTTTGGAACAAAAGCACGATATTATGGATGATATCAAACTAACCAAAAGCATTAATAAGCATGCTGCAAAAGAGATTTATCTAAATTCCAAGACTGCAAGAACCAGGCTGATTAAGGTGAACTAAGAACAGTGGCATTATTGGGGATCACAAATTCCTTTACAAAATTACGTTATACTTAGTCGCATTCTTTTTCAAATTCCAATTATTTTAATTCCATAAGTCAGTTACATATTATAATGAATAGCTTTCGGAAGAGTTATATGCTTTTAAATAAATGGTTTAGGGATAAAATTCACTCCAATTAACCATGAACAAAGGACTACAAAGATGAGCTCTTGCTCATACCATTGAAAACTAATATCAGAGCGTTCGTTCGAATTCATAGCACTTATTAAAGAAAGAAAAGGCAAATCCACAATTTCTACGTCTGGAGTCTACTGAAGAATGGGTTCCCAACGGTTAACTTTTGAATGCAAAAATCATAAGCCCGACCCCCCAATACGCAATCTTTGCACCAAATCTCATGCGCTCATTTGAAAACTAAGGCAAGCTAGTAACCCACAGGTAAAGTCAAACCCCTAATTCAGCGCATCCAACGCTGTGCGATAGGTAATTTCAATCAACAGGATCAAAACTAACCTAAAGCTACAAATATATAAATATATATTAGACGTGCCTGGGGGAGTTTGACGGTGGTGGAAGCGGCGACGATGCAATAGCCGAGGAGCTTGGAAATGAGAGGCAGCAAGCAGTCTTTGTGTGGGATTTGACCGTTGCGGAGAGATCCAAGAGCGCAGCCGAAATCAATCCCTAGAAATGCCATTCTCTTCCCTCTAATCTCTCTGTCTTTGATCCAAACACAGAGATTTCAAGAGAAAGAAACCGCTGCTAGTTCACTTTTCTAGACTAGGTTTGACACGATTACACGTTGTCTTTTGTTCTTTGTTTTTCGGTTTTAGCAAAATTTATCGTCGATTTCAATTTAATGCATGATTTTTTTTAAAAAAATTTCTTAATTCTCCCTAAGATTTGTTAGTTAGTTCTGATTAATTACGATACCTTTCAATCTTTCATAAGCCTTTTGCACCTAATATTAAATATAGAGTGCTCTCCCAGATTCTCCTAATGTTACATAAAACATAATTTAAGAAAAGAAAAAAAATTGTAGTGTCTCCACTACCGATTTTTTTAGATATTAGCACCAAATTTAAGGCATTAACACCAAATTTGTAAGGCATTAGCACCAAAATTGAGGCATTAGCATCAAATATAGGATGATCAAATCCATTTTTAGTGATATCATCCCTAAAAGATTAACCTTCCACCCTTAGGTTTTAGTTTTGAATCCAAAAACAAGTTTTAAAACATTAAAACCTAACTATTAACTCATAAAAATTAATTATAGAAAAAAATGGTACTACAATTTTATTTTTTCTTAAATCATATTATAGGTAAGGTGGGAGAACGTCAGGAGAACACTACGGGAAGAATCCCTAGCAAACCCTTACTAAATATTAAGAATCTATTTGAGATTAGGTTTTGAGGGGCTTAAAAATTCTCTTAACACTCAAAAATCTTTTGGTAAAAAAAAAAATTAGGAAAAAATATATAAAAGCTCTCCAAACTATCAATCGCTTATAATATAACTCTTTAATGTTCAAAAGGTAATAAAATAGCTCTCAAACTATCAAAATATATCAAAAATGCCTCTTATTTTTTATATTCCTATAATACCCCCTATTTTTTTAACAAATAAAATAATTGTAAAAAAAAACTAAACAATTTTTTAAAAATAAAAAAAAAAAGGCTAATAAATACAGAAAAAAATGGAATAAATAAATAGTTACTCATTGTAGTTTGTCTAAATTACAAATTGCTTTATGTTGTATTAAAGTAAAATCAATAAGCGAATAAAAAAAAATTAATAGAATTTGAATCCAGAGACTAAATTGTTTTTTTTTTTAATATTTCAAGAACCATACATTTGATTTTACTTTAATACAATATTAATAGTCATTGTAGTTGGCCTAAATTATTTATTTATTCCAAAAAATATATTTTTTATATTTATTGGCCCATTGTTTTTTTTTTTACAAATATTTTATTATTTTATTTGTTTAAAGAATAGGGGTATTATAGGAATATAAAAAAATAAGTGGTCTTTTTTATACATTTTGGTAGTTTGGGGGGCTACTTTATTACCTTTTGAACATTGGGGGGCTATATTGCATATGACTGGTAATTTATGAGGCTTTTTTATATTTTTACCAAAAAATTAAAAACGCTTTTAAAAATCAAAAAAGCATAAAAACATACTTTTAGCAAAAGTTTAAAAATGAAACTTTTGCCCAAAAGTTTTTTTATTTTTACTTAAAAGCTTACTTCTCAACCATAGGAATAGGATCCTGTCCATTTCAAATGAAATGGACAATATCCGTTAGTGTAAAATGATGGGTAATATTGTAAAATTAGTTCTTCAACTTTAACGTTAAGACAATACTACCCCTTATTTTACACTAAATGGATATTATCCATTCATTTGAAATGGACAGGATCCTGTTCCTCAACGATAATCCCAAACAAACTTTTAGTTTAAGTGACATTTATTATATTAACCGCTAAAATATGAGTGGATAGAAAGTTTTTCAAATCGGTTTGAAAGAAATTTTCTCTATCACACTTCAATAAGAACATGTTTTTTAGAAAAATCTTCAATTTTAAATTTTTTTGAAAAGTAGGTTTTGACAATTTTTAGAGTAAAAAAGGCAGAAAAGTAGTTTTGAAATTTTTTTATCAAGCATGTCAACTCTTTTTTTTTTTAATTTCCTAATGCAATTTTCAAACATGCTTCAAATGTCATCATTTAACTTGTGAGATGCACATTTGAAAAAAAAACATTTTTAACCATCATTTATTACTCTTCTAACCTAAGAACATAAACATTGATTTTTTTTATTTTTTATTTTTGACATGATAATCAATCTGATTTCATTAATTATGGTCAATAGCATAAAAACTCTTACAATCATGGAACATGTAGTTATGTAAGATCATAACCGAAGCTAAAAGATTACACGTCATAAAATTTTAAAATATACAGATCTTACAATGAAAAACCAATCTATGATGTCAAACATCCGCTATCCCAGCCTGATCTTCAGTTTATAAAATAGATTTGCTAACGCAGACTCCTTCTGGGAGCACAGGAAGCCATTTTCCAAGTATAAACAAGACACTCACACCCAAACCATTCCCCTCTCGACTAATAGCCAGAAGTATTATTCACATCCTTAGCCCAACAGCCAGGACCATAAAATAAAAAAACAAAAAACAAAAATAAAAATAAAAAACCTACAAGCAGCAGCGGAGGAGCATGGTATCATAGACATCCTATCGGAAGACATGCCTTGGCTGAAGAAGACGATCAAATCTAATGTTGAAGAGACTAAATCCGAATCTAGATCTACAAACTAGATTTAAAGCAACCTTAAAAAAACGGAGACCGATAGAGCCTATAGAGAAGACACCGAGCACTGCTATCGTGAAAGGGATCTAGATCTTTCTTCCTCTTAGAGAGAGCGTCTCTTGTTTTTTTTTCTCTTTGGCAGCTCCTAGGTTATAAAGAGTCTAGGATTTTGTTTATTTTGTTTTGTATAAACATTAATTTTTTATGAATTGTTAAGAGGACATTTGACATTTATTAGATTGGGGTTAAATAAATTTTCTTCAAACTGGTTTAAGGAAAGTTCTCCTTTCTCCTAGTCTTAGAACATGATTTGAAAAAATAAAATTGTAGTACCATTTTTTGCTAATGATTAAATTTTATAAATTAATTGTTAAGTTCTAATGCTTTAAAACTTGCTTTTGAATTCAAAATTAAAACCAAAAGGTGAAAGGTTAATCCTTTAGGGATGGTATCACCCAAAATGAATTTGATCATCCTAAATTTGATGCTAATGCCTCAAATTTGGTGTTAATGCCTCAAATTTGGTGCTAATGCCTAAAAAAACGGTGGTGGAGGCCACTACAATTTTATTTTTTCTTAAATCATGTTTTACATAAGGCTAGGAGAACATCAGGAGAACCTATGGGGAGAACCCCTGGCATTTTCCTTAAGGGGGTTTGCTAGGGGTTCTCCTCGCAGTGTTCTCCTAGCGTTCTCCTAGTCTTACGTAGAACATGATTTAAGAAAAAATAAAATTGTAGTACCATTTTTTTGCTAACAGATTAAATTTATATAAATTAATTGTTAAGTTCTAATGCTTTAAAACTTGCTTTTGGATTCAAAATTAAAACCAAAAGGTGAAAGGTTAATCCTTTAGGGATGGTATCACCCAAAATGAATTTGATCATCCTAAATTTGATGCTAATGCCTCAAATTTGGTGTTAATGCCTCAAATTTGGTGCTAATGCCTAAAAAAACGGTGGTGGAGGCCACTACAATTTTATTTTTTCTTAAATCATGTTTTACATAAGGCTATATCAATTACTAAAATTTGTGTCCAATATAAATTGACACTTAATAATCTACACCATAATATTTACTATATCAATTACTAAAATGTGAACAATTACCTAACAATTTATGTAAGACTTATTTTCATAAAAAGTTGACTGCAATGTAAGTTTGTAAAAATAATAATAATAATAATAATAAAAAGTATGAGAAACTTCACTTACTCCCTCTGAACTTTGTTTACTTTTGCAAATAGCCTCCCAACATTCAAAATATCTCATTTAGGTGTATCAAAGTTTGGTTTTCTCTCATTTTATTCATTTTGTATCGAAAATCCTAATGGAATGTCAATTGTACCCCTGACTCCAAAACTAAAATCACGTCATTTTGAGAACGGTGTAGTTTTGGAGTCAGGGGTAAAATTGACACTTAATGTACTAAATGGGCAAAGTGAGAGAAAATCAAAGTTTGATACACCTAAGTAAGAGTTTTTGAACATTGGGGAGGTGTATGCAAAAACCACGAACGTTAGGGGGGGTAAATGAAGTTTCCCCTAAAAAGTATAATATTTACTCATCTTGTATCTTACTTGGGAGGGTTGATCACCTAGTCAGTCGTCTATCTCGCGTTTATTATGAAAGGCCAAAAGCCCAACCGATATTTTATTGCAGAGTTATGGAGCATGAGGGGGATGGATCCCAAATCGGCTCCATGCAATGGTCTATCTCGACACCAATTGGTTTACCAGATCCAAGAGGCCCAAAAGGCTCCCCTACCATCCAACAATTGGCCAACACCAATGAACAAGTGATTCAATGGAAGTCGAACACTAGGCCAATTTGATTCGTGAAATAGATCCCTAGAATAAAATGGCTATTCCTATGGAATAACCATTTATGGGAATTACAAATCTCATCCGCACATAAATAGTTATTCCCCTCATTTAAAATAAATAAATAAATAAATAAATTTAAGGGGTGGCCAACAACCCCGTTAGAGTGGCCGACCACCCTCCTGGCAGGACTTGGGCGTGGTCACACCATCCTCGGAGCACCTTGGGGTGGACCTTTGAGGTGCCTCAGGGGTGGTGCGACCACCCCCGATGGATTTGGCCAACCTTTTCTGACACAGGATTAGTCAGCTAGTTCTTATCTAGTTTTCTAATCCAATAGGCTTTGAGAAAGTACAATTCAATCTCACCATTTTCTTGCTTCGCACCTACCTTCCTATTCTACCGCACTGCTTCTACAAAGCCTTTCCTCACACCCACTTCGCCATCAAGAGCTACCCATCTCTCTTTGAATTCCAATTAGAAGGTTTTCTATCACCGATCTTTCTTTACCTTTCACCATTGTCTCACAAGGAATATCAAAAATGGGAATCAAGGGACACCAACAAAATAGGTTCACCCAGTTCAAAACAATACCCTTTTGACATGGATATGATTCTCAAGCAACAGGCGACACATTCAATGATGATGATGACTGGATTGAAGGGTTTGCCCAAATCCACCGAGGGTAGTCGCGCCACCCTTGGGGAACTTTATAGGTCCACCCCAAGGTGCTCTGGGGGTAGTGCGACCACCCCTAGGTCCTGCCAGGGGGTGGCTGGCCACTCCAAGACCACCCTTGCAATTATAGGTTCCCCCCCTCCCCTTTTTATATGAGGTTTTTCTTTTCTTTTCTTTTTTAAGAAGGGTGAGTATTTTTGGTAATTTTGGTTTAACTCTGATTTGTTACCAAATTAAGGAATAGGAATAACTATTTCATTCCACTTTCCTCTATTCTTGGTATTAGCTATTCTTTTTCCTAAATGAATTCTCGATCTGCAAATCAAACGAGCCTTGAAAGTGACTCACATGGGTTTGGCACTCAATAAAGTCCACATTAGCCCATTTTTCAAGACTTTCTTTTGATTAAAACCAAAGAGGCTCAATCGAAGCATAGAGTATAGAAAGTAAGGGTGCTCCAACAGTTATTACTGGCGGTTATTGGCTATAACATGCAACCGCTTTCTTGATTATCGATTATTAATGCAACTTCTTAGCCAAGCCGAGTTATGATTTTTTTAGCAATCCAATAACCGATAGTTTTATAACCGTTTTTTTATATATGCTTTTGGGATTTTTAAGTATTTTGGGCCTTTAACAAGCATATTTTTTGGGCTTATTTTAAGGATTTAAGGCCAAAATATTCCAAAAAATATTAAATAAAACATGTTTATTTTTTGGCCAACCAATTTTTTTTGTAAGGCTTAGCCCAAAACATCACATATCACATTATATATTTCACATACATAGTCATAAATAGCTCAAATCCATTATTCCAAATATGAATGAAAAAAATAATATATTTTATTAATATAAAATATTTAATATATACATTTATATTATTATATATAAATGAAGGCGGTTAGTAATTATAACCGTCATGCCCTACTCTCTAAAACCACTAACCTAGTTTTATGAATGAGAATGGAGTATTCCCTTAAAAAAAAAAAATCACTAACCGCAACCGTCTTAGATGGTTAGTGATTTTTAATAAACGTCTACCAAAACAGTTAGCGATACTATTATAACCACTTCGTTTGAACAGTCTTACTAAAAAGGTCAAAAAACAATGTCCCATTAGTTTAAAGGAAATAGATCATCTTCATTTCAAATGAACCATTTAATGAAAATGGTATAAAAATTGAGATAAAATGACTTTTGTCTTTTATGAGAAAGGAAAACTATGTCCTACCTTTTTGCCTAAATGGTCTTTCTCCATTTCAAATTTATTTCAAATTCTTTTGAAATAGAGATGATCAGTTTTCTAATTTCAAGGGGTCACATCACCCTCTTTCTCCTCGGTCAATTTTACTTCAACACGTTTGCAAACATGACAGTGCACAAACAAAAATTCTCTGCAAGAGCTCAACCACCCCCGGCCTTCTTCAGCTTTTAGCTGATCTCTTTGCAATCATAAACCAAGCCAATGAGTTGTCTCGCAAGGAAAGAAGGGAAACAATGATTTGTAGGTAAGGATATGATCCAACAAATCTATCATCAAAGGTGGTGTGCAGCAATCAACTTAACCTTGATTAATCTCTCTCAAGCTTTTTTGGTCGTTATTGCTCCCTATAGTCTAAATCACTCCATGTGCAATATTGCAAACAAGTTCAAGGAATTAAGACCAAATTGGAGGAGCCACAAAGTCTTGCTATTTTTAACAAACATCCCACTTCCCACCTACCTATCACGTTGCACACTTTTCTGAGAGAAAATGTTGAGTGACGTGGTAGCTTTTTCCTGTGTCTTCTCTACCGGTGGAATGGAGGTCCACTCTCTTATATAATATAAGGAGGGCCTACCCAAGCCCCAGGCAAGTTCGCCCCCCCCAGTTGGAACCCAATATACTATCAGCAAGTTTAATAGTCATACACAATAAGAGAAAGAAAGAGGGAGAGAAGACCCATCTGGGAACTAAAACCAAACCGTACTCAAGAGGCAAGTAACTTACTTGAGCTACACCAAGAACCCCCCCCAGTTGGAACCCAATATACTATTAGCAAGTTTAATAGTCATACACAATAAGAGAAAGAAAGAGGGAGAGAACACCCATCTGGGAACTAAAACCAAACCATACTCAAGAGGCAAGTAACTTACTTGAGCTACACTAAGAACTTTTCTTGTGGATTCAATTCCCTAAAACAATACTCTATTTCTCAAACACAATTCCAAACATAATCATTTAATTGCATTCAAGCAGGACTTTTGGCATAGTTTGAAGTTTTGACTTTTATCTCTATCCTAAAGGATCAACCTAGGATGGGTTCAGATAAGCAAGCATAAGCAAAAAGACAATTTGTTTTATTTATTCTGTCCACTACAAGTTAAGCTAAGCAGATTCTGTTCTTTTTCGACACAGGCAACGTACATTGAAATATCCCCCAACGAGCCGTTTTGGTCTAGGAAGTGATCAAGATAAAAGCAAGTAAAGTAGGCACCAAGAAAAGTTGGTTTATTTATTCCGTCCACTACAAGCTAAAGAACTTCTGTATTTGTACGGTTGTCATCTGTGCATGCTTTGGGCCAAACCTATGGGAAAGTTATAAGACAGTACCATTCACCAATCAATACAGGTAATCTATTTTGATAATATGATTTGCAGTATCTGAACACTTTGAAGTTCTTCAGGAATCTACTCTAAAATTCAGCATGATAAAACCTAAATACAGCAAAACAATTTGACATTGGTTATGATCATTTTCTTTTTTCCTTCTTTCAAAATAGGTATAAATTTAAAATTATCATTCTTTAGAAGATGGTAGATGGAAAAAAGATTACATATATTATTTCAGAACCAAATCATTAAAACATTTAACTGAAGATATTGCACCTTTTCCACTGGATGAGTCATTCATACATACACATTGGGAATGTAGGGCTTAATTGCATACTGGATATTCAGAGCCAAAAATACTAAAATACAGAGATTTACCCTTGCTCGTGTCAAGTGTATATATACATATATATTATAAGTGCCACTGGTACACAAAAAATATACAAGAAAAACACCTATCTAAAAAGAGAAAAAAGAACAGAAATTCATTAAAACTAAACTCCAATGGGGCTAAATACGCAGTCGTATAAAGAGAATAAAAAAAGAACTTGAGCTCCTCCACCGTGTCAAGTATATTACAAGCTGCAATATGAAAATTATTATGGGATAAGTTCAAAAGCCAAATAGAATGACATAGAGCAGCATAACTTTAAACTTTTTGCTCATGAGTTATCATAATCTATTTTCAGAAAAAAATGTCAAATTTTGTACAGAGCTAGTAGACAGTAACTACAAAGTAGGCCAGTTCTCTTAATAGTGTAGTAGAACTACTTATTCCTGTAAAAAAATTAGAGTAAATATAATTTCACTCCCACATGCACAGACAAAGATCAAATCATAGGCATGCTTGAAAGGGTCTGTTGTGTGCCTGTGAAAAAGAAGATATATCGAAATGCCCACTATCTAAATTTAGGAGGAAATTCTTCATTAGACAAACATGTTATGGAACAGAATACTGTATATCTTACCATGTGCTCGGCTGGATTCTCTAGAGGTAAATTTTTGCAAAGAAACCATATCTCAAAGTTGCGAAATAAAGTCTTAAAAACCCAGATTACTTTTCTCGTTGGTCATCATGCTCAAAATTTCAAGGCCTGATAGCTTCTTTTTGCTTAATGAAAATATGATCTGCTATTGTTTGGTTAGTTGCTCAAGCCTCAAAATATTGGTCATAATTGTGACAGATAACTTCACACACATACAAAGATCAAATCATGGACATGCTTGAAAGCTGTGTGCTGTGTAAGGGAGTACCAAAAGCAAAATCAAAGCCTCTCCCTTGCATAAGAAATATTTGCTCGGCCCAATTTTGGATTCCCCAAAAGCATCATTATCATCAGCATCACTCCTGCAATCACAACATTTACGATGCAACTCTTGATTACAAATATGCCAGGGAAGCAAGCCAGCTAGAGCAAAGACAAAACCGAAATTTAAGATGCAATAGAACAATAACATACTAGCAAAGATTAACACATGGTAAATACATTTACCTCATACAAAAGAACCCTTAATATACACACAACCAAGCAGACATGAAGCTTAATTTACCTCTATTCTTTTTGACCTGAAATAAGCACCGAGAGCAGGCCAATGAACCCTGTCACTTTTAAACAAACACAGTAACTCCCATCAAGAGTTGATGCCAGGCTATAGCTCTCTGCTGATTGAAACCATCCTTTCTCTCTAAGACTACCAACGACCATCTGCTAGCTGCTCCTCCCTCAACAAATTTTTTACACTATGCAATATCCTTTTCTCGCTACCTGTTAGGCCCACTGGTAACATTGTAACAAGTATGTAGGCAGGATATCTGCCTATTCCATAATTACATCAGCACACAAGTAATTTCCTTGCATCATATCATAGGAGTATTATGGCTTCAATCCTCTCACCAAACCTGTTAGTGGGTTCGATCAAGCCCCACCAAGGGTCTTCATCCTCAAGAAATAATGACGTCTTTGAAATGTAGCTATTGCCCAGAGAGAAAGGGAGAGAGATTAGATATCAACCATACAGTACACAACCAATAACATGTAGTAATACTTCTTGAGTACTGAAAATTTTAGACATTTACTCGCAAGTCTGATTCCCGGGTACTAATCAAATAATCAGGAACATGTCTTACATAGATTTCAAGACTAGGAGTGAAGGTGCCGCACTCTTTCAATAAAACAGAGTAAAAAAGTGAGTTCACCAAATGAACAGAAATGATAGAAGTGTGTATTACCGCCTGCGGCAGCGAAGATTCAGTTTAAAAGGCAATAAACAGCACACTGCATAAAATTAAATTACATTTAAAAAAAAAAAGAAGAAGAAGAAGAAGAAGAAGAAGAGAGAGAGAGAGAGAGAAGAAAAGAAAAGACGGAATCAAGTAATACAACGCAAAACAATGTAAACGGATCCAAGAGCAAGCATGCCATTCAAGTCTGAAACTTTTTGCTCAGATTCCGTATCTAACTACCCCGAGCACTGCCGCTACCACTTGACCACCTTCTCAAAGTGCTAGCCACTAAGCCCCTCCCAGTTAAAAGCCCTAACCTGGCCTTCAACGAACCCGATCGGCCGGAACTGCTCGACGCAATACTGGCCGCCGATGTTATTTGGCTAGGCACTGGAGGCGGAAATTCGACGGCATTTTCTTGTGCTCCGTCACTCGCACTCGCATCCTGATGCTCAGGCTCACCGGTATCTAAATTCACGGCAAGGGATTCCCTACTTGCCCTCAACCAGTCGGCGCCCTCGGCCGTTACTCCTCTACACTTCTTGAGCTTCACTTTCACCAAATTCGGGCACCCGCCCGCAAGGGCTTCCAAGCCTTGATCTGAAACTGGGCAACTCTTTATACAAAGCTTCTTCAACGCTACGCATTTCGCAGCAATGCACGAAATCTCGACGTCACCAACGGTATCGCTTCCACATAAAGCTAAGCGCTCTAGGTTCTTGCAATTCGATGCTAGAGATTCCAAGCTCGGTTTTGTGGGATTCACACCTATGAGAACCAGTTCCTGAAGGTTGGGACAACCTTTCGAGACGGCAATTAGGCCCTCGTCGCCTATCCGATTCGCCTTCCATCCGTCAATATGAAGCTTCCGCAAGAGCCTACAACGCTCCGCAAGCGATACGAGCCCGACGTTCGTGCACTCTGGGGTCTTAACGAGGTGCAGAATTTCCAGATCCAAACAACTGGAGATCGCCACGAGACCGTGATCGCTGACCTGAATCCTTTCGAGATGAATTTCGACTAAGCTAGAGGCACGATCCGTCATCACTCGGAGAAGCTTATCCCAATCGCCGGAGCACCTGAAGAGCTTCAATGTTCTTAAATTCTTCGCGCCTGTAATCACTGGACCAAAACAGTGCCCATTGTAGAGCTCCTTCAGGCAAATCGTTTTGAGCGATGAAGCGGCTACGCCAGGGCCAATCGGCTCAGCCGCGGCACCATCGGTGATGCCACGCAGACGCTTCACGGATAGCTCTTCGAGAGCTGAGCAGTTATCGAGCACAGCGTTCATTCCCTTGGCTCCGAAAGTGCAAGATCCACACGAGAGCTTCTTCAAACCCTTGCAGTTCTTCGTGAACTCCTCCATACCGGCATCAGTCAACTCGCGACAGGCTCGGAGCTTTAGGCGCATGAGGTTGCGGCATTTGAGCGAGATGAGGATGAGCGCCTCGTCGCCGATGCTCGCGGATCTGCGGTCGCATTTCAGGGCGAGTTTGGTGACGGAATCGAATCGGGAGAAGAGGGAAGGGATCTTAGAGAGGAGATCTGACTGGGCGTTGAGGGAGAGACGATGACGGCTCTGTCCCTCCACCTGGAGCCACCGGCGACAGACGAGAGAGCAGCGTTTGCGGTCGCCGGAGCCGAGAGACTGGAAAATGCAAGCCAGGCACTCGTCTGGCAGTTCGGAGATGTAGTCGGTGCCTCCATCGACGATCCACTCGTAGTCTTCGACGTCGTCAGTTTGCATCGGGGAGATCAGGGTCGTTGATTTGACCTTGGACCGATGGCTTTGAATGCTCTCACGGCGGCTGGAGATTGCAGCCGTCGAAATTGACTGGCCCATCCAGGGCGAGTAGAGAAACAGACGGGCGAGCTATGCGTCCTCAGCCTTTCGTATTTCTTATCCTGAGCACCACCGCAAAGGAACTTCAAGCCACTCAAGAGCCAGCCTCTCAATCTCCGTCTTCCTTGCAATTTTCAGAAACGGACTTGAAATCAGATTTCATTTGGCTTTTGTTGAGTCTCTGTTCGTACAATTGCTATTTTGTATTCCTTTAGAATAAAAAAGTTCTTTTTTCAGACCCATAAAAATAAAATAAAATAGAATAGTCTTCTGAACTGGTAGGGAAGATGGGCTCTCACGTGCCGCGACTCGAGAATGACCAATGGAAGAGGATAATGCAACAGCAAGCACGAACGATGCTTTTTTGAGCCCTTTTTTTTTTTTTTTTTTATATATTTTAAAGAATAGCATCTTAATTAAATTCATCCCCAGTCATTTCTTTTTCGTATTTCATTTTAAATCTATAAAAAAAATTCGTCTTTCATTTTAAATAATTTCTCAAATTTCATTTTAAAACCATCTATTGTTTTAAGTTAAACCCATAAGTTTCATTTTCAAACCATTTACCTTCTCATACACTGCTTTTAAAAAAAAAAAAAAAAAGTTTACTACCTTTTTAGTATTTAAGTTTTCATATATATATATATATATATTTTTTTTCATATAGGACTCGATTTATATCACAGATGGTGTTTGACATATGAAAATGCTAATTTAGTACCCTAAACCAGCTATAAGGGTGATTAAAACTACCTTATTGCAATCTATTAGTTTGACTGATGAAATGATGATGGAGGTACTAAATTGGCATTTACCTATAACTCAAGTATGTAATACAAATTGAAACTTAAGTGAAAACAATAAGAACGTGAAAGTCTAAGTACTAGAAAAGTAATTAAAAAACAAAAAAGGTTAAACCCACAAATAATAAAAACATAATAGCCTTTTAAAGCACGGAACAAGGTTGAGGAGTTGGCATCCTCACGTTTGCATATTTTCAACTTATTTCTTGTTGCATATTTTAAAAAGGGAAATGCTAAGTACTCTTATATTGTTCTTTTTTTTAAAGGAAAAATCATTTCAATTTCATTAAAGAATGATCACGAGTATAAACGCTCTTACATCACAGAGCAAAAAGATCTGATAAAATCATAACCGAAATTATGAAGTTACAAGTCGTAGATACTTACATAAAAGTCAAAATTCAAATCATATCTATGACAACAATATCCACTATCCCATGACTAATTTTTAGTTGTAATATCATATCTATTTCAAATAGATTCAACACAATGCATAGGTAGCTCATCTTTTGACTCTAATAGCAAAAATTCATGCCAAAATTTATTATCCCAAGCCTGAGAGTTAGAAAACGAATCATATCCACAACTTGAAGGTCTTGACAATCATTATTCAAACAAAATTACAGAAAACAAAAAAACAAAGAAAACCTAGCCTCTACACAGATCTGTTCCTACGAAGACTAGATCTACTCCTCGTCGACCCAAAACAATTAGGAAACTACATTATACTCCTCGTAGATCGCTCACAAGAGCAAATCTATGAAGAAGAAAAACTTTAATTCAAAACAAACAAAACAGGAAACACAATCATAAAAAACAGTAACCGGAGTGGAAGAGATGATGGACATTGGCCAGCGTTGGTACATATTCTAGAGGAGATGGGTGGCACAACATCTTGGCGGGTGGACGTAATTGGCTGGAGTTACTGCATATGGCCAAAAAACATCTAAAAAAACACAAAGAAAACAATGGAAAAATAGGTAGAGGGGGAGGGGGAGATTAGGAAGGAGAGAGTGGGAAGGCGGGAGAGGAGGAGGGAGCCTCCTCCTCTCAAAATGGTTCTATAATGGCTAGGGTTTTTTTTTTCTCCATTCTCATGCTATTCTTATTAATGAAATTAAGCCAAAAAAAATGAGTAATCATATTAGTTATACTTCTCTCCCATTTTTCCACTCTCTCACATTGGATTAACAATGTATATAATGGTTATACTTGTATATGGGTAAGTATTTGTTATTTTTATTTTGAAAAATATTTTAATGAGAAGTGTAATGTAAGAAGATGAGATTGATTGGAATGTGGTTCCATTTTAGGGGTTTATACCAAAAAAATATCCTAAAAGTGAAATTTTAGTTGGGCTGCTTTTATTTGGTTGTGGCCTATATTTCGAAGGGAATCTTTTGGGCCTTTCAATTGTGAAGCTTAAGCCCGAGCATGACAACTACCACATTTGCTGACATGGCTGATCCGTTATAAATCATTCTCTTAACAATCTTTTAAAAGAAATGCTAAGTATTAATAAGTTCTTCATATTTAATCCAAATTAGAATTCTCTCCGGTTGATGAGTAATTATAAAAGTCTCTTTTGTGTCTTTCTTGAATCCCTTCAATAATAATGTGGCTATTAAAATCATCATTTGATCAAAATTGGATAATGATCAACCACAAGCCTAGTGGTGATTTTAATAGAGAAAATGTTAGAGGTTATCCTAACGTTCTCCTAATCTTACGTAGAATATGATTTAAGAAAAAATAAAATTGAAGTGACGTCCACCACTGGTTTTTTAGGCATTAACATCAAATTTGAGGCATTAACACTAAAATTAAGGCATTAGTATTAAATTTAAGATAATCAAATTTATTTTGGGTGATACCACCCCTAAAAAGTTAACCGTCTACCCTTAAGTTTTAGTTTTGAATCTAAAAACAAGTTTTAAAACATTAGAACCTAAATATTAACTCATAAAAAATTAATTTGTTAACAAAAAAATGGCATTATAATTTTATTTTTTCTTAAATCATATTCTACGTAAAACTGAGAGAACACTAGGAAGAGAACCCCTAACAAACCTCTTTTAATAGCTCCATCATTCTTAGAAAGACTCAAGAAAAACACAAGAGAGATACAATAGGGACTTGTAGCTAGGGCTAGCAAATCGGGTTGGCGTATCGGGTTCGTGTCCAACCCGATTATGACTCGACACGATTAAGCCCAACCTGACATGACACGATTAGCTAAACATGTCAATCTCCCTAACCCGAACACGACACAATCCATAAACGGGTAACATGACATGGACCCGTTTATATAAACGGGTCGTGCCATGACCCGACACGACCTGTTTAGGATCTAATATGTTCAAATACGACCCGAATATAAATTTATTTATTTTTTGATAATTTACACTTTTATTGTTTTAACTTTTAATTTTTTAAAAAAAGGTTAAATGTGCTAACTCGCAGCCTGTTGGGTTGACTGCCTGGCCCGATTATAAACGTGTCATAAACGGGTTGACCCGTTTATGACATGAACCCGATTAAGTCCAACCCTAACTCGGATTTCGCGTTTCACAGATTAAATTGCCAGCTTTACTTGTAGCATTACTCTCAATTCATTTCCAGTTAGTTATATTGAAGTGATATATTTGTCTCATCAAAAAGTGAAAAGACAAATAGACCCCTTCAATATAACTAATTATACATTATTGATATGTCATATTTTTTTACAAAAAAGTACATACTTCTCATATGTAAAAGACATGTCATGTTTATAAAATAAGTTAAAGAGGAATTTCCTCATTCTCATAACTTTTTAAAGTTTAAAAGATACTACAATATGGGTGTAAATTTGAAAGAATACATGTAGTTTCTTCTTTTTTCTTTTTTTATTATAAAAAAATAATAATTTTTTTTTTTAAAAAAAAACACACTAAATTGGAGATAAGATTTGGAGTTTCCGTCACCAACTCTAAAACAACAAACTAATAATGTTGCAGTTGTGACTTCTTAATACAAACGTTCGACTGCTTAGGATATATTCTTCGTGTTCAATGCCCATAAACCCATAACAACAACCATTTAGCTTCATATCCACGAGTCCGTCCACTAATGATGTTACATCAACCTAGTGTGACACTGATTATAGTATGAGTAATAACTTTTTTTATTTTACAATAATTTCATTATGTTGATATGTTAGTTTGAATTAATTTTTAGACTGCTACGCTAGCATCGTAGTTACATAATAAAAACATGGCTTATAGAATTACTCTTTTGCTAAGAATAATACAAAAATAGTAATGCTACATATATTTTTACTTTTTCACAATCATAAGTAACTATTAAAATCATTGTTAGATTAAAAATTCATTCAAAATGATCCGGTCATTTTAAAAGTTGAGTGTGGGAAGTAAGATTTGTTCAATGGAACATTTTCCATACCATTTATACAAACTCCACATTTAACTTTTACTTGTTTCAAAAATTATTCTTAAAGTTTAAAAACTCTTAATTTATGGTATTGAAATTTTAATTATCTTTTT
This sequence comes from Carpinus viminea, assembly GCA_013348765.1. Lineage (NCBI taxonomy): Eukaryota > Viridiplantae > Streptophyta > Magnoliopsida > Fagales > Betulaceae > Carpinus > Carpinus viminea. The sequence continues at coordinate 8,384,998 of CP054674.1, forward strand.
TGCAATGTTCCCTTAATCCCCTCCGTTAAATATTTTTAAAATTCTCAAAATATACATATATTTTTTTTATACAAAATTGCAAAGATTCAAGTATATGTATTTTTATAAATTCAATTAAATCTTGACCAACACTTAATCTTTGCAATCTTTATAAAACTAAACATGAATATTTTGAAAATATTTAATACAAAACATCGTAAAAAATTTAAAATTCGATACCATAAATTTTGCAAAAAATAGTTTCAGATCAGATTTTTCTAAAGTTTTTCCTATATATTTTGATGAATAACTCCCAATGCAGTATTGCCTACCTAATGTTCTCATGCATCCGATTAAATCACCATCGACTGCACAACATAATCCTAAGCACGTGCTCTGTCTCCCCATCACCAACATGAAGCGCCATGAAAAACCAAAGTGTGTTTCTCCCAAGTAACCATTTATTTACATCACTTCAAAACCATTATTATTATATTAGGGTATCTCAGTTTTACTTATAAAGTCAGGTAGCACCTAGTGTGCAATACATTAGCGTAGAGATCCAGCCAAAATCTACCAAACTAATCTCCGGACCAATACCCGGACCAAAACCATTATTATTTCTTGCTGCATAACAACAAATGAAAAAATTATAATACACTCGTTCCAACGTCATGATGTTGGATCATGAGAAAATAAAAGAATGAAGAAGAGAGAATTCGTTATTTGAGTGGATCAAATTAATCATATTTGTGAAAGTAATTAAACTAATGATAAGTGATTTTTACATTCATTTCAATGAGTCTTATAAGCAAAATAACAGCATAATTCTAGCTATTTTAATGGTGTATTCCGAATGATTTCCATGTCCTTTGCTTCTAAAACCCCAACCATTTGCTTAACAGACGTAGGTCCACTCAAGAGGGTTGAAGTTAATTGAACTCCATACTTAGATTTATCTTAATCATAGTAACATCTTACTCGCTGACCGCTGCTCTACTCGACATATAGTTCACTCCATTTTTAGCTACCTCTCCTTACACCAACGTCCTTCATTACAGAGTGCGTGGCTACCGCCCTTCTTTATTTTTCGGGTTAGATTTGTTGGAATTTTACTCTTGCTTCTTCAACTCTCTTTCGATGGAGCCTTTATTGTAAAGAATAGTGCTCTAGATTCATACTGAACTTTATGATACATGGGCTTTGTTGTCACCTATCTCGCAGTCTAAGGGACTCGTTATCTACTTGTAGCTATATCTCTTAACTTTCATAGCTTATTAAGTAGTTAATCTAAAGTTAAAAACCTCTTAGACTTGTTTAGTTTGTGGAATAGACCATTGGAATGGTCATTATTTTGTTTGGTAAGAATTTATTTTTACGAATTATTATTCTTGTGGGAATCACTAATTTTTTACACACAGGAATAACGATTTATTTTAAAAAATGAAAAGAATATCAATTTATTCGGGAATTGACAAATTTTTTCTTATAAAAAAAAAAGCCATTTTTTTTAACCCTTAAATTTGTTTTTTTATTAAAAAAAAAAAAAAGGAAAACCCTTGAATTGCTGGCCCACTACAAGACCTAGGGGTGGTCACACCACCCTCGAAGCGCCTTGGCCACCCCTGATGAGCTTGGGGGTGGTCGCACCACCCCTAGGTCTTGCAGTAAGTGGCCGGCCACCCCTTACAACTCAAGGGTTTTTGGGTTTTTTTTTTTTAATTTTTAATTTTTAAATTGAGTTTTGTGTTTTTTTTTTAAAAAGAATGGTAGGGTTTTTTTTGGTAATTTAGCGCTACTCCAATTATAATACATATGTTGTTATCAAATTTAAAAATATCAGTAATTATTCATTTCCACTTTGGTTTATTAATAATAATAACTATCGATTTTCCTAATAGAATATCCATTCCACAAACCAACGAGGAGTGCTATTTATAACCAGCTCTGCTAACATTATTTATGGTATCCTCCTTTTATTTGGAGGATCCTCTTTGAAGTGATAGTGTTATTTTGTTAAATATTTAATTGTTGTATTTTTTTTTTTTGACATATCCGCACAAAAGGTGATGGAGGATTCGAAATAGTGACCTCCGCTTCATGATGCGTAATTTATAGCTGATTGAACTATTTCTTGGAAACATAAGACATTGTTGAATTGTTATGTTGATATAATTTTGTTACTCATTAGTCATTAACTTTTGGACAAAGTTTTTCTTCAAAGTAGGTTGGAGGAATTTCTCCAATCTAATCTCTAAAGTTGACATATGTCCCTAAACATGTGTTTTTCACATGATTTTTTTTTGATACCCTAATCTCCACAAACTTACCTTAACTCCATAATCTTTTGTCAAAATTTTTTTTTCCTCACTCACGTCTCCCTCTAGCCTCTCTATCTAAAACATCTACAAAGACAAACATACGCACATCTCCCTTTTGCACGTTCAAAGGAGTCCAAGCTTTGTGTCTTTCCAACCCAGAAAATCTCTCTCAAATTTGGTTTCTTGGTTGGTGGAGAGTTTTAAGGCAGCAGAAGAGCATGACAATCCTTCATTAAGCCTCAAATCCTCAACACCTCATTTAGGGTTATAAGCAAACAAAGCTACCCATGAGCTTGTTTGGACTTGTGCGCGACTCAATTATTAAATGAGTCACTCATGGACATGAAACCAGACTCGATTATTAAATAATACATACCCGTAAAAAACTCGACTCACTTATTAGCACAACTCATATATATTTATTATATATACATATTATATATATTAATTTAATAACAATAACTTATATGGTATATTACTTATTATTTAATAACAATTTAACAATAGTCAATGTATATTAAGTATTAAGTATTTCTCAAAAAAGAATAACAATAATTAATTGGTATACAATATATAATTATATCTATGATTATAAGTAAATGTATAATATATAATTGAATGATAAAAGTTAATCATATGGTTATATCTTAAATGAAAATCATGATGCATTGATACTTAATCATATTATTCATATAATCATATTGATTCATATAATTCATATCATATACAATGAAAATGTGATTAGAATAATCCCAAATGAAATTATTAGAATTATAAATTTAAAATTGACAATAACAAATTAATAATGCATATAATGTCATATTATTCAAACTAAGTATTGACATTGTCATTTGAAATTTACAAAGACAAACATGAGATATTATTGTTGATAAAGTCCAAGCTTTGTGTCTTTCCAACCCGAAAATCTCTCTCAAATTTGGTTTCTTGGTTGGTGGAGAGTTTTAAGGCGCTTAGTGAGAGCATGACAATCCTTCATTAAGCCTCAAATCCTCAACGCCTTCATTTAGGGTTATAAGCAAACAAAGTTAAATGAGTTGAGCTTGATAGCCGACTCAATTATTAAATAGCCTATCCTCATTTGAAACTTTTCATATTAAATAATACTAAAAAGAGGAATCACATCACAACTCATCTCTCATATATTTATTATATATCAATTTTTATTAATTTAATAACAATAACATATGGATATTACTTATTATTTAATAACAAGAACAAGGAGCACCTGTATATTAAGTATTATATGACATTGATGGTAACAATAATTAATTGGTATACAATATATAATTATATCTATGATTATAAGTTGTATAATATATAATTGAATGATAAAGTTAATCATATGGTTATATCTTAAATGAAAATCATGATGCATTGATACTTAATCATATTATTCATATAATCATATTGATTCATATAATTCAAAAATTTACAATAAAATGTGTTAGAATAATCCCAAATTTTTTTATAAATTTGGGGGACAATAACAAATTAACAATGCATGTAATGTCATAGAAGAGGGTCAAACTAAGTATTGTTTTGTTTTGTTTTTGAAATTGTATGAACGTATTATTGTTGAAATGCATGAATGGCAATCAAAGTTTAAGATTTTTTTCTCCACATCAACTACTTTAAATGCATCGTAGAGTTATTATTACTAATAAGGAATTTTCGATTGAATGCCCAAATACCTTGAGCTTGCAATAGTAGGAACTCAATCATAGAAATGAAATACATTATAGAGCTTATACTACCTTTTCTATCCCTCATTTGTTTTCAAGTTTGATCAAGATTTTTAAGTCAAGCTTGTTGCAATCTCTCATGTAGATGATTTTTGTGATCTTTAGATTTTCTAATCAAATCTGCCAATTTATGTAAACCAAGCTCCAACCAAGAACTAGATTTGAGAGAGATTTTTGGGTTGATGGTAGCATGGTTGCGCCTTTGGATGTGTGGGGATGATATTTATGCCTCTATAGATGTTTTGAGAAAAGAGAGAGAGGCTAGAGGAGACGTATTGAAGAAGAAAAAAATGTTTTGTTTTGTTTAGAAGTATTTATGAGCGTGTTTGTTGAAATGCATGAATGGCAATCAAATCATGTAAGATTTTTTTTCTACATCAACTACTTAACTTTAGATGTTAGGTTGGGTTTAGGACACATGTTAACTTTAGATATTAGGTTGGGTTTAGGACACATGTTAACTTTAGATATTAGGTTGGAGGAACTCAATCATATAGAAAATGTCTTTAATTGTTTTTTTTTTTAATTATATATCCTTCTAAATTTCATTCCTATTAATTTCAAAATGCTTTGTAGAGTAAGCAATGACGAAATGACAACCGTTTCCTTGCTATTAGGGTTGTAAATGAACAAGGCTATCAATGAGTCTTTGGATTTTTAATCACTATCGATTATTAAATGAGCCGCTCAAAGAAACTATATTTGAGAGAGATTTTGGGTTAAACAATACATACTTGTATAAAACTTGACGCCTTTGGATGTCATTTAAAGGGAGATGTACTTGTTTAGTTCATAGATGTTTATAGATTAGAGAGAGAGATGCTTATATAGACGTGAAAGAGGAAGAAAAAAATAATCTTTCTCACCTAAAAGATTTAGGGAGGGGGGCATGGTTGTGGAGATTAGGGAATTAAAAAAAAATCATGTGAGAAACACATGTTTAGGACACATGTTAACTTTAGATGTTACTTTTGTTTACTTTAAAAATTAGGTTGAAGGAACAAATTTTTTTTCATCTCTTGGAATGCAAAATCATTAATTAAATTTTATATTGAAGTTTTTCTAACTCGCATGTTGAAACCAATATTTATATAAAGAGAAAAGGCATATTAATTGGACATTGGCTAATTTTTTGGGAGAGATAATACATTATGATTTTGTTTTTGCGTCTCTTTGTGTGTGTTTCTTTATTCTAAATGGTTGTATATGATCATCAAAAGGTAGCTCAATCAGCTAGGAATCATGTCTTATAAATTGAAAATCACTATTAAGCCTTTTTCTACCATATGCCTTAAGTTACTACCTAATTTGCCTAAGTCCCCAATCTCTACTATCATACTCATCCAAAGACGGAACGAGTGGGGGGGGACCGAGGTCACGGGGTGGGCCATGGTCCCCCAATATAAGGAAAAAAAAATGTAAAGCTTTGTTTTAATTTAAGTCATCATTTAGCTCCCCTCCAAAAAAAAAAAAAAAAAAAAAATTGGCCGTATTTTTAGAGTTTTTGGCCATGTCCAATAAAATTTTTTGGCCATATTCTTAATTTTTTTGGGTTGTACCCATTAAGTTTTTTTTTATTTTAGATCCTTACTTTCAAATGTCCACTTTTTTTTGCCATTACTTTCAAATGCTCACTCTTTTTTGGCCCTTAGGTAGTATTTAGTTCATAAAAAGCAAAAAAATTTTAAAGAACGGTTAACAAATTTTTTGGCTGGCCCCTAAAAATATTTCCTGGCTCCGTCCCTACACCTAAATAATATATAAAAAGGATTCAAGCTTCTCTTACTTTGTCAAGTTATATTTTTATTTATTTATTTTTTTATAAAAAGAGTTTGAATTAACTGAGCCAACCCGACTCAATTGGCTTGGCTTGCCCACTAGGCGAACTCGAGCTTGGCTTGTACAAAAGAAATTTTCTTGGTGAGCTGAGTCAAACTTAAATTTAGGAGTTCCGTTCAAATTTGAGCACGTGAAAGTTTTAAACGAGTCGACTCGTTTGCAACTGTGCTTGCTACCCTATCCAACCAAAAAAAAAAAAAGAGTACTCCATCTCACCAGACAACTCACTATCGACAATGTCCACCATGATCATCAATATTCAATAGGAGTCCCCCAATTCCCAAGCTTACTCCGATCTCATGGCCGCCCCTCTGCTTCTCAGAGGCATTCCAGTCCTCGGCCTTCGACTCCATCACCACCGGCTCGCCTCCAGTATCTTCGTGACGCCGCGCCGCCCCTGTTGCACCGCAACCGAACCGAATCGGGCCGACGAGAGTTTATCTCATGCAGACAACTTCACCGCGGCCTGGAGCGCCAGGGACCCTCCCAAGCACCCTCGGTGGGAGGACCCTGACTACGGCCAGTGGAAGGACAAAGAAAAGGAGATCCTCCGAGACATTGAGCCCATCACTACGCTCACCAAAGAGATTCTCCACTCGGACAGGTTGGTCTCTCTTCCTTTAGATACACCTAAAACTTCGGTGCCGTAGTTTTTTATATTCCAGCGTTTGTTTGGTTTCCGAGAAAATGTTGGAAAAGTAAGGAAAGTCATATTCCTGCTTTGATTAGCGGTAGACTTGGAGTTTTACTTGCCTTGTAGTGAGTTATGAGTTTGTAAAGTTTTAGTAAATAAATCTGGACTATAAGTTAAAGTTGGTTTAATTTCTGAAAGTTGCACCATGCAATAACCTTGCACGCCGAGTTTTATATCAATCGAATGTCATTTACCGTCCCCATTTTATTTATTTATTTTTTAGTGAATTACTCATTTATCCGATCAGATTTGAAGCATTACTAGGTAATGGGGGAGAGGAGGTTATGGTATCACCTTATTAGTGGGGACTGGGGAGGGTTCTGATATCACCTTATCAGTGAGGACTGAAGAGTGAAAGACTAATTGGGGACTTCCACAGAGCAGTGGTGAATATACTCTGTAGAGGCTTCCAACTATTGATAGATAAAAATTTTTGGGGCAAGAAGATTACTAATCAAGAGTGATAAATGTACCATGGGCAGTGAGCAACTTTGTTTATAAGGCCATAATTACAAATCCCAACTTTGTAATAAGCTCATAGTGGCTTTCTAAAGTTCTTGAGACACAGTCGGTGTTGAGTTTTTTTATGTACGAATCTATCCATGTAGTACTACAAGAAAATCTAATCCTTCAATGTTGGAATGCCTTTCAAACTAGGGTCTTTACCTTATTTTTGAAGAAGAGTTTCCTAATTTGTCATGTGTGAGACCTAAAATAATTAACGGTGTGCCAATACAAAGGTTCTGGTTCCAGTGTGTGCTGAGCTTTTTGTCTCTACTAATTCCTTGTGATGATAGCGCCCCTTCCTCCCATTTCTTGAGCCTGTTTATGTTGCTTGTTATATGAAATATAAGTAGATTTTATGGAAGTAAATATAATGAGTATGAGAGCTGGGGTATTGATGATACCGATAAGAATACTATATCTGACCAAAAGAAGATGTCACACGTGGACATGATGTATTCAAAACACTAGGACTAAATACAGAAAGGGAGCACAGAGAGTTTTGTAGTGGAATAAAGTTACAATTATCAGAAATGCATTTTAGTTGTCATTCATAAATGAATGGATTCAGTTATCAATTTGAAACCTGCAGTACAGGTCCCTTAAGAGCACACCATGTGCTGGAGATATTTTTACTGAGGAATATATGGTTAGAAAAGAACAATACATCAGTAAAAGTTAATAAAACATGCTAAAACATTCGCTCGTACGGTCATACATGCTCCAAAAACAGACAAATATGGTTCTAGTGTCTGAAATAAGTTTTATACCCTTTTCTGAATTCCATGCAATAAATCAAATATAACCATCTAAGAGCCTAGATTAAGATCCCATACATCTGATTTGAAACTCTAATAGATCAGATCATGATGGTTTAATTTGGATTTTTAATTGACATAGGAATGCAGTCTACAATCTAACAAATGCACATACTATATAGCCTTTGATTGTTAATTTTCTAAATGCACTTGGACTTAATAACTGTAATGAAAGTACTTGAACTTCTAATGGTTGATTGAGATTTTGAGACCTCTTACTAGTGAAAAGGAAAACAACTTGAATCTTTGATCTGGTAAGTGCCTTGTCTGGATTTATTGTAATGACGTTCTTTGAGGTCTGTGTCTTACTACAATTGTGCAGTTCATCCATATATCACGTCAAGTTTTGGAATTGAGTTGACTCAAAGAGTCTTGGATTTTATATTTTTATTTATTATTATATTTATCTATTAATATTATATACTTATTGGCAAGTAACCAATAAGCTATTGCAGAGGGGTGGAACTACACAGTAACCCCTTGGCAAAGGTTGGCATGTTTTTTTCAACTTCCCTATTACTTTGAAAAGTAAGCCACCGATTCATGTTCAATATATGATCAATAATGCCTCTAAAATTTGACACCCCCCTAATTGCAATGAACCAATTACAAGAGCGTAGTTCTTTCAAGTTATAGGCCCGCTCCACTTTGTGGAGCATGCATGGAGTCTTTTGGCACGGTTAGGCCATGCTAAGCACAAAAAGGAGCTAAAAATGCAGCTGTTCAAATATAAAGAGTATTAAAAATTAAGGACTTAAGCTCCGCTAACGTCATCTCGCAGTCCTCGAAACTTCTAGCATTGTGTTCCGTCTAGAGACACCACAAGAGACAGCTTCTGAAGAATTCTAATTTAATGTCAATCTCAAACAATCCAGAAAATATCTTAAGTCTTATCATAATTCAGATTATCAATTAGAACAACAATTAAGTCAACTTATCAAAAAAAAAACCAGCAATTAAGTCAAACACCACATATTAAGCTAACAAAATCAAAGAAAGCATAAAAGAAAATTCACACAAATATTTTTGTAACGAAGTTATAAAAACTTTTGAGGAACTCCTAAAAAATAAAATAAATAAATAACTACTCCGAGGGCTAGTCAACTCCAAAGGTATCCACTATAGAAGACTCATGCTACAAATTAGTCAACTTACAAAACCTTAGTAATCTGAGGATCATGTTGCAACCTTAAAAAATAAGCCCTTCACCTCTCACTGCAGTGGCTCTAGAACCTTTGGCTTTACAAACATACTTTGTTCGCTACAACCTAGAAGTGGCTGAAGGTTTTTCTGCTTTTCTTTCCAATAACAATGAACAATGGCCTCTCACCCTTATGAAATCGTAGGTTATTACGCTTATATGGGTAGGGTGAAAATTGGCTTATAATAACTAAGTCAAATTAAAACTGTTTGTGGCTGGTTTGATCGAGTCAAGTTTAAGTTTGATTGATTGAACTTTAGGGTTTTTGTTTCATTTGAACAAACTGCGATCCAAACTACAATTGAAGCTTTCAGGTTTTTGTATGCAAACATGATGTACTTTTCAAAAAATAAAATAAAAGTATGTGAACATGATGCACACTTTGATCAAATGAACTATAATCGAATATCTCTGGAATTTATTGTGATTGATCTGCAAATCTTCAATTCCAGCTTTTCTTGAACCCCATTTCATACAAACTCAACTATAAACCAAAACCTAAAATAATACAACGCATACCACATGCTTTCATACTGATAGTGATACAAAGTGTGTGTAGGGTTGCAAGTTAAGTCTGAAAACTGATAGCGCAGAATCTAACTAATGCTGGCCATGCTATGTGCAACATTAGATATCTGCAGTAGAAGCTGTTTTGTGAATTTCAATGTTTCTGTATGTGCAATTTGCATGCACGGTAAAGCTCTTCTATTGTTGACTAATTTTTTAGGTATATGGATGGGGAACGTCTAACAGCCAAAGATGAGAAAGCTGTGGTAGAGAAGCTTCTTGCTCATCATCCACATTCTGAAGATAAAATTGGATGTGGACTTGATTCTATTATGGTAAGCTTTAATTTGCATCATATGTTATAGAATTTTTAATTTACTATGCTAAACAATTTTATTTTTTGGTCTAACTGCTGCATTCACTTAGTTACTTTGTTTTCAACATTTTGAACATTCTTACACATGACAATGTATTCTCTGAGATTATTGGCCACTGAAATGTGTCTTACTCTTATTTTTCTGGTTGCAATATATTTTTGTTTATATCATATGCCAACATGCATGTTTATCTAAGCTTGATCCCACATTTTTTTCTCACCTTTGCTTCATCCTTGCAGCAATTTTGACTTGAGCTGCTGCACTTCTTATGTTGGTTTTTGGTTGTCTTTGGTCCATGCATCTTTGTCAATTCTCTATTCTTGTTGTCAAGTGGTCCAAGTGATGAAACATTTAAGTAACGTGCCAAATTATAATGCCACTGATAATGCTGTTTGATCCAGTGGCAGTATCATTCTTAGTGGTTGGTATTAATTCTCCTAAGGTCTGTGACTTGCTTCTGTTAATCTTCTGTACCAAGAAGTTTGCTTGTTAGAAAATCTATATATATATATATATATATATATTTGTACAATACTGTGCCCAAATCGATCAGATATAATAGCAGAAAACAAAACATGTGTCCAGTCTTAATTAGTTGACAAGGATCTATCAAGCTGATCTCATTTCAGTTGGGATGAGGGCTTAGTTGACATGAGGTTATGCCCAAATTGCATAAATTCATAGTGATTTGTGTTGTAACCATCTTATGGATATTCAAACTATCAAATTTATGCCTTTGCAAGTTAAATATGAAGCTTCTGGTAAGAGCAGTAGACTTTTAACAAAAAACGATACTTGCAGCAGTATACTCGCAGCCTACATCTTTTTAACATCATTAATAATATGAAACCCACCCCATACTGGTATAGAGCTTCAGAATGCTTTGATAGCTGACTTGCGGCAGAGGAACAATGAATGCACTGTTTGTGTCTCTTTGCACATGCATGTGTGCCTTTTTGGCGTATAGGTTTTTAGCCCCTATCACTTTCTACCTTTTTTGCAAATCAGATATGAAGCTTCTGGTAAGAGCAATGGGCTATTATAGAAAAATGATACTAGCAGGCTACATGATATTTAAAAAACCGTACAACAACGTACTCTATGGTGTTGTAAGATACACCTTGCTTCTGGATGAAAGATCTTTCATCTTTGAATTTCAAGCTTCTGCATTCAAATTGGCAATTCCTTAAACAGAACCTCATTACTATACCTTAGCTGTGATTCACGTATAGCAGGAGCCCTTGAATTGAGTGACCAGCTTTTGACATTTTTCAATTTGAAGTTTGGCTGAAGAAGGAAGATGGACAGGCAACCCTCCTGTTAGCTTAGGGTAGTTACCAATATAAAATTCTTCAAGTTGAGGAAAAGCTCCACCTCCATTTTTGGCACCAAAAGAAACCTTTTCCTCCCACTTTGACATATACAAGAACATTAGAACTTTTAGGGCTCCAAATGGCTTAATCGAAGAACTGCTGGCATAAAACTCACAACCCATTGTATCAACTTCATCAAACCCAACAATAGATAGGTTCTTAAGAGAGGTAGGGATCTACCAGATTCAAGGTAGAAGTTATATGTTCCTTGTCAACAGATTTGTTAAATTTTTGAAGCAACTATTTTATGTGATGATATACAAGAACGTTAGAACTTTTAGGGCTCCAAATGGCTTAATTGAAGAACTGCTGGCATAAAACTCACGACCCATTGTAACAACTTCATCAAACCCAATGATAGATAGGTTCTTAAGAGAGGTAGGGATCTACCAGATTCGAGGTAGAAGTTGTATGTTCCTTGTCAACAGCTTTGTTAAATTTTTGAAGCAACTATTTTATGTGATGCTCTAAGATGCCTCTCCAATCAAATTAATGCCTTATGTCCAGCTGCATATGTACAAGCTAGAACTTTCGAAAAAAGTGATTAGAGGCTGGAAGCCAAGAATTAGGTGCTTATGCACGTACAGTGGTGTACCTGTTTGATGTCTCATGCCTTAATGGTGGCCAAAGCATTGATATCGCAATTAGGGGTTCTTTTGTGGTCTAGTTCAATGATGAATATGATTATTCTAATTTATTTATTTATTTATTTTCAATCTGTCTCGTTTCTTGTCTGTCATTTCTGCGTTTGTTGTCTCAAAATTCTGAACACATACTTCATTGTGTAAATCAACTGCATATTTGGCCTTGTCAATACATTAGTGAGAGTGAAAATGGTTGTGGAAAGTTTTTGTTTTTTGATAATTAGTTGTGGAAAGTTGAATGAACTGTGTGATATTCACAGGTCCACATGTCTCAAGCGATTGAGGAACAGGTAGTCTCTTTGATTTATATCTCAGCATGGTTCTTCATCCTTGACTTTGGGGGTTCACTTTGAATTCTTGCAACAAATCTGTTATTCTTTGTCCCTTTCATCTGAAATGAATAACCAAGAAAGTAATTGATCGATGCATCTGTCTATTGGGCACTTCTTGATTTTTATCTTCTTATGCACATTTTGCTTTGAATTGGCCCACATCTAGTTGGCATGTAGATCGGTGTATATTACCTTTTAACTGGTGCCACTTTTTTACCTCCAGTATCTTTGTCAATTGGAATCTTCTATTGTTTTTCTTCTTGCCCTTCTCTTTTCTTTCCAAAGTTGATCATCATCTAACAATGTTTTAGGTAGCTTTTGTCTTATTCTGTGAGAACAAACTAAATGGCTATTTAACTTCTGTTGCTGAAGGTTGATCGGCATCCCCAATTTAGATGCTCAAGATGCCTTTTTGTCATAAGAACTGATGGTGGATGGATAGACTTTTCCTATCAAAAGTGCCTTCGAGCATACATTCGAGATAAGTACCCATCCCATGCTGCAAGGTTCATTCGGGAACATTTCAAACGCAGTAGTAGTTAGTGTGTTAGTCCTGTGGATTCTTAGAATTTTTGGTGTCACTACAGATGGCCATGTATGTTTATTTTGATCTCCCCCAAAAGAAGGGGCAGAGAACTTTCACATTGGTTTCAGTGACCTATAGATATAGCCTAGATCGGCAAATTGTCAATGTAGTAGATGATCCGTGACTGGCCTTTAATGTTTGTTTACATACGAAGGCAGAGAAAATGATTGAAGTGAACTGTTTGTTGACTTGCTTCTCTTTTTGGTTTTGCACTTTGCTTACTTGTAGGAACAACTTTTTTCAAGTAGTCCTAGGACCTAGTTGTTAAGTTGTTGCAAGAATTGTTGTACCACATATCTCCATAAGGCTTGTTCGATGATGTTCAAATTTTGAATATCCGCATTAGGGACTTGAGAGGACAATTTTCATTGCCTCGTTGTGTGTTTACTTGTGAGACACTGACAAGCTTGGAGCTTGCAATGCCCATTATCCTCAAAATTCCTCCTATAATCAGTTTCTCCCTCCTATAATCAGTTTCTCAAATCTAAAGGTCTTGAGTATTGAAAATGTTACATTTTCAGACAACCCAGCAGCTTCTTTCTGGTTTGCCAGTCCTTGAGGTGTTATATTTAGAAAAATGCAGATGGGGGTTTCGCAAAGTTCTGAGTATTTCTTCTCCCAAGCTTCATTCTCTAACCATAATTGAAGCTGATATGCATAATCCGAGTGATTGTCAGTTTATGATTTTTGGAGCTGCTCTCAAATATTTTGTTTATAGTGGTGAGTTATTCAATGAATATTGCTTATATGACTCATTCTCAGTAGAAAGCGCAGATTTTGATGTTACTTGCTATGGTGAGTGGGCAAGTGATGAGAGGGCAAGAAAAGTTGCTTACCACGCGTATAAGTTGCTTATAGCGATCCCTAATGTAAAAGACCTAAGACTATACGGTAATGCATATGAGGTACGTTTGCTTCTCTCATTATAATTTGTATATTTAATGGTGGAAAAACTATTGGACTTTTTACGTGTAATGAAACCCTGCACCAAGTAATATAGCAGCGAAGGTGTGTGGTTGATATTACATTGTTGGGTACAAACTTATTGGTTTTAAGTTTTTGTGACAAGGTGGTGTCTCGATATTTGTATCATGGCCTCACTTTGACAAAATCTGCAGTGTAAAAAAATTTCATATTTCTATACCAACTTCAAAGAACAATTAGATTCAAATAAGTTTTTAATTTGTTGATTCAGTTGTCAGGAAAAGATATTTCGTTGTTTACTTTTTGTGGTGCATCAAATGGTTAAGATTGAAGTATATAATTATGTAATACTTGATTTAGTAAAACAGATGAAAGGAATTGGAAACTTTTCAATTTTTATTTTTTAAGTTTGTTTTAACCCTTAAATTTATTTATTTATTTTTTTAAAAGGTAAACCCTTGAGTTGCAAACCTAGGGGTGGTCACACCACCCTTGGAGCAGCCCCGATGAGCTTGGGGGTGGTTGCACCACCCTAGGTCCTGCACCCCCACCCCTAGGTCCTACACCCCTTCAACTCAAGGGTTTTCGGTTTTTTTTTTTTTTAAAGAATGGTGGGGTTTTTTTCCCGGTAATTTAGTGTAACTCTAATTAGAATACATATGTTATTACCAAATTAAGGAATATCAATAACATATTCATTTTTACTTTTGTCTATTTATAATAATAGTTATTCATTTTTCTAACAAAATATTAATTCCATGAACCAAACGAGGAGTGCTATTTGTAATCAGCTCTGCTAACAACGTTTATGGTATCCTCTTTTTATCTTGAGGATCCTCTTTGAAGTGATAGTGTTATTTTGTTAAATATTTAATTGTTGCATTGTCATGTTGATATAATTCTTTTACTCATTAACAATATATTTACACACGCTTATGCGATGCCAAAACGATGACGGTTTCCTTGCTACCCTATCCGTCCAAAAAAAGTATTCCACCTCACCAGATCTGGATCCACTAGAATTCCCATATATATATTCTTCTAAATTTTATTCCTATTAATTTGGAAACGCTTTGTAGAGTATGCAATGACAAAACGACAACGGTTTCCTTGCTACCCTATCCGTCCAAAAAAAGTACTCCACCTCATTGGATCTGGATCTACTAGAATTCCTATATATATATATATATATATATATTCCTATTAATTTGGAAATGCTTTGTAGAGTACACAATGACGAAACGACGACGGTTTCCTTGCTTCCGTATCTGTCCCAAAAAAGTGCTCGACCTCACTGGATTGGAATTCCTAGGGGAATTCCAGTTTACGGAATTCTAGATCAAAGCCGTTCAATGCCATCCAAAGGCCATTGTCCTGTCACGTGTTCTATTAATAATAAAATAATAAAATATTATTTAAATTTCAAAAAGAAAGTATAAAACAAAATAATAAAATAAAATAATAAGAAAATATTGGTGGCCGGCCACCCCATTTTTTCCATGGGACGCCCCCAAGTTTTCTTTCTGCTTGGTGTTCTTGTTCTTTTTGTGCAAACCAAGCTTGAATATTTTCCTTAAACCTTAATCCTTGTTTCAGTAAATCAGAGTACATAATTTACAAGCTCAAAGAGATGGGAAAGATAGGGGAGAAAGATGAGAAATATTAAAGGCACAACATACATCTAATAAAGATCTAAACTTCTTCTTTTAAGTGTTATATTTTTTTAAAAAAAAAAAACTGTTAGTAAAAAAGAGAGAAAGCTTTAAACTGTAAAATAGGAAAAAGTTGGATCTTTATTGGGTCTTTATTGTGGCTGTATCACGAGAAAGATATATTGCAGATCTGCAATCATTTCAGTAAACTTGACCCCAACAACTCTGGGAAGATTACGTTGCCTTATCTTTTGGAGACTCACTTGTGACAGTGAGAAAGTGATTGCTTGTTTCTATTCTTTTTCTCGTTCTAGGAGAAGTGGTGGCCGGAGCCAAGCCACCCCCAACCGGCTCTTGGGGGTGGCTTCATGGCAAAAATTGGGTGACTGGCAACCCATTTTATTATTCTCTCTTCATTATTTTATTATTATCTTTTTTCTTTAAAAAAAAAAAATTAAATATTATTTTATTGTTAGTGGGACACGTGGCAGGACAATGGCCTTTGGATGGCATTGGACGGTCTGGATCTGGAATTTCAGAAACTGGAATTTCCCTGGGAATTCCAGTGGATCTAGATCCTCACCAAGGCCTCACGAGACAACTCACTCACTGTCGACTATGACCAGTGACCACCATGATCATCAATATTCAATAGGAGTCCCCCAATTCCCAAGCTCACTCCGATCTCATGGCCACCACTCTGCTTCTCAGAGGAATTCCGGTCCTCCGCCTTCGACTCCATCACCACCGGCTCGCCAGTATCTTCGCGACGCCGCGCCGAACCGAATCGGACCGACGAGAGTTTATCTCCTGCAGACAACTTCACCGCGGCCTGGAGCGCCAGGGACCCTCCCAAGCATCCTCGGTGGGAGGACCCTGACTACGGCCAGTGGGAGGACAAAGAAAAGGAGATCCTCCGAGACATCGAGCCCATCACTACGCTCACCAAAGAGATTCTCCACTCGGACAGGTTGGTCTCTCGTCGGTACCGTAGTTTTTTTATATTCCAGCGTTTGTTTGGTTTCCGAGAAAATGTAGGAAAAGTAAGGAAAGTCATATTCCTGCTTTGGTTAGAGGCACACTTGGAGTTTTACTTGCCTTGTAGTGAGGTATGAGTTTGTAAAGTTTTAGTAAATAAATAGGGACTATAAGTTAAAGCTGGTTTAATTTCTGAAAGTTGCACCTTGCAATAACCTTGCACGCCGAGTTTTATATCAATCGGATGTCATTTACCGTCCCCGTTTTATTTATTTATTTTTTAGTGAATTACTCATGTATCCGATCAGTTTTGAAGCATTACTAGGTAATGGGGGAGAGGAGGTTATGGTATCACCTTATTAGTGGGGACTGGGGAGGGTTCTGATATCACCTTATCAGTGAGGACTGAAGAGTGAAGACTAATTGGGGACTTCCACAGAGCAGTGATGAATATACTCCGTAGAGGCTGCCGACTATTGATAGATAAAAATCTTTGGGGCAAGAAGATTACTAATCAAGAGTGATAAATGTACCATGGGCAGTGAGCAACTTTGTTTATAAGGCCATAATTACAAATCCCAACTTTGTAATAAGCTCATAGTGGCATTCTAAAGTTCCTGAGACACAGTCAGTGTTGAGTTTTTTTATGTACAAATCTATCCATTTAGTACTACAAGCAAATTTACTAATCCTCCAATGTTGGAATGCCTTTCAAACTATGATCTTTACCTTATTTTTGAAGAAGAGTTTCCTAATTTGTCATGTATGAGACCTGAAATAATTAACAGGGTACCGATACAAAGGTTCTGGTTCCAGCGTGTGCTGAGCTTTTTGTCACTACTGATTCCTTGTGATGATAGCACTCCTTCCTCCCATTTCTTGAGCCTGTTTTATGTTGCTTGTTATATGAAATATAAGTAGATTTTATGGAATTTAATATAATAAGAATGAGAGTTAGGGTATTGATGACACCGATAAGAATACTATATCCAAAAGAAGATGTCACACGTGGACATGATGTATTCAAAACACTAGGACTAAATATAGAAAGGGAACAAAGAGAGTTTTGTAATGGAAATCTCAAAATATGGAATAAAGTTACAATGATCAGAAATGCCTTTTAGTTGTCATTCATAAATGAATGGATTCAGTTGTCAATTTGAAACCTGCAGTACATGCCCTTTAAGAGCACACCATGTGCTGGAGATATTTTTACTGAAGAATATATGGTTAGAAAAGAACAATACATCAGTAAAAGTTAATAAAACATGCTAAAACATTTGCTCGTACCGTCATACATGCTCCAAAAACCGACAAATATGGTTCTAGTGTCTGAAATAAGTTTTATACCCTTTTTCTGAATTCCATGCAATAAATCAAATATAACCATCTAAGGGCCTAGATTAAGATCCCATACATTTGATTTGAAACTCTAATAGATCAGATCATGATGGTTTAATTTGGATTTCTAATTGACATAGGAACGCAAACTACAATCTAGCAAATGCACATACTGTATAGCCTTTGATTGTTTATTTTCTAAATGCACTTGGACTTACTAACTGTAACGAAAGTACTTGAACTTCTACTGGTTGATTGAGATTTTGAGACCTCTTACTAGAGAAAAGGAAAACAACTTGAATCTTTGATCTGCTAAGTGCCTTGTCTGGATTTATTGTAATGATGTTCTTTGAGCTCTGTGTCTTACCACAATTGTGCAGTTCATCCATATATCACTTCAAGTTTTGGAATTGAGTTGACTTAAAGAGTCTTGGATTTTATATTTTTATTTATTATTATATTTATATATTAATATTATGTACTTATTGGTAAGTAACCAATAAGCTATTGCAGAGGGGTGGAACTACATAGTAACCCCTTGGCAAAGGTTGGCATCTTTTTTCGACTTCCCTATTACTTTGAAAAGTAAGCCACCAATTCATGTTCAATATATGATCAATAATGCCTGGAAAATTTGACACCCAGCCCCTAATTGCAATGAACCAATTACAAGAGCGTAGTTCTTTCGAGTTATAGGCCCGCTCCACTTAGTGGAGCATGCATGGAGTCTTTTGGCACAATTAGGCCATGCTAAGCACAAATAGGAGCTAAAAATGCAGCTGTTCAAATATAAAGAGTATTAAAAATTAAGGACTTAAAGCTCCGCTAACGTCATCTCTCAGTCCTCAAAACTTCTAGCATTGTGTTCCCTCTAGAGACACCACAAGAGACAGCTTCTGAAGAATTCTAATTTAACGTCAATCTCAAACAATCTAGAAAATATCTTAAGTCTTATCATAATTCAGTTTAACAATTAGAATAATAATTAAGTCAAACACCGCATATTGAGCTACCAAAATCAAATAAAGCATAAAAGAAAATTCACACAGATATTTCGGTAATAGAGTAAAAACTTTTGAGGAACTCTTAAAAAAATAAAATAAATAAATAACTACTCCAAGGGCTAATCAACTCCAAAGGTATCCACTATAGAAGACTTATGCTACAAACTAGTCAACCTATAAAACCTTTGTAATCCTAGGATCAACTTGCAACCTTAAAAAACGACTTGTTCACCTTTCACTGCAGTGGCTCTAGAACCTTTGGCTTTACAAACATACTTTGTTTGCTACAACCTAGAACTCTGGTGGCTGAAGGTTTTTCTGTGATTGATTTGCAACTAACAAGGAGATGTTTGTGCTCAAAACTGTTTTAAGTTTCTTTCCAATAACAATGAACAATGGCCTCTCACCCTTATGAAATCGTAGGTTATTACACTTATATGGGTAGGGTGAAAATTGGGTTATAATAACAAAGTCAAATTAAAACTGTTTGTCTGATTTGATTGAGTCAAGTTTAAGTTTGATTGATCGAACTTCAGGGTTTTAATTTCATTTGAACAAATTGCGACCCAAACTACAATTGAAGCTTTCAGGTTTTTGTATGCAAACATGATGTACTTATCAAAAAATAAAATAAAAGTATGTGAACATGATGTATGCTTTGATTGAACGAACTATGATCGAATATCTCTGGAATTTATTGCGATTGAAGTCTGCAAACCTTCAATTCCAGCTTTTCTTGAACCCCATTTCATACAAACTCAACTCTAAACCAAAACCTAAAATAATACAGCCCATACCACATGCTTTCATACTGAATTTTCTAAAACCTAATAGATTCAATTATTGTTTCATGTTTCCTTTGTATGCAAGGAAAATTCTGCCAGACTATTGTGCACTCAAAACTGAAAAAAAGAATTGTATCTATTTTCATTTATGCCCCCTTTGGCATCCCCATGCTTAAAATTGGCTCTCCTTTCTTTAGAATTAGAAGTTGAGGCTTCCAATAATTTTTTGACATGAGTGTTGCTAGATTTATTATAGCTTTTACTGCAAATTCCTTACAAACTGAGATGACACTTTCCACGCCAGCCACTATGGAGTTCTACTTGATACTCGCATGACACTTACCATGTTTACAAATTGATGTGGCAATTCAAGTGGCACTTACCACGGTTGGCCAATAACATGTGGATTGCCACATGGTAATTATTTTTATAAAATGTAAACGGCCATCTGAGTTTGTATGGTAATTGTTAGTAAAAGCTGTAGTACCCCAACGATTTGCAAGTTGTCCATAAACATTGGATTCTAGGGATATGGTATTAGTTTTAAAAGGACCTTCTTTTTTCTCTTCCTTTTTTTGAGTAAAATCATTGAAGAGGTTTCTTCAAATCCTAGGGAGGATCAATGGCCTGCCTTGCCCATAAGGTAGTTCTGCCCTCTCTAGGGCTACGCCCTTCTTCCCATAAGATTTTTATATTGACTTTCTTTGATTGACAAGCTTTATTTCCATTTTCAAGACAATGGGTATGAATCATCAATTTTTGGGTCTAAGTCTTATATTTGGGTGTGGAAAAGTTGTTTGATAGTGACAGAAAGTGTGTGTAGGGTTGCAAGTTAAGTCTGAAAACTGAAAACACAGAATCTAACTAATGCTGGCCATGCTATGTGCAACATTAGATATCTGCGTAGAAGCTGTTTTGTGAATTTCAATGTTTCTGTTTGTGCAATTGGCATGCATGGTAAAGCTCTTCAATTGTTGACTAATTTTGTAGGTATATGGATGGAGAATGTCTAACAGACAAAGATGAGAAAGCTGTGGTAGAGAAGCTTCTTGCTCATCATCCAGATTCTGAAGATAAAATTGGATGTGGACTTGATTCTATTATGGTATGCTTTAATTTGCATCGTATGTTATAGAATTTTTAATTTACTATGCTAAACAATTTTATTTTTTGGTCTAACTGCTGCATTCACTTAGTTACTTTGTTTTCAAAATTTTGAACATCGTTACATATGGCAATGTATTCTCTGAGATTATTGGCCACTGAAATGTGTCTTCCTCTTGTTTTTCTGGTTGCAATATATTTTTGTTTATATCATATGCCAACATGCATGTTTCTCTAAGCTTGATCCCACATTTTTTTCTCACTTTTGCTTCATCCTTGCAGCAACTTTGACTTGAGCTGCTGCACTCCTTATGTTGGTTTTTGGTTGTCTTTGGTCCAGCATCTTTGTCAATTCTCTATTCTTGTTGTCAAGTGGTCCAAGTGATGGAACATTTATGTAATGTGTCAAATTATAATTCAACTGATAATGCTGTTTGATCCAGGGGCAGTCTCATTCTTAGTGGTTGGTATTAATTCTCCTAAGGTCTGTGACTTGCTTCTGTTAATCCTCTGTACTAAGAAGTTTGCTTTTTAGAATTTTTTTTTTTTTTTTTGGGGGGGGGTACAATACTGTGCCCAAATTGTCAGATATAATAGCAGAAAACAAAACATGTGGCCAGTCTTGATTAGTTGACAAGGATCTATCAAGCCGATCTCATTTCAGTTGGGATGAGGGCTTAGTTGACATGAGGTTATTCCCAAATTGCATAGATTCATAGTGATTTGTGTTGTAACCATCTTATGGATATTCAAACTATCAAATTTATGCCTTTGCAAGTTAAATATGGAGCTTCTGGTAAGAGCAGTAGACTTCTAACAAAAACGATACTCACAGCAGTATACTTGCAGCCTACATCTTTTTAACATCATTAATAATATGAAATCCACCCCATACTGGTATAGAGCTTCAGAATGCTTTGATAGCTGACTTGCGGCAGAGGAACAATGAATGCATTATCTGTGTCTCTTTGCACATGTATGCGTGCCTTTTTGGCATATAGGTTTTTAGCCCCTATCACTTTCTACCTTCTTTGCAAATCAAATATGAAGCTTCTGGTAAGAGCAATAGACTATTATAGAAAAATGATACTAGCAGGCTACATGATATTGAAAAAACTGTACAACGACGTACTCTATGGTGGTGTAAGATACACCTTGCTTCTGAATGAAAGAATCTTTCATCTTTGAATTTTGAGCTTCACGTATAGCAGGAGCCGTTTGGAGTGAAGCTACCAGCTTTTGACATTTTTCAATTTGAAGTTTGGCTGAAGAAGGAAGATGGACAGGCAACCCTCCTGTTAGCTTAGGGCAGTCACCAATATAAAATTCTTCAAGTTGAGGAAAAGCTCCACCTCCATTTTTGGCACCAAAAGAAACTTATTCCTCCCACTTTGCCATATACAAGAACGTTAGAACTTTCGGGGCTCCAAATGGCTTAATTTAAGAACTGAAACTCACAACCCATTGTAACAACTTCATCAAACCCGACAATAGATAGGTTCTTAAGAGAGGTAGCAATCTATCAGGTTCGAGGTAAGAGTTGCATGTTCCTTGTCAACAGCTTTGTTAAATTTTTGAAGCAACTATTTTATGTGATGCTCTAAGTTGCCTCTCCAATCAAATTAATGCCTTATGTCCAGCTGCATATGTACTAGCTAGAACTTTTGAAAAAAGTGATTAGAGGCTGGAAGCCAAGAATTAGGTGCTTATGCACCGTACAGTGGTGGTGTACCTGTTTGATGTCTCATGCCTTAATGGTGGCCAAAGCATTCTTGTTGAGCATGATATCACAATTAGGGGTTCTTTTGTGGTCTAGTTCAATGATGAATATGATTATTCTATTTTTTTTTTTTTCAATCTGTCTCATTTCTTGTCTGTCATTTCTGCATTTGATGTCTCAAAATTCTGAACACATACTTCATTATGTACATCAACTGTGTATTTGGCCTTGTCAATGCATTGGTGAGTGTGAACATGGTTGTGGAAAGTTTTTGTTTTTTGATAATTAGTTGTGGAAAGTTGAATGAACTGTGTGATATTCCCAGGTCCACATGTCTCAGGCAATTGAGGAACGGTAGTCTCTTTGATTTATATCTCAGCATGGTTCTTCATCCTTGACTTTGGGGGTTCACTTTGAATTCTTGCAACAAATCTTTTATTCTTTATGTCCCTTTCATCTGAAATGAATAACCAAGAAAGTAATTGATCGATGCATCTGTCTATTGGGCACTTCTTGATTTTATCTTCTTATGCACATTTTGCTTTGGATTGGCCCACATCTAGTTGGCATGTAGATCGGTGTATATTACCTTTTAACTGGTGCCACTTTTTTACCTCAAGTATCTTTGTCAGTTGGAATCTTCTATTGTTTTTCTTCTTTCCCAT
The DNA here is from genome assembly GCA_013348765.1 of Carpinus viminea. NCBI lineage: Eukaryota > Viridiplantae > Streptophyta > Magnoliopsida > Fagales > Betulaceae > Carpinus > Carpinus viminea. The sequence continues at coordinate 8,408,109 of CP054674.1, forward strand.
CTCTTTTCTTTCCAAAGTTGATCATCGTCTAACTATGTTTAATGTAGCTTTTGTCTTATTCTGTTAGAACAAATTAAATGGCTATTTAACTTCTGTTGCTGAAGGTTGATCGGCATCCCGAATTTAGATGCTCAAGATGCCTCTTTGTCATAAGAGCTGATGGTGGATGGATAGACTTTTCCTATCAAAAGTGCCTTCGAGCGTACATTCGAGATAAGTACCCATCCTATGCTGCAAGGTTCATTCGGGAACATTTCAAACGCCGTAAGTTAGTGTTATAGTCCTGTGGATTCTTAGAATTTTTGGTATCACTACAGATGGCCATGTATGTTTATTTTGATTCCCCCCAAAAGAAGGGGCAGAGAACTTTCACATTGGTTTCAGTGACCTATAGATATAGCTTAGATCGGCAAATTGTCAATGTAGTAGATGATCTGTGACTGGCCCTTAATGTTTGTTAACGTATGAAGACAGAAAATGATTGAAGTGAACTGTTTGTTGACTTGCTTCTCTTTTTGGTTTTGCACTTTGCTTACTTGTAGGAACAACTTTTTTCTAATAGTCCTAGGACCCAGTTGTTAAGCTGTTGCAAGAATTGTTGAACCTTATATCTCCATAAGGCTTGTTCGATGTTTTGCTTCGTTTTTCTCTTTTGGCTGAGACCTTAAGCATGGTTCATTACATTATGTCTCTCATTGTGTAAATAATTTCTCATTGTTTGAAGCTTTAATAGGTTATTTAATTGTGAAATGCTAGGGATACTAACTCTTTTACTAACAATTGGGTATTAACATGATGTGGAGTTTATTCATTGGAGAGGATCAAAACAATTAGTAAAGAAAAATGCTATGAATACCAATAAATAAGCTCCAGATCATGTTAATAATCATCTGTTAGTAAAAGAGTTAGTACCCCTAGCATTTCTTTATTTAATTACATGGTTACCATTGTCGGATCAGGATTTTCAACAATTTTGTAATTCGGACAGAAAGTGTGAAAGAGCTCACTTGTCCCAGTTGGTGGATGGATTGTCCAAAATCTGCTCGGGCAGGTGAGTTTGATAGCAATCCAAACAATAAAATTGTTGGAGGTCTGTATCCAGTGGCGCCTCACATCCATGTGCTCATATGATCTTGTCTTTTTCTGACCTTTGAGTATGGACCACAGTCACCTGTGCCAAACAGCATTAATTGGAAATTATAATCGTCAAAAGATGGGGCGCATGGATATGTTAGCCATTAAAGCTTGTGCTTTTGTAGATAAAGAATGAAAATGAATAAAAAACCAAGGTTTGATGCAAGCTTAGCTATCTTTTAGCTCTAAGGTTTTGATAGAGCTTAGTTATCTGTGAGTCAAAAGAGTCAAGTACAGCTGGATGTGGTGTCCAGTAGGTGTTCATTCCTACTCCTAGGCTCATACAAGTCAAAGCAAAACGGTGGGAAAGTATCATTTGTCGACAGTGAAATGTCCACATAAATGTGGTTGGTTTTGAAGACAAAAAACATATGCTTTTCTGTGTGTTGGTTTAAGATGGTCAATGCATCTTCTGTCAACAGAAATTGCCATCCACAAGTAGCTGAAAATCTGATGCTCTGTGTTTAGTTTTTGACAAGTTCAATTTTTTTACCCAAATCAACAGACCTAATAGTATATATGATGTTATGTTGTCATTGTCATATAAAATTTTGACAATGAAACGACTGCCATCCATTTCACTTTTAATGAAGGGTATTATTGTTCCTTAATTTTTGATCAAATTAGGTGACACAGCAGGCGCCAAAAGCAAAAATTGGTGGATGATGATATAATAATATAATAGGGTCGTTGTCTCCAAAAATTAGTTCAATTGGTTGAAACCACGTCTAATGAAGCAGAAGTTATTAATTTAAATCTTTTTTTCTTCCTTTTGTATGGACATGTCAAATATATATATATAATAGGGTCGTCGTCATTTTGTCGAATCATCATCTTTGAGGTAAATATAAAAACCATTTAGGAGGAGGAGGGGCAAACAGTAAAAGGCATTGCCGCACTGGGGAGATTTGCAACCATTTATTAGGCCTTTTTTAAGGCTATGTTATTGAGTGAGTAGCTGGAATATTCTCAAGTTCATCGACCCTAACCTTTGCTTGGCATTGATATTTATAAATGGAAAGTATATAATAAAAATTTAGAAAAGAAATATCAATTAGAAATTAATATTGTAACCATCTTATCGTCTCCTCGGGTACTTCTTGGGAGCTCAGCCAGCCACCATTGAAGAAAGCAATTAAATAAATCTTGGTGTTCATCCCTATCATTTGTCTACTGCTAATTTTACTAACTTCCTTTTTTTTTATTTTGGGTTGTCGTGGGCATTGGGCAACACAGCATCGGCATTGGAGTTTTTTGACCCAGAGTGTAGTTAGTAAAGGATTTTGTTTGTGTCCGAGTGTCGTTAAGTTACCCATATTCAAATACCCAAACCCGGGTTGGATTCTGATCATTTTAAGTTCTAGGGAAAATTTTGTGGTAACTTACCAAGATGGAAATGAGGATTTGGATCTCAATTTTATTATTTTTTTCAAAGGAATTGTGAGAGAGCCCATAAATGTGAAGAGCTCTAACCTTTTTTTTAAAAAAAATATGTGTATATATATATTTTCAAGACACTCTCAGCAAAAAAAAAAAAATCTCTACAAAATGCCAATTTCGGTTCATTTCTAGCTGCCTACTTTTAGAGCTCTTATGTTGCAAATAATATTTTATCTGGAAAATACATTAGCTCTTATGTTTCACAATTTATGGTGGGGACTTTTTTTTTTTTTTGGAATAAATATTTAGGTCTCATTCATTAATCAAACAACTAGAGTTGGCCACTCTAACAAAACGATTTCAAATATATAACTATGAATTTCTTCCAATCAAATATGATGTATAACTTGTTTAATAGCAAATCGGTTTCTATGGCTAATCTGTCAACTAGATAGTGAAGTTATAACCGTCTATGTATTATCTAATAGCTGTCCAAATATGCTCCAATTATGACCTATAGAGTTTGAATGCATTTACTACTTAAAGCGTGTTGCCCTCCAAAATTATGTGTTGAAGTCCCAAATTTTAACTAATGACACCTACCTAAAACGCTGCCAAAATCTCTGCTGCAATGTGTTCCAATTTTCCAATCTTTGTCAAACTACTCGTTGCAATCAAATACCCCTCAACCCCAAGGTCCCTAACCAATACTCCTATGCCCATATGCCCATTTCCAGAGTCCACAGCTGCATCTCAGACTTCCAGTTCACCTTATACTTGCATTCGGGGGAGGTTTCTATAGGATGTGATTACCATCTAGCCTTTAGTGGCTAGTCAATATCTCTCAAATTCGCCTTTAATTTGTGTGTTCTTTGGTGGGGGACTTATTATCTATTTGTACAATTATCTCTTAATCTTCATAACTTTTTCTATAATTAGTTTGAAATGGAAGAATCTATCATATGCTTCTTGACTCATAAATCGTTATCACCAGTACTACTGACAAGTTCTGACAATTTCTAACAACTTTAACGTAAATGGATTATTACAATAAACCCGCTTTCTACTTTAATTTTTTTTTTGTTGTAATTTTATCTTCACTCATTTCTCTTATTGGTATTATGTCATTCTAATACATCCTTAACAATTACCTTTTCTTTTCTTTTCTTTTTTTTTCACAAGGTCTAGAGAAAAAAGGAATTTTCTCACGAAAAAGAAATAATAAAAATAAAAATAAATAAATAAATAAGTAAGGAGGAGAAAAGCTGCAGGTAATGATAAAAGTCAACCCATTCCTCCTCATCATATTTTACAGCCTCTCCCTCCCTCCAGTAGTTACAATCAATAATGGGGATTTCTTTATATATATATTTAATTAAGCTATAATTACGGGAAAAACATGATCATTAAGATGAGACTATTTGTAGGTGGCCCCCCCCGTCTGAGAGGTCCTCCACCCAGCTGGAGGAAGATCCATGTGGACCCTCACAGTCCACAGCTCACATTTCATAATAATGAGACATGGCTAAAATAATATGTGTGCGCGGGAGAAAAAGAAAATCCAGATCCTTGAGAAATCGAACGGCAGTGATGATTGTTTTGGTCCCATCAGAAACAGTGTTAGGTCCACTGGGACGGTTGATGAGTCCCAATAAAGGGCTTTGCTTTCTGCTGGTGTGATGGAAATGCAAGAAAATCATCCACTTTCTGATTCTTGGGGGAGTGGGCATATCTGACTTTGACCAGAATGATGACAAGGCAAACTCTTATTAGTTTTGTGAAGGAAGAGGAAAAAGTTAAAGGTGGAAAAGGAGTAGTTAGGCTGCTTTGAAGGGTTACCATCCTATTCATTCGTTACAGACAGTTACCCTTTCCTTTCTTGTTCGTTTGTTTGTCAGGTTTTAGAATATGTGGAAAATTATGTTACCGTGTGTTGCTAAATAATATAAAATCGAAAAAAAAATAAATAAATTAAGAGAGAATTGAGACATGAATTTACTTGATTTGGTAAAGTGCTTATGTTTATATAGAGTACGACTATATTTTACTGTTAATGATTAAGGTTGCAATATATATATGTTATCCCCACATCCTCACAACTTAATCGTTCTCCCCCTGAGCCAATAGACTCCATTATGTGAACGTTGCTTCGCTTTGTCCATTACGTTCCATTTACTCAGCCAACTATTAGTATTCCAATAATACTCTTTATGCCAGAGACGGGTTTAGGGGCCCCAAATTACAAGAAAAAAAATTTAAGGTAAAAAAAAACACACACACACACAAAGCTATTTTTTGCCAATTAGTCATTCTCTAAAAAATTTATGGCCCTTGGTCCATCCCCAAATCGAAAGCTGAATCCGTCCTTGCTTTAGTGCTTTATGCCTAAGAAAATATGAACCATTAGTTCTAAGTTTCTAACACTATTTATCTTATTTTTTTTCGTTCTTCTCCTGTCTTTTTAGAGCATTTGTAGAGTTTGTGTGTAAGATTCATATGACTAAGCAAATATAATGATAATTTTAAAAAGTAAGAGAATGAGAGAAAGACCATATGAGAAAAAATGAAATATTTTCCTAAAAGTATATTAATTCTAACTTGATCAATTTAATTATACAAGTCAAACTCTTTTAATTTTAATCTACTTATTTTGTATTGGGTTCGTGTTAAATTTGTAAATCGTATAAAAAATTGATAACTTTAATTAATATCATAAATTAGATTCGTGTTGTGTCAATACATAAAGATAAAACTATGTAAATCAATAATAACTCGATCCATTTAACTAAACCAACCAAATTCTTAAACTCTTAACTAGATATTGAATTCGTACGGTGGTTGCCGTTGTTGCCACACTAGTAGCGACCTTGGCTAGGTTTTGTTGGCCGAGTTGAGATCGAGGTTAATTAAATGTGCTTGTGCGGGGGTGAGTTGGAAGCCACCAGCAGCATCTCAAGTCTCAACAACCACCACGTCTTTCACGTCCCTCCATTGATTCAGTCTCACCTGCTTGCACAAGTCCTTTTGTGTCCCCTCACTCTCACTCTCCTCTAGCTCATTTCTTGGAGATTGAGCCTACAAAAGAGGCAAAGAAAAGAAAAAGAAAAGAAAAGAGGAGAAAGCAACGTATCACCGCAGAATCCCTCCACGCTTCTCTTTCTGTATTCACTACTACGTCTACATCCCACTACTGAATTCCCATTTGCGTACAGCTTTACCCTTTTTCTCTTGCATGCAAAAGGGAAAGAAAGAAAGAAATTTCAACCTCTCTCTCTCTCTCTCTCTCATTCTCCCATTCTCCCTTGCGTAAAATTTACACATAGAGAGAGAGAGAGAGTTGTTTTCGTACAAAAGAGGAATTCATAGTTGCCTAGTAGGTATGCTTCCAAACAGTATGACATGCACTGTGTTTTGTCTATCGGTACACTGTATACACACAGCACAAGAATTTACTCCAAATTTACAAGTATTTAATTACCCGTATCTAATATGAAAACTAAAGTGTAAAAGGAGGCCAGTAGGCAAATAATTGCACCGAAAACAACAAAAAGAAGAAGGGAAGGAAGGGAATGGAATGGAAGAGGGGTTGCAGAAATAATAGTTGTAAATAAATATATTTGTATAAAAAAAAGGGTGATAAAGTTCATCCTTTTGGCTGAAAAACGTCGTGCGAGGAGGAGAGACGATCGACTGTGTTCATCTGATCATGATTTCAGCTATGAGCTACCGCGCGAATTTATTTTATTTTTCTTGACTGAAACTCTAAATTATCCGTATTATAAGACCTCACTTTAATTTCCTTTTCCTTTTATTCAGAGGCCCTTTATAAATAATAATAATAAAAGCCAGTTTTGTTTAGTCCATCGTCGGCACAGTTGGTTGAATGACTTTTTACCTAACAAGTAACAACCAAACACTACGTATAACTATTATTAGCAGATAATATAATACTATCTTCTATTGTTATTATTATTTAAAAATAAAAAATAAAAAAAATTGAGAAATTTTTATATTCTGATAATTGCAGAATCGTACTGTGACAACGTACGATTAAATTTAGAGCATTTAAGTTGTTCCACCCATCATATTCTCTATCATTAAAAGTTTAGTTCATTAATTGTGTTATTCGAATTATAATTCATCGGCTGTTACTGTTACACTCAATTAAAATTCATAAATTATTTTGACTTGTACCACCCAGTTTCCATTTTCATTTTCACAATGCACTTTATCATATAATACTTGATATATTGTTACACGATAAAGAAAAAAAAAAAAACTTTAATTTATGCAATACTAGAGATTAAATAATTAATATGGTCCCAAAATATAATATATCTATAGCATGCTGACACTGTAATTAAGGGAAGGATACCCGGACCGGAGGCCGGAGCCAGTCCTACAAGCTGTGACAGCTCATTAATTAATTTTATATATATTTTTCAATATTTGTAGATTTCTTTTGCTTTCTGTGGTTGTTTTCATCGTGTTGGGCTCTGTGTAAGGCTCCCCAGTCCCTGCCCTTTCCCAATCCTCTTTCCTTTCTCACTGCACTCCTTCATAAATGAGAATTTGGGATGTCAAAGTTTGGGAGAAAATAAAAACAAAATATATGTCCGCTCATACCTATATTATTATACATTCTCTTCTTCCTTTATAACTTTTATGTCTTTATTCCTCTTCCTCAACAAAATGGTCTTCGAATTTAACGGTTGATGATTACCTACGAAATGTAATCCATTGTGTCGGGCCCCGCATCCTGCGTGGCCCAGGAGGTACGACGTACAAGTGTCACGTGTCGAGTTATTGCATTGCATGGGCCATGATTTCAGGTCTGGTGATATTAGGCACGAGACGCTCCCAATAAAAAACCACACTCAATCTCAAATAAAAATTACATCTTTTTTTGCGCTCTCTTCTCTAGTCTTTCACAGCTGAGAGATGCCTCTGGCTGGGTCTTCTGGCGTCTTCTCTATCTTCTCTGGCATATAATGAACGCAGACCCGAACCTCTTCTTCTCGGAAGAAGATGGCTTCCTCATCCTTCTTTTCCTCAACATCATCATCATCATCATCATCAAGAAGAAGAAGAATCCAGCGCACAGAAAAACCCTGCTTTCCTATTGGACGATCTGTATTGCTCGGAGGAGCACTGGGAGGAAGAGGAAGAAGAAGCTAGAGAGGACTATTTGCAAGAAGATGACTACTACTACCCGCGGAATACCCATAAACCAGACCCTTTTCCGGTCTTGCTAGAACAAGACCTGTTCTGGGATGATGAGGAGCTAATCTCTCTCTTCTCGAAAGAACAGCAAAACGAACTCTATGGAAGCATCAAGACGGATCCGTATTTAGCTGGGGATCGCCGGGAGGCGGTGGAGTGGATGCTGAAGGTCAATGCCTGTTACTCTTTCTCTGCTCTCACAGCGGTTCTCGCTGTTAACTATCTCGATAGGTTCCTTTTGGCCGGCTTCCGAGGTGATCGAGCCCGAGGTGAGCGAACGAAGCCATGGATGATCCAGCTAGCTTCTGTTGCTTGTCTCTCTCTCGCTGCCAAGGTCGAAGAGACCCATGTGCCGCTTCTGCTTGATTTTCAGGTGCTTACGTTTTGAATATATCTTGCTAGCTGCCTGTGAAATGGTTGCGTTTTTGTCTGACTCATTCATCGATATGGCCATATGGATGTCTTTGTTTTGTTCAGGTGGAGGAGGCTAGGTATTTATATGAGGCAAAAACGATTATGAGAATGGAGATTCTGGTTCTCACAACGCTACGGTGGGATATGAATCCTGTTACCCCGCTTTCGTTTCTTGATTATATCACAAGGAGACTTGGGTTGAAGGACCATCTCTGTTATGAATTCCTAAGGAAGTGTGAGCGCATCCTTCTCTCTGTTCTTACGGGTAAGTTAAACCATCCAAATCTTTCCCTCTTTACTCATTGATGTATTCCTTAGATTCCTATTAGAAAAACTGTAGGCATTAATTCTTCAATTTTTGGTTTCTCATCCTCAATTGCAGATTCTAGGTTCATGTCTTATCTCCCTTCTATTGTGGCCGCTGCTACAATGCTGCACGTTGTTAATACCGTAGAACCCTGTCTTCTTGTCGAATACCAAAGCCAGTTATTGGGTATTCTCGGAATCGATAAGGTAAGAAAGAAAAAAAAAATAAATCTTTCCAATTATTGAATAAGCAAATCCGATATGTTGTTGATCGTATATAATATATATAGCAGGACAAGATAGATGGCTGCTGCAAACTGATATTGGAGTCGGCGGTGTCAGGCGGGCACGGCAATCAATCCTACAAGCGCAAGCTTGAATCTAATACTCCCGGCAGCCCAAAGGGTGTAGTGGACGTGTCGTTCAGCTCCGATAGCTCTAACGATTCGTGTGCGTCATCATCAGTCTCTTCCTCAACGGAGCCTCTGTCGAAAAAGAGCAGAGCTGAGGAGCAGCTTCTGCCGACGCGCAGCCATCAAAGTGCAGATTTTCTCAGCATTCCTCGCTAGCTAGCAACCACCCCTAAAATCTCTTTTTTATTGCGGACCACGTAGTCTAGTATGTTTAATAATAATATATATGTTCCTTTCATCGTGTACAAGTTAAATTGCCTACCATCTCTGCGCATTGCTGGCCATGTAACTCCAATCCGTAGCTCATACATTTCCCTTCAGCTCAATCTGTTTAGAGGATTGGTTGTGAGGTCTGGAAGCAGAGATGGTTGGCATTTTATCCGGAGAAAGTAAAGCACTTTGAACATAGCAAACCAAGAGTACTACTGCATTAACTTTTAGTCTTGGACCATAAAAAATAAAATTTAAAAAAAAAAAGAAAGAAAGAGAATTTTATTTCATTTATCCAAGGCCTTAAAAAATAAAAATCGAGTTTATTTCTCTTAATATAAAGGTGTAAAATCTTTGGTTTGGTAACTTATTTTAAACTAATGATTTGGAGATTTTGATGTTTGCATTTATATTATATGGGATATATTTTCTGGTTTCGTGTCAAACTCAAATGGATGGATGGTGGAGTGGAGGGAGAGGCTAACAGGTTGATCAGGACTCAGGAGAAACGAGGGGAAATTTCTTTTGTTTTTTGCATGTGAAGGAAGGGGCATGTTGTCGGCCACCGGTGTTTTTTTGGGATTAATTTTTTAGGGTTTTGACCTCGTTGGTAGAGCCCAATTTTGAATTACTTTGTTAATGTTGCCTATAATGGCTGAGATTAGAGTAAGCTGAACAGCTGTTTCACCATCCAATTTGATTTTTTTACGCATTCTCGTCACGCTTATCTGTATGCTCTGATCCGGTAACATAGCTTATTGATAGTTGGTGTTTGTGTGTATCGGATTTGGATTCACCTAAATTTTAACTTGAGTTATTTAATGAAACGGTTTTTACTTCTTAATCATAATTTATTAATTTTATGTTAGATTTGTACCAAGTTTGTGGGTCATGTCAAAAATTGTTAATCTTAAATGTTGCATATTGAATTTGAATTATGTTGAGACTTAGGAATAAGATTATATATATCAACCATATATCTTAATTTTAACACACAAATTTTATGTTTGATTTGAGTTGAATTTACGGTAGCGTAAAATAATTACTTGCTTTAATTTCAAGGAATAAAACAGTGCCTTGTTAGGCAGGTGGGAATGCAGCACCGCACCAAATAGGGCAAAGTCAATAAGAGCTACAAATTCTTTCTTGTGTTTTTTCCTGAACCAGTCAGAGCTACATGCACATGGTAGAAAAAGATATTCATGGTGCATTCAATGACATAATTATGTTAAATCTTCGAACAAGTATGATGACCTTCTTTTCTTCCGAGCAAGATGCCAACTAGCTAGTGTGAATATATAGATGGTGAACGTCAAGGAGTAGTTGCCTTCCTGCTTATTTTCAATAGTTGTTTTATTTATTTTCTCCCAAGTAGATGGGTTGGGAAATAAAACACTAATAATAATAATAAAAAACGACGACTTTGCTTGACAAATGTTGTTGATAATAGATATAAAAGACACGCAGAAGAAGGCCTGCATGTGCTTTCTACCACTTTAGACTAAAGGGAATCATGACTTGGCTTTATTCTCCACTGCTAAATAGAAAACAACTCGTAAGAAATCTATCTCTAATCAACTCAATTACACTATTGGGTGATCTATGTTATATTCAAACTACCTTGAAAGTTGGAGCCGTATTTATTAGTATAAACTTAATTAGTTAATTTCCACCCACATTGACCATATCATGAGGCATGGATAGGCTCTTTCTTCACTGGATTTGATGGTAAATAGGTTGCATTTTGATTAATTAAAGGTGCATAAGGCTTGTCCTTGCCTATATTTCTTCTCCTTTTACTTCCAAAGAAGAAAAGAAAAAGGAAATTAAGAAAGTTGAAGATCACTAAGCCGCATTAGTCACTTAAAGGAGGCGTAGAAGAAGATTAAAAAGATTAATTAATTTGGATATAATTAGATCCAGCAAAAACGCAACCCACAAAAAGGAAAAAAGGTTAATTAAAGGTGGGGAATGTTGAAATCGGGCGACAATATCTTTTGATTTTGTTTGAGATGTCTTTGTTGGTCCTTTGCTCTTTGCTCTTTGCTTTTAGTAGTTAGGAATTTAGACTGTAGTAGTGTATTTCAACTCAAAAAGAAAAAGGGGAAAGACAATGATAAGTTATGGATTATTAATCGTGTGTGTTTGTGTGTGTGAGAGAGAGAGAGAGTAATTGGTTTTAGTGAACATCTTTAAAGTCCTCAAATTAGTGCTAATCAATAAACAATGCGAAGGTACATTTGGTGTGGCGAAGACCAGGCTTCCCCATGTTCAAGTAAGCCAATCATTTCAAAGATATCTTACTACCAGCTTACTAAAAGGATAAAAAAAGAAGAAGAAAACAAAAGAAAAAAAAAAGGTATGATCCACCTAACAATTACGGCAAATAACGTTAAAGATCGAGTTTGAAATTCACATATCTAAATAAATTGAGTTGTCTGAGTCTTTGACCACTTACCGAGATAAGTGAGTCATGTATAGTGTCTTGCTCTCACATTATTTGACCAAATTCCTAGTAATTCAAGTAAGTAGTCCTTATGGATCCTAATTCAAACTAATAGGCAGGGTATCAAAAGTACCAAATTGATCTATGGGCAAGAAATTTGTCCAAAATGGTCAATGTTGACAGCTGTTTGATAGAAATTACTAGTAGTCAACCAATCATCATCAATTGATACCTGGCATGGAGGATGACTAAGTCTATTGTAAAATTATAAAATTTTACCTTTAAAAACTAAAAAAAAAAATAAATAAAATAAAAATAGGGGCCACTTCTCACCCAATTTGAAATAGTGTAGCAAGCAGCCTTGAGAATTCATTTCCAAAGCCAAAGGCATCTGGCTTGATAGGAGAATTGAGGAAACCGGCCTCCAATAGATTTTGGAGATCATTTGTTAGTCCAAGCAAGAAGGGTCAAGCTATGTTTCTTGGTTTGAGGCAAAAACCCCACCAGAAGTTTCTGATGGCAGAATCAATGTCATGAAAAAGGGATTTAGGGAGAAAGAAAAGAGAACATTGCGTATGTTGGAATAACGTTGGTGAAATACCCTAAACAGACTCCAACTAATTGTTTATCACAATTTATGCGGAATTGAAACAATTAAGCAATAAACAATTCAACAAAATATGCAAAGCAATAAGCAATAAATAACACACGAATTTGGTTACGAAGAGGAAACCATTTAGAGAAACACTCTAAAATGTAAACCTCTCGCAAACCCAGAAATCAACTAAATCAAGAAAAGAAAAGGATTACAAGATGTTCATACTCACAAAACCTTTGCTATGACACGATCTTGTATAAGACAAGTGACCCACTGTCTTCTACCGCAGAGCTTTTCCAGAGACACTGGCACAATCCTTCTACGTGATTTCCTTTCACCGAACTCCGGTTGACTTCACTTCAACACGATGAACAATGATGAACATTAATCTAAACACTCCAAGAAAGAGAACTTAATCTCTCACTATCAAATACTCTCTTGGTTTCACAAAGGCTAATTCTAGATGCAGTGAATCGTCTCTACAGATGTAAAGATCTATATATAATCACACAGACTTTAGTCCTATTGAAACTCAAATACGAGGTAAATTAAACTTAGACGAACATACCGTTCGGACGGTCACTTGATCGTCGACGGCTATTAAAATACACGTGAATGTGAGATTTAACATGGGCCGTCCGGACGGAAATGGTCGTCCGAACGGTCCTAGGGCAACATCGCTATTCCATCTTCGATGCGGCTCGAGCGCGTCGGACGGCATTAACGGACTTAGCGAATAACGGGCACTCGGGATTTAGTATCGAGCTGCAGACGTCCGACGGCACCGTCTGCTCGACGGCTTCGACGGTTAGCGAACGGCCTTGCGCGGTGTCCTCGGGTTTTAGTATGGAGCCTTTCATCATCACGTCCGGACGGATAAATGCCGTCCGGACGGTCCTTGTTCCCATGCACCCTTCTATGCCATGAAGTCACAGACGATCCTCCGAGAGATGCGAAACATAAAAGAGCGATTTACAATGTTTTGATCACCAAGAAATAGCCAACTAAAAATAACTAACAAACTCCCCTTTGGCATTTCGGTGATAAAACATAAAACCATATGCAAACGCATAATTATCCCATAGTAAGAGTCAATCAAAATAACAATCATAAAATGTAACATGTCTCCTGAACATTTTAACTACTCCCCGAGCAAAATACTACTACTCCCCCTTTTATCACAAAAGTCAAAGGGTATGCTCCACAACACCTCCTAATCTCCTTGGGTAAGAAAATCCTTGATGACTTGTTTCTCCTGGAGGGAGGTGCGTAGCTTGTCCATTTCTCCACGGAGTGTGGTGCTTAGCTTGTTCATGTTCTCTCCTATAGCTTGTACTTGAGAGGATAATTCTGAAATTTTTCAAGTAACATGGGCACAAGATCTTGAGGAATGGGAGTAGTGCTACTTGAGGAAGCTCCTGCAATGTCTGGATTTCTGCAGCTTGTCGCCTAATGTGGCGATCAACTTGTCCCGATGATTTGGCAAATGGTCCTCTTATCGAAAGATGCAATGGAGGTGATAACAGGTTCACCTTCTTCCGTTCAATCCTAGGTGTGCAAAATGTGAGAAATAAGACCACCAAAGGGAAGAGAGAGATTACCATCTTCAACAGTACAAGCATGAGCCGATGGCATGAGAGGCAAAATCAATGGGCACTTCAAAGGGCAAGTGCATATAGGAAAGCAGCCCTATCAACTCCAAAGTCAGAATAGTGTCCAATAGGCCATAAGTTGCAAGATACAATGCGACTAAGGATCCTCATGGGTGCGAGAAGTCGAATGCGTGTGGAAGCATTACGGCCAACAGGAACAGACCTCCCACAAAACTTCCATCATAGTATCTTTAGATGGAAAAACATCGTGCATATATGGATATTGTGATTCTTCCACCAAGGAACACGGTGATGCGGATGAGATCACCATCCATCGTGAAAGCATGAGATCGCATATATATGTAGTGAATGAGTGCCGATCAATTGGTTCTATGTTCGCATAGAATTCACGAACCATGCTCACATAAGCCCGAGTGGTTTCATTTGGGATGAGAAACATCCACTCACGGTTGGCAAAAGTCAGGGATGAAACCAAAATCATTGAAAGTCGGTGTACACCACACTTCGCTCCATCAAGATCGCTTTTGTCTTTGAAACGGTATTGTACAGCTTCATCATTGCTTTAGTTTTGAACCGGTCACTATATGGTAATTTGATCAAGAAAGTTGAGACATTTCATCAAACACATGGTGTGCATTGAAATTTTTACATGAAAATAATTTCAAACAAGTTGAAGAACTCAAGCTAAAATACACACAACAAAATTGTCAACCACAAGATTATCCAGACATTGATCAAGTAAGAAGAAAGAGCAGAAAAGCAAATGGCTCAAGGAAAACCGTTGAAGCATTTTATCAAACACATGGTGTGCATTGAAATTTTGACATGAAAGAAAAAATCAAACAAGTTGAAACTCATGCTTAAATTCATACAAACATTCTACTCTTTCACAACCCATGATTATCAAGCACAGAATCAAAAAAAATACAAATAAGAATCCAATCCAACTTTCAAAACAAAAATTCCACATAATACATGAAATGAGAGAAGAAAGAAGATTAGAAATACATACCTTGGGTTGAAGATATGAGAAGCAATGAGAGGCACGAAACAATAAGAAAGGAGAAAAAAATGAAGAAGAAAGGAGGAGACTTGCACAGAGAGAGAGAAGGAAAGAAAAATAAAAGAAAGTGAGAAAAAAAAAGGTTCCGGAATAAACGCCGTGGATGGGAATTCAAACTGTTCGACGGTAATTAATTAATTAATTAATTAATTAATTTTTTTTTTTTTTTTAAAAAACAAAAATTTCTTCCCCGAAAATTAAAAATGATCAATTGTACCCAGTTCATTTAGGACCAACTGTCAGAAATTAAGTGCATCAAAATAATAACAGAACCATTTGAGCATGAAAAATCATTTGAGCTCCTATGCACAATACACATGAAAGAAAAGAACAAAGAATTTAGTTTAATCAATGGGACAAATGGGAGCCATTCAAAGGTGAAGTGTGACAGTCAAATTCAAAGTCAAAACACAGTAAAAAAGAATTTGGGCATATTTGCATATTAGGATGAAAAGGCACATAGTTAAAGGCAAACCTTATGATACTAGGGCCTATGATCCCTCATCCAATATACTTCCTTAACTATGCACAATTAGCCAAGAATCCTTTTGCAACCGTCTTTTTCCGCAATGATTTGGTTACTGACTGTTTCTATAGGGATTCATTCAGCACTCATGCCATTTACCAGTTGATCAAATGTGCTCTTTTCGAGCTCAACATTTTTTTTTTTTATTGATTTGATCAAGGAAAGCAGGAGTTTTTAGGATCTAGGTTCAACTAGCGAATTGGTCAATTTTAACTAAGCCATAAGTTATCCATCACATGCAGTGACCGTGAATCCTTTTCACAGGGCTTAACTAAAAATGACACATAATTGTGCACAACCAGCATATGAACAACCAGATCCCACAAGAAAAAATTAAATTCATCACACTTATTTCAGCTATGCAATAGTAAGAGCTCAACAAATGAACAGTATGCAAAATGAGATCTGTTATCATCTTATATGACCCAATGTGAAATTGAACGTTCATGACATTGAGCACAAGAAAACAGAAGAGAAACTGCAAGGGAAAAAATAACCAAAAACTTTTAGCCAAAATAAAGAAAGAAAATCCTTTTTTTTTTTTTTTAAAAAAAATATGCAAACACAAACAAAACAAAACACACACAAACAAAATTTTAAATGACACAAGTAACTATGATGTCGATAGAAATCAGAGAAATTCACAATACATCTATCCTAGACATGCAGAGTTAGAGTTTATGGCATGAGGCAAATACCAATTGCGTTTCCGAGATACTCAAACCTTGATCCATCAAGAGGTTTGGTAAACAGATCAGCTAATTGGTTTTCAGTAGACACATACTCAAGAGATACCACCTGGTTTTCAACCAAATCACGGATAAAGTGATGACGAATATCTATGTGTTTGGTTGAGAATGTTGAACAGATTCTTTGATATGTTGATGGCGCTTGTTGTCACAAGAGACAACCATCATCTCGAGGAAATCCATAGTCACTAGAAGTTGCTTCATCCACCGTTGAGTGCAACAACTCCCCGCAGCTATATATTCGCCTCTCCGAAGGATAATGAGATAGAATTCTGCTTTACTCATCCATGCCACTAGATTTGTACCTACATAGAAACATCCCCAGACGTGCTTTTATGATCATCCGCATTTCCAGCCCAATCAAAGATCGAGTACCGCAAGATTAAGAGTGGTATCTCTAGAAAATATACACCAAAGTTAGCAGTTGCATTGACATACCGGAGGATACGTTTGATCGTGAGATGGGATTCCTTGGGTTGCTGAAATCGAGCACACACCCTACGAATGCTATATCAGTCGACGGTGGTGAGGTATAGTAAGCTACCAATCATACTTGAACATGGTTTGATCAACAGATTTCACTGTATCGAATGAAGCTTGATGATTGTACTCATGGGAGTACGAGCATGACTTTGCCGTCCATTCCAAATCTTTGACGAGAGCTTGAGCATACTTGAATTGGGAAACATAGATGCCTTTGCTGGTTTGTTGAACTTGAAATCCCGAAAATAGGTCAACTCACCAATCAAACTCATCTCAAATTCTTGTTTCATGTCCTCGGAGAAGGCATGTGCCGAGAATCAATAGTAGCTCCAAAAATGATGTCATCAACATAGATTTGAGCAATGAGCTTTTGCTCACCCTTGTTTGGATGAATAGTGTCCGTCATTTGTCCACGGATGAAACCTTGATCCAGAAGATATGTTGTGAGCCGCTTCATACCATGCTCGTGGGGGCTTGTTTGAGGCCATAAAGAGCCTTCTTGAGTTTGTAAACATGGTGAGGGAATTGGTGATCCTCAAACCCTTTAGGTTGCTCAACATAGACTTCTTCTTTGAGAATTCCATTCAAGAATGCACTCTTGACATCCATTTGATACAGCTTTGATCCGGAGATAGCTGGATATACTTAGCAAAATTGAATAGATTCAAGCCTTGCTACCGAGCAAAAGTTTCATCAAAATCCACTCCTTCAACCCGAGTGTATCCTTGAGCTACTAGTCTGCCTTGTTACGCATACGCATACCATGAGCATCGATTTATTTTGAAAATCCATTTAGTACCAATGACATTTTGCTCGTGGTCTTGGTACCAAAGTCCATACATCATTTGAATAAACCGATGGAGCTCTTCATGCATAGCATGTACCTTTTCATCCTTTAGAGCTTCAGTAATTTTCTTTGGTTCCAGCTTGAGAGAGATAACATGAATGTGAGACTTGATTAACTACCCTGCTTTCTCAATCGTCGGCCTTCATTGATAGTCCCCAAAAGGTTATCTTGAGGATGATTCACTTTACCCTAGATGAGGGTTCTTTCACAACAAGATGTGAATCGTGTGACGTGGCACTTCTCTCATCAATATCCTCTTCATCCTCTTCATTTTGATGTGTATCCAGAAACTACTTCGTAACATGTAGTATCTTTCTTAAACAATGCCTTTCTCCCCTCAATTTTATCTCGTGGTCTCTTGATCTTCAACCGCTCATCTTCAATTTGGTCCGTGATATATTCATCGTCGATAACGACGCTCATCGATTCCATGACTACTTTTGTCCTTGTATTGTATACCGACTTGCTCGGCTTGAGGTCGAATATCCAAGAAAGATACCCACATCACTCTTAGCATCAAACTTCCCCAAATTTTCTCTATCACGGAGAATGTAACATTTGCTTCCAAATACTTTGAAGTATTTAGCTTTGGCTTCTTTCCTCTCCAGATTTCATATGGAGTTTTATTTGTTGTAGGCCGAGAAACACGCGATTGATGATATGACATGCAGGTGAACTGCTTCTCCCAAAATGTTGAGCTAACTTTTAGCATGAAGCATAACTCTAGCCATTTCTTGAATCACCCTATTCTTCCGCTCAACTACTCCATTTTGTTGTGGAGTAATTGGAGAGGAAAACTCTGCTTGATGCCATATTGGTTAGAAATCTTCAAAGTTTGAGTTTTCAAACTCTCTTCCATGGTCAGAATTCTCTGTATATACGCCTTGTTCCACTTGTATCCGCTTAAATAAGACAAGAGCTTGACCAAACGCTTCGATTTTTCTTTGAGAAGTCTGATCCATGTATACCGTGAGTAGTCATCTACCACCACAAGAATATATTTCTTCCCTCCCAAATGGCGTTCTTGTTGGCCCCATAAGATCCATATGGAGAAGTTCCAAGGTTCGGTGGTAAGTATGCCCAAGTCTTTTATGTGGATTTCTGGTTTGCTTACCCAATGGTGGGTCCACATTTTCCTTTCTCCGGATAGTTGATTTTGGGTAAATCAGATACCTCCTTCTTAGCAATCTTGATCGATCAGATAATTCAGATGTCCCGGCCGTTGATGCCATAGTTCGCCAATGTCCACCGATGTTTTGTGGCATTTTATGCATGGTTGGAGAGATACCATAACAGTTATCAGATGTCCGGTCTCCACCCATAAGCCATTTTCCTTGGGCATCGAAAATACTGCATTCTTCCTTCGAGAACTGAACCACAAGATCGTTATCGCAGAATTGACTTATGCTTAGAAGATTTGCTTTGAGTCCTTCCACATACAGCACTTCTTGGGAGTAGGAACACCTGAATATCCATACCTTGACCCATGACTTTAGACTTGCTTCCATCTCCATAAGTGATGTTTCCACTTCTACCTTCTTTCAGTTCTTTGAACAATGTCTTGTCACCTGTCATATGTCTAGAGCAAGCACTATCCAAATACCACAAACAAGAATTAAGCACACTTAAGGCAGTATGAACAACAAAACATAGGTTATCTTTCTTCTTTACCCAAACTTGTTGTGTGTTGACATTTTGATCATTTGAATGCTTTTAGGTAAATCAGAAACAGTTGATAAGCTAGCTAATTTCTCACTGATAAGCTTAACTTGAGCAGTTAACACTTGTAATTGTTTTTCAATTCCTGGTTCATCTCTCCTTGGAACATTTTGATTGGACCAGGGGAGCCTTGCTCTAATCTGAAAACAGTTTGGACGGGTATGCCCAATGATCCCACAGTGATGACAAGTGGGAATAAATTTTGAATCAGACACTCTTTTGTGAGAATTTTTGAAAGTTGACTTAAGAGTTCGTGTCTTACCAAGGACGCCTCTTTAGGCAGCAATTTAGGTTCACTTACTACTTCTTTCATCTTTGGTTTAACAAACATAATTTTTGAAGTAGAAGACCCATTTGATTTTTCAGAAACATGCTTATCAAACCCTAATCCAGCTCTATCATGTGAGGGTTTCTGATCACTTAGCATCTTATCAAGTTTAACACTTGAAAATTTGTTAAGATGACTTCTTGACTCATTCAATTCTTTCTCTAGAAACTCAATTTTTTCAACAAGTTTTTCATTCTCTGTCTCAACTTCTTTAAGTCTCTTCAAGTTTTTCTTATTCTGCTGACCCAATTTATTAAATTCTTGAAACATTTGATTGTAAGCAGTTTGTAAATCTTGCTCATCATCAGATTCATTTTCAACCCCAACTTGCTCACTAGAATTGTCATACTCATTATAAGAAGCAGTAAAAGCTAGATAATTTACATTTACTTCTTCATCATCCTCAGAGTCATCATCCTCTGATTCATCACTTTGAGTCACATTAAAGGCTTTACCTTTTGAGTTTCTCAAATTTCCACAATTTGCCCGGATGTGACCAATTCCCCCACATTCGTGACATTTACGACCACTAAGAACTTTTTCTTTTTGATCTGCTGTATTCCTATCTTGGAAGTTATCTCTACCATCATACCTATGATTCACAGGATTTTTTGAAACTCTACCCTTAAAATTTCCATTTTTAGGTTTGAAGAATTTTCGAAATTTCCTAACTATCATGGCAATTTCCTCCTCATCTCCTGAATCCTCATCAGTTGAACCTCCAGATTTTTCCTTAACAGCAGTTTTGGTCTTAAGAGCTAAATTTTTTGAGTTCTTAGGTTTAGGCAACAAAAGCTCAAACGTCTGAATTGACCCTACAAGTTCCTCTACTCTCATAGTATCCAAGTCATTTCTCTGGTTTATGGCAAAGCAATTTGGGGCAAGAACCTAGTGGGTAGGATCTCAAAATTTTCTTAATTATTTTTGCATCGACATTTTCTTTCCAAGATTTATAGTATTGTTTCTAATACTATGAGCTTAGAGTAGAATTCATCAAAAGTCTCATCCTCTTGCATCCTAATCTCTTCAAACTTTGAAACTAACATCTGAAGTTTTGAGGCTCTAACAACCTCGGTTCCTTCATGAGTTATTTCTAAGGTTTTATGCTTTCTTTAGCTATCACACATCGAGAAATTCTTGAGAATTCTTCCATGGTGACAGCCGTGAAGATGGAGTGTAATGCTTTGTCATTTGCGAGGAGGCACGATTTTCAACAGTTGTCCATTCAGCTTGTTTTATCCGAATAGACCATCCAGATTCAACAATATGCCAAACATCAATAAATTTAAGATATGCCCTCATACGAATTTTCCAAAGTGTATAGTTTGATCCGTCAAAGACGGAAGAGAATTTGGTGCAACAAAGATGAGACATTTTGAAAACGGAGTTAAGGATCACACTTAGGAATTAAATCCAAAAAAAGTGAACCCGCCTCGATACCAATTGAAAGACCCTAAGACTCCAACTAATTGTTTATCACAATTTATGGAATTGAAACAATTAAGCAATAAACAATTCAACAGAATATGTAAAGCAATAAGCAATAACACAGAATTTGGTTACTGAAGAGGAAACCATTTAGAGAAACACTCTAAAATGTAAAACCTCTCCGGCAGCCAAACCCAGAAATCAACTAAATCAGAAAAGAAAAGGATTACAAGATGTTCATACTCACAAAACCTTTGCTATGACACGATCTTGTATAAGACAAGTGACCCACTGTCTTCTACCGCAGATAGCCCTTTCGAGAGACAACGGCACAATCCTTCTACGTGATTTCCTTTCACCGAACTCCGGTTGACTTCACTTCAACACGATGAACAATGATGAACATTAATCTAAACACTCCAAGAAAGAGAACTTAATCTCTCACTATCAAAAAAGGGCTAATTCTAGATGCGTAATTCGTGGACGCTCTGATCTCAGAAAGATCTATATATAATCACAGACCCTTAGTCCTATTGAAACTCAAATACGAGGTAAATTAAACCTAGACGCAACATACCGCTCGGACGGTCACTTAGATCGCTCGGACGGCTACTTAAAATACACGTGAATAGGAGATTTAACACGGGCCGTTCGACGGTAAAATGGCCATCAACGGTCCTAGGGCAACATCGCTTATTTCAAGTCTTTGCGCGCTGCTCGGAGACGCCCGGACGGTATTCGAACAGCTAGCGAACGGCAAGCGGCTGGGGCACTCGGGATTTAGATCGAGCCGCAAAGCACGTCCGACGGTCTGTCTGTCCCGATTACTCGACTGCTCGACGGCCGCGAACGGTCATGAACGGGCTTCCAACGGTGCCCTCGGGTTTTAGTATGGAGCCTTTATCGCATCACGTCGAGACGGAGAATCTGCCGTCCGACGTCCTTGTTCATGCACCTTCTATGCCATGAAGTCAGACGATCTCCAGAGATGCGATAAACATAAAGAGCGATTTACAATGTTTTGATCACCAAGAAATAGCCAACAAAAATAACTAATATTAGCTCGATTTTATAAAACATGAGGATTCACCTATTATCTTTAATGTCTAGGCTCTCTACTTGTTGGAGAACATCTCCTTCACTAGGAATTAATTTATGGAATACAAAATTTCTTTTGTTTTGCACCAAAACCTTGAACAAACTCTTAAAGAGAAAATTGTGCAATCAATTAGCCAAAGCGAATTCGGATCCTATTCAATTCAAGTGAACTGGAGAATATCCCGTTAGTTATATTGGAAGAGAATTTTTGTCCTCTCAAAAAGTTAAAAAGACAAAAATGCCCATAAAATTAGAGCTAAAAAGGCAAGCAGTTATTAACCGTCGCTAATCGCCATAACCTCTAACCGCCTTAAAAGCTATTAGTAAAAACCCACTAATCGCATTTTTTATATAATATATATATTTTATAATAATAATAATATTTATACTTATAACATAATCATTAAATTACTTTTTTTTTTTAGATAATTAAATCACAATTTAAGTATTAGTATATTATCAGTATAATTTATATGATTATATCACATGATGAATTGATCATTAAATCATATAATTATATAATAACAAATGATACATATATAATATGACATAAGTCATAAGTCATTGGTAAATTTTATGTTGCGTAGAAGGTGACCTACAAAGATTTTGGAAATGTTATTTGTATGTTGTGTTTAATTCCTTGTTTAAAACATTGGTAAATGTTGATTGTTAATAAGTTATGAAATGCATTTAAGGATTTTTATTTTAGTACAAGCAAATGTAAACTAATGTAAATTTGTGGTCAAATATTTTAGATTTTTCAATATATACTCCTTTTATACTAATTCAACCCAATTTAAGGTATATTAGCAAATTTTGATGCTAAAATGGCCCTAAAAAGACAAAAAAGGGGGGGGGGGGGGTGAGACGATTAAAGTGTGCCAAAAAAAAAAGCCAAACTTTCAAAATTGGACCAAAAGGCCCAACTTGTAAAAAGCGGTTAGCAGAGGCGATTATTTACTAAATAAGTGGTTAACTGCCTACCATCTTTTCACCCCCTACATAAAATATAACTAACTAGAGATGATCTTGTTCCCACAAAACCACATACCATGTTGAAGCATCTCCAACACTTACAAGACTTAATTCTATTCTCAGATGTTTGTAACTGTGACCTTCCTCGACCATAAAACAAAAATGATCATACTTAATAGTGTATTTTTTCTTAAATTATTCCTTGTAGTTTTTACCCATCAAGTCCAAGAAATGCCAATTAAGTTGTAATCAAGCAAAGCTTTGGTTACAAATGTCATGCAACCATGACCGCACCATTGGATCGATTTATTATTAATGGTAGTGATCAACCTCGACTATATTTAATTCCTTCTCAAGTTCACCTATTATCTCCTTAAATCTTATTCTCTTGAGACCTTAATTAATGTGAGGTAGACAGGTCATAAACGGGTTAAACATTGACAGCGGCCTAGTTAAGAAACTGCTTGGTTGGGAGCTAGTATTGAACAACAACATTGTCATGCACATGATCGAAGAAGCACCTTAACAACCATTATTTGGGAACACAAATCAACACAACTTCTTTTACACCATGATTTTCGAAGGATGAGAATCCAATGGGGGTGGGCTGCTCTATACATGCATGATATACTGATTATGGGGTGTCGCTGTCTCAGCTGATTCTAAAAATGCTATACAGCCATGCAGCTAAAGACAAGTTGTGCATTTAGTTCATCTGTACATATCATATATGGACAATGGAAGCAACAATATATTATCTGCAGAAATTAATAATTTTTAGTACAGGATAGACTAGTGGCCCCAACCCCAACCCCAACTCAACCGACAAACGCAATCAGCCATGGGATCCAACAACAATATTATTGTATATATATCCTTTTAGGTTAATCCAAAATGCCCTAAACTCTACGGCATTTGACTAGTGTGGCAGGTAACAACAGACTCTCATTATTCATATATATTTAACTCGATCGAGGTTTGGTCCACCAAAAGCCCATTCCATCAACCTTAAAATGGCCCAATAACCTCAAGCTCTATCAAAATATCCAACCAAATGCCAATGACTAGACAAGTCCATTCACCAATTTCTAGCTATACAATTAAATCCCATTTTCTTTTTAAGCCTCGAAACCTTTTTTTGGGTGTGGGTCGGGATATTCCAAATGAGTGCTATATTATATGTAGGGCAAGGTGGTCCAAACGTGGGGTAGATATATGGGCCTCTTCTACAGAACGCTAAACAAGTAACAATTCAAACACATAACAACTATATAGTTCAACATTGATCAAGTGTTTTTACTACATAAAAAGTTGGCATTGTTTGGTATAAAACACTTCTTTTTGTCTTGTTTTCGCTTAAAAAAAAAAGCTTTAAACTGCATTTTGAGAATTTTAAAAATGAAGATTTTCTTATCAAGAAGCTCTTTTTAACTTTTTCTATAGGCAAAAATTCTATTTGTTAAGGCGCGCAATCTCAAATATGTTCTAAATATGCTATAAAAACATGTTTGGTGTTGGTAATAACAAAAGATCATGGAATCGAACCATAACTCTGTTAAATCACTCTCCCATTTAAATTAAATATTCAACGTATTGGGCCTCACCTATTAAAAGGAAGTTTGAGTGATTGAGTCTACACGTGAGGGAGAGTGTGAAAGTAATGATTAAGTGATTAAATTTATCTCTTTTTATCAACTTAAACTTTTGAGATAGCTGGTAGTTTAACAGAAATATGCTGTTTCTTTATGTTAAGATTGGATTGCACTAAGAAAATAGTTATTAATATCTCTAATGATCGTTGCCTTTTGTTTGTTATGACGCCCATATTTGGTGACTTCACAAATCACGAATCAACCTTTGTTCCATGCGACTGCATTCCTAGCCATGATAGTGGGACAATAACTAATATTAAAGACAATGGCTAATTGAGAATTGGCTTTAATTTGCTACAACTGATGTTAGAGTCACACAATAGTTTTCTCGACAAACCTATTGCTATCACTCTAAGATAACTCTTTGTGTCACAATGGGACAATATTGTTTTTCTCTAAGTTATGATCTTTCTTACCTTATCAAAAGTTAATGTCTTTTTAAAACAATTTTCCAAATAAACTTTCTTTATGAAATTTCATGTAGCATAGTATTTTGCATTGCTTTAAGTATTGAATCAATTCACTTGTCCATTTGAAACTAAGTTCTTACTAGCAAAGTTAACATAAAAAAATATTTCAAGAAAATCCATGGCTTACAAATGTATTGGTAAACTTTTGGTAGTGATCGATAAAGGAGTTTTGTATCCATATTCTCTTGAAAGTGCAAGGTAATGACCTCATCTCTTTTCGTCCCTCTTCATCTCTCATTGTGCATCCTCATTTCTCTAAACTTGATAAAGTTCAAACTAATGATCTCACCCCTACCTCTTTGTGTCCCTCCCCACTGCCCTTCATGTATCCTCACTTGTCTAAACTTGATGAAGCTACAAGAACATTGCATGCACGCCTTGAATACGAAATTAAAGTTGGTGAAGCAAAATGGGAATATGTTCACATCGGTAATTATCAAAAATGTCTCGGTAAAGCTAATAGAAAATGCTTTGAAGAATTTGGAGCAGAAATTAGTGAAAATTGTTCAAATTGCTTAATTGAGTGCCTAAAGTATGGAAGAAAAATGGGGCACTGTTTCTTAAGATGCTATAGATCGAGAGCATCTCCTGCATCCCGCATCGTAAGAATTAAAGTGTTGATTAAATTCATCTATTCTCATTAGCTTAAGCTTTTAGAATAAGTGGTAATTTAATTAACATGGTATCAAAGCATTTTGTATCAAAGTAGTTCGATTTTCCTATGTTTTTCTTTCTACGCTGTTTTCTTATTTACCCGAGTAAAAAAAAAAAATCAAGCTTCAGTTTTTAAGTGGGATTAAGCTAAAGCAAACTGCACCCTCTGGCAACCGCAATTAAGAAAGATAATTCAAAATATTTCACATAAAGCATAATTATTTAGATAAGTAATCCAATATCCCTAACAATTGGGCTTTTTATCCTGCAGCCAATTTTGAATAGTCGCGGTGTACAACTTACAACATATGGAAGACACAGTGTGATCAAATAGGCGTCACTGTTGGTGTTGGGTGGCACCACAGTGGCAACGGAAACACAATAAGTGGCAGTCAGTGCAATTAAGGCATCTCGGGCAAGTCTCAGGCAGGTCTCGGGTAAATCCCAAGTAAGTTCCGACAGGGTCTTGTGTAAATCTCAAGCAGGTCCCGATCAAGTTTCAGCAAGGTCTTAGACGTGTCTTGGTAGGATCCGTTGATTAATTAAGAAGCATGTTTCTAATTTTATGTTCTTTACACAGGCTATTTCTTTTCTTTTTCAAACTGGGCCTTTAATTGTTGAATGAGTTGAAGTTGCTGAAGAGAATAATATTTTTGGGCTTATGTTCAATTGGGTTGAAAAAAGAAAAGAAAAAAGAAGAGTTAAAAAATATAAAAACGAACAGGCAGGCCCGACCAAACCAACCAAGTCGACCGATTGCCCACAAAATTTGCTCGACAGTCAACATAGTGCGATATCGACTTATCTTTAACCGGACATCACATAATGTCATAATGTTTGTTTATATTTTGATTTATTATTATGTTAATATTATATTTGTTGTTGTTATTAGTATTTTTATTATTAGGGAATTTATCTAAAATCCTTCCGTTCAATTTTGTTAATCATACATTTTTTCAAAACGCACTGCTTTTTACTAATAAAATATTATTTTTAAAATTTAATTTTAAAAATAAAATATATTAAAATTAAAAAGATCAAGCTGGTCTGGGCCACCCCTATGGCCTAAGGGGTGCCAAACTTCTATGGGTGGTTCGCCACCAGCCATGGGGTGGTTCAGCCACCCCCAAACTTGTCAGGGGTGGCCGAATCACTATGGGGTGGTTCGCCACCCCTCTCATTTTTTTTTTTTTCATAGATCTAGGGTGAACCACCCCATGGTAAGGGGTGGCTATTTTAACCAATCTATGAAAAAAAAAAAAAGGAATTTATATCAGATAGGCGTGGGTCAGAGGCCCAAAATTATTAAATCCTTAAGTTTTTTTTGACAAAAATAGGCATGGGTTAGTCGAGTTGTACCCTAAAATCCATGCTATTTTGCTAACTCGTTACCTTTTTCAAAACGCACCGCTTTTTATACATTAAAATATTAATTTTTTAATTTAATTTTAAAATTAAATCTATTATTAAAAAAATAAAAAATAAAAAAAAGAAGAAGAAGAAGATAACAGGGGTGGCCGAACCACCCCATTGGGGTTGGCTGGGCCACCCCCATGGCCTAAGCCTCCTGTTTTTTTTTTTTTTAATTTGATATTATACGTAGTCCTCGTCATGGGCATGGGCGATACCATCGTGGTTTTCCAGGAAAATATACGAGCGCTTTCATTCCATTCACCTTCTTTGTCTTCTCTCTCTTCTCTCACAAACTCATAGCCCATCCCTCTCTGCTACAAGTGCAACTATTTCTACTTGTTTTTGCCTTATTTTATTGCAGACCCACAAATTCAACCAATCACAGCATTTAGAAGATAACGAACAATATACAAAGAGGAATAAAGAGAGGGAAATTTCCAACATGAAAGGTGAATATGTAGAGCCAAAGAGTGAGGCTTCCAACATGTTCTCCAAGCTTCACCACCAACACCAAAGATCCTCAACAACACCAAAGACCACCAACACCAACAACTCCACCACCCATTTTCTCATCCTTCCACCAAGTCTCCTCCGCTCCACGCCACGTGAATGCCAACAACAAACCTCCAAGATGAGGACAGCGGCCAAGCAACGGTGGACCCACTAACACCATCCTCCGACGAGCCAGCCTGAAGCCTGCATTCAAGGCGGAGATGGAGCCACCATCGAGGTGGTTAGCGGTCAAGGGCCGCCACCGGATCCAAGAACAAGCCCAAGCCTCCGGCTTCATCACCCGGACCCGCGCCATGAGCCCCTATTCTCGAGGTTCCCGGAAACGACATCGTCGAGGCCATTTCCCGCTTCTGCCGCCGCAAGAACATGGGCATCCGTCCTCACCGCTGAACCGCCGCCAACGTCACCCTCCGCCACCCCTCCCCACTCCGCCACAGTCACCTTCCACGGCCGCTCGACATCCTCTCCATCTCCGCCACCTTTCTCACCACCACGCCCTTCCCCATCCCCAATGGCTTCTCAATCTCTCAGGCCCTGTGGGTTCGTCGCGCCTTGTCGCCGAATCCTCATCGCCAGGACTGCCTTCATAATCACCGTCTGGGCCACCTCATCTTCTTCTTCTTTTTTTTTAATTATTTTTTAATAATAGATTTAATTTTAAAATTAAATTAAAAAATTAATATTTTAATGTATAAAAATGGTGCTTTTGAAAAGGGTAATGGAAGTTAGCAAAATAGACGACATGGATTTTAGGGTACAACTCGACTAACCCATGCCTATTTTTGTCAAAAAAAAAACTTAAGGATTTAATAATGGTTCGCCACATCGACGATCCGGGGTGGCCGAACCACCTCATGGTTTCAAGGGGTGAGCCACCCTTTAAGTCTATGAAAAAAAAAATAGGATACTGCCATGGGGTGGTTCGCCACCCCATGGATGAGGTGCTGCCACTTCTATGGGGTGGTTCACCACCCTCTTTTTTTTTTTCTTTTTTTTTTTAATTTTAATATATTTTATTTTTAAAATTAAATTTTTTAAAAATAATATTTTATTGGTAAAAAACGGTGCGTTTTGAAAAAAGGTAACGGCAGTTAACAAAATTGGACGGAAGGATTTTATGATAGGCGTCGATGTACCCATGCTGTTATTTGCCAAAAAAAAACACTTAAGGATTTAATAATTTTGGACCTCCAACCCATGCCTATCTGATATAAATTCCCTTATTATTAACAAAAAGTCGAATGCCAGTACACCACTCACAACACTATCATTGTCACGTCAGAGCTAAAATTTGAGGCACAACTCACTCTCTTTCTTTTTTCATCTTGATTTTAATAAAATATGAAAAATATTAGGTATTCTGTTAGTTTTGAATATTATTGTCTAAAAGTTAGGTGAGAGAAATCAGTGTCAATTTTTTTTTTTTGCTTTTCAAAAAAATAATATCTACATAGAATGAGAAGAGCACTCCGAATTTTCCTTTATATAATCATTGACCCAAAAGTTTACAATAAATATCTACATAGGATGAGAAGAGCACTCAGAATTTTCCTTCATATAATCATTGACCCAAAAGTCTACAATAAATCAACACGTTCTAAAAGTTTAAGATGATTGGAAGAAATAAATTTAATCATTTAATTATATTTTAACACTTTTCTTCCACGGGCTTAAACTCTATTTTAATAGGTGAGTCCCAACATGTAAAATATTTAATTAAAATTAAAGATAAATGTTTAAGACAAAGTTTCAACTCAAAACATTTAGCTAACATACCATGATAGAAAAAATAATCAAATATAAAAATAAAGTTAATAAAGGAAATAAAATAAAACAAAGACAATAATTTTACTTGGTTATAAAAGCCTAATATATGCTACGTGATGATCTGATTCATTTATAAGTTTATAAGCTTATACATGAAATATAATCTTAATCAAATCCCTTAATTCAATTATTGAATCTCATCACATCCTCACCGGTAGCTAGGTTACTTGAATCTGTGATTGTTTTGTTAGTATTTTGAACTTCAATGCCTATTCATCCAAAAAATAATATTTTATTACTTTTTGTCGCCATGGCATGGTTTTGAGGAGGAGCAAGAGAGAAGAAAAATGGGGGGAGGATTCTGAATATTTTATTTTATTTTATTGAGGAGTGGAGTCCACAGAGAGACCACTTTCAGGCTGGATCTTTGGAAAATAGAAGAAAAGTTTGGGAATCTTGAAAGATCCTGAGAGAGACAGAACAGAACACGTGATGCAATTTTTGGGACCTCACAACGCGATGTCCCCTTGGGGCTTGG
Source organism: Carpinus viminea (assembly GCA_013348765.1). Lineage (NCBI taxonomy): Eukaryota > Viridiplantae > Streptophyta > Magnoliopsida > Fagales > Betulaceae > Carpinus > Carpinus viminea. Next base: position 8,438,069 of record CP054674.1, read on the forward strand.
AAGGCCAAGGCTGGACTCCCTCTCTTTGAAATAAGAGGGAGGGAAGAAAAGAAAGAGAGAGAGAGAGAGAGGAGTATCTTGAAGATTCTGCCACGTAGTGGGTGACTGTGACGTTTACCAATCTACGTGTACGTGGTGAGCTACTGAGCTTTGCTTTGCTCTGTGTATTGGCTGCTAATTTGTCGTGCATATATGCACCTTGCCCAGGCCGGATTGGTTTAAATCCTAAAGTCTTTTGGAAATGCCGTCTGCCTAGATAATTTTTTATTAACGTGACATTTAAAATATATTTTAGATTATGATTTTAAAAGGTTATTTTTATTACGTATATAACATTTCCTTTTCTATTATTACAAAAACCCTTGTCACCTTTTTGGATGACTCCACTATGAATATGGAATTCCACGTATATTTTGCTTTAGTTTGTGGGTGACGAGGGCTTGTTGATGCAAAGTGAAAACAAAATTGAATCTCTAAACCCAAACTCTAGATCTACGGTCTAATATGATTATAATTGGGCCATTCACGTACGTAATTACTCCAATTGCTACGACTTTTTAGGTCTACACAAGTTTTCAATAGATCAAAAGAGTATACGACAAGCTTCCCCAAAGTTGCCCTATTAAATAATTCTTGATGCTGATATCATATCTATTACGTATAACTCCATGTTGTTTGTGATAGTTGAGAACAATTGATGGATCTTTAATGAGTTATATATATTGGTAACTACAATTAGATTTGAAGCACTTTTCCGATCATGTTACATGGATTCCAATTCCATCCGACTTTTTCTGATCACTTTTCGCATTGCACCAATAAAATTAACATTCTATATATACACATTAAATTTAATTAGAAATAAAATGACTGAGTTGCTTTAATTGTCTTAAAAAAATCTTATGAAATGGACCATGATAGCTAGGAATAGGAATAAGCCACGACTTAATTCAAAATCAATCAAATGCCTATTACCCAATCAAAATCAAAGTTTTCCAATAAATATGGATGGAGGTTAAGTAGAAATGAAACTATTAGAATATATATTTTATAATATTCTCTATATTTTTAGACTTTCTATCATTGAGTCACCTCCTTATTTAGTTTAGGTTTTCTTGTTCACAATTTCTTTATCTCTCTATAAATATTACACGTTATAATATTACAGTTTTACCATATACTTCAATAGCCAAAGATGTAGTCCTAACAATATTCATAAATCATAAGTCTTTTTCTCATTCTGCTTTCACTCTCTTTCTTTCATATTATGTATTTTTACAGATTGATTTGCTTTAATTATATGAAGAATCCATTGGAATAAGAATCAAATAATGTGACTTGCTTCAAAATCAATTGTGTTACACTAGGTACGCTAGAATGATGGTTACCTAGGAATAGGAATAAGAATTACCATAAGTATAAGAAGCTAAAATAAAATCGCCATTCTGTTCATTTGTTTGGTGACAACACAAGAATAACCAAAATTTTCAATTGGAAAAAGAATCAGATTTCAACCATATTTCGTAAAACACCCTTTACTTATAAAAATACTGAAGGAGATGGTGGTTGGTGATGGCAGAGGGCCTCTAAAGACGATAATAATCGATGACAAAGGGGTGTCATTGGAGATGACATCAAATGGTGGCTAGTGATTAACGGGGGGTTGCTAGAGATGAAGACAAACGATGGACAATGATAATGGAGGGTCGTCGAAGACGATGGCAATTGGTGGTCGATCGATGACAATATAGAGGGCTTCTGAAGATGGAGACAAATAACGGCAATTGACAACAAAAGGTCTTCAAAGACGCCACCAAACAGTGGTCAGTGACAGCACTGCCAAATATGGTTATAGCTGACTAGGAATGGGCTAAACTGGAAAATGGTCGATGGCGAGTGATGGACGAAACCAGATGGTGGCCAACGAAGGCATCAAATACAATTTTTTTTTCTCTAAAAAAAAAGAATGATAGTTGTAAAAAAGAATGGTATCAAAAGTCTTAAGTTGTGTTTGCAAAGTTCTCTTTCTCTACTTCTTTCCCTTTTCTTGGAAATTAAAGTTCAATTATTTTCTTTACATTAGCAAACAAAATTTGTTTTGTTTTTTTTCTTTTCACATAAGAATAAAAGTTCATTTCACCATTATATTATATTAATAAATTTAAACAAGACAAAAATAAGAAGAAAAAAGAAAAAAAAATTCTAGTCCACTAAAAAATGCGAATTCCCAGAGCTTAGGCACAAAACACGAGTTAATGAGGTCCCATCAGAGTCCGGCCCCGGGAACATAAGACAAAATGACAGTGGAAATGATACAATGGACACAAACCAATCGCGTCTCTGACGCGCCGTGACTCATCCTCAACTGCCTCATTTTGGGAGTGCGCTTACATCTATAAAATACACACGTTTATATTTAATTAATAATTTTTGGAGAAAATTTCACTTGGCCTTATGAATTTTCATCTAATTTTACAAATCTTTTGAATTTTCAAATTTTTTTTTGGAAAAACTTCATTTTTTCTCTTGAAGTTTACAGATATTTTTCTATTAAACTTTATTTTTTTTAATTTTACTGATTGCAAAACTATACTATTTTCAAAACAAATTTTTTCGTATAGGTAAAAAAAAACCCAAACTTTAATACACCAAAGTGAAAATTGAACATTAATATAAAAGTGGCCAAACTTCGCGTAGTAAAATCAAGTTTCCTTTTTATTTTAAATCCTTGAACTTTCAATTACTCTCAAGTAGAATCATTCAATTAATTTTAGCCATTAAAAATATAAAATAAAATAAAATGTCCTTGATTTTTATTTTAAATAAAAAAATGTTTTAAAAGTTGAAATTTTATACAAAAGTTAGGGATATAAACGTCATATAATGTTTAAAATTTGATAAAGGAGTTCACATTAAGAGTAATTGAAAGTTTAAAGTCCAAAATGAGAGATTTTGAAGTTAAAGCGATTTATAAAATTGAGTAGAAGTTTAAGAGGTTAAAGTGAAGTTTTTCCTAATTTTTTTTCTACAAGAAATACTAAATGCTTTTCTAGTTTTTTTTTTTTTGGTATCTTCTAAATAAATTAATAATTAATAATAATTTTAAATTTAACAATAATTTTTAAAATATATCACAATTAAAAAGATTAAAAAAAAGCACGAGGAGAAAAATTAACATTTTTTAATATATACATCCAAAAAGCTTGGTCATCGTGTTAAGCAAATCCAGCCAATCACCGATCTTATCACCTCTTTGTCATCCGCTAATCATATTACACATTTGCGTTCCCAGTATGCAGAGACAGCGGTACTCATCCGATTTTCTTTATTAATTTTAAATTAATTTTTAGTCCGCCGCCTTCCTATTTGCCACCCAGATACAAGGAGACACGAACCTACAGCCTACAGCCCACCTGGACCACGCTTTTCTGCTCCTTTTGCATTATTTGGCGCTCGTGTCTTAGTTGTTCGCGCCTTTTCCACTCTCCTAAGAGCATCTCCAGCAGACTCTCTATAAGGGGTCTGTTCCCTATGTATAGGAATATGTCTAAAAATCATAAAATATATATATATCTATTACAATCCTTGTGAATATTATAAGCATAAAAATACACTCTCTCTCCTCTCAGCACATCTCTCTCCTCTTCTCCTCTCGCACCTCACCCACAACACTCCTTTCCCTTCATCAAATCCAAAGGGCTTGCGATCCGGAGAAGAAGACCAATCCTTTATCGCCTTCAACTCCTCGACGACCTCCAAACCCTCGCCAATCCGACCCCAAGCCCTCCTCAGGTACTTCAAGGCCCTGCCTGTGGAGACCCGCTTCCCAATTTGAGTTGAGAGGCACCCCAAGATTGGAGGGTTGATCAGCAGCATTCCTCCAACGCCATGACATGCTCCATGGTGATGATCTGAATCGATGGGTATTCGAGGTTCTTGTTTTCGATTATCCTTTGCACTCCTCGTACATGTCATGAAGATCTTGAGTTTGGGAAGCCCTCTTAAATTTTCAGGCTAAACCTCGCCGCCTGCTCAAATCAAGAGGAAAGGAAAGGAAGAAGATGGGAGCTGGAGTTTGAGGAGAGGAAAGGAAGAAGATGGAGTTGAGATGAGAGAGAAATAATTAAAATAAAGGAAAAAAAGTAATAAAAATAATATTTTAATGTTATAGGGAATGATTAAGGGAAGCTGTTGGAAGACATTTTGATATAGGGATGTAAAAAGTAGTTTGGATCCTTACATGTAGGGAACGGGACAAGGAAGCTACTGGGAATGCTCTAAAGCTGATAAGCTTATTATTATGGGATTTGTTAAGAATTCTTTTCGTAATATTTTTTTGGTGTTTTTTTAAGTCTTATCAGAATATGATTTAAGAAAAAAATAAAATTATAGTATCATTTTTTTGTTAATAAATTAATTTTTATGAGTTAATAGTTAGGTTCTAATGCTTTAAAACTTGTTTTTGAATTCAAAACTAAAATCTAAGAGTGGAAGCTTAACCCTTTAAAAATAGTATCACCAAAAATAGATTTGATCATCCTAAATTTGATGCTAATGCTTCAATTTTAATGTTAATACCTCACAAATTTGGTGCTAATGCCTCAAATTTGGTACTAATGCCTAAAAAAACCGGTGGTGGAGATCACTACAATTTTATTTTTTCTTAAATAATGTTTTTTAAAAACCTAGATAACGTAGGAACCTCTAACATTTTCCTATTATTATTATAGCATTTTTTGATAATTGAATTAAATCATATTTAAAAGTATTTAAATCTGATTTGATATGGGTATCCCATACATTTTTGTATTTTCTCTGCTTTCCTTTAAAGAATAAAAATAAAATATAATTATTTTGGCTTTATTACGTAGACATAAGCTATATATACATACCGTCGGTCCACAGGGGCGGAACCAGACATTGAGGTGTGGGGGGACAAAACTGAAAAAAATTTAAAATTTAAGGATATTTAGACAAATCAAAGATGTGTTGCAAACTTGTTGATTAACCTTCTTGCTGCAATTGGCAAATTAAGTAGGCCACGCAAACTCTATTATTTGACTTTTCCTTTCTTTCTTTCTTTTTTTTTTTTTCTTTTTTTTATACACACACAGAGTTACGAATCCATTTCGAAACTTATCAAGAAAGAATTTATTAATTAAAGGAAGGAAGCAGGAACAACGTGAAACAGCAGAACAAGTACTTCCCTATAATATACGTCGATCCTTCATCAGATAACTACAACCCTACGTTTACTTACTCACCATGACAAGAAGGATAAGGATCCTTAATTAATTTGCAATTTCTATGTGGAATTCGGATAGATAATTATTTTAGATTTCAGTTCTTAAATATATATTAGTAATAAGAAGAGAAAATAAAAATTTTGTTCTTCAAGAGGGGAGGGGGACATCCAATGTTCGTGATAGATTAAATTTATTGTTTGTAAGTTAAATATTAATTTGAGCATTAATTCCAAATAAAATAAGTTATCGCTCACAACCATGGTTCTGCCATTTTCTGAGCTCCACCGAAATCTGGACCAGAACAGACTGGATCCGGTTGAACGTACAAGATACTCCAACTAGCTCGGATTCTGTATTATTCTCTGTCCTGCCTACAAAATTAGTAAAACTTGTTGCAAGAAATTCTGTCCCAAAATATTTATTTTATTTTATTTAAAATGACGAGATTATATATATATCATTGAAATAATAATAAATAAATAAAAATGTATCATTAATAAAAGGTTTTTTTTTATCATTAATATAAAAATAGAAAAATAAGAACTTCCAGTTTTACAAAATGAATAATATTTGTATTAAAAAAAAGAAGAAGGAAATAATTAAAATCAACGGTTCAGACCGGGATCTAATAAAAATAACCGACAGAATTGGCAGATTCCTTGAGAAAGGTAAAATCAGAGGTAATTTAAAAACGGAAAGGAACAACCCGAAACAAGTGGGGGAAGAGAAAAGGCACAAAAACACAGATACAAGAAGAAGAGGAATCCAACTCATAATTAAAATTCAATTAATAGCTACTTGGAGTCCGCGACGGCCTATTTAATGCACCAAACCACTGCAATTTCGTAGTCAGAGTGAACACACACACACAGAACTACACAAGGCTAAAAAAAGGGAGGAGCGTGCGTGAGACGAAGAGACAACACAAAAAAAATGGGAGGGTGGGCTATTGCTGTGCATGGAGGCGCTGGAGTGGACCCAAATCTCCCTCAACAGCGTCAAGAGGAGGCCAAACAACTCCTTACTCGCTGCCTTAATCTCGGGATCTCCGCTCTTCGTTCCAACCTTTCTGCCATTGACGTCGTCGAACTCGTTGTATGTGTATCTTTTTATGATTTGCGCTTCCTTTTTTCTTCTTCAAATTTGCTTGTTTTTCGCCATGCGCGCAGCCACCAAAAGCGTTAGAAAGGAAACGGCTGCTACTTTATAGTGCCATGGCATTGGTCGATCTTCCTATAACGCCGCTGCCGCGTAAAGGGAAATAAAAATAGAGAAGGGGGTGGCTGCTACTTTTATGTCGTTTCTTGCATTTTCTAGGAAAACAAACAAGCCTCTAGAGGGAAAATGCGATTTAGCCGCCTCTTCCCTCTGTTTTTAGTTGTTTACCCGATTTTTTCAAAAAATCGTTTTGGTCACGGTTGAATGCCAAATGGCGCTGCATGTTGGAGTTTGTTACTGATAAAGCAACCGTCACATTAATTATTTGTGTGTGGAATACAGGTCAGAGAACTGGAAACCGATCCTCTGTTCAATTCTGGCCGTGGATCTGCCCTGACGGCGAAAGGAACCGCGGAGATGGAAGCGAGCATCATGGATGGGCATGGGAGAAGATGCGGCGCCGTTTCGGGCTTGACCACCGTCAAGAACCCGGTCTCTCTCGCCAGACTCGTGATGGACAAATCTCCCCACTCCTACCTCGCCTTTTCTGGTGCGGAAGAGTTCGCCAGGCAGCAGGTCTAATTTACCATTTTACCATCTTACTTAACCACCTTTTCAAGAAAAAAACCTTCGGCGACAGCTTTCATGGCACGTGTAGGAAGATCTTATCAGCCGCCCCCTTCTATTTATTATTATTTTTTGTTATTCCCACGTGTCTCTGTTTTTGTCTATCTTAATCTAATAATTGAAACAAAAAAAGAAAGAAAAAACAAAAAAGAAAAGATTTTTTTAATCCTGGAACTATTCCTGAGCACTCTTGTCGTGGATCTTCTTGCCTTTCGTTTGCTTAATCATCTTTAATTTTGGTCATGGTTGTTTTGACTTTTGCAGGGTGTGGAGGTTGTCGACAATGAATATTTCATCACGGAAGAAAACGTGGGAATGCTGAAATTGGCAAAGGAGGCGAACTCCATCGTGGTACGTACGTTGAATGTCTCTTTAAGAAATCATACCAATCTACGCGGGTGACTAACTTCCGCAATTTCCGGATCATCAGTTTGATTACAGGATTCCAGCCGTTGGATTGGAGACATGCGGCGCCGTTGCGGAGAGTCAATTATGATGAACGGGCTCCCAATCAGCGTGTACGCGCCGGAGACGGTTGGGTGCGTGGTGGTGGACAGCCAGGGCCGGTGCGCGGCAGCCACGTCGACCGGTGGGCTGATGAACAAGATGAGCGGTCGCATTGGAGACTCGCCCATGATAGGCGCTGGGACGTACGCGTGTAATATATGTGGGGTGTCGTGCACCGGAGAAGGGGAGGCCATCATACGGGGCACCCTGGCGCGTGAGGTGGGGGCAGTGATGGAGTACAAGGGCCTGGGCCTTCAGGACGCGGTGGACTTCGTGATAAAGGAGCGGCTCGATGAAGGGAAGGCTGGGCTGATAGCTGTGTCAAATAAAGGGGAAGTGGCTTGTGGGTTCAACACAACGGGGATGTTCAGGGGCTTTGCTAGTGAGGATGGGTTCATGGAGGTTGGTATTTGGGATTAGAGGGGTTTGCCCCTAGGCCCTAGCTAGCTAATTTGTGTGTCGTTTCCATCCTCACTCCTGCTCTCTGCTCTGCTATTTAGCGTTTTGTTTGATGTAATAGAAATCTTAGACGAATCTTGGAAATAATTTGCCAAGTCTTTTCCAAGTCTATTATTTTGATTTTTTTTGTTGCCAATAATGGTGCCTTGGATGGGAACAGCTAGCCCAACGCCACTAAACAACTAATATTGATAGGGAACAAGTAGTCCATCAAGTGATGAATTGATGGTGAAAGATAATTATTTATTAAATAAATAAATAATAATAATAATTAAAGACCACTTTTTAATGTCACATTATTACAAATATATATACAATTATGTAATAATCTACTAAAAAGATGCGAAATGTTTACGGGGCATTGTTGGAAAGAAACAAATAAAATAGCATTTGATAGGGTATCGTTCAAATGCACCTTTCAAGGTGCTTAAGAATTCTAAAGGGCTTTTATTATCTGTAATGTTGTTGTTCTTCTTTCTTGTAACTTTGTGTTAGCTTTTGTTAACTCCGATCTAGTTAGGTTTTGGATTACTTAAGAATTTTAAAGGGCTTTTATTATTTGTAATGTTGTTGTGTTTTTTCTTGTAACTTTGTGTTGGCTTTTGTTAATCCCGATCCAGTTAGGTTTTGAACTCCTCATCTATGTAGTTTATTTTTTGTTTTTGTTTGGAAACCTTTTTTCCATTATTACTGTACATTTAAATCTCCATGGCTTTTGCAAAAGTCTGTTTAGATGCTTTATAGGAGTATTTGTACTCTCAATGGCTTCATCTATCAGATTGCGCCGTAGCAAGAGTTTTCTCGTGCTACATTCGCAGATGTTTTTCATTTTCACTTTCATTGAGGAATTTGTAGTTTTTTGGATTGGGTTAATCTACCTAAAGCTATTTAGTTTTATGTGTTTGTCTTGTATCTTTCTTACTCTTATATTTTAATGTTAAGTTGTTTGTTACAAAAAATAATAATAATAAATAAATAAATAAATCTAAAGGGCAGCTAGCTAGCTAGGTTTTTGTTTAGTCTCCTGATATCATCTTCTTTTATATCTTAAATAATTATTTAAAATCATTCAAAAGAAGAAGAATTAATTTAACAGTATCACACCTATTACGTATGTTATTTTAGACATAACATGGTTTAAATGACTTTTATATTAATTACTTAAGAAAAATATATAAGTTAAAACACGCTATATCAATTGGTATTATATTGATTGGGTGTAGCAAATTAGCTATAATACTCAGAAAAAAGTTTAAAGTAAGGAAAAAAATGATGGACGATTGGGCAAAAGAAAAAAAAAATTGTCTGTTTTTAAATTAGTGAATTACTATAATAATCTTGAAACGTGGTTAATTCATTTATTTTGATGATCAATAATGCATATTGCTTATAATAATAATAATAAAACCTATTTTCGACAACATTATTTTTCCATGTTCTAATGCCACTGGTGGAAAAAGACTACGAAATCATTTTCCTAGGAATCAGATTCTAGGAACACAACCATGTTCATAAATTTGGCGATGATTGTATATAAAACTATTTGTTTTTCTTATGAGTTATTGCCGCCATTACCTGACATAGCGAATAGAAATTTTATGGAATATAAATATTGCCGGATGGAACTTTTGGTGCGGGATGGAATATATAGTTTGATTCAATTATATTAAACTTTAAATTACAATAATGTTTCTATCAAATCTCAACGAGTTTTGAGCGGATCCCGATAAAGTCTTGATGAAGTATTTGCTGTATCTCAGCTAGGTTTTTGTGAGTCCTGGGTGGGGTCTTGACTAGGTTCTAGTAGTATTTCAACTAAGTTCCAACGATAACTCGATCAGGTTTCAGTGAGTCCTGATTATATTTCAATGGTCTTGATTAAATCCTAGTAGTGTTCGACAGTTTGAGCAAAGTCTCAATGAGGTCCCGATCGAATTTAGACATTGCCCCAATGAAGTCCCAACGACATTATGGCGGTGGTGTTCTTAATTTGTTAAAGCACAATATTCAGACTCAACCTCTACTACAGCCATTTTTCATTTTGGGAGTGATGTTCTTTGTTAATCTCAAGTTCTTTTTCTTTTTCTCTTAATCGGCAACCTTCCCAATTGAGTCACCATGATTCGTATATATACCAAACTCAAACTCAAATCTCAACTTTTTTTGTGACCATGGACGGACCAAGGGGCCATGCCCTCAACCACCCCCCCCCCATCCCAAACCTTCCAAAATTTGTTTAAAAAAATATAAATTTAGGAAATTATTTTATGTCATTAATAGAAATCTTAGGTATCTTGGAAATAAAATGCCAAGTCTTTTCGATGTGGTACGAGGGCATCAATCTGTCTCTCTTATTTCGATTTCTGTTGCTCAAGAGTCAATAATGGTGCCTTCGATGAGAACAACCCAACGCCACTACACAATGATGGTGCCTTTGATAGGAAGAGCACAACGCCACTACACAATGATCGTGCCTTTGATAGGAAATTAGGAATAGGAACACGTACTAGTCAAATATGTTATCCAAAAGCTCGAATCTTAATCAATATTTCTTATCAGCATAGACCATAACAAATTTGATGAATTGACGATAAAAATTAAATAATTACTTAAGGTCTATTTATGATTGTGGTTTTAATAAGTGTGATTTTAATAATTATGTTTTTTTGAAATTGCACATGTGTTTGATAAAATATGATAAAAATATATTTTTTTTTCTATCAGTTGAATGTTTGGATAATATTAACATATAATTTCGGTTTCATTGACAAATTACCAATAAGAACATTTGTTTATAAAAGTAAAATAACTAATATTGTCTATAAGCCTCAATTTTAACACTGTTGCAAACAAAAGTATGACTTCATAGTCCTACATAGATATTATTTTCAAGTAAGAGAAATAAGAGCAACTTTTTTTTTTTTTTGTAGAAAATAATATCCATCTAAGATTAAGCCATGAGAACACCTAACATTCCCCTTTAACTTTTGTCTATAAGCCTCCATTATAATATTGACATTAACTTCTTTTTTCTTGATAATAAAGAAGAGATTTTTTAACATATTTTAGGTGGATATTTTTGGAATTTTTTTTCATTCTTGCTCAAAAATTTGGTAATTATTGTGCAAAATATTTATTATACGAAATCGTGATTTTGCCTTAAATTCATGCATTTTCAAATACGCACCCCCTAGCCTACTTATAAAAATTGTGAATTTTTTTTTCCTTTTTTTAGATTATGCGTGTTTTTTAAATCACAATGTTAAACGCTTTTCGTTTTGTAATTTCTTTTAAAAATGAGAAATGTTACACATCCCAAATTTTGGTTCGCAAATGATGTATTAACATCCTATGAATTGGTAATATACTTCTCAAAATAATAAATCTCATGAGATGGTGACACATCATTTTCGAACTAACTTTTAGAAAAAAAAAAAAATTGGAATGTGCAACACTCCTTTTTAAAATACAAATTATTCTTACGAAATTATAATTCCAAATGCACCCTTAATATTACCCAAAAGAAGAAGATGAAATATTTAATTGGGGTTTGCTAAGGGTTCTCCCCGTAGTGTTCTCCTGGCGTTCTCCCAATCTTACGTATAATATGATTTAAGAAAAAATAAAATTGTAATACCCTTTTTTTGTCAACCGATTAATTTTTATGAGTTAATAGTTAGGTTCTAATACTTTAAAACTTGTTTTTAGATTCAAAATTAAAACCTAAGGGTGAAAGGTTAACCATTTAGAGATGGTATCACCCAAAATTGATTTGATCATCCTAAATTTGGTGCTAATGCCTCAATTTTGATACTAATGCCTCACAAATTTGGTACTAATGCCTCAATTTTGGTGTTAATGCCTAAAAAAATCGGTGGTGGAGGCCACTATAATTTTATTTTTTCTTAAATCATGTTTTATGTAAGATTGGGAAAGCCAAGAGAACCTAGGGGAGAACCCCTAGCATTTTCCTATTTAATTAATATCACTCAAAATAGGAAGAAAAATTGTTTAATCTAGTATCTTTACGCGAAGAAATAGGGGTTTGTTAGTATTTATAGCATTCTCTTTCTTTATTAGTTTCCTTATTCTTAAATAGTATTTTTAAGAGCAATATCCTCATATAATATCAGTCACAAAAGTAATTATACAATGCCACTCTTAAGAAGGTCACTTAAGAAAAAATAGTTTGTCTATTTTAAATTAGTGAATTACTATAATAACCTTGAAAAGTGGTTAATTCATTTATTTTGATGATCAATAATATTAATGCATATAAAACCTATTTTCGACAACGTTATATATATATATATATATATATATATATATATATATATATATATAATAACAAGATAATTGAAAGATAAGACTGAAGTTTTATATATATGAAAACTTACAATCAAACATAAGCTTTGAAGCTTTGAAATGGAAGACAAAGTACAGAGAGCAAAATGGTTACAGAATACAAGAGCAGGTTTTCGAGGTGAAGGCTTAGATGGTTGTAAGCTTCTGCCTCAAAAGGGGAAGGAGAGTTACATTTATAGATGAAGGTATCCCTTCGTTTTCAGAATTACATTATTATAAAAGTAAACAGTAAACAGTAAAAGATACATCACTGTAGTGTCGGCAGAGCACAGGAGCAATTCACATGCAGAACAGCAACAGTGTAAAAGTATAACATCCAAAATTTCTTTCGGTGAAGAATCTTTCTTTCATAGGGTAGGAACCCTTTGCAGCAAATAATCAAGTCATAAGGACAAGGGGGCATCATGACTCTTTGAAAGAGTCAAAATTTCATAATGATTCATCATTTCTTCTTTAGACTTTGGTATTTTGGAGCCATTTCCATAGGATTTCGTGGAAGAGCACCAAATCTGCATAGGACAAAGGTCCTTGTTGTCAAGAAGCATAGGACTTAAGTCCTTACAAGTCTTCTAGTCCTGGGATATCATCACCAAAACTAGAATTTCCCAAGAAATCTCGTGAGGATCATAGATAGGGGAGGCGAGTCTTCTTCATCATCACTTCTTCTTTTTCCAGAGCAATCATTTGTTGTAATAAAACTTTCTTCATTTCTTTCTTTGATAAAGAATTGGAGGAAGATGCAGGAGAGGTGGTAGTCAAAGCTTTGGTGGAAGTATTTCCAATAGGCTTTGGAGAAATTGTAGAAGGCAATGGAACATTTTGGGCTTTGGGAGCCTGAGCCATTCGCTTAACTTCTTCAATAATAAAATCCATCCGGGGGAATTTATCCCACCATTTACAAAACCAGTGTCTTTCAACACGATTTCCCACAATAACATATTGCCATTTAAGAATCCAGATGTTGAACATTTTGGCAAATGAAAGATTATAGGAAAATTAAGGAAGGATTACATAGCCGAAGTTTTTCAAAACTTGGCTTAGAAACATAGCGAAGGCTTCAAAGAAACATCAAAAGGGTCAAAGGAGTGACCAAAGTGCTGGAGTAGGATGTGAAGAAATTTCATTCCCTAAGGAAGGAGCAAATCTATTTGCCAACTTTTCGAGATATATGGGTAGAGTTTTGGACTCATGAAATTACGAGCGATTTTCCTTTGTCTTCTTAGGACCCATCATGAAAAATTCACAGTAAGGAAATCAGGAATAGAGTTCTCAGATCCTATATTCAATATCAAAATCAAATGCACTCAAAATGGCTTGCCATCTTGCAAAAATCTGTTTAGATGCAATATTTTCAACATCCTTTTTCAAAATATATTTTGCGATTTACAATCAATTCTTAGGAGAAATTTTTGATTTAGTAAATCGATTGAAATTTAGTAATACATAGTACAATAGAAAGAATTTCTTTCTTAATAGTACTGTAATTAGATTGCGTGATATTCCTGATCCGTAATGGAAACGAACAATTTGTTCAGAGATCTCGGTGAAACACGTTGTTCGAATACCTCCAAAGCCAATTTCGACGGCCAACAATTTTAAATGCATGATCAGATGGAATGCCAAGACAAGGAGAGTCTTGACATGGATTTTGATCCTTAACAATAGCGAGTGTGCATCATCAAGGAGACGGATTGCCCATCTGTCAAACAAAGGCTTACAATATTTTCGCAAGTCTTTGTAGAAATCAAGAATATAATTGAGGGAGCCAAGGAATCTTTGGAGCTGAGTTTTTTTCTAGGATGACATCTGAAATTTATCAAAAATTGAATGGCTCTATCAATGGGTCGTATTTTCCTTGAAATGTCAAAACCAAGGAATCTAATCTTGGTTTGGAATAATTTAATTTTTGAGGTAGACACAACAAGACCATTGTGTTTTATAGTTTCAAGGAAGGCATTCAGATGTTTCCAATGTTCTTCAATACTTTTGGAGAAGATCAAACATCGTCAATATAAACAATAAAATGGGAGAAAGGTTGAAGATGTCATTCATGATATTTTGGAATTCACTGGTGCATTCTTCAAACCAAAAGGCATGACATTCCACTCATAATGACCAAAAGGAGTGGTGAAGGCGTCTTATACCTATCTTCATTATATATCCGAATTTGCCAAAATCCAGATTTCATGTCAAATTTGGAAAAACTAATGCATCACTCAAGCGGCTAACAGGTCTTTCCTATTTGGGATAGGATACCTAATCCATTCAAGCACATCATTGAGGGGTTTGTAATTGATGACCAATAACTGGGGACACCTCTCTCAATCTCTGCATTTTTTCTAACATAAAAGCAGCACAAGACCAAGGATTTACTCTTAATTATTCCCTTAGCAAGCAAATCGAAATTTCTTTTTGACAAAATCTAAGAGCTCGATTCATTTGAATGGGGAGCCTTAGTGGGGATTTTCTTTTGAAAAATCTTTGACATAAGGAAGAGAAACTATGTGTTTCTTTCTATGCCAAAATGCATTAGGTAAATCGTAACAAATGAATCAATAATTTTATTCTGAAAAGCAACAATTTTTGACTGAAGCAACTTGTCAGAAATCTGTTCAGAAATTCTTTTATACATAACATCTTGTTTGAGAAAATTAAGATGTTTTGTTTTTGCAGAAATCAAATTCATAGATCGATGACAAACATCAACCTCAAATTTAGAAGCAAATTGAAAATGTATGGGAACTCCCATAACATTGGTTTTTATACCATGCATATCAGCATTGAAAGGGTATATCATGGCAATAAAAGGCATACCAAGTATAACCTGTTCAGACATATTTTTATAAAATGTAAGGAGTGTGGAAACAAGTTTTATTTTGACAAACATGAGCATTATTTAATTCAAAATTAATTTGCATTCTATTTCCACTGGCAGAAGAAAGAGTTTCCATAGATTTCTCAAAATATCTACTGGGGACTAATCCTTCTTGGATACAATTCAAATCAGCACCAGTATCAACCAAAGCAATTGCATCAAAAGAATAATCTTTTGCAACAATAATATGAACTTTAGTATACCATTTAGGAGGAAATACTTTGTTTAACAAACTAATAGCCGAAAATCATTAGGAAACATATTGTCGATTGTACTTCATTAGTATGCTCGGAAGATTCGAATTTGCAGTTTTTTCATCTTCATTATCGAATTGCATTCAGAAAACTTGATTTAGTTTTGTAAGAACAATTTCTTGTTCTAAGGCTTTATTATTAGTTTTCAAAACATTTATTTCCTTCTTTAACTCAACAATATCATTCTTGATATTACTAATCTCATCTTTGCAAATCGATATAGTAACAACTTTGGTTTTGGGTTTAGAAAACCTTTCCAAAGTTTCTTCAAGAGATATTTTTGACGTGGAAGGAGTTTTTCTTTTAGTCATGAGTTTCTTGAGTTTTTGAAGATATTCTTCTTTTAACTCAGATTCTCAATTTGAGATATAAGTTTTAATAACATATCTTCATGTTCTTCGATTTTAGTTAAAACAAAACTTTCTTATTGCACAAGAATCAAAACAACCAATTTTTACCTCTTCATCGTGAAGAATAGGAACTTGCAAAATGATAATCAAGATCATCCGGGTTAATATGTCTTCATCAAGTATAATCGTAAAAGTATTATTTTGAAGAATTTGAAAATGTTATGTTTTCGCTTGAAATATTTAAAGCATTAATTTCTTGTTTAATCTTTTTGGGAGGTTTAGACATTTGTCGGAAAAGTGTCCTGTTTCTCCACTAAAACATTTTCCTTTAGAAAAATATTTTTCAAATTTAGATTCAGGTTTCTTTCTTTTATCTTTCTTGAATTTTTAGGAAAATTCTTTGAAGTAGAAGGCTTATTAAATTTTCTTTTCTTATAAGTATTATAATATGGAGTAGGTTCTCTTGGAGAACTTTTAG
Organism: Carpinus viminea; assembly: GCA_013348765.1. NCBI lineage: Eukaryota > Viridiplantae > Streptophyta > Magnoliopsida > Fagales > Betulaceae > Carpinus > Carpinus viminea. The sequence goes on from CP054674.1 coordinate 8,454,388, forward strand.
ATTTTTCCTTTTTGCCTTGGATGGGGCAATAGGACTAATCCAAACTGTTCGTTACCCATTTCATATTTCATCTTTTTAGAATTTTTTAATTGTTGTCTAAGCAACTTTTGATCAATACACATCCTAATACCGAGTTTCTTGACTGTAGAAAACATTTCACCATAAGTGAGGTTTTCATAGTCAATCATCCCCGTAGTAGGGTCTAGTAATTCTTCTTTAACCTTATGAGCAAATAATGAAGGTAATCCGTCAATAAATTTTTCCTTCCAATAAGGTTTATTACTATCAACTTTAAGCATAACACGAGAATGAAAAACATCTTGATACCATCTATAATCAGACATAGTAGGACATCTAAGGTTATTCAAAACATCAGAAATCCTTGCAGTGATATTAGAAGGAGTGCCAATAAAATGCTTAATAATTGTATATATCAAAGTATTCACATCAGTTCCCATGCCAACCCGTTCATTGAAAATAGGGAAACCGTCGTCACCCTTTTTAACTGCTTTCCTAATTCCTTCTCTAGTTTCTTCAGTGAGATGTTTATCCCACCAAGAGCGAAGGGTACCAGAAAAACCAGTGGCAAGAAGATCAACAATTTCAGGTTGAGACAAATTTTGATTTGTATCATAAGCAATAGCAACCATAGACATATGATTCATCTTATTCAACAATTCTTGTTCAGACAAACCATCAATATTCCATTCATATATTTTATCAGAAGAAACAGAAAATTGTGTTTGAAGGAATCTTTCTTCAAACTGCAAATCTGGAGGAGTTGGTCTGGAGTACCAATTTTTTGTAAAACCAACAGATTTAGGATTATTATAAATTCTTTGAACTTTTGGTTCCGGATCAACTTTCCCAAAAGTTTCTTCAAGCATCTTAATATCAGCATCAGTGAAACTATCTGAGGTAGAGGAATCAGAATCATGTAAGGGAAAGGAAAGGGGAGAAATCATTTTTTCAAGAACTGGCTTGGGAAATCTTTAAATCGAAAGCATTTCTTCAATTTTTCCATAGTCTTTGACTTTGGTTTCAAACCAAGAGATTTTCTATTATCAGGAAGAGAAATCAAAGGATCTTCTTTTGGAGAAGCAGAAAACTTTTCTTCAATACGATCAAGCTGTTGCCCAATAGTATGAAGGGATTGGTTGACAAAATTATTTTGTTCAATCATTGCCTTAGAATAATCAGGATAATTTTCTGCTGTCATTTTGAAAGGGAAGCTTTAACAGTGACTCCTTTAACATCTATCAAGATTTTTTCAAGAGGAGGATGGGAAGCATTGACAACAGTTTTGTCTTCTTTTATAAATTTCTTTTTGACAACATTCAACGTGTTGTCATCAAGAGGGAAATATTTTTGCAAAAAGTCAAAAACAAAATATGTCTTCGAGAAGAAATCATTTTTTCAGTCCATTGGACTTTGATTTGATCTCTCTCTTTTTCAGAAAATTTGGCACGGTAAGCATGTCTAAAAATTTGATTTTCTTTTGAAGAAAAATCTTTATGCAAAGCCGTCCAATCAATTTGGTCAAAGAAATTCCAAGTAGGGGTTTCAGCATTTAAAACATACAATTCATTGGGAATTTGATGAGGAGGAGGAGGAGCTTGAGGAGGAAGAGGACCATTTACATCTGAAGCAGAAGGGGAAAGAGATCCACTGTCATCCTCGTCTCCTTTAGGAGGATGAGATCTAGTTGAATAAAATGCTTGAGAAATTTGGGAATTTGCAGTATCATCCCCAATTCCTTTCACAGTTTTCCCTTTCATTCTAGCAGCTTCAGCAAGCAAAGCATCAATTTCTTTATCTCTGTTCCTAATTCCTTCAGTGGTAGAAGAACCAGCAAAGGAATTCCTCCTATTATCAATAGGAAGAGGTCTTTGAACACGACTAGAAAGATTGAGATCTGCAAAATTGATCTTAACATCTCCATTCATATACTGCTCTATTATGTCTACATCAGAAGATCTAGACGCAAAAGTGGTTGGTTTTGAAATACTTTCCAAAATCCATTCATTGGGTAGATTCAGTTTATCCCAGTGAATCATTTTTGGTGTACTTATAGTAGCATTTTGAGTGGAGCTTTCAATCAATAAAGTAGATTCTTTGGGATCTTTGAAAATAGCTTGGGGATTTAAGCTAGTTTTCATCAATCTGTAATATATACGGTAGATGATAGCAAGGGCCTGCTACCTTCTTCCATTTCATATCCTTTGGTCTGAATATTCAAAGTCAGAGATTTAAGGAAATTGACATCATCCAAAGAAACAGACATGTTAGGAAAAACATCAAAATGTACAGGACCAGCATAAACAGAAGATTGAATCATTCCAAGAATACTGGGTTTAAAATGCAAAAATCTAGCATCTCTTAAACAGAGTAATACAGAAGCATCAATTCCAAGCCTTGTTAGAGGCTTGACAGCAACTTGCACAGATCCAATATGCAAAAATTTATATTTTTTGGCTTTAGCTCCTTCAAGAAACTTTTTGCCAAACAATTGAAAAGTACAATTTTTTCCAGAAATTGCATAAGTCTGTTCAACAGTCTTGACTGCATACTCAGACTTGAAGATATTCTGAGTCCAAGAGGAATCAGTATAAATATCAGTATATTTTATCTTTGGGATATTCCATTTATGAAAATTAAAAGATTCATTGCTTTCAAAAGAAACATTTTCACTATTAATGATATCAGGGGGAAGCCCTGAGGACCTAGAACTAACAGATGAATTTGATCTCCACATGGTGGCAACCAAACAACTCACAAATTAAACTTTCTAGACATACTAGGGCTGACAGACTCCTAACTACACATACCCTGGGTCAAGATAAGTATATATATATATATATAGGGAAAATCAATCTAATTCATTAATAGTAGTCAAAAGCATAGAAGTTCTTACAATAATATACAGTTCTGCATGATCATAACCGAATCTAAACGATTATACGTCATAAAAGTCGAAAACCTAAAGATCTTACAATGAAAAAACAATCTATAATGTCAAACATCCGCTATCCTAGCCCGATCTTCAACAGATTTGCTGATGCAAACTTCTTTTGGGGGCATAGGAAGCTATTTTCCAGGTATGAGCAAAACACTAACACCCAAACCATTCCCCTTTCAACTAAAAGCCAGAAGCATTATTCACATCCTCAACCCAATGGCCAAGACCATAAAATAAAAAATCAAAAAACCAAAACCTACAAGTAGCAGCGGAGGAGCACGGTATCGTAGGCATCTCTTCGGAAAACACGTATTGGCTGAAGAAGACGATCAGATCTAATGTTGAAGACATTAGATTTGGATCTAGATATAAAGTAATCCGCAAAAAACGGAGATCGGTAGAGCCTACAGAAAAAACATCAAACACTACCATCATGAAAAGGAAAAAGGAAAGATTTAGATCTAGATCTAAGTCTTCTCTCTTCTTTGAAAGCGTTATACAACTTTATATATTATTCCATGTTCTAATCTAATGCCAATATTGGTGGAAAAGACACAGTACAGTACGATATCGTTTCACTAAGGGGTCACCCCATTAGTACCTGACATATCGAATAGGAATTTTATGGAATAGAATTTGCCTGTTACAACTTTTGGTGCTGCTCATCTCTTGGTTATGGAGTAACGTTAGAAGTCATTTTCATATATATATATATATTTTATTTATCAAAAATTTATGCACGTGATTTTAAATTTATTATTAGATAAAATTTAATAGTAAGCCTTCAAATGATAGCTTAATTAGCTATAAACCGTTCCCAAGAGGTAGCTCAATCGGCTGTAAACCACGCCTTATGAAGCGTAGGTCACAAGATCGAATTCTCCCTCTCCTTACCCTTGTGTGGACATGTCAAAAAAAAAAGAGCTATAAACCACATTTAATGAAGCAAATATCACTAGTTCGAATCCTTCTCATTTCTCTTATGTGGACATGTAAAAAAAAAAAAATCAATAGTAATCTATCACAAATATAATAGTAATTTTAAAGTCACATCAATTTTGGACGATTACTATTGAGTAATACTATAGATCACTTTTGTCCTTCTAAAAATAATGTAGTTTCTAAAATTATTATTTTATTTGTGATTAATTATTATTAAATTTTGATCAAATTGTGATTTTAAAAGCTACGAGTTCATTTATAGAATTTATAGAGTACCATAAGAATGACTTTAAGAATGACTTCACATTATCACATTAGAGCACCCACTGCAGGCTCTTCAAACCCAATTTTTGGTTAGTTTGAAGAGTCAATTTAACAAAAAAGCCCAAAATTCCCACTTTTCAGACTTTCCATTTTAACCAAAAACTTAACAAGATGAACAGTATTCTTTCATATTTAACATTTACTATTCCCTCTCTACTCTTTAAACAATTATATTTTCTCTCCCCTCTTTTTCCTTTTCTATTTCTCTCTCCTTTCTTTTCTTTCCGCAGGATGCCCTCTCTTTTCTTCTCCTCTCAGATCATCGTCAAGATCATGGAGTGTAAGGCAGCAAGGATGTCGGACGCCGTGTGGGTCAGCTCTGGCGGCAAAGTTCCGGCCAATCTGGGTATCTCCGGCAGGCCGACGGAGACGACGGTGGTTTCTCCCTTGCCGTTTAGGTTTGTCGGTGGAAACAACGGCAGGCCGACGTTTTCTGCATTTTCTTACCTCCATTTTTCTGCATTTTGTCCCTTTCCACCGTTTTCTCTGCATTTTCTTTCCTCTGTGTTTTTTTTTTTTTTTTGTGGAAGCCATTTTTTCTTTCTCTTGCTGTCTCTTCCTCTCTCCCTTTGAGCTCCCAGTCTCTCAGTCTTTGAATCCAAGAAAAGAATGGGAGGCCAGAAGAAGTCCAAAGCCATTGGTGTGTGGCCGATCGTGAAGCCCTTCATTAATGGTGGAGCGTCTGGTATGCTCACCTGAAGTCTGCAAAATAAAGTAAAGAAGAAAGAGAAAAATAATATTTTAATGAAAAATAAAGTAAAGGAGGAAATAGAAAAATAATATTTTAATTAAATAGTGAAAGTGAATTGTTAAAGTAGAAATTTGAAATGTGCTCTAAAAGTTAATTAAAATAACCAAAAGTGTGTTTTTAGTTATTTTGAAGAGGAAAATTTGAAGAGGCTGCAGTGGATGCTCTTACCAGCTAAAATCTAGCTATATGTTTAACACAAAAATGACTATTTTTTTTTTATGAGATTCATTTAAGAAACTCAAAAGTGACAATTATCTGCGGTTACAACATCTTGAATGCATGAAAATGACACAAAAGTGACACAAAAATGACTTTTAAAAGCTACGAGTTCATTTATAGAGTAACATAAAAATAACTTTAAGAATTACTTCACATTATCATATTATCAGCTAAAATCTAGCTATATGTTTAAAACAAAAATGACTTTTAGAATTGTTCATCATTGAACCCACAGCCCATATAAAGAATTACTCATCGTGAAAGTTCTCATGTTTGGCCAATAAATGAACCGAACCGATGGGCTCCGTCAAAATATTTGATATTTATATGGGCTCTGTCACGATATTGTGACAGAGCCCATATAAATACTAAGTTTTAATCTGTAGAAAATATGATAAATACCGACTTGAAAAACTAGTTAAGCCGGTTAACCGACAACTTCTTTTTTGTTTTTTACCGCCAAACAACTTCCGATTACCGTCGAAGTGGCAAGAACATACGCAGTGTCCGGGACCATTAAGTTTGATTTTTTACTCATTGCCACATGTCAGCTTTTTATTGGACTGACATGACCAAAGTGCTAAATCCATTTTAATAATTAATAAGGTGTTCAACCCTAAGAACAAACATTTCCAGAGAACACAAGGGTAGCCCAGAGAAAAGAGTAGTTTATTTAATTTTTCCTCAACTTTTCACGAAGAAACTTCAACAAAAGATTTGTTCACAGAATGAGTAGTCAGACAAGACACAGACCGCTGGTCGATCTGATGTATTGTTGCTAAAATATAGTCTCATTTTTTGGTGTCGTCTTTTCCACCGCCCAAAACGGCATCCTTGGCGGATCGAACGGTATTCGCCACCGCAGCAGCTGAACCAGCTAACGCGCCACCTCCGACGCTTGAATGATCCTTGTCACGAGTAAGATGAACCACCTGGACTTTCTCTTTGGTGGGTTCTTCTTCGTCATGCCCAGCCGATGACCGATAGTCTACTGTATTCACCACCTTGGTTTCTACTGCGCCACCTCCGGCGCTGGAATGATCCTTGTCACGAGTAAGATGAACCACCTGGACTTTCTCTTTGGTGGGTTCTTCTTCGTCATGCCCGGCCGATGACCGATAGTCTACTGTATCCACCACCTTGGTTTCTACTGCGCCTTGTTCGTTGGACTCTTCACTTCCCTACGGCCAACACAATAGAATACAAAAATGAATGACTGAAAATGATCCAAATTTACCAGATTAAAGGTTATGGAGAAATAGGTTGAATTCAATACCTTTGATTTGTTCATCTTGCAGGACTGAAGGAAGATTGTAGACGTAAAGAGCTGGTCTTGTAGAGGAGACAGATGAAGCTTCAGGAAGCTAGGGAAAGTAATCAAAGAGAGAGAGAGAGAGAGAGAGAACAGGGCTACGTGGAGCTAAAGCAGACCGACCACTCAGCTGGATACAGCTGTAAAACACTACGGCCGCCAAGTGTCCTTTTACTTTAGCTGTATCCAGCTGGGTTTAAGGCAGCGCTTCTAGAAGAATAGCAGATTTTGGTTACGGATATTAGCCATCTCCAATTAGGCATTCATTAGTCTATAATGAAGAAACTCAGTATTATTATTGGCTATGTTTGGGAACAGTGGTCGGACGGGACTTTGTTAGTCCAAAAATTTTTTTTCAAAATCAATTTCAACATTCTTACTTTTTTATATCACATTAATTACTTTTCAAATAAATAAATCACTACAAAATAAAAAATTTCACTTTTTTATACAAAACATTCTTATTTTTTTTCTTTTATCAATCAAATCTGTTATAGTTTCAGTCTACTTTTACTATTCCCAAACATAGCCATTATTATTCATACAATCTAGTAGCTTTCATGTTACACCTGTTTTCCAGAAATCTACTTTGCAACTTTCATTGGGCCAATACCTTTTGGGCTATGAGTGGGAAATATGGAAGGCCCATAAGGAGGAATTACCCGGCCCAACATTTTCCTTTCATAGTCCAACATCTTGATAGAGGAGGGGTATCAGCATTCGGCATTCAGCGATCAGCACCCTTTCCCCTGCCACCTAGGCTTAACTAGCCCCCGCGATTTTATAGACCAAGTGTAATTTTAAATAAAATTATTAAAAATGTTTTGTTTGAAAAGAAATAGCAGTTTGAAAATGTGAAATTTGTCACGTTTAGATAAGAGTGTGTTTTTAAAATGAACAATTTAAAGACCAAATTGTGATTTTAAAGGCCAAACAGTATTTTACCAAACACTAACTATTGTTTTTAAAGTCACGTTTTCAATAGCTGCATTTTAAAATTGCAACCTAACAAGACTATAAAGGCTTTACTTATCATCCAAGCATTCTATAAATTCAATGAGCTCTTAAGATAATAACCAGAGGCATGCAAAAGAGAATCTATCCCAACTGTCTTCAGAAGACCCAAATACAAGAAAACTATGATATTGGCTAAAAGCTACAACTTGAGGAGAACAAACTCTTCAATGGCAGGAATAGCCCCAATCTTCTTCAGAGCTTCAGGGCTCGGTTCCTCATCCACGCCAATGGTCATGACTGCTTGCATTTTAGGGGCAGTCCTTCCAACAGTCATGAAACTCACATTTACATTATCCCCAGCCAAGATGCTCCCTACCTTTCCAATTATGCCAGGTTGATCAACCTGCCTGCACAGAATAAGGCTGCCTTCCAGGCTCACATCAACCCTAAATGATCCCACCTTTGTCAAATGAGGTTTCCCATCCTTCACCCTTCCCTCAACTGTAATCTCACCGGAATCCGCAATTGCACTGGCAAATTTTGATTCTACATTGGCAATATGAACCTGGATGAACTCAAGTGGATTCTCCGGTGAGCCATCCAACACAATCCGCTCTTCTGTTATTCTTAGTCCTCTCTGTTTTGCAGTGAAGTCAGCATTCACCAAGTTCACAAAAACACTGGAGATGGGCTCAATCAGACCCTTGATAACCATAGCGCGGAGCAGCCGGGTATCAAGTTCATCTGGACCTCTAGCAGAAGCACATGAAACCTTCACTGCTTTCACACCACCACCACCTGCAACCAGTTGCACAGCTAGCCTGCCAAGCTTTTCTGCCAATGCAATAAATGGTGCAAGTGCTGATAAAACCTGTCATCAAAGAAGAAAAGTATGTGTTTGTCAACAAATGTATATAAACATGTGATGAAATCATGTTCTTGCCTATTATATGCAGAATTTCGTTAGAGAGTGTAAATGAAATACTGATTAATCAGACACGAACTTCTAATATACAATTATCAAGTGGATGATATAAGTACAAACACCAACGAATGAAAGAGTCCAGCATATCTACAGAGAACATATTATGTATATACTAATGCCTGAAATTTCAGCCCAGAATGACATGTACAAGATAAATTCAAAACATTGCTCTGCCCAGAAGCAGTCTTTGGTGACAGAATTAACAGCAGATTTAGGTCCACCAATAGACAGATTAGCAGTCAATCATCCACCACAGTTTTATGACAATAGGCAGCTTAATACCTCAGCAGGAACCATGGGCGTTCACTGCAGTAGCAGCAAGCTCCCCTTTCAATGCCCCAACAACAGCTTCAGCTACTTCAACAGCCACACCTTCCTGATTCCAATAACCAGCAATGTAGGACTAGATAATTATGAAAAAAAAAAAAAAAAAAAAGGAGAGAACTATGAGCAACTACCAGAGCAGATAATCAAACACACCTGAGCTTCCGTAGTGCTAGCACCAAGATGAGGAGTTACAGTTACATTTTCATGCTGGACCAGCTTACTCTCAGTCTGTGGAGGCTCTTCTGTAAACACATCAAGTGCTGCCTGCATGAAGATATAATTTGCCAACTCTTCGCTGTGTGGTCATATAAACTGAGACAAAGGTATTTAACAAGGAATAAGTACCTGAGCAACAATACCAGAATCCAGGGCCCTAATTAGAGCCTCCTCATCAATCACACCACCACGAGCAACATTGACAATTCGAACTCCCTTTCTCATCTTAGAGAAAGCATCATCATTGAACATTTTTGAGGTAGCAGGAGTGAGAGGCATGTGCAAGGAGATAAAATCTGCAATTGATAAGGCTTCATCAAAGGTCACCAACTCTACACCAATTGCACTGGCACGGTCTGCAGGGGCATATGGATCATGAGCAATCACTTGCATGCCAAGTCCCTTGGCACGCCGAGCAAATTCTGATCCAACCTTTCCGAACCCCATAATGGCAAGGGTTTTTCCAACCAGCGACACCCCAACATATTTATTTCTCAGCCACTTCCCTAGACACCAAATTTGTATTTTTGACGAATAAGCATCATTTTACTGACAACAGCAAAACAGTCTACAAACACACTCTAGATTTAACTGGAACTCAGCTGCAAAATCAGAAGCTCAACTCAACCTCTACACCTCTACCAGGCAGACTACAAACAAAACCAACTATTTATTCAATCAATAAACTCAGCAAACTACCAACTACCAATTACAATCAAATTCTACTAACCCTTATAGACGCACACTTTAAACACCTCCTACATCAGAAGCAACAGCACAACACATTTACAAACACAAAACCAGAAATTATTTACAGAGTATACGATCTTGAAATCCCCATCTGCAACATATAGCTTTATTAACAGTCGAATTCTTAATCTTCCCAGCTCCCAAGACTCGAGTTTGAATCTCCCAATCAATTCTTTTTAAAATCTGCTCTTCTGAAACCATCACATTTCCATGCTTTAAATCATTCCTTTGTTTCCCTAGACACCAAATTTCACTACAAATAAGAGTTCGAGCATTTTTAGCAACACAACGCCATGGATGAGACATAGTTGAGTTAAGAACATGTGTTAATAAGATTCATACCCTAGATTAATATACATAAACTGAAATTGGAATCCCTTCAAGTAATTAGTTGATATTTAACAATGGTCACAAAGATGGTCGTAACAACCGATTTCCCACAAGTTTTTCAGTAAATTAGGAAGCAAAGAGACTATCATGTGCTTATCACACTTCTCTTTAATATAATCACTATTCATTCTATCCATGTACAAGCATTGGAAATTTATTGCTAGAAGAATGCAAGTAAAATTAACTCAAAAATTGAACACGTCGCAAGAATAAGCCGTTAATTGACTCCGCATTCTAATACCAGGTTCAACTAAGCAACAAAACCCATTATCTAAAGTTCAATAGTTCAATCAAAAGACAAGTTAGAAATCGTAAAGCACACGAACCGCTCGGGCGAATGCCTAAATGAGGAAAACTGAAGTCCTATAAGCGAAGAAATTCAAGAAGAAGCAACACAAACCAGCTTTTATGGAGGCATCAGCTTGAGCGATATTACGTGCCATGGCAGTAAGCAAAGCAATCCCATGCTCCGCGGCCGCAATTGTATTGGCGGTGGGCGCATTAACCACGAGGCACCCATGTTCCGTGGCGGCCGACAAATCAACATTATCGATTCCAACACCGGCACGACCCACCACCTTGAGTCGGCCGCCCGAGGACTCGAACACTTCGCGTGTGACCTTGGTGCCACTCCGGACAATCAAGGCGTCGCAGAGAGAAATCTTGGTGCAAAGCTCCTCGGGGCTCAGGTTGTAAGAGCAGTCCACGTTGGCGAATTTCTTCAAGAGTTGGAGACCCGCGTCGCCGAGCTTTTCGGCGACGAGGACTGTGGGCTTGGCGTCCATCATGGCCACTACTACAAAGGACTTGGCATTTCTAGGGCGGCTGCAAAGAGGGGAAACGGCGAATGGGGAGGAAAGCGTGAGTCTCCATGAGAGAGAGCAAGTTGAAAGTGGTCTGCTTTTGTTTAGAGGTTTTGTAAACATGAGGCTCCCTGAGGTTGTAGCCGCCATTTGAGTTGCTCTGTCTCTATTCCTGCGCTTCTGGGTAGATGTGTCGGGATTTAGAATTGGAAGGAATTGTTTGACTCTCTGATAACTCCAGTGTTACGGTGCATCTCCAATTAAATGCTGCCACCTAGTTAGTTTTATGGATAATATTAGACATTTCAAGAGATTCTTTTTTCAAATGATGTGATAAGTATTTTTTTCTTAATTTTTTTTTTCACTCCTTCCTAAAATAGTATTTTTTGGTTCTTAAAAAGTAATTCAATTAGCTGAGGATCTTTAATGAAGTGAAGGTACTAATTTCAATTTTTCTCCTCCTTTTATTATTGTATAAAAAAAAAAGTGTTTTTCACATTATTTAGAAAGAATTTTGATAAAAAAATTTGAAACACCTAGCAGCCCTCTATTTTTCATAATTGTTTACTTTATAGGAACACAATATATATATATATATATATATATATATATATGGTCTAAAAGGAAAACTACATTATTTTATTGAGGTTATAACAAATGGTATTAAAACAAACTTAATAGCATATCTAATGTTGATCTTGAGTGGTGCCGGGTTAAATAAATGAATTCAAACAAAAATTTCAAACTGACGTGGTAAGTTTTTTTATTAAAAAAAAAATTATTTTCTTTTTCCCTTGTCTACCACCCACCAATTGCCGCGTAAGTTTAAATTTTTTTTAAATTTATTTGTTTGGCTCTTTACACTTCTTGTTAATCTTAGTAATGATGTCATAGATATTTTAGTAAAGAAGATTGTAAATCAAATAACTCTCTTTTTTCTTTTTTTATCTTTGGTTTTCTGAGTGTGCGAGGCGTTTATAACGATGGTGTTGTGGGATTCGATCAAATAGCGTATTACACCACAAGGAAAGAAGAATATGCAAGAGACTTAAAGCTAAGGCATGTTTTGGTATGGGAATGAGAGGTACCAAATTTATGTTTTTGTTGCATGTCTTTTTCTAAAACCCATTTATTTCAATAAGAAATGTAATAATTAGGTTGTCTTCCTTTGAAATGGAGTTTAGTCTATTTTTTTAGTCGTCTAATATAGGAATATAACTGTTGTTAGTTCTCAAAAGTAAATTAATCTCCTTCTTAAGAATGACTGGGATTTAAAGGATTGCCATCAATTAAATGGATTTTTTAATTGTTTGGAAATGTCAAAAAGATCATAATTGTATATCTATATGTTTATTTGTAAAGGAATTGCGTCGAGGCTTTTGTGAACATAGAGGACTATATTAAACCCATGTGTTATTTACAACACTTTCAGTTTCCCCGGCCATTTGTTTGTATTTTCTGTTAACTTGGACTAAAACGACGTCATCTGATGTGACCCACTATATATTATACTCCTTATTAGAATTTGTGAAAATATAATTATGCATGGAGACACCTGGCAGCCGTGGGTCCTTCTTCCATTGTATTAGTCTTTTTTTTTAAAAAAAAATGGAGAGTTTAAGCCACGTGTGGCGGGTCACATGAGGCATTTTATGTCCAAATCAATAAATAAAAAATGCTAACAAATGAGGTAAATTGAAATATTCAGCTTACATGTTATTATTTTGTAGTAAAAACAATGATTAAGATTGAATTTCTCAAAATCTTTTTTTATTTTTAAAAGTAAAACAACTTTGAGATTTAATCTCAACTATTACTTTTATTACATCATATATGTTATTATTTTAATAATATATAAGTAAGATCCTAAATCAGTAAATTAAAAGTGCTTCGGTAATTTGAGACAACTATTGTCACTTTTTAACTTTTATCTGGAGATTCTAAATCGAGCGTTAGTTTAAAAGACATTAAATTACAGTGGGTTCAAGGTATTTAATCCTAAAAAAAAGTGGGCTTTTTGTTTGGACACTATACCTTGTGGACAAGATGTATTGAAGGAATGGATAACGTAATAAATCTGATATGGTAGTTGGGCTGAACCGTTGTAGTCCATTTTGCATTATTAGGTTGATTGAGAGTTGTACACACGATTCTTTCCCATGCCATTGAACGCTGCCATAGTACTCAACATGTTCGACATAATTGCTAGTCGGAATGTTTGCATGTCGGCTTTTGAGATATCATCCCATTTTCACTGGGCACAACTAATGGCTTGAGCGTTCTTGTCGGCGGCCTCTGAGATTCTAGCTTAACTTGTTGACAATTGGACCACTATTACTCCGCGTACTTGACAATGTTTATTTTCAGATTGTTCTACTAATGTGACAATTTCATATCTTTGTACATCTCCGTACTCTCCAAATGTCCGTATATAGAGATTGGCAAGCTTCGTTCGTAATTTCCGCATGCACACTTGTATGGCTGTAAATGAGCTGATACACTCGACAGTTTCCCGCTCGGTTAAGCTCGATTTGAACTTAAGCTCGACATTGTATAAACTCGCTCGTTATTATTAAAATTCATTCGATTAGCTAGTGAAACATACTCGACTTACTCGATTAAGCTTGACAGGGGCTCGTGATTTCGACTCGTTTAAATTGAGCTCATCCAGCTCACCCAACTCGTTAGCTCATTCATAGATTATATATATATATTATATAAAAAAGAGTTATATAAATTTGTATATTAGTAATTAAGTAATATATGTTATATAGGTTATTTAATATTTATGTGTATGTATTAATTAACATACTAACTAGTTAGTTAGCTCGTTTATATATCTTATATATATATTACTAAAATTAGTTATATTAATTCATATTATAGATAAATGTCTATAAGTTGTTTTAAAATTCGGACTTGAACTTTGTATTACATTAAACAATTTAATAGCTTAACTTGAGCTCGAGTTGACTCGAATAACATTCTCAACAAACTCAAGTTTGAGCTCGAGCTCGCTCGAATTTTAAACCAATTGAGCTTGAACACACATTGTATAGCTCGGCTTGAACTCGAGCTCGGCTCGAATAAGCATCTTCATAAACAAGCCAAGCTTGAAATCCTAAAGCTCGACTCGACTCAATTACAGCCCTACACACTTGCTTAAAATGGGTGAGCATCCCATCAACTGCAAGATGAAAGTATGATCCTTTCCCTTCCTCAAGTTGTTGCCTCGTCTTTTAACACTCTATGCCCAAAGTCTGAAGATAGACCACTTGTGGACTCCACTATTGGGCATGAGTTACTCAATTTTATGAATGCATTCTTAGGGTATAACCCAATAAAGATGTATGATTCGAATAAGGAGAAAATATCGTTCTTTATTAATCGAGGACTTAATTGTTACGTAGTAATGCATTTTGGGTTAAAAAACGCTGGAGTTACTCATCGAAAAGTAAATGCAATGTGTAATACCTGCATTAAATAGAATTAAGGACACCTAATTATTGTTTACTGGCCTAGAATGAACCCTAGACGCCTTAAATTCTTCCAACAACAATAATAAACCCTAAAGAGAGAGAGAGAGAAGAAATGAAGGATCTTTTAAGGTTTCTAGGCTTCCAACTTCTAGGAAGTAATCTCTTTGCTCTTACCTCGTACTATTTTCGATCATTTTGTTTCATGATTAATTTGTCATTAGGTGCTGAGATTATTTTCGTGCGTGTTTTTAGAAGGTAAAGTTGGGTTTTTGTTGTGAAAGGTGGGTGACTTTTGGTTAATTAGAAAGCTTGGATTTTGGCTTAAGTGCATGTGTCCTATAACTTGTGAAAGAGTATATTTAGCTTGTAACTCTTAGCTGGCGATGTTGTGTAAATTTGGTGGTGCGTTTAGATCAGTCCGGAGGATATTTTCTTCAGACTGATTTAGAAAAATTTATGTAGTTAGTAAAATGTATTAGAGGAGGACTAATTAACTTTGGTGCATGCCTCCAACTGTATTATAATAAGGTCACATGGCGTGCGAAATCCAAGAGCAAAGGACCACAAGATAGAAACAAACAAGAACAGAAGGCGAGGAAACGTGAGATTGGGTCTCAAATGGAAGACATGGGGACTGCTTATTTCGTTTATATGCTCCGAGGGCCATCCATGCTCGCTATCAAGTCAAATATGGCTGCGTTAACGTTCCAAATTATTCTCAATGTCCACTGCTTCCAAATATATCACTTCACTCATGTGCCCACAGATCGAGCTGGCTGCACTGAAAGAGGAGGTTAATATGAATCAATTGAGCATAAGCATGGGAAAAACGTTATCCGGCAACTACTTCAAGGGAGCCGTGACCTCTAAACAAGATATATGGTTCAAAATAATACTTGGCTTTACTTTTATTCACGACCCATTCATTCAAATAGAGAATACAACTACACGTTCGGATCAAAGAGACCAATTTGTAAGAAATTTCTTACAAATCATATGTCGTTGGCCAGCATGTGAAAAATATTTTTCTTTTTAATAGCATGTGCTTTTCATGTACCTTTTTAATAGCATTAACAAAAAATCATTAACGTCGAGCCACCGCTTGGACAGAATTCTACAATTATTTAATTGAAGCTCAACCACATGCCCATCTAGCCACCGCCTGATAAGCAAATTTTGACCAATTCTTCCACGCAAACCGCCATCTCCGATGAGGTTAATTGATTGTGTTTTTATATGAATGGGTCAACCTATCCTTTGGGTGCCAACCAATTGACCACTGCCTTAGCCAATTGGGGGGGGACCAAAGTGAATTCCAGCAAATTTTCGAAATGACCCACAATTCAGGACGTAACACAGTTTCTAGAAGTTTTTGGTTGCAAAATTGATTGAAGATGCAGACGTATTAGACTTTTGTCGTTTCGCCGGACCATTTCCTCCCAATCCTTTTCAACTTTACCAAGAAAATCTACCGCCAATACTTTCTTGTAAACCACTTACATTTTAATATAAGTCTGGTGGAGAGAAATGCAATTATAAATCAACAAGTTGGACGACTAAAAGGAATCTCCTAAACTCTAACACGCTAATTTTGTCTTTAGTTCGTGTAAGGTTTATGAAGTCATGTCAAATATTATTTGCCTTTATGCTGTGTGTCATTTTTGGATCGTATTGAGATATTTGTATATTTAAGGTGAAAATGTGATTACAGTCACTAAATGAATTAGGATCTATCAATTCCAAATGAACGGAATAATATCTAGTCAATTATAATAAATAGGCATTTTTGTCCCATCAAAAAGTGAAAAGACAAAAATAATTTTTATTATAACCAACTTGATATTATTCGGTTCAAATTAAGTGGAGAAGATCCTATTCCTCAATAAATTTACTAATCACATTTGCTAACCATCTAGGTGATTAACTGGCGGTTAGTCACTCTGATAATCGCTAACCACTATTTTATTTTATTTAAAAAAAAAAACAATATCATTTTATTATAATACGATAATATCATACCACATATGACATCGTTTTTAAATTTTTTTAAATATTTAAAATATTAAATAAAAAAATAACATCATTTCATATATTTTTATAAAATATATATATAGGCGGTTAACGATTTTAAGTTTCAAAATCGTTAATCATAATCACCTAAGCGGTTAGCAGTTAATGCAATTAACAATTAATGGATAATTATCAACCGTCCACCTTTTTATCCCTAAATATATTCTAACTCTATTCTTTTAATTAAATGGATTACATTGAATATATAAATTATGTAAAAGTTATCCATCTCATTTCCGAAAGGCCAATTCTGAGTTACTGAATAGTCAATTACTCCATGGGCCCTGCGACGTTTTTGTTTACGAACGAAAAATGTAGCACGAGAATCACGTTATACTTCTAATAATATACATATATATATATATATGGGTTTTGTTTCTTTTTTTTTTTTAGGACTGGTTGTATCATAAAAAATGACAAATAAAAGATAACTACGAACTATATTGGCCCACTTTATTTTATTTTCGATTTATTTTTGGTCGGGTAAGCATTGAATAAAAGTCAGAAGTAACGGTGTGAGTTAGAAGTAGTTAATAAAAGATAAGTATGAGCTGGTGGCAGACTGGTCCCTTCTCATGAATGAAAGGAACTCCGAAAGGACCAAAGTCAAAATCAAAGAGGAAAGAATGTGGGGGTATATGCCACTCTCTCTATCACAAGCTTCTTCTCCCACCCAATCTATGATGTATCCTTCACAAACTTATACCCTCAAAGTCAATAATTACTCACTTGCTTTCTCTTCTGGCCAGCAAATTTTTAAAAACTATTCCTTGCAAGTTGCTACCCTACTTCAATAGGGAATTAGATTGCAACCCTACTTCTATAGGGAATGAGATTCTCTCATGTTCATCTGAATCGAAAAATATCTATTTCTTGTGAAATTAAAAATATGCCAAGTATAAAACAAGTAATAGTAGGGCGATTTGTGGGATCACCTATCTAAACGACATCAATACAATCAATTATCTAAAGAGGAGACTGTGAAGATAAGTGTTGACTGTTTAATAATGTCCCATTTAGATAGCAAAGAATGCAAAGTACAAAATCAAAATAAGTGGAGCATGGAGCAAACAATGATTTGGGTAGCGCTGGAATGATCGTTAGCGGATTTGTTCAACAGCCCAGTCACCAAGGCGATTGTTCGAATGTGGTAGTGGGTGGTAAAACAAGCAAATCCTTCGAGCGACATGTGACAATTCCAATGAGATGGCTCCGAATAGATCGTCTTCCAAGGTCTTGATTAATGGAGGCATGAGCTTGAAATAATGTGCAGAAGATGAAGATTTGAAGAAGGTAAAACAAACCATTAGATTCACCAAAAAGACTAGTGACACTGGAGAGGATGCCAAAAAGAAAGAGTTAGAAGGTGAGAAGGTAATCAAAACCTAAACTCTAATACCATTTTGAAAATAAGATTATATTGAATCACGCATAATACTATATATATATATATATATATATATATATATATATATACTATGCTTAACAAGTTGCTGCTAGAGTGAGGGATCTTAATTAATTCACACCTGCATTAAAGAATTTTAATTTGACAGTTCTCGTAACTTATGAACATTATTATATATATTAAAACTATTGAATAAAAAATCAACAACCAAAAGATTTTCAAAGCAACAAATCAATTGTGGCAGTGTAACTCAACATTCGAGACATATTTGAAGCATTTGTTTTTACTCGAGAGATTATTTTTATAATTTTTATTTCATAATTAATTATAAAATATTATAAGAATTAGCTCAATCGACTGTAAATTATGTCTCATAAATTGAAAATTACTAATTTAAATCCTTATCTTCTTCTCTTACATGAATATATACCCAAAAAAAAAACCTAAATAAATAAATAAATAACAACAACAAAGGAGCAAATTCAACTCCAAGCTGGCTTTGCCGGTTGGATTGATTTCAGTAAGAAATTAGGTTGTCAACTGGAACGTCATTAAAGTTGGGAAAGATGCTTAGATTGATGAGAGATTTCCGGTTAAAAAAGAAAAGAAAAGAATCCATTGGTCTTTTCAACTGTCCATGAGTCTATCAAGTTTTTAGTTTTAATGATACTTTTCACATTACAAAATAAACTTTTAAATGACAAGAGGGCCGACACACTTCACTCCAATTTTATTTATTTATTCATTTCTTTCAATTTCTTTATTTTCTATTACCAAACAATTTTCTTTATTTTTTTCTCACAAAAAAAAAAAAAATCTCTTTTCACATTTGTTAACTAGAAAATATGTCCAAATATATTTTCATGAGTCTCACATATTTATATTTATTTATCAATATGTCGTTACCCACTCACAAGGTGATATGTGTCTAACTTAGTTTTACACCTAGGAATAAAAGGAAGAAGGTCTCCTTTTATTGGTGACTTTTTTCTCTTCCTTATCTTCCTTTATGTGGAGAAGACTCTCTCTCCTCTCTCTCTTATAGATTTCATTTTGCATGCATAAATTAATGAATATTAGAGGCAAATTATCATTATATATTATTTTATCCACATATGAGATGTTAATTTAGTCATTGGAGAGTTTGTGATCCCAGCCAAAGACCTCTGACCATGCTTTTATTTTGCAGAAACATTGCATATGCACAAAAATTCTACTTGTAGCCTAATTGTGAAGAAAAAATTGAAAAAAAAATATTCTTAAAAAATTAAATAAATAAAACAGGTGACCCACACTCGTGAGTCTCATTGTGGATCTTTCTTTTTCTTTTTCTTTTTTTCTTTCTTTTGAGTATTTGTTTCTTTGAGAATTTTTAGGAACATTGTTGTCTTTTTGCAGAACAAAATGAGTAAATTGTAATTTTTTGATGTTAAGGATGGATAGTTTGTGATAGCATTGCAAATTGGTTGTTACTTTGAGGATTATGTTAATTAAGGAAAAAATACATGTCTTTCTCTAAACTAAGAGAGCATTAGGAGAGGGGGTAAAAAGTTATGATAAATTGGTAAAATATTCTAAAAATAACAAAAATTTACAATTAAATATTTTTTAACTTTAAAAATTATATTTTTAATGCTTAAAAAAAAAAGGTTAGGATTAGCAATATATATATATATTTTTTGTAAACAGTTAGGATTAGCAATAACTTCATAAAGGAAAATTCTAAAATTATGAGCTGAGCTCTTAAATGGAACAGGTGGGGGGGAGGTTTTGGTTTGACTTTACAAAAAAAAGGAGGGGCCTGTAGACGCACCGCCAGAAAAAGAAGGAGCGGAAGAAACAAAACAAAATACGATGTGGCTCTCTTCCCAAAATCAATAACAGTTAATATGTGTCATACGTCAGAAGGTCACATCGTACGGCAGATACATGTAGCGGAAAATCATGGTGTGGGACCCACGCGCGACGCGGATCCCAATAGTATGATTCTTTTTGGAACTGGCGAGAATGGCTTATAGCTGGCACCAACTGACGTCTTCGCACCAGATTTTCAAATTCCCTTCGGTTAGGTCCGTTTTGTGTACCGGCCACGTCACCCGTTAACGGGACTAAATCAACCCATGGCCCACCCTCTTGCCCCGTGGCAGATTCCTCGTCATGATTGAGCTATTACCCCCTCCGACGCTTGTCGATGTGTCACGTTGCTTGCCTCAGGTGTTGGGGGCCAGGAGCCGCTTAACATTTACAACACAACTGTCGATTGAGATATAATATAATAACAACATAAAATTAATAAAGTTTTTTTTTTATATATACTTTAAACTTAATTTTAGTTTAAGGTTTCTTTCTCTTTTCTACTAGCAATTTTTCTTTTAAAAAAAATGATATTTAAGAAAAAAATTGAGTTTAAATTGTGATTTTATGATTTTTCTTGTCAAAATGCACAAATAAAAAAATAGGGAGAAATTTTATTTTATATTTTTTTAACATTAATTATTAAACCTGTATAGTTGATGTAATTATTGATTTTTTTAAAAATAAATAAATGAGAGATAAATGAAAAAAACAAAAAAAAGTTAAGTCCGATCCCATCTTGTAGGAGCTTACTGAATCTTGTGACACAACTGCACCCCAATAATTCGAGAGAGCGAGAGAGTCACAGTGAAATTTTTTTTTGTAACGGCTTGAAAGTTGAAACCACCTGTCTGGTCAAAGCGCACGTTAGTCAATAGTCACCACCGAATAATTTTTTAGGATAAACGTAAATTAATTATCTTTAAAGTATTTATTAAATATATAAATATATTATTTTTATTAGTTTAAATTTTAAAACAAATGATAATATAAAATCGTAAGTTCAAATCTTTGACATTTGCATTTATCAAATATCTCAAGGAGAAGCGGAAATATAGAAGAAAAAAAATACATGTATTTTGTATAAATGTTACTTTTTAGGTTGAGGGCGTATTTGATATTAAAAGCACTTTTAAGTATCTAAAAAGTCTAAACCGAACAAAATGCATTTTTAACAAAAACTTAAAAATGAAACTTTTGAAAAAAAAAAAAAACTCTTTTTAACTTAAAAGATCTATTTTTCAAAAGCAATCTCAAACAAACTCTAAGTTAACTTGAATTATGAAGCTAAAAAATTATGCTCGCCTTCCATCGTTGCAGCCTATCTCTGTCATGCTTCGTGGCTTCTTGTTGGTGGTTTGTCTTTCTATTGTATTTTCTGTCTTTTTGAATTTCATTTTCGTGTTTATTGGTTATGGTGATTTCTCCGGATCTTCTTGTTTTACCGTGTAGGAGAGATTTTTGTTTATGGAGTAGTTTGTCACTCCTCGACGTATTATCTTTATGTAGCCAAAGTTCGAGTAAGATTGAAGAATCTCGTGTAGGTCGAGTCTCTACCCTCCTTCGTTTTGACATCATGAAGGACGTAATTAACACACTACTTTCCTGTTTGCTATTTTCAAACTAGACACTGTTTCTTTCGTTTAAATATGTTATTTGAAAACACATGGATCATTAAACTTTTTGTTTCTCGTGACCCTTCTACTAGGATTTGAGAAGTTAGTAGGATAAATGGGCACCCGGCATGTGTATCGCTACCGGTTGGTTCACTTGAAATCATTGGTTCGTTTTGATTATTCTGAACATTGGGAATGGAATGCATCCTCTTTACGGTGCTTTAAAGACATGGAACCAGCTGCGTACCATGATTCAGCATCGCAACCAGCAATCATGATTTCCTATTATGTTTTTATTTTTTAAATACAGAAATATGTAAATACGATGTGAGAGAATCTGATGTAGATCTTTATATTTATATATCATTTTCAGACTCTTCGAATATACACTTTTATTTCATCTTTTCTAATTGCTTTTTGGGTTAATATATATATATATATATATATATCAATTTAGGCATATTAATTTTTTGAGAGCTTTTTTATTTTATTATTATTTTCTATTCAAAGAAGGGAAAGGAGAAAAGGGAATTAAGAATTTGAGAGCCTATGAAAAAAAAAAAAAAACTCATAAAGCCTATAGATAGGCATGTAATATGTACAATAAAAAATTATAATTATAATTATATCCTTAACTTTGAGAAATATATATAGAAAACAAAAATATAAAAATAAAAAGCGTTGGGCAACCCATGGCTTGGCATTGGTATATGATTGTATTATATTTTAAGGAAAATTACAGTTTACCACCTTAAAGTTGATAGCATTTGTTAATTTGAATACTAAAGTTTTAATTTTTGCAATTCACTCACAAAAAGTTACAATTTTTTTTAAAAAAAATTTAATTTAGCCATTCTGTCAGTCAAAGCCGTTTTGACTGATGGAACAGTGATCACGTGAGACACACGTGATCACTGTTGGCATTTTCTTCCCCAAAATACCCCCACCCTTACCGTCATCCCCAAAATGCTCCCAATCCCATCTTCATCTTTGTTGCTGGAATATTTATTTGCCACAAAAGTTTGAGGTTGGCCTCAAAGCTTGATGTTGGAAAGCTTGAGAACTGTCCCCGACTGAAATCACCCCACGCAAGTGATTATGGCACACTAAACTTTGACAAGTTTAGGGTTTAGGAGGTTATAAGTGTTATTTTACTGATTTGAAGTGAGAGCAAAAGTGAAATAAAAAAAATTAAAATAACACATGTAAGTCACATGATCGATTGACCGTTAATTTTAATCCTTTTTAACTGACGAGAATGGAAAAAATGCCATAAGATGGTAATTTAATAGGGTTAAGTGTCATAATTGGTAGTTTATAGAAGAAAAATGTCAAAGCTTTGTAGTTCATGGGGACAAAAGGTTTAACCTCTTTATTTTTTAACAAAAACTAATCAAATGGTTAATTAAAATTGCCATATCACCATTATAAGATTAAAAAGAAAAAGGGTTTGTCAAATTAACCTTATTCTCATAGAAGTGTTATTATAGAAACTAAATTTTTATTTAACAATTATCTACATGACAACCAACCCTTGGTCTTTATTAAATATATATATATATATATATATATATAAATTAGTTGAGATTGAGATTGTTACATCACCATTATGAAATATCTATTGAATACTCTTTTTTATTTTATATATATATTAAAATTTTCAAAATTAACCATACCCATGTGTTGCTCTTACATATGTGATGAGTTTGATGACATGAACTTTTGTTTAATGATAATTATCCAAGGTAGATTTGTTTGATTCTTATACTAATATTTTAGTGGCCACAACACTCCTCCACTGCTAGGAAACATCCTCCCTCTTTCTAAACCATGTGATCGAGTTCCCCAGCATAACAATAAGAATCACATTCCTTAATCAATTTTTTTTATTAATTACATGGGTGATCCGAATTTTGAGTACCTAAAGTTGGTACTTTCACAAGGACTTAGTTGACTGACACCATGCCACCCATTGTCCTAAAAAATACCTCCACAAGAGCATAATTGTGAGGATCCAAGGCACAAAATGGTTGCGAAAGCACCAGCCTGCCACCTTTGGGACCATCCTATGCTTCTGCGATTCTCATTCATGGACCAAACTATATATGCTTGCTGGCTATCATGCTGATCAACCACATCAGAAGAGCTGCAAAAAATCAATTCAACACATGGTTGTAATCCCTCTTTTCCTTCTACCACCCGCTGCCCCGTGTATGCCACGTGTCACTTTTTTAACATGTGTTCTACACGCATTACCGCTCTTATTAACTCATTTTAACTTATTTGAAGATTTTCTAATCTAATTTCATTAACTCTTATCTTGTGGAGCTTTCGATGTAGATGAAATTCTAGATTTAAATCTACACCTCAAAATACACCGGCCTAGTTATGTTTGGTCACTCTCAATCCGCGGTGGTCCCTCTTTTCACGTTTGTTGTTGAACAACCTGAACAAGGCACAAACTTTTACTGTATGATACTATAGAATGTCAATTGGCTCAATAGTAAATGCCATGTCTTTTGCCTTAAAATTGTTTATCAAACGAAGCCTAAGAATTCTTTGAGTGCTTCTTATTGCACCTACAACGTTTGTCATTGGCCGTTATAACCAGCATCACTAGTCGCATTATCGTTTGTTTCGTCTATTTGAGGATCCTTTCTAGAGCTATAGAATTACTTTTTGGTTGTGTAATTTTCTTATTTTAATTTAGATTGCACTCATAGAAAAAACCATGGAGATAAAATTGTATGAGAAATTACTATACATATGACGTGATATTAAAAATTATAATTAAATTATAGTAATTTTTAGTACTATATCAGTGAATTTACATTTGAAAATGGCAGAGTGAGAGAATAAGAGTGAGAAGTGATCGAGAAGCATTTCTGATCCTCAAATTTTGTAACGCTAGAGATGGATGTGGCCGGACTCCGGAGCTCTCTCTCACCCTCACGTGAGGTGCACACGTGTGGTGGACTAAGTCACGTGATGAGTTATAAAAAAAAAACGTGCGAGTACGGCTAAAGGACAGGATTAGGTGAGAGATAGGTGCGCGTGGGGCACGTGAGAGTGGGTATGTATGGGAGGGAGAAGCTCCATACAGCTGTTTCCCCGTAACGACTGCATGTTGAAGATTGGGACTCTCCCTCCTTTTCTGCTTTCTGTTTTTGTTGCTTTCCTCTCACCGCTTTTCCGTTTTTTCCGTTTCTCTTCCCAATTTTATTCCCACGCACCTTTGTGCGTGCCCCTCACACCACTTGTTTACCCAAATACCCCTCCCCCCACCCTTTTATTTTAATTTGGAACTTGAAAATATTTCGGAAGAATTACTTTATCTATAAATTGAAGTTATTTATTTTTTAAAAATTATATTGATATCACATAATAAAAATAAGAAAAATATTTTTAAGTTCCGTAGAATATTTGAATTTTTTTTTATTAATATTCAGGGCAAAGGAACATCCAAATATGTGGTCCAAAAATCTCATAATTCAGTATTTGGTAGGTAACTAATAAAAAGAAGATATGGAATGTGCGGTACAGAAACTGTCAGACTTTAATTATGTCTAGTAATCACTAATTCTGTAATTATTAATTAAATAATTCTAAAAAATACAAAGTTATATATATATATATATATATATATATATGGGGTTCTTAGGGTTTTACCGTAGTTCTATGGCGTTCTACCGATTTTATGTAATATGATTTAAGAAAAATAAAATTGTAGTCTGTTTTTCTTTAATAGATTAATTTTATGAGTTAATAGTTAGGTCCTAATGTCTTAAAACTTGTTTTTAGATTCAAAACTAAAACTTAAGGGTAAAAGGTTAATCCTTTAGGGATGATATCATCCGAAATTGATTTAATCATCATAAATTTGATGCTAATACCTCAATTTTGCTGTTAATGTCTCACAAATTTGGTGCTAATGTCTCAAATTTGATGTTAATCTAAAAAATCAGTCTTTGGATCTTCTATAATTTTATTTTTCTTAAATCAGCTTTTAGGAGAACATCGTTTTTAAATTATTGGTTGAATCATAAAATCTGACATTTTTAATTACAAAAGCCAGGCTAATCACGATTTGTAGCCAAACTGTGAACTCTTTTTGTAAATATTAGAATGAAAATTATATAATTAAAAAATTTAAAATTTGTAAGAAATCCAAGATTGTAATTGTAGGAGAGGGTGGAGGTCGACGGTTTTGGCAGTTCAAGAAGAAGGAGTGCGTGACAGGCACGTGGCGGTGGGAGGGAGTAGGCCGTTAGGGGTACTGGTGGAGCGGGGGAGTGGGTTAGACAGGCTGGACTGACAAGATGGCAGTTCGGTTCGTCCCCCAATTCTGCTACTGAACTTTGTCGTGTTAGGGGCCAGCTCAGCACTTCCGTGCGTCCTTTTCATCTCCTAAAATATCCCCTTCCTCGAAATTGCTCTCCAGCCTGGCTCGGTCAAAGTCATCCCGCTCTCTCCCAATTCCCATCCACCCTCCAACCGTATCTTTTAATTTTTGAAATAATAATAAACTATTTTTAAATTTTTTTTTTTTAAAAAAAAGTCTCTTCTCTCATTTAAGCGCACGTTTGCTCTTTTGAATTTAACCTTCCTTCTTAACTTCCAAACGGCCGTTTACCCGACTTTTGGATTTCAGCCCCTCTTTCTTAGCTAAACAGTTAATTTAGTTTCTTCACGCTGCGTCGTCGAGGATTACAATTTATTTATACAACTACAAAAATACCCATTTAATTTATTAAAAACAGAATAAAAAATCTTGATTTTTTTTTTGACATGTCCACGAAAAAAAAAAAAAATCTTGATATTGAAATACGTAATTGTTTCAAACGATTTTTCTTTAAATAAATTTTTCATAGGAAAATTAAATTTATATTTATTGTAGGATATAACGCCATATATTTTTTTTAGATATATTTTAGTAGTATAAAATCTGAGTGATCTCATTAATTAAAATGGAAAGATTTTTGGTTATTGGGATTGTTCATGTAGAGGCAGGTCCGCTAGTAGATCATGGATCTGCGATCCTGTTGTCTTTTAATAACGGGGGAGAAGGTTAGGGTCGGAATTTGACGTTGTGCATAGTTGGAACAGTACGTACGTCAGTTTTCAGAGGAAAACCGAGTGAGGGGAGTGATTATTATACGTGTACGCTGGAAGGGCTACGAGGCGACGCGTGTCCCTTTGACAGCTGTATGCTAGTAACTGCCTTGCCTGGAAGAATCCCAAACGCTCAACGGCCAGGACCGGTCACTACCACCGGCTCAACCAGTCGTCGTTATCCTCTCTTATATATACCCTCTCACTCTCACATCACCCTTCTCTCTCTAAGAAGAAGGTGAGGCTCCGCCTCTCTCACCCCCCCAAGCTCTCTCCCCTAATACCCATTTTCATTTTCCAATTATTATTTTTCATTTCAATTATCCAAGAAATTAAAGAAACCTTTTATTTATTGCTTTGGTTAGAGGTTTCATTCCATGGCGTCCACAAGGAAGGATATGGATCGGATAAAAGGTCCATGGAGCCCCGAGGAAGACGAATCGTTACAGCGACTCGTCCAAACCTACGGCCCGAGAAACTGGTCTCTGATAAGCAAGTCGATCCCTGGTCGATCTGGCAAGTCCTGCCGTCTACGCTGGTGCAACCAACTCTCCCCGGAGGTGGAGCACCGACCCTTCTCGGCGGACGAGGACGATACCATCATCAGGGCCCACGCAAGGTTCGGCAACAAGTGGGCCACCATCGCTCGCCTCCTCAATGGTCGTACCGATAACGCCATCAAGAACCACTGGAACTCCACCCTCAAGCGCAAATGCTCGTCCATGACCGAAGATTTAGGCGACGACGCACATGCGCAACAGCCTCTCAAGAGATCGGCTAGTGTCGGTGCGGGTACGGTCTCGGGCACAGCCGTATCGGGTCTGTACATGAACCCGAGTAGCCCATCAGGATCCGATTTGAGCGATTCGAGTTTGCACGGCATGTCACCGTCGCACGTCTTCAGACCTTTGGCCAGGACCTGCTCTCTGGTTCCGCCGACTCAGCATGTTGAGGCCTCGTCTTCCAATACGGATCCGCCTACCTCTCTATGCCTATCTCTGCCCGGATCGGATTTGTGCGAGGTCTCGAACCATGGCACAGGATCCAACCAGGTTGCGAGTCCCACTCAAGTGTTGCAGTCACCGGTACCGCTGCAGCAAATTCCGGTGGCAGCTCAGAACGGGTACGAGAAGCCGTTTTTCAACACGGAGTTCTTGTCCGTGATGCAAGAAATGATCAGAACGGAAGTGAGGAATTACATGTCTGGGATTGAGCAGAACGGGCTGTGTAATTTGCAGACCGAAGCTGTTAGGAACGCCGTTGTGAAGCGGATTGGGATTAGCAAGATCGAGTAGCCAAACAGACTAGTCTTTTAGTCTTAGTACTCATCGTCTTTATTGTGAAACGAGTCCCGACCCTCCAGGAACGACGAGAGAGAAGAGAAGAAATGGATCCTACTTTTTTTTTTTTTTTTTTTGTTAATTTCGTTCCCCCTCTTTTCTTTTCCTTTTTAGAATACAAGTGAAAATAATTTTGGTAGTGTACAGTGGGACAAAATGGGGTTGGTAAGAAGAGGGAGGGGACGAGATGAGACGGTGTCGTTTATGGTGATGGAATGGGAGAAAAGGGAGGGAATGAGAGCTTGGGGTGGGGAAACATGTGGGCATTTAAATTATCTTCCATTGGACATATTTAGCCTACTGTATCATCTTCCATTGAATTCTCTGGGGACTCTCAATTCACGGCCCAAGTTGATTAACAGTGATGGACAGAGAGGACAACCCATTTTGTTTGCTTCCATGTAATTTGAAAGGAAAATCGAAACACTAAGTTTTGTTTGGGAGCGAGAAGCGAAAAAGGTTGTAAAAATAATTTTGTTTGCTTGCTGAGATGCAATCGAGTGGTCACTAGGAATTTAGAGGGCATGTGAAAAACTTGGGGGAATATAATTAAATTAATTAACTGTGGAATTTTTGTTTCTCAGGTTTTCAATGGAATATTCCCAAGTTTATTCATTAGTGATGCTTTTCTTCTTTATGAAAAATGGGGGGTTTTGTTGCAGGAAAAACTCTTTCAAAAAACGTTTTATTTTCAAGTTTTCTCAGAATGCTGTTTTAGCTTTTTATAGGAAAAGCTTTTACCAAATGGATTCAGTTTTACAATTAATTCAGTTTCACTTGACGCAGTTCTCTTGGGTGGCCGTTAAAAAAAATTATAATTTGATTAAAATTTAATGCTAATTAATTATAAAATTAATGATAATTTTAAGAGTTATATTATTCCCGGAATAAGATCCTGTCCATTTTAAATGAAATGGACAATATCCATTTAGTATAAAATGATGGGTAATATTGTAAAATTAGTTCTTTAATTTTAACGTTAAACAATCTACTTATTTTCATTTAAATAGATATTATCCATTTCATTTGAAATGGACAGGATCCTGTTCCATTATTCCCAAAGACAAAAAGGTTCAAACAATAAGATTCAAGATGCAAGAACGACTTTTAAATAAATTAAATAAGATATTGTGTTCACATTTGTAAAATTATCACATGTTTACAAGATGTCTCAAATGTACGCATTCTAACCATTAATGTGAGAAATTAGAAAAAAAAAAAAATCCCCATTAATGTGAGTGCTTTTTATCTTTTGAAAATCCCTCTAATTAATGGAATGAGATTCTCTCTAGTCTATTTTGCATTAGAGGATATTTAGTTTATAGTCAAGATCTCTTTAAAGAGATTCAATTACTATAAAGATGTCATGTGTCTTATTTATTAAAAAATAATAAAAAAATTATTTAATATTTTAAAATAATATTTTTTTTTGTTTTCGTTTTTAAATATGGCCATTCGGGTGGTTAGCCACTCCCGAGGGCCAAACAAATTTTTAAAAAATTTGATTTAGCTGCTAGGTGTGGCTGATCCACCAACAAGGGCCATTGGGGGGGCCATGGGGTGGTGTTGAGCATCCCCAACTAGCCGGTCTGGGGTGGCTTCGTGGCCCTTGGGGGTGGTCAAAGCCACCCCCATGGCCAAACGGTGGCCCTTGAGGGTGGTCCGGCCACCCAAGGGCCACATAAAAAAAAAGCATTATTTTATTATTTATTATTTTAAAATATTAAATAATATTTTATTATTTTTAAATAAATAAGACATGTGGCATCTGTGTGGTCGTTGGATCTCTTTAAAGAGATTCTGACCATGAATTGGATATCTTCCAGTCTATTTTGGATTGGAGAGGATCCCATTCCCTAATTAACTAGTGCTTAGTAAACAATTGTTGCATAGTGAAAACTTAATCCTTCTCAATTGCTACCACTTTTGCAAGTACTTTATAAACTTAAAAAATTCTCAATAGTGTATCCATATTTCAATCTTGTTCAATTTCATTCGTCTGTTAAGATTTTCAGTTAAATTCAATTGAAATATCCCTCTTTTTTAGGAATATATATATTTAAAAATATTTGTTCTATTTTTGAAAACTCCATTAAATCCTGGCTAAAGCTTAAATCTTTGCAAAATTTTGCTCTTTTTTATTTTACCTAAAATTGAGGAATATTTTGAGATTTTTGATACCCATCCGTTAGGATTAAACAAATTTCTTGCTATACATCATGACAACCTGTTACACCGCAAAATACCAAAGTGTTCGGTAGGTGAAAGTGAAGTAACTATATAAGTTCACAACTTAATAAGTAAACTATTGCATAACATAAAACCAATTTATGTAATGAGCTTTAGGTGACTGTTCTTAACTCTAGAATATTTGACGTATTGGGCCTTAAAAACCGAGCCCAGCCTGGAGTCCTCCATTCTTGTTCACTCGATCCCATTCATCCTCGATATATATATTTTTATGCTCTCGCACATCTCTTTCTTTTCACCATTTCGGCCTGGTTGTTTCATGTTTGTGCTCTAATTCCCGATCCACCTGACTGTCTGAGTGTCTGTTACCATTGCATTCTACAGTCGTTGTCCCTTTCTCCCGTTGCCAACGAGGTGAGTTTATTTTTACTACTTTTATTTTTTCTTATTGATTTTCTTCGATGATTTAATTTAATTGGCGACATTGTGATGTGAATTGGTGTTTTGAAACAACACTAAAGACGATTGAGCAGGCGTGCCTATGTGTGTGTTTATGGGATTTTAGGGGCACAACGACTTGGGAGTTGGGAAGTTGATCTGTTGATAGTTTCAGCCGATACTGTGCGCAGGGTTGCTTTTAGCTAAAAGGGGTGTATATTTCTTTTCTTCCCTTTTGGGTTGGGTTTGGATGGCCGGCGACGGAAGGGTCGGAGCTGGTGGTGGTGGGTGTTTTAGCCTCTTGTCTGGGGCATTTCTTGGCTATGCTTGATCGATGATGCGTAGAAGCTGGGTTTTCTCGATTGTGATGGGTTATTTTGGATTGTTCGGTGTCTCGGGTAGGGGTGGTTCGGGGAAAGGGGCATGTGTTGGTGGCTTGGGCCACGCATGGCCGTCGGTGGGGGTTGCTTTGGCCTTGTCGGCTGTCGATAATGATCGTGAGTCGGCGAGCTGGCATCCTCGGTTAGTCCTTTGTTTTTGATGAGTGGTTACAAAGAGTAATTCTCTAAAGCCAAGGAGGGACCATGCCACATAGGTTTGGGCTGATGTAAGCATTACTCGGTTACGAATAGTATGGTGTGGGTTTTGACAATAACGTCAAAGATTTGAGTAGGAAACAATTTTTTTTTTTTTTGGGTCGTTACAAATAGTGTTAAAGTCACGTAGTAATGCCATGTGTTATATGTATAGGTTTTGATGAGGGCGTTAATAATTTGAGTGAAAAATATTGTAACACCCTAGTTTTACATTAGGAAGATAAGTAGTAGCTCAAATAGAGTGGGTGAATAATAAATAAGTTCATGCATGCTAAGTTCTACATTAGTTTTTTATCAAGTGAAATTGGACTTTACAACTTGTTGGTAATTCCACATTACTTACCTATCTAGGGAAAAATAAACTTTATAAGGGTTCGTTTGGGATTGCGATTTCAATAAGTGATTTTAAAAATTGCGTTTTTGAAATCACTACTTTTTAAAATCACAGACTTTTGGTAAAACATGTTAAAAATATATTTTTTATTAATATTTATTATAAGAAATTGTGATTGTGGTTTAAATTTGCGCATTTTTAAATAAGCATCCCTATCTTGATTATAGAAATTGTAGATTTTTTTTTCTTCTTATTTTAAATTAAGTGCTTTTAAAATTATTATGCCAAATGCCTTACATTTTGCGATATCTTTTAAAAACGTAAATCATTCTTGCAAAATAGGCTTTGTTTGACAAATGCCTTCAAGGCGTGATTTGTCACTGTGCGTGATTTTTCATTGTTCAAGTCAAGACTGTCAAGCTTGACTTGGAACAGTAAAAAATCACCAACAGTGAAAAATCACGCCTTGAAGGCATTTGTCAAACAAAGCCGCAATTCCCAATGCATCCTAAGAGCTTGTTTGAAATTACTTTCGAGAAATAGAGCTTTTAAGTCAAAAAAAGTTTTTGGGTAAAAGTTTTATTTTTAAGTTTTTGCTAAAAGTATGTTTTGACCATTTTAAAACTTTTCGGACTCTAAAAAACACCTTTTATTTTATTACCAAACGAGTATTTTAAAAAAAAAAGAATATTTTGAGTGTTAAAAGCACATTTAGGCCTCTCAAACGCAATTCTAAATAGGCCCTAAGTGATTTAAAAAAAAAAAAAAAAAATTCAAATTCACTAGTTTTGTTTAAGTAGTACAAAAAGGACAGAAAATTTTGGTTTGGGGGAAATATCCTCAAACTCATGTAAAATTGTGAGAAATGTCTATAAACATGTAAAAGATATATTAAATTTAATTTAAGTTAATAAATTGCTATTAATATGGTATTTTAAATATTTATAGATACTTATCACTATTTTACCTAAATTAAAAGATATTTTTTCAAATTAGTTTGAAGGATATTTCTGTTGGTACGACAAAAGAGCACCAAGAAGTAGTATCGGTAATGTGGACTGGCCAGTCAAAAGGCGATAAGCGTGGATATTATTGTACAAATGAAAATGGATGTTTCGACTTCCGAGCACTGATCAAACAAATTCAGAGTTACGTGAATAACTTGAATTCATCAAGTCAATCCTATCATCGTGGGCCCAACCTGCAGTATTTGGCTTTGAAGTTTTGGTCGTTACCCAATGTTTTTGTTGAAAAATTAATTACCAAGTAGCAAAATTTCTTTGTTGTCTTCTGGAATCGAATGATGTGGGCCTTAATTTGAAGACTTTGATGGCAATGACTACAAAATTTCAAAGTCTTCCTCTGTCAAATAGAGTCAGAAACATGGATGAAGGCAAACTTTTTGTTTATTTTGTTTCATTTATTGGTTTGTTTCGTTAGTGAAGAACTTAGAATAGCTGCTTCCACTCTTCTCTAAAATACGTTTATTAAGTAGCCACTAGCCAGAATCCTTGCATCTTGAAGCTCCATGGATATTTCATCTTTCATCCTCCTCCTCTTTTTGTCGCAAATTCCTTATCCATGTTCATCAGTAACATATGATTACCTCCTCAGAGGCTCATTTCTATCTGTTGAGAAGCCAAGTGATGTTTTGGTTTCAGCAAATGGTGATTTCTGCGCTGGATTTTTCTCTGTTGGGGAAAACGCTTTCAGCTTTGCCATATGGTTCACAAAGTCCTCAAATCCAACAGTTGTCTGGATGGCGAACCGAGACCAACCAGTCAATGGCAAAGCTTCAAGGCTTTCCCTTTTGGAAGATGGCAATCTCATCTTGTCTGATGCAGGTAGAGTCACCATATGGACCACCTCAACGGCCTCAGCCTCCTCTTTGCAACTACAGCTCCTCAGCACCGGCAATCTTGTTCTTCGTACATCAGATGGTGTGTTCATCTGGCAAAGCTTTGATTCACCTACGGATACTCTTCTTCCCCAACAACTACTAACTGAAGATGCCAGCCTTATCTCATCCAGAAGCCGAAGCAATTATTCTTCTGGATACTATAAGCTTTACTTCGACACTGATAACGTGCTTAGCCTACTATACAATGGTCCAAACATATCCAGCGTGTACTGGCCAAACCCATGGATGCTATCTTGGGAAGCTGGAAGGACAACATACAACGTCAGCAAAACAGCAGTGCTAAATGTCACAGGTCATTTCAGTTCATCTGATGATTTGAAATTTAAAGCAGCAGATTTTGGCATGGCGGTTACAAGACGGTTAACGCTCGATCCTGACGGTAACATTCGATTGTACAGCCTAGATGAGGTCCTGAAGAATTGGGTTGTCACATGGCAAGCCATCATGAAACCATGTAGGGTTAATGGTGTTTGCGGACCAAATAGTTTGTGTAGTTACGATCATGTTTTGGGCAGGACATGCTCTTGCATACAAGGATACAAGATTCAAAATCCCAATGACTGGTCTACTGGGTGCGAATCAGAATTCAAGATCTCTTGTAATTCTAGTCAGTTTCGCTTTGTCATGCTCCCAAATGTAGAATTTTATGGCTATGATAAAAACTACAAACAAAATTCTACGTTACAGGAATGTGAAGAGGAATGCTTAAAGATGTGCGGCGATTGCAAAGGGTTCCAGTACAAATTTGACCCTGATGCAAGTGTCTATTCTTGTTACCCCAAGGCACTACTACTTAACGGATACCATGCGCCTGATTTTGATGGAGATGTGTATCTAAAACTACCCAAAGCTGACATTTCCTCTGATGACAAATCTGATAAAGAAGTAATGTTAGATTGCCATGGAGAAGTTCTTCAGCTGCTAAGTAGAACATACAAAAAGACCCAAGAGAACCGGTCCCTGAAGATTTTGGTTTGGGTTGCCAGTGCACTGGGATGCGTAGAGCTGACCTGTTTCTTCCTGGTCTGGTGCTTCTTGTTTTGGGGTAGAAAAAATCCTGACAAAGCTGTAAACGGATACATCCTTGCTGCTGCTGGATTTCAGAAATTCTCCTATGCTGAGCTTAAAAAGGCAACACGGAGTTTCAGTGGAGAGGTAGGAAGAGGAGGCGGAGGGGTTGTGTACAAAGGGGTATTGTCTGACCATCGGGTTGCAGCAATCAAGCGACTGAATGAAGCTGCCCAGGGAGAAGCTGAATTCATGGGAGAAGTAAGCTTCATAGGGAGACTGAACCACATGAACTTGATAGAGATGTGGGGATACTGCGCAGAGGGAAAGCATAGGCTTTTGGTTTATGAATACTTGGAGTGTGGATCCTTAGCAGATAACCTCTCTTCCGCTGCACTCAATTCGGAGAAGAGGTTCGAAATTGCTTTAGGCACTGCCAAAGGATTGGCTTACCTGCATGAGGAGTGCTTGGAATGGATTCTACACTGTGATATAAAGCCACAGAACATTCTCTTGGACTCTAATTTCCGGCCAAAGGTGGCAGATTTCGGCCTTTCCAAGCTCCTAAATAGAGGTGGCTCGGACAATATGACGTCAAGGATAAGAGGGACTAGAGGTTACATGGCACCTGAATGGGTTTACAACCTCCCTATCACCTCCAAAGTGGACGTCTATAGTTATGGGATAGTCGTGCTGGAAATGGTAACCGGAAAGAGCCAAACAAATATCCTTACTGTGGACGGTGGAGTAATAGAGCAAGGGGGGCTGATCACCTGGGTGAGGGACAAAGTGAAGGAAGGTGCCACGAGGAAGGTGTCACGGATTGAAGAAATTGTAGACCCCACAATGGCCGGAAAGTACGACATGGCTAAGATGGAAGTTGTTATTAGAGCCGCATTGCAATGCGTGGAGGAAGACAAGGATGCAAGACCCACCATGAGACAGGTAGTAGAGATGCTTTTGCCGTTTTGCGCCGGGTCTAGGAGGATGAACATTCCATGACCTTCTGGCTGATCAACTGAAGACCAGCTTCAGGCATTTTACGAATTCTGTTAGTCCCCCTTTCCGTTGATTCATTATCTTGTAGTGAAGATGCAGCAGTTGGTGTCTTGTGCTGTAATATGTTATTGGATTTGTGTGTTTGCTTGGGATACCCCCTTTTTTTTAAATTTTTTTTATTTTTATTTAAAGATTAAGTGTTTTTTAAATTACAATATCAAATGTTTTATGTTTTACGATATCTTTTAAAAATTCAGATTAATCTTACGAAATCGCAATTCAAAATGCACCCTTAAATACTTTAAGGGCGCATAAGATCACACACACATATATATACACCATGGATTTTTGTTATTACCTCTT
Source organism: Carpinus viminea (assembly GCA_013348765.1). Lineage (NCBI taxonomy): Eukaryota > Viridiplantae > Streptophyta > Magnoliopsida > Fagales > Betulaceae > Carpinus > Carpinus viminea. The sequence goes on from CP054674.1 coordinate 8,490,048, forward strand.
ATTTTAGTTATTCTTTCTCTTGGAAGTATTTTATGATAAAGATTGTATTAGACTAAAAGCACACGAAGTTGGGGTTGTGGTTGTTCACGCTACTGCTACCAGTAGAGGAATTTTACCGAACCTTAATTGCAGTCAGCCATGCACGGGTGTCATGGTCTTTGCGACTTTGCAAATGGTCTAGTCCCCAAATATGAATGTTGAATATTATTTTAGTACCAATTGTAAGATCCATTATTAGATAGTCACCTTGTACTTGAATATATTCAACAAACGTAAATGATACTTTTGTTTATGTATTGTTCAATATTTTATTGACATATATATTACCTTAAACCAATTAGCAATTGACACATGTTTTATTAACATTATTTAAAAATTTAAAATTAATTTTTTTTGGGAGCCAATCAGGGAATGACCTAACCTCTACTTTGGAAGTGGTTTCAACCATTTCATTTAGAAGTGGCCTAACCATTCAACCATTTCTATTTGGCTGATAATAATTTTGACTATGGCCGGTTCTAACGACTGTTGAACTGTCTCATTGCTGAACCATTACATGATCATTGAAAGTGGTTGACCTCCATTTAAATAGATAAATATGATCTCGACCACCCTCTAGAGGGTGGCCGGTGGTAGATGTGCCCCTCTTGGACAAGCGGCCTATGAGCCACTTGGAGGTGGCAGAGATTTGAGCCATTCACAACGAGAGGGATTCCGTGTCCACATGGTCGATCGTGCATGAGTTGTCAAACAATCATGATTCATGACGGCTTTCACTAAAATCAAATAAAATTATTGTAAAATCGTTTTAGTGGAAGAAGAACAAACTATATTTCTCTTCCCGGCCACTTTGTTTATTAATGAATAATGATTCTCAAGGAAAGCAAATAACTTGGCATAATATAATATAGGACCAAGTTTTGGTCAAGAAGCACGATGATGACAAAATTTATTAAAAAATAAATTTAAATTTTTTACAATATCTATAATTTACAGGAACCTTCAAAATTGATTCTTAGTGATCCAAAAGAAAAGTTGTAATGATATTATAAGTTACATTTTAGTCCCACAATATATATGTTAATCTTAACCAATTTTAGATATATATGGTTTGAAGAGTATAAAAGATCTAGTATATTTTTATTGGGATGTGTTTGTGGTATCAAAAGAAAATAAAAATTTGTATGTTATATATTATTTTTGCGATGATAATTATGATATATGTTTTATTATGTAGTAGGGTCACGTGAAAAATCAAGATAATTTTCACTTGAGATTTGTTTTTAAGTTACAATGTTACAATGAGAACCAAACCATATTCTGCCCTTTGCACCTCCGGTAAAAAGTTGACCAAATTTGATGGTGACTATTGCTAGCTAGACCTGCTGTCCTTGTATAGACACATTGTTGGAGCATTGCAATATTGTACACTCACCAAGCCCGACATTGGTGCCATTGCATTGGCTTCAAATCATATTTTTCATTAAGAACTAAGCACAATGAGGCTGATTTCCATTTTAGTTTGGAGAAATTGCCGACGAAGATTTTGTGCAATGATCAACGTTCATTCATTTTCACTATAACGGTTAAATTTTGCTAGATTTCTTGTTTTGCGAGACAAGTTCTTGGTCAATGTTCCACCCATGATCTCGATGGAGGCTAGTAAATTGAATTAGCACCAACTAACCCACTACATACTACGTCTATTAATTAAACTGCCTTAATCAAACACAAATAAGAAACATTACACGGCCGAAGAGCTGGATAACACGAAGACAACTCCTAATTAAGAAACAAAATATTTAGGCAATAAAACAGGAGATCATTTTTAATTATAATGATCATTATCATGGCTAAGAAGCATCTCGACCACTTGACTCATAGAGGGTCTTGCATCTTTGTCTTCCTTTACGCACTGCAGAGCCATTCCAACCAAGATTTCCATCTTACCCATCTCATATGTGCCTTCCATTGTGGGATCTATGATCTCTTCCATCCAGGAGGCCGTTGTTGCAGCCATTCTGTTCTTTTTCTCCCTAACCCATGTAACCAGCCTTCTGTCTTCTGTCTCCCCCCCACCATCCATTGCGTTGACACCCATTTGTGTTTGCTTTCCAGTCACCATCTCCAACACAACAATCCCGTAGCTATAAACGTCTACTTTGGAGGTGATGGGCAGATTGAAGATCCACTCCGGAGCAATGTATCCGCGGGTTCCTCTTATCCTTGAGAAGCTTGAATTCTTGAGCCCACTTCTGTTTTGGAGTTTAGAAAGTCCAAAATCTGCCACCTTTGGATGATAATTTGAGTCTAGGAGTATGTTTTGGGGTTTCACATCACAGTGTAAAACCCACTCCAAGCACTCTTCATGCAAATAAGCCAGGCCTTTGGCAGTTCCCAAAGCAATTTCAAACCTTTTCTTCCAATCAAGTGAATTGGAAGAAAGGTTTTCTGCCAAAGAACCACGCTCCATGTACTCGTACACCAAAATCCTATGCTTTCCCTCAACACAATAACCCCACATCTCTATCAAGTTCATGTGGTTAATCCTCCCAATAATGCTTACTTCTGCAAGAAATTCACTTTCCCCAGCTTGATTAGCTTCATTAAGGCGCTTGATTGCTGCAACTCGACCGTCAGACAATATTCCTCTGTATACAGTTCCTCCAGCACCTCTCCCAATCTCCTCACTAAAACCCTTTGTGGCCTTCTTTAGCTCGGCATAGGCAAATTTTTTGAATCCGGTGGCAGCAGGGAGATAGCCTTGCTTGTCTGCACCCCAACTTTGCTGGCCTCTAATCAAGAGACACCACACCAAAACGATACAGACGACTTCAAGTCCTCCCAACCCACATGCAAACCAGAGCAGGATTTTCACCGTCCCATTTGGACGGCTTTTTACATACGTTCTCTCCAGTTTCACTGTACCTTCACTTGAGCAATCCAAACGGAATTCTTGTACGGAATTGGCGTAGGAGAGGCGATTGCTTTCTGGCAATCTCAAATAGAGGTCTCCCTCGAAGTCTGGCGAACGATGTCCATTGAGCAATGTCGTCTTGGGGTAACATTTCGAAAATCGTTTATCGTCGGCAAATTTGAATTGGAAAGCTTTGCAATTGCACCATTGCAGGCATAAATTCGTACATTGACTTAACGTGTAATTGGGGAAATATCCAAAATCATAACCAAAGAATTCAACATGGGAAAGCAGCAGAAAGCCAGAGTCATTTTTGTCGCAGGAGAGACTAAATCTCGGTTCGCACCCATAAGACCAATCGGTGTGATTTTTCATCTTATATCCAGGAATACAGGAGCACTTCCTACCATAATCAGCAACATTGCTGCATATACCGTTAGGCCCACAAATACCATGAATTGTGCAAGGATTCTGAATGGCTTGCCATGAAATGACCCACGTACCTTCCTCCTCTTCCCAGCTGTGGAGTCGAATATTCCCATCGTAATCAACCGTCAATCTTCTGTGAAGCACTACCCCATTGTCAGCTGACATCACATTATATTGATCGGACGAACTAAAATTCCCCAACAAATCAAGCACTGCAATTCTACTCTTGTTGTCCGTCGACCTTCCAGCTGCCCAGCTCACAACCCCTGGATCAGGCCAATAAATACTGGAAATCTCAAGTCCATCGAAAAGAAGGCGGAGAAGGTTATTGTTGTCGAACAAAAGCTTGTAGAAGCCAGAGGAATAGTTGCCTCGGCTTCTTGAGGAGACAAGCCTTGTGTTTCTGGTGAGTTGTTGTTGGGGAAGAAGGGTGTCTGTGGGGAAATCAAAGCTTTCCCACAAAATATCACCGTCCAAAGTACGTAGAACAAGATTACCAGTGTTATAGAGATATAATTGTACTGGTGAGCGTGAAAGAGTGTCCGAGGCCCAGACGATGAACTTACCGGCGTCGGTTAAGATAAGATTGCCGGTTTGAAGGAGGGAGAGCTTCGAGCGCCTTCCATTAACGGGCTGATCTCGATTGGCCATCCATACTATGGTGTCGGGTTGACTCTGGGATGGGTGGTTGAACCATATGGCAAAGCAGAAGGCATTTTCACCGACGGGGTAAAAGCCGGCAGAGAAGACACCATTCGGTGAAGATAAAACGTCTTCTGGTTTCTCTGTGGAAAGAGATGAACCTTCACGCAAAGTGGAAAAAGTTGATGTCAATGGAAGAAGTAATGCCAAAGAGAGGGCGAACAAGATTAGAGTAGCCATGAACTTCATGAAAGCTCAAAAGCGTGGGCTTGGGCAACTAATTTACCAGTGTAAAACAAATGAAAGTTGATGCAAGACTTTCATATGTAAACATTTTTTCGAAGAAAAAAAAAACAATGAAAGACTTATTTGTTTCTCGTACAGTTGTCGTTGTCCAGTCTATGGGGAATAGGATTCTCTCCATCACCTCAAAGTTGTTGTCATATGTTGTAAAAGCAAGACTTTCATCTCATTTGCTGACCTCCATTGGAGGTCGCCGCCAAGCCTTAAATGGAGCTGGTAATTATGTCCGAGAGGACGAACGAAGGTATTTTTGTAAAAAATAATAATAAAATTGTCCTCTTAAAAACAATTCAACAAAATTGTTGAGCGTGCAACCTCAACTTTAAAGATCCCAACTGTAATTCACCATAAAAGTATTAAAATAATAATAAACAAATTATAAAAAATAAGTTGAGAGTTGATTAGGCTTATCCTTTAAAGTTGTCGACCACCTCTCGCCCTTAAAAGGTTTAGGGTAAATTGGCTACCACTAATTAAGAGATCGACGATCGTACGTTGTGGGTGATATGATTCAGTCATCAACGACTTAAGGGGTGGCTCATAGCTGTCCCATGACAGAAATGAAATGATGTAATGAACTTATAAATAAAATGGTACTAAAAGGTGTTCAGTGTCACTCATAGAGCATATCGGTAGGAGTAATCAAAATAATTAATGAAAAAGTACAAATTCTTATTTTATCTACTCATTTTATATATATACTATAACAAATTTTCTTTTAAAAAAAAAAAAAATATTTTTTGTGTATGTGAGAGAGTGTGAAATTAGAAAGAAGGGGAGAGAGAGAGAGTAAAAGAAAGAAAGAGAGAGAAAACATTAAAAAAAAAAATGTTAAAGTAATTACTCTACTGGACACAAAAAATAGCTCATAATAGTTAAATTTAATTATTATAGATCATTTGTTGTGTAAATCTAACACACTTACTCGAGGTGCAAGCAATTAGAGTGATGATAATATATAAAAAGGAGCAGCAATTAAGGAAGTGGAATTAGATAATTATTCCTTAATGTGTGATCGTGAGTGTGGACTTGTCAAAAGGAGAAATTCTAAAGTAATCGACACAACCCACGAGCTCCATTTTTCTCCCCGGACCACCAAACCATGACCCTGTAGCTGTAGGTCTGTAGGCCGAACATTTTCTTGGTTGTCTTCATGAATGGACAAAAGAATTAATAGAAACAACTCAACAAGGGATGCACCTCTCTTTATCCTTAATTAAAATACACGAAATCGATGCCCTCTTCAAGCTCAAGCAACTTGGTCTAATTAAGAAATATCGAAGGCAATATATTGACTAAGATATTTCCTAGTCTTCCTCTGTCGTCGTCACATATAAATTAATTAACATGCGTGAAAGCGAACTATTTGTTTGATTTGTTTCATAATTTATTGGTTTATTCTGGTAATGAAGAAGGTAGCCATCAGTCGTCTTGAAATTCCATTGATATTTCATCTTTCATCTTGCTTCTCGTAATTTCTGCCGCAGATTCCTTATCGTGGTTCATCTGCAACGTATGATTGCCTCCCGGTGCCGGCACAATCCTTAATTAAGCAACTTAAGTGGTTTTGTAAGGCCCTCAATAAATTAAGACTCCAAATAAGAAATTGTATAATAAAAAATTAAATAAAATAATTGGCTCCAATATAGTACACAGTTAATAAATAGTCTCTCGTTAAGGCTGGAAATTAATAATTATATAATATTTGAATCTTAATTGTCCATCTTGATCTTAATGGTCAAAAATAAAAGACTTTTGAATTTTTAATAATTAAAAAATTAGAATGTGATTTAACTTTAAATGTGAAAACTGAAAATCCTTTTATTTTTTGCCATTAAAATCAAAATGAATGGTCAAGATTTAAAATTTGAGGTCCTTAAATTTTGAAAGAATTTGAGGAGATCTTGATCCATAAAAAGGTTCTTTCAAAAAAAAAAAAAAAACTCTAATATTAATATATATAGTAAGAGGTTAATAAATAGATAATCTCTAATTAAGGCCCTCAATTATGGTATAAAAATAATTTTACAATATTTTTTTTTGACATGATAATTTTACAATTTTTTTTTTTTGACATGATAATTTTACAATATTTGGCCCTTCTCTAAACACATGAAAATGATAATTTATTGACGACTAGCTACATCTGGCAAGGCTTCTAGTATTTGACTAATTCAGTGACAAAACTTGTTTATTGTAATTATGAGGTTTAGTGTTGAGTTGGATCAAATTGAGGCTAACAACATGGAAAATTCATTTGTGTGTTTGGTGTCCAAGAAAGACCCAATCGGAGTAAAATAGTCATATCTTTTGACTTTGACATCGATCATATATGTTGTGACAAAATAAATTTAAGATCCCCACTTAAAAAAAAACTAATCATACATGACACTAACATTTAAGTGATTTGGCTTAATAAGTCTACTTCTATTGATGGTGATGACTTGGAGAAAATTTACTACCAAAAGATGAAATACAAAAAAGTAACATGGTGAAAATCATTCAAAACTTAAAGCTCCAATACACCAAAAATTCACTGTAAAAAAAAAAAAAAAAAACTAACAAATTAAAGAAGAAACTCGATTTTTCTCTTGGCGCCATGCGGCACCTACGTACACAAAGTGAGAAAGCTGATCATCCTTAAAATATGAGAAATCAATACCCTCAGGCACAAGCAACTTGATTGGTCTATGACATATCAAAGGCAACTTATTGGTCTATGACGTATCAAAGGCAATGACTAAGAAATTTCTAAATTTTCCTCCGTCGTCACATAGACATGCTTATATGAAAGCGGATTCTTTGTTTGATTTGTTTAATTTATTGGTTTATTCTGGTAAATAATGAAGAAGTTAGAAATTGCTTCCACTCTTATTATTTCTAAATTTTCCTCTGTCGTCACATAAACTACTGCCGTCAGAAAATATTTTATGAACAATAATTTCTTGAAAAACATTTTACAGAAAATCACAATTATATATTTATATATATATATATACACACATCCGCAATTAAGACTATAACAATCACAATAAGTGTAAAATGCTTAGAATTTATATCTAGTAACCTTTTTTGCATCCTTCGTTCTTTTTCCTTCATATTAGATTCATTATCATAACCTTATCCTCGTATATATATCATTAATATTGAGTTTAAGTTTTTTAATTAACTCAATCATTTTATTAAAAAGACCTTCACTAATATTATTTATTGTTAAAAATTTTATAAAATACTCTTTTATTTTTATTAAATTTTTTAAAATATTAAAATATCGTAAAATAAGACTATCAAGACATTTTAATATGCCGGCCTTCATTATCTCTGACCGAGTCTATTTTTTGGCCGTTGTTTGTCTACTGCGTATTCCCTATATAATAAAATAGGAAATCATAGTTTATTTGATAATGATGAGAAATTCTCATCAATTTCTCCTCATTTTTGGCCTTTGTGTGTGCCAACGCAGAAGGCACGCTGGATGTTGGCCGGACTTTTTTCATATATGCAGAACAAGTTTAAAATATTATAAAAAATATAATATTTTTTTATATATTGTAACATACATGATAAATGATAATGATAGATGACAACTTTTATTTACTCCTGTTTGTCCTACAACAATCTTTTTCCCCGCTTCAAAAAAAGAAGACAAAGAAAAGAAGCCCCTACGAAACGTCATCACGTTTTGTAGGATCCAAGACATAATTGGCATTTCTGTTTGTAGATAATCCATATCGATTTGACAAACCAAGCACCAAGTTCATGCATTAAGATTTTGGGTGTTCAACGTTCAAACAAGCTAAGAGAAAACATACAAAATTGGAATCGATTGGTAATATTAACGTGGTCTCCAAAAATAATGTTGGGAATTGTGGAGGTGGATTCGAAGATGAAAAATACTGTTGTATAATATTAACGTGGTCCTCATATTTTACTGGCTTTTAAAATTATGGTTTAATTTGAAATTAATTAAATTTTAATCTAATAATAATTTTAAAAATACATCAAAAATATATGAAAACAAAATTATAAGATATAAGAATGAGATATGATTGTGTAACATTAATACATTATTCTTCCAATTTTTTATATTTAATAATTATGTTTATTAGAATATACAGAAAATATAATATTTTTCATATATTCTAACAATATATAATTTTAGACTTTTCTTAGGTTTCTTAGGTGCTTTCTTTTCTTTGTCTTGTCCTTTAATTTTTCTTGGCTAATATATTCTAGTGGGGCTCATAAAGTGACATTTCTCTTGATGGTATACAATGGCAGAGCAAGAATTTCGATTCATGGGGTCAAGATTAAAAAATGAAATTGAGCAAAAATTGATTAAAAAATTTTAAAAATAAAAGCAAAGAAATAAATTAACAATTCAACAAAATTTAATTATTGTTTAAAACATATAAATATAACTTATACTTTTTTTTTTGTCACGCCTAATGTTAATTTAGTCAGTTGTTATCGATGAGTCTTTATATTTTGAAATTGCTACATAATTTACCGTCTTTAATTTATATTTCTCAATATACTTAGTCATATAATAATTCTTCTACTAATATTACTAATATTTCATTTAGTTATATAAACGATTTTTAATAATATTTATTTTTAAAAATGCTCTTTTAGTCGTAAATGTTGCAACTAAATCAATAACAATGTCACAAATAAATAATAGAATAGGAATAAAGCAAAAGAGGAGAATTGTATGAAAAAAGGTTATACAAATAATTCAAATGGAATTCGTAACTACTAACACAATTTAGGTTCACTTTTTTATTTATATATAATATGCTAATATATATATATATATATATATATATATATATATAAAATATAATATACTATTTTTTTTTCAAGAGTCATTTTTCACATTTATCGATGAAAAGGTTTGTTGGATCCTGGATCAACCTCCTAAAAGCCCAATTGGCACTGACCCGGTTTGGAGCCCACGACCGCTTCTGGCCCAGCATCTCCGAGACTGAGGACTAAGGACTCGAATTCGAGGGCTCCGAGACTTAAGGGTCCCAGGTTCTCGAATTCGAGGCCCCCACGTCCGAGACCTTCTCCGAAGACCTAGGCCTCGAATTCGAAGCCTTCGAGACCCAAGGGTCCTAGACTCTCGAATTCGAGGCCCCGTATTCGAAATCTTCCCCGAAGACTGATTACCTGAATTCGAGGCCTCCGAGACCTGAAGGTCATGGGCTCTCGGATTCAGGACTCCACGTCAAATACCTAAGAACCCGGATCTCGATAATCACCAATCAATTCAAAATTCAAATGACAACCGCCAAATCCTATCTTGATCTCCAAGATCAAGGAGCGAGTCGCTTAGATTCCACGATAACAAAGCGCCTGCAGACAAATCGGGAAGAACCAATCATTGGCTAGGCGAGTCACTCCATGCCTATATAATACAAGTCCCGGCACATGCAAAGGTAATGCAGCAACTCTAGCACATTTCAAGCTTTAGTTGTTTCTCATCTTCCTTACGACAATTCAACGACTTAGGCATCGAGTGCCTCACCGGCTCACCCCGGTCTCTCTTGACCCTACTCCCTTGTTTGTTTTTGTGCAGCCTTTGTACACGAGCGATCAACCCAAGAGTCCGGCGTGCCACGTCACGGTGCTCGGAAACGTGCATCAATCAATTTCCATTTATCTATTATCCGACATGGTGAATACCGCTCCTTTTCACGATCTTCACAACCTCGGCAACCTCAACCAATACAGCCACCTCCTAAGCGCTGGGCGTCAATGACCAGTTGAGGATCCACCACTTAAATCTATGGCGGAATCAATGGAAGTCCTCGGAAAAGCGAACGAGGAACTCAATGCCCTTATCTGCGGCGAAGCCCGAAGCAGTGAGAAAGAAAGAGAGCGCGTCGAACGGCGGGAGAAGGAGAAAAAAGACAGGGTGCACCGTGAAAAACGGCCTATCAACCCTCGTCAGGAGGACAATGAGAGCACCGTCCAGGGGGAGAACGAGGAAAATCGTGACAAATCCCGCCGTACGAATGCAGGGTCCCGAAGGGATCGAACCCATCGAGAAGAGTCCCCGCGCCGAGAATCTCGGCACGTGGGGGGTAGCAGAAGGTCTCGTGAAGAGAGACGCGAAGGAGAAAGGTCTCACCGATCAGGGCGGCACCGAGAAAAATCCCAACACGGGGGAACTCGGCGAAGCCACCAGGAAGCCAAGATGAAAGACCTGGAGGATAAGTATACCCGAATGCTCCGCCGAATGGATGGGGAGGATCCGGAATTGATGGCCTGGGACATGTTGGAGGACGAGAGTCTCCCGTTCACCGTTCAGGTGAAGGCCTACCCCATGCCGGATAAATTCAAAATGCCACGGATCGAGAATGCGATGGGAATGGAGATCCACAGAGCATTTGGAGGCCTTCCGAGAGCATATCATCTTGCATGGCACTCTGAGATCGCATGTAGGGCTTTCCTCTGTCCTCAAGGGAGTGGCGAAGATTGGTTCACCGGCTCCCCCTAAGTCAATCGGCACTTTCAAGGATCTGGGCGTCTGTTCTTAACCCAGTTCTAGCCACCGGAAAAGGAAGAAGGATCCGACTTGTCTTGACCTTGCGTCAAGACAAGGAGGAAAGTTTGAAGGACTTCATGCTTCGCTTCAATAGGGAGAAACTTGAAGTCGATACTCCCGACGACAAGACGTTACTCTGTGCCTTGATGCAGGGCGTACGAGCAGAAGGGCCGCTTATGGCCGAAGTAGGGAGGAAAAATGTGAAGAAGGTGACCCTCCCTCAATTTATGAAACTGACAGAAGAATTTATTCACCAGAGGAGCTAGTCGGGGCACTTCTCAAAGCCCAGACATTGGAAGAGCAGACTAAGAAGGAGAAGAAGAAGGACTCGAATCCTCCCAAGTCGAAGGAAGAAAAGAAGCCCCATAAAGGGGAAAAGAAGCCGGGCCCATTGCTCAGAAGTGAACCTCGAAAAACAGAGCCACCGAGATTCTCTAAGGAAGTCTTCACCCCTTTAAACACTAGCCTCACTGAGGTATTCTCTGCCATAAAGGGGGACCCAGCCTTTAGATGGCCACAAAAGATGAAGACCGACCCATTCAAACGGGATCGAAGTAAATTTTGTGAGTATCACGCCGATCACGGGCACTTGACGGAGGATTGTATATCTCTCCGTCGAGAAATCGAAGTCTTCATACAAAACGGGAGATTAGTTAGATTCCTCGTGGAGGAAAGGAATCGAGTCCAATCGTCGAGGACCCCGGAGGAGTTCGAGAAGGCCTCGAAGGCGAGAACCAAGGCGTAGGGACGAAGCTCCGAGAGAAGTTCGGCGTAACCAAGAACGGAGGGATATTCGAGAAGAACCCGTCCAAAATCAGGAGGTCGTTCGAGAGATCCACACCATCGCCGGAGGAATTGCTGGTGGGGGAGACTCGAATTCGGCAAGAAAGGCGCATGCAAGAAGTTTGCAAGGCGGAAGTGTATTCGCACATAGGCCCTCGGCGGCTGCAAGGCGGATTCGGTGGTATTGTCGTTCTCGGAGGAGGGCGCCCGGTAGTGATGCCCATGGCGATGCCCTAGTAGTGACCTTGACCGTTGCTAACCATGGGATACATCGAATTCTCGTGGACAATGGAAGCTCCGCGGACATCCTTTACTGGCCGGCCTTCCAGCAAATGGGTATCGATCGTGAAAGGATTAAACCATTTGCATCCCCATTAGTCGGATTCGGAGAAGTCGTGTTCGATAGGGATCATTCCCCTACCGATAACGCAGAACGGCACCTCAACTAGCACCGTGATGGTCGATTTTTGGTAATCGACGGCCCTCCGCCTACAATGCGATTGTAGGCGCCTGCGAACAAATTGAAAGCAACATCGACCTACCACCTCATGATGAAGTTCCCGGCGGAGGAGGTCGAATGATGCAGGCGATCAATGCAGCGAGGAAGTGTTACAACACTTGATGAAAAAAGTCGAGTCAACCACACTCACGGTGGCTTTGCTACGAGGTCAAAGGGAACCAGCAGAGCCGCTAGAAGGCGTCTCAATCGGGAAGGAAGGGTCTTGCGGATGAGGACTTGCCTAAAGAAGGAAATTCGAGAAGGCCTTGTAGAATTCCTTGAGAGGAATGTGGAGGTATTTCGCTGGTCACACGAAGACATGCGGAAATTAGTCCAGGAGATTGTCCACGTATTGAGCGTAAATCCGGCCTTGAAGCCGTAAAACAAAAGCGAAGGAAGTTTGCTCGAAGAATTGAGCGATAACTATGGAGGTCGAAAAACTCTCAAGGCACAATTCATAGGAGATTTATTACCGAATGGCTGGCCAATGTGGTCTTGGTAAAGAAGTCCAATGGCAAATGGAGAATGTGTAGACTTCACCGACCTCAATAAAGCTGTCCCAAAGATAGTTTTCCTCTTCCCGCATTGATGCTTTGGTCGATTCCACCTCCGGATACGAGTTGCTCGACTTCATGGGCGCATTTTAAGGTACAATCAGATCCTCATGCACCCACAAGATCGAGAGAAAACTGCCTTTATCACCGATCGAGGCCTATACTGCTACAAGGTCATGCCCTTCGGTTTGAAGAATGCAGGTGCTACTTACCAGTGACTGGTTAACAAAATGTTCCAAGCCCAGATAGGGAGGAACATGGAGGTATATGTAGACGACATGCTGGTCAAAAGCAAGGAGTCGTGGGATCACGTCCGGGACCTTCACGAAGCCTTTGCCACGCTGAAGCACTACGGAATGAAATTGAACCCCGCAAAGTGCGCTTTCGGGGTATCCTCCGGAAAATTCTTGGGGTATATGGTTTCGAGCAGAGGAATCGAGGCCAACCCCGAAAAGATTCGAGCAGTCCTCGAAATGCAGTCCCCGAAAACAACAAAACAGCTACAACAGCTGACCGGGCGATTAGCAGCTTTAAACAGGTTTATCTCTCGCTCCACAGACAAGTGCCTTCCTTTCTTTAAAATCTTGAGGAAAACCTTCGAGTGGACGAATGAATGCGAGGAGGCCTTTTCCAACTTGAAGGCGTACCTGACCAGTCCTCCTTCTTGGCGAACTGTCGAAGTCCTATACTTATACTTGCTGTGACCCCTCGGCGTCGGTGCAGTACGATCCGGAAGATGAAGGAACACGAAGCCGGTATATTTCGTTAGCAAAGCACTTCCGCGGTGCGAAGGAGGTACCCCCATATCGAGAAGCTTGCTTTTGCCCTCATTATGGCCTCGAGAAAGCTTCGGCCTTATTTTCAGGCCCATACTATCCGGGTTCTCACGGAGTACCCGCTTCGAAAGGTGATGCAAAAGCTGGACTTGTCGGGTAGACTGGCGAATTGGGCGATTGAGCTGGGACAGTTCGATCTCGAGTTCGTTCCTCGAAATGCCATCAAGGGTCAAGCACTCGCAGACTTTCTGGCCGAGTTCACAAACATGCCAGAAGCTGAAGAACCAGTGATGGCACTAAAATGGGTGGTTTATGTCGATGGCTCGTCGACGAAGAAGAGAGGGGGTGCAGGGATAGTACTCTTCACTCCGGATGGGGAAGAGTTGAATAGCTCCTTGAGGCTGGAGTTCAAGACCACCAACAACGAAGCAGAGTACGAGGCTGTCGTGGCGGGCCTCGAGCTGGCCCTCGAATTAGGGGCCGATTCCGTGGAAATACGGAGTGACTCCCAAGTTATCGTGGGGCATATCAGAGGAGAATTCGAGGCCAAAGGAGAAAAGATGAAGAAGTACCTCACAAAGGTACAAGGCATGCAGACTGCTTTTCAGAAGTTCTGCATCAAAAAGATTCCACGAGAAGACAACGAGAAAGCAGATCATCTGGCAAGAATGGCGTCAGCAGAAACAGAAGAATTTGATGAGAACGAGGGAATCATCCGGATCCTAAATCGACCATCGATTTTCGAGGAGCCCTCGGAAGGACCTCGAATTTTGTCGATCGAGGAAGCCTCGGATTGGAGGCAGGAAATCTTCAATTACTTGCAGGATGGAACATTGCCCTCCGAAAAGAAGTCTGCGGTAAAATTGAGGATAAAGGCAGGAAGGTTCACTATATTAAATGGACTACTCTACAAAAGAGGATTCACGCTGCCTTTACTAAAATGTATTTCCAGTGAAGAAGGAAATTACGTACTCCGGGAAATACATGAGGGAATCTGTGGAAGTCATTCGGGAGCTAGGGTGCTGGCTCATAAAGCCGTCGTAAGGGTGATTCTCTTGGCCAAACAGAATAAGGATTCAACCGAAATAGTCGTATTGTGACAAGTGCCAACGATTTAAACATCACCAAACAACCCCGAGGCGTTGATTTCGATTTCCTCCCCATGGCCCTTCTCACAATGGGGGGTGGATATAGTGGGACCGTTGCCCCGAGGGAAAGGGGGCGTTCGATTTGCAGTTGTCGCAGTAGATTACTTTACCAAATGGACAGAAGTCGAACCCTTGGTAAACATCACGACTGCAGCAATCCAACGGTTCTTATGGAAGAATGTTATCTGCCGCTACGGTGTGCCACGCGTTAAATCACCGATAATGGAAAAGCGATTCATTGCGAACCGTTCGAAAGTGGTGTGCCGAATTGCGTATAAGAAATTATTTCTCCTCTCCCGGACATCCACAGGCCAACGGGCAGGTCGGCCACCAATAAGACCATTTTCAAAATTTTGAAAAAAAAGCTAGGCGACAAAAAAGGTAACTGGGCCGACGACCTCCCGGAAGTCCTTTGGGCCTATCGAACCACCAAGAGAACTCCTACAGAAGAATCCCCTTATGCTCTAACATTCGGAACCGAGGCAGTCATTCTAGAAGCGGGATCAGGAAGTTTAAGGGTCGAATCGTACCAAGAGGAAGGGAACGCCGAAGGGCTAAAGCTCCATTTAGACCTGCTACAAGAAAGGCGTGATTATGCCCAGATCACACTCTCAGCCTATCAAGAAAGAATGGCGAAGTACTTCAACAGGAAAGTGAACCATCGAAGTTTCAAAACCGGAGACCTAGTCCTGCGTAAAGTTACTCTCGCCACCAAGGACCCAGTTGAAGGAAAGCTAGCTCCAAACTGGGAAGGACCCTACAAGGTGATTAGATGCCAGAGGCCAGGAGCCTACTACCTCGAAGACTCAAGCAGGAGAGCTCTTCCAGACCTTGGAATGCTGATCACCTTAAGAAGTATTTCGTTTAATTATTGTACTTTGTATTTGTTCTTGTTTTTTTTGGACTTCGGTTTGAGTTGATACAATAAAAGAAACGCTCGGAGTTTCTCTTCACAAAGATATTGAATCAGCTGGAACAAGAAATAGTATCACGGCCCGATACGAGACCTGGTCTTCACCAGGCTCGGCATCGAAAGCCTGACACTTAAAAGAAATAGTATCACGGCCCGATACGAGACCTGGTCTTCACCAGGCTCGGCATCGAAAGCCTGACACTTAAAAGAAATAGTATCACGGCCCGATACGAGACCTGGTCTTCACCGGCTCGCATCGAAAAGCCCGACATAAAAGAAATAGTATCACGGCCCGATCACGAGACCCGGTCTTCACCAGTTCGCATCGAAGCCCGACTCTTAAAATAAATAGTATCACGGCCCGATCTGAGACTGGTCTTCACCAGTTCGGCATCGAAAGCCCGACACTTAAAAGAAGTAATGTCATGTCCAATCGAGACTGGCTTCCACCGGTTCGCATCAAAACCCTCAATAATTTAAAGATATCGATCCGAGGCGGCTATCGCCAGACTCGCATTCGAGACCTATTGATGATTCGAGAACAGCCGATTTTTGATTTGAGGAAGAATAACTGTCGATTGGATCTTGATCATTGCTTTTGTTTTGATTAGTTCATAAAGTAAACAAGCTGATTAACGAAATATACTAAAGTATGTTTCATTAACTTCAATTCTGAATAGTACAAAAAAAATAATATTATACAACAGGAGGCTACGGGTCTTTGGGGGTCTTGAGGCGGAGGTTCCTCAATACCATCATGTTCCTTCTCCGCCTCTTCACCTTACAGAGCCGTTTCGGCCGATAGTGACTGGTCAATCCCTCGGCATCCGGCATCTCCTCACGACCAAGTGATCGGTGCCGGATAGCCTCTTTGTCATAGGAATATCCTCGATGTTAACGAGTTGAGGTCCATCTTAGGCGGATCCCTCCACAGACTGAAGGTCTCGAATCAAGGTGAAGTCCATCACCCACGAATCTCGGACTCTCAGCGAATGACAGTGGCGTAAGTAATCAACCGCCGCCGCCTTGGCTTCCTTGAGCTCCAACCTCATACCCTTATCTGAGGTGTTAAGTGTTGAAACTTCTCCTCGGCGACGACCTTGCTTCGACCGCTCGCTCGCTCCGAGGCCTTACTCTCCGCAAGCTGCTCTATCATATCAGAATGCTTCTCCTCAAGCAACTTATAATCCTCCTTGAGGATGGAGTGGTCCTCTCAGAGTTCAGTGTTTTCCGCTTCGAGAACTTGGTGATCCTCCAAGCTTCGTGTTCTGAACGAAGTCGCCGATTTCTCGGAGAGCTTCGAGAGCTTAGCCTCGGCAAGATCCCTAGCCTTCGAAGCATCGGAGGCCTCGCATTCCATCATGGCAGAATGTTCCGCCAGAACCCGGATGTCTTCCTCGTGCTTGGCTACGGACTTTTTGAGGTTTGCGTTCTCCTCCTCAACCTCCGAAAGCCTCCCTTGTAAGTTCTCCGGCCCACCATCGGAAGCCGAAACCTTCCGCATGTAGCAGTACAAGATAGTGGACCGGAGGAAAGCCTGCAGACAAAGCCAAGCCTAATGTCAAAAAAAAAAAACTTTTTTCGGAAAATAAGATTCAATTCTTGATACACTTACCAGGCATTGCATGGTCAGCATCTCCTCGGCCACCCCACGGAGAGTTATATCTCGTTTCAACCGGAGACCATCGTGATCGACGAGGTCGACCACGGCCTTGAAAGGATTATCTTTAAAATCCCCTCCAAGTTTAGCCAACTTCCCCCCCACGGTCCAGTTGGCCCCTTCCGGTTGAATCTCAACCGTATCCTCGGAGCTCGAAGCCCTAGACGCCTCGGAAGCGTTTGGCACCGCTTCCGCTTCCTTCCCGACCCCTTCAGGAGTCGGAGTTTGAGGCCTTGTCGGAGTTGGAGCTCGACAATTCCGACCTCGGGATCGGGGACAAAGCCCTTCCGGGAGCCTCCTCCTTGCTTTAGGAGAGGCCCCATGTTATCACCGCCAACCCACCGAGTCATCCGACATCATCTCGATATCCTCCGAATGTGCGGATGTTGAACCAAGAGGTTGACTCAAGACAGAATACTACCCTCGGGCGCTAGGGCTCCTCTTCAACCACCTTTCACCGCCACAGAACGGCCAAGACAGCCTGCTCGCAATAAATTTCTCGACCTCCCTAGCGGCGGAATTGAAGGGGCGCAGCCTCTTTCCTCCGAGAGGCCAAAAATCCGCTATATTAGCCGCTCGCACTGGGACCGGTCCTCGACATCGGGTCGCCCACTTCCGGCCCCTTGGACATTTTCTTTTTTTCAATAGCGGAGCCTCGATAACCTCCACGGACTCCTCAACTTCCGAGTCGCCCTCTGGTGGCCGGAAAGATCCTCTATAGGCCCGCTTGGCTCTCTTCATCGAGTAGCAGCACCTCGCCACCTTCGGGGCTTCTCGTTTCTCCACCAAGAGGCCCTTCGTTGGCGGGTTTATGGGGAGTGAAGGGGTGTCGAACCTTGGGCTCCCAATTTTAAAGGCCCCGCCATCATTATGGGTAGACGTCCTTGGGTTTTCCGATATCGACAACTTTCGCCTTGCCCTTGTCGACAACCCCGGCTTCAATTGAGCGGCCAAGGGACCTCACCCTTTCCCTTCGAGGGTAGAGGCCCGTGTGTTAGCGGGAGACACTGGGGTCCAGACGACGGGGGTCCAGGGCCATAAAAGGATCATCGGCGGCCTCATGGGACGTCGGAAAGATTCGACATCATAGACGTAATTCGGATAGCTTAGCGGATGTAATAAGGCTTCGGCAAACATCATCTTCGTGGTGCTCACCCACTTGATAACATTGTTGACCCGATGAATCATCTGGGGTCAAAGAGCTCATCATGAGCTTGGGAAGTCGTTAATATCTCGGGGTACCCTAGGACCCTGAGCTTTCTCGGTGGGAACGAACTCCCACTGTCCCGAAATGAAAAAATACTTGTTCTTCCATTTAGGGTTACTCGAATATTGGGAGTCAATTTGGATAAACCTCCCCTTCTTTGTTTGGAAGTTGTAGGCTATACGAGATTCTTTTGGAGCCGATACATGTGCATGAACTCTTTTATCGTGAGTATGTGACCTTGACCCAGGGCTAGAGGCCACAAGATCACACAGGCTAGGAAAGTCCTCCAGGCGTTCGGCGACAATTGGTGGGGTGACAAGTTGAGAAAGCGAGCAGCTCTCTGATTATCGAAACGAACGGCAATCGTAAAGCACGCCTTGAACATGTGCTCATATACACATACGTGAATATCCGATCGAGCCACGGTAGCGGAATTATTTTCATCAAAAGCGGATCTTAAGGAAACTTGGAAGGAAGCACTCCTCCTTATCGCCTCTCATCGGCAGACGGATGGGATGCCCAAAAGGCGAGATGGGTTTCTCCCAAGCCGTCGAATCGTGTCGTCCTTTGTCATTTTTAAGAAGAAAGCGGAAAATCTGAAAGCGCAGATGCGAATTAGAAGCGAAAAGATGATCACACGAGCAAATAAGTTGAAATATGATTCAAACTGAGTTTTATAGGCAACGGAAGGAATATGAAACATTAGCGTTGATAACGAAGAGGCGAGCATTAAAACCGGAAAAGACGGCAAAACGTTGAGAGACTCCTCGAAATCCGAAGCGCCGATTTCGGCGCTGGCCGGACATTATATGACACGCGCCTTGACCACCGAATTCGACCGTGGCGGACGCGAGCATTAAATGTTGGCGTTTCTCGAGCCAACCAAGCATCTCGAAATACTTTTGGCGGGAATTCAAAGTTTTCACCAAATGCAAAAAAAAAAAAAAAAACGGTCCTCGTATACTAGTCAACATGTTTTGAAAGGTTGATCCATTCTTCAGAAATACATAGAAATTCCCATGAGTCTTCCAGACCAGGAAATTGGGGGGTAACTGTTGGATCCTGGATCAACCTCCTAAAAGCCCAACTGGCACTGACCCGGTTTGGAGCCCACGACCGCTTCTGGCCCAGCATCTCCGAGACTGAGGACTAAGGACTCGAATTCGAGGGCTCCGAGACTTAAGGGTCCCAGGTTCTCGAATTCGAGGCCCCCACGTCCGAGACCTTCTCGAAGACCTAGGCCTCGAATTCGAAGCCTTCGAGACCCAAGGGTCCTAGACTCTCGAATTCGAGGCCCGTGTCAAATCTTCCCGAAGGCGATTACACGAATTGAGGCCTCCGAGACCTGAAGGTCATGGGCTCTCGGATTCAGGACTCCACGTCAAATACCTAAGAACCCGGGATCTGATAATCAGTCAATCTGAATTCAAAATTCAAATGACAACCGCCAAATCCTATCTTGATCTCCGAAGATCAAGGAAGCAAGTTCTTAGATTCCACGATAACAAAGCGCCTCGATCGAGGAAGAACCAATCATTAGGCTAGGCTGTCACTCCATGCCTATATAATACAAGTCCCCAACATGCAAAGGCAGCAACTCTAGCACATTTCAAGCTTTAGTTGTTTCTCATCTTCCTTACGACAATTCACGACTTAGGCATCGGAGTGCCCTCACTGCTCACCCCGTCTCTCTCGACCTACTCCCTTGTTTGTTTTGTGCAGCCTTTGTACACGCGAGTCAACCCAAGAGTCCAACAACAGTGCCACGTCACATGGAAACTGCATCAACAAGGTTAAATGAAACAGTACATTTTTTGAACTCTTGATTTAGGCACAAAAAATGTAGCGTTTTATCAATTAGAAAAAATGCAACACAAGGGCTTTTTAGTTGAGACGAAGCGTTTTTGTCAAATATAATAAAGACTAAATGTACAAACAGTATCATTTGTAACTATATATCATTTTCTTCGTAGCTAACCTAATTTTTAAATCTTTGAATCAGTATGAAATAGTGAAAATAAAAGTATGAGGGTCTAAGAATTATTTGCCACTTGCCACCCTGGTAATGTCAATTCCCTGAGGGTGGGCATCCAAGATATCCAAAAAAAAATTAGTGGGAGTGAGGAAAATTTTAGGGGGTTGAGAGGGGTCATATGCCCCCTCTCGACCCCCATCCTTGATTTTATATGAAAATTCCACATGCTACAAAAGAGTCAAGTGTTGAAACACACTTTTTATCTTTGAAATGTTAGCAAGGTTTATAACTATTTAGTGTGTGAGAGAAGTCTCACTTGTTAGTTGATTGAAGAAAATGTTGTGGAGGACTACCACCAGAATGATGTTAGCCAAGGAAAATCTTATCCTTGGAGGTGAGGAAACTTATACAGAGATGGTATGAAAATTCCACATGCTACAAAAGAGTCAAGTGTTGAAACACGCATTTTATCTTTGAATGTCAGCAAGGTTTACAACTATTCAGCAATATTGAATGGTGTGAGAGAAGTCTCACTTTTTAGTTGGATCATGACCATCACGCGGCTTAAAAACATATTGTTGTCATAATAGGTGTAAATATACATATAAGTACATTTCTATCTCTATACCCAGGCGATGTAGAACGACACATAAACAATTCATTCTTGTTACATCTCAATAATGTAGAACATAAACCTCATAAGTAAATTCACAACAATTAGGTTGTTCCATCCTTGAATGTTGTACTTGTCCTCCTTGTGTAATTGTTTAGGAAAAAAGAAACTGAGTGAAAATATGACTAAAGAGGTGGTCCTATATTCTTTTCTCTTAGGAAGTAATTTATAATAAAAATTATATTAGACTAAAAGCACACAAAGTTGGGATTGTGGTTGCTCAGGCTACCGCTACCCAAGGCCAGCTCAACCCCTAGGCGAGGGACCCCAATTTAATAAGGCCAAAAAAAAAATTGGACAAATTTTTTTATTTTATTTTATATTTTTAAATTTAAAGCCCCCTTTTCTTTAAGAAGGCCAAAAAGAAAAAAAAAATCCAAATTTTAGGCCTCAATTTAATGAGGCACCAATTAATAATTCCATTATAAGTTCTAGAAACAATTAAAAAAAATCAAAAGCCAACAAATCCTTACACCCACTTGTCTTGCTAAAACTAATTTATAATATCAAGGGAATAATAGAATATAACAACTTCCAAGAAAAAGAATAGAACAATGGCCAACGTAGAGAAGGATCTTCCCCATTTCAAATGAAATGGATAAAATCCATTTTGTTGTTTTTATGAGATATTTTTATCCAAATAAAAAACAAAAAACTCAAAAATAATAAAATTATCCACTAACTCTCCATTTCATTTGAAATGGAGAGGATCCAAGGCCGGCCAATATTTAGTGACTTAAATAATTAATTAGGTATAAGTAACTTAGTTAAAGAGTTAATTTGAAATTTGGGTCATTAGAATCTGCCAAAATGGCATTTTGAAGAATTGGACTTCTGGACCAGACGTACACTAGGTTAGGCGGATGTACGTTCCTGTCTTTTGTGCGGACATACGTTGTTGTCTATAGTAGCGGACGTATATGGGACCACCGGATGCATGCTTCTGTCATTAGTGTGGACATACGCGGTGGACCACATGACGTACGCTGACAGATAGTACACCATACTTTGTGAATAGTACAACGGTCGTATGCTCAAAAGTACTGAACGTATGCTACTTTTTGGATTGACCTCTGGATAATACCTAAACGTACGAGACAGCCTTTGAACCACTGAATAATAGTACTGGAAGTACGCCTCTTTGTACTAAACGTTCGCTTCTTTTTGGCCTTATAAATACCCCCTCACCCACTTGCCCATTTCACACCCATTCTGCCCTTAAACCCCTTTCTTCACCCCCAGACTGCGAAAATCCTTCCATATGGGTGTTTGTGAGTGTTTTGTGAGTTCAGAGCTAGTGGAGTGGAAAAACTCTTGAGGTTTCGCTTCAAGGAGGTAATGTTTGACTCCTTAGCTTTTTAATTACGTCGTTATGATGCTCGATTGTTGTCTTGTGTTGTTAGTTGTAGTTTAGCCTTAGTTATGCTTCAGATCTTGTTTAGGTTAGCATTGTGTTAACTTAGCATGATCGCGTTGCATGAAGGTTTCATTTTGATTTAGGAGGCCTAGTGATTAATTCTATGGTTCGTCTCCTAGCCTTATTCTACTCTGAACAAAACTCAAATACCTCTACTCCTAAAAAACAGAGGATATTAAGTAGCGAAAGTAATTAAGTTCTATAATCATTGAATCATACAACCAGAGCATCTAGCCAAAAATCATCAAAGCAGCAAAAATCACACTATATATATAACATCATTACAAGGGATCTATGCTAAACCTTAATATGCAAGCATGCATCAAGTCCTAAGTCTACAACATAACTCAAAAGTACTAGTTACCATGAATACCTGCTTAAGCTTGTAATGAATCCTCAAGCACCTCCCGGATCAAATCCTCCAACAATAACTAGATGCTTCACGATACTCACTATCTATAACAGCATAATCGAACATATAAAGAAAAAAAGGAAAATAATACAAGGGTAAGTCTGACGACTTAGTGAGTAGAAATGCACATGACGTACCCGTCATTAATTTGTAAATTCAGTTATTTATAAAACACATTCAACATTATGAGATGACAGTTTATCATGCAGGTGAATATATATATATAATATGCATATGATATAGAGTAACAGTTATAGTTCAACAGTATGGTCTACTTAAGATATTACCTATTCTCAGAAAGGTTGACGCTATCCCGAAGGACCTGTCGTACAATACCAGTGCCTCAGCCATTACACAGCATACCGTACGTAACACTAGCGACACGACCAAGTCCGACCTCAGATGGCCCACACCGCTAATGACGTTTGTCCTATAGTGACCCCGTTAGGAATGACTGCGTTTTGATGACGAAACCATTGAATCCAAAGCCCCTCCACACACACTGACCATAAAGATTCAAAGCCCCTCCACACACACACTGACCATAAAGTTAACCCGTATAGTAAGCCCATGGCCATTATACCGCACGTAACAGTGTATTATGTCATACGATGCAATTAGTCTTATCAATATTTTACATGCACAATTTTACAAGTGTCATTATAATCTTATTAATCGACATATGTTTTCACAAAAGAGAGTTCCCAATAGTTCCAAGATGTATTTCATGAGAGTTACAAAATATGCATGAAAAGTAACAACAAGGCATCCATGTGAGTTTGTACTCATCTGGGTCGTAAAGCTCCTCCATGTAATTTATTTAAGATTTCATAACCCCGAATACTGAGAAGAGACTTATCATTAGTTTTATTTCTACTAAAGCAACTCTAGAATAAGGAAACATGAGTTATGAGACGGCTGATGAAAATAAAGTCCCCTATCACACTCGATGTGAGGTATGTAGGCTAAATGCCCTATCGTCTCTGTGGACACAACAGTCAGACGTTTGGTTATGAGACCGTACGTTTGCTCCGACGTCTTTCAGGAAGAACCTCATTTTCTTTCCACTGTCCGCCTATTCTTCGACTCCTAAGGCCATTATAGACTCCCTAAGGCCTCCTAACTCAGATCAAAACCTCCATGCAAAGTAACAACACTAAGCTTAACTAAGGCTAAACTACGACTAACAACACAAGACAACAATCGAGCAGCATAACGACGTATTAAAAAGCTAAGAAGCCAAACGTTATCTTTTTGAAGCGAAACCTCAAGAGTTTCTCTTCTGGCAGCACTAAAACACTCAAAAACACTCACAAACGGTCTATAGGCAGCCTGGGGACGAAGAAAGGGGTTTAGGGGTTGAATTGGTGTGAAATGGGTGATTGGATATTTATAGGGCCAAAAAGCAGCAGATGTCTGGTCCAAAGGGGCGTATGTCCGGTGTTATTATACAGCGGTCCAAAGGCTATTTCGTATGTCTAGGTATTACCTGGCGGTCAATCCAAAAAGTAGCATGCGTGCGGTACTTTTGAGTGTATGTTCGTTGTACTATTCACAGAGTACAGCGTACTATTTGTCAACGTATGTCCGTGGTCCTCCGCACGTCTCAAGACTAAAGACAGGAGCGTACATCCGTGGTCTCACAGACGTCAGCATTATTACACAACACAACAGACGTCCGTGTTCTCGTGACACGTCTGACAAAAGACAACAACAGACGTCGCCAACCCCAGAGTACGTCCTATCTAAAAGTCCAATTCTCCAAAATGCCTTTCTGGCAGATCCTAGTGACCAAAAGTTCAAATTAACCCTCTAGCTAAGTTACTTATGCCTAGTTAATTATTTGGGTCACTACACCTTTAGTTGTGTCATATTCTTCAAAAAGAGGAATTATATTATCCTTCATATTATGAAGAAGGGTAGCTCTAGCTATAAGATCATCTTTTAAAAAAATTTCTTGTTTGATAATCTCTGCATCATTTTCACCATCTAATTCCGGTTTAACAGAATTTAGTGTGTATAATAGTTTCTCATGCGTCAGTACATAAGAAAGTTTCCTTTTCCACATTCTAAAATTGATGCCGTTAAGGTTTTCAACCTTGGAGGCATCTATACCGCTTTTTATAGCCATTTTAAAATGTGGATAGGATAATATAAATATAATAAATAGTTAATTATTACAAACTATTATTAATGTAGCTGTTGAGAAGTCACAACAAGAAATAAATATGTGTTTCTAAATAATACACACCAAATAATAAATTAAGATTACTGTGAAATCAATCATCTGGAGGAGGAATAAGACCGGCATTATAGTTGTTCAAATAGTATAAGCTTGATCTGGATTGGATGGACTTATTCTTTCACCCTTCTAGGTAAATTGTATCATTCTATGTCCAAAGGCCACGGATTTTTCAGATGTTGTGCAACAGCTCGAACAATTCTTAAAGGGCGTGGACCCTTGAAGCGTCTGTCACTTGTAATCTCTGATTATGCCAAATCAAGAATTGAAAATTCAACTTCCTTGTGTTCTATGGGGAACAGCCAATTAGGTTGAATGAATGGTCGATGAACTTCTTGGTTGACTTGGTGCGAAGATTCTCTTCTTCTCTAGTGTTTTTTTTTTTTTTTTTGGTTGAAAATTTTGTTGTAGAAGCTAGCCTTTGTTCTTCTTCCCCTTCCAATTAGCTTTCCACTGCTTTTGGAATCATCTGAATTGGGGTTGAAATGATCCATAATGATCAAAATTAGTGAATGGCTCTTGATTCAGGCAGTTCAGATGAACCGGCGAGTCGGTTGAACCAGGCAGGTCAAAGAATTCTAGTAGAATGGTTGAGAAAAACAGTTTGGGCAAACCCGAGTATGAGCTCATAGTACAGGCAAGGTCAAGCCGTGGGTTTGAATGCCATGTGTCACGTCCAGGTGAGTGCATGATTGACCGCGGGCCTGATTCCGAGTCGGATCTTGGGTTCGGGTCTAAAACTAGTTCTTTAACTTTGATGGGCTCTGGATTCAGGTCGGAAGCGGGTTTGATGAAATGGAGGCTTGGGCCTTGAGCTTTTGGGCTTGGGCTTGAATAGCAGACTTGCGAGCAATGGTCTTCCACTTCGGTCTAGTTTGAGTTGCGGGTTGGGTTGGATCAAGTTTTGGATGGATACTCAAAACAATGTCGTGTTGCTTTTTCCTTACACCTTCTAAGGTTCTTGGACTGACGCTGTTTAGTGGTGAAACGGTGTCACTTTGCATGTGGGGTGAAAAAGGCGCAACAGAGGGCGAAACGATGTCGTTTGGCTTTGTTGGTGAAACGGCGTCGTTTCCAATAGAGCCTTGAGGTGCCTTTTGGGAAGGACGCAAAATGGCATCGTTTCCAAAAAGGCCAAAAGGCGCCTTCTGGAAGGTGTGTGAAACGGCACCGTTCCACTTAAGGGAAACAATGTTGTCTAGGCAAGGTTTCTAGGGATCCTTTTTTCCCAAATTTTTGTCCAAAATAGTGTCGTTTTGGGCAAAATCTTGGTCTTCTTCAACCTCTAAACCAGATAACGAATTTACAGAAGAAAAATTAGAAGAAAAACATGATATTTTCAAGATTTCTTGGTCTGATTCTTCTTCTTTTTCTGAAATGGGCAACAATTCCCTGCTTTTTGGAGACAAGTCTTCAATTTTCTCAAAACCCGGTGGACGAGATTCTTCCTTTTTGTAAAGAAATTGTTTCTTAGATTTTGTCGATGAAGATTCCAGATATTGATTCCAGTAATTTTTCTCCAACCAATAACATCTTTTCAAAACTTCAACACTGCCTGTATATTGAAAACCTCCCACTGTAACGGTAAGGGGTTTTGTGTTTGGATTTCCAAGCATTTGTTGAAGATTATAGAAAGCTATTGTTGATGCCAAGCCCACTACTTGTCAGTTGATCGTTCGAATGATTTGTCGTAAGAAATTTTGATGATCATCAGATTGTATGGATTCTTTTGGGTAATAAAAAAAGTAATACCTTTAAAATAATAATATAAATTAATTAAATATTAAAAAATTAATAATTAAAAAATGAAAATATTAAAAAAAAAAAAAACTCAACTCACATCATCTCCATCTTCTTGTTGCTCCTCTTCTTCTTCTCCAACATGTTCATTTCTTTTCTTTTCTCCTTTGCTTTCTTTGAGAGGGAGAGAGAGAGAATTGAGGGGAGAGAGAGACCCAAAGACGGAGAGCACGAGAGGGAGAGAAGGCGATATATTTAAAGAAACATAGGGTAGAGAGAGACAGAGCTGTGAGAGAAATTGCAAAAGAAATTTTGATTTTTGATTTTTGTTCTTGGTTGGATTTGGGTTTCTGATTGGTGGGTCTTTTTGGATTTTTCTGTACATTTTTTTATGTAGCATAGAGTGTAACAAAGCCGGCTCTCTCCCCTTTTGGCTATGGGGTGGTCGAAACCACCCCCTTGGGCACCCCAAAACCCAAACTTTTTTTTTTTGGTGTTTGATCACCAAAAAAACCCCACCTAATAATTTTGGTTTTTTAATATTTTATTTTTAATTATTTATTTTTTAATAGGGTTAAATACCTAATACTTCATTGGGGTTTCACAACTTTATTTATTTTTTTCCCTTAGAATTTGATTTTTATCACAGGAGGTCTATGTGGTTTTAATAAATGACCAAATTGGTCATTTTGTCATTATTTATTAATGACTTAATCTGATTAACGCTGACAAATAAAAATTTGACATTTGGCAAGTGGCCATCATCGATGATGCGTGACCACCTAATTAAATTTTTTATTTAAAAAAAAAAATCAAAAAAATGGGGTGGCTATGACCACCCCCAAGGTTCCAAGTGGGTGGCCAAGTCACCCTTTGGTGCTCAAGGGGGTGGGCAAACCCACCCCCAATGGGTACCAAGGGTGGCTGAGCCACCCCTTTGGGCACCAATGGGTGGCTCAGCCGAAGGTGGTTTCAACCACTCGCTTGGCTCCATGGGAGTAGCCGAGCCAGCCCCGGTACCCACTGGGGGTGGGTTCGGCCACCCCCTTGGCTGAGCCACCCCCATCTGACTAGATGATGCGAGCCACCCCTTGGTGCCTGTAGCCACCCTTAATTTTTTCTCTTTTTTTAATTTTTTTAAAATAAAAAATTTAATTAGGTAGCCATGTCATCATTGATGATGTGACCACTTATGTCAAGTGTCAAATTTTCATTCGTCCACATGGACTTCCGTTAAGTAAACTAACAGTTAATTGGTAGGATGACCAATTTGATTATTTATCAAAACCATAGAAACTTCCTGTGATAAGAATCAAACCCTATGGAAAAAAAAATAAAGTTGTAAAACTCCAAGGAGATATTAGATATTTAACATTTTTTAATATTTATTTAATTTTATATTATTACTTTAAATTTTTTATTTTATTTTTGTTGCCCAAAACGACCTAGTTTGGGTCGTTTTGGGCTACAGCATGGTGTGGTAGTTTTGCACTACCGCACCTAAGCTGGATCCATGGATGCTTCACCCATACCTGCAAAGAATGAAATTGGTGTAGAAAATGATGAAATCGTAGATGCATACTTGAGAAATTTCATCATAACCCAATATCCTTGCACTTGTTTCTCAATTTGCTCTGCACCTGACATCAACGAAATTAGGTCATCCTTGACCAAGGCGGAGGAAGTACCCTTGGTTCCTGAAAAATTTCTTCATGCTGCTGCAGAATTTCCTGCAACCTTTCTTCATTTTACCGTGAATTTTCTGCCACCATAAGTGGATTACACACTCCTTAATTTTCTCTTCGATCTTCTCAATCTGAAATCCACTCGTCACCAAAACTCCATCTCAAGAGTTACGAAATTCTACATAATATACCTCAAGGCACACAATCATTGGGTGCTGAGGATCAAACCATAAAGAAAATCAACATGGAAACCCCATTAAAGAAAAAGAAAATAGTTTCTGGAGAGAAGACTGAAAGAAAAAGACAAAGAAAAGTGACAGAGAAAGAAGACGGATGCGAGAGAGAGAGAGAATATATATATATATATATATATATAATTTTTTAAATTTTGGTAGCATATATTTTGGCAATAATGCAAATGCTAGTATAAAATATTTTCTTTGCATTTACACATAAGCCTGGAAATTTACCGGTGTTTATACATATAAGCTATAAAAAAAATTTATCTGCGTTTACATATCTAACTGTTTTCAAAAAAATCAAATTTCTCCAGCGGTTCTCTTTGTTGCTTTCACTTCCTTCGACTGTGCTTTTACTCTTGTTGCTAATGTTTCTTCGTATATATAAACGTGTGCATACATATCACTTATCTCTCTATTGATTATGTATGGACGCAGCCATGGACGAACAAGCGAACCAAGCGCAAGCGGAGGCCTAGCCTCCTGCGGAGGAGCCCCAGCCTTAGTTCAAAGGGGGAGAAGAGGAGGAAGAAGAGGAATTGAGGAACAAAGACAAGGAGTTGATCACCAAGAAAAACATTGATTTTGGTGTGTGGCTAAATTCATATTAGAACATCTAATAATTTTAAATTTAGAAAATGGATGTCAGGTCAATTATGCAGCACATCATGCTGCAGATTATGAAGATCACGCATCAGACCATAAAGTCTCGACATATATGGATATGGCTCTCTACCATGTTAGGAAAGCTTTAAACCAAATAAATTAATGTTTTAAGAGATTTACATTTCAAGTCTTTTATTTTTTGTGTTTCAAATTTAGAATATGTGTACACTATCTGAAAAATTATTTAAAATTATATGAAATCACGAAGAAATAAATGTTGTTTCTTTTACTAATTAATTGCTTTGTGTCTTTAATTCTTCTGAATAAGTTGAAATCCTTCTGTGTACGCCACATGGCAGGGCCCTGTCACTCTGAAATAACATTTTGTTGTGGCATTGATTGAGTGAAAGGCATGGAATATGGATCCACCCATCCATGGCCCATGGGCACCGCTGGATCTTAATTTATATATTTTTATATTTATTGGTGCCGATCATGTGCCGATGTGCGGCCTATAAGAAGATATAAATAAATAAATAGGTCCCATCACCTTATTATTTTTTGGCTATACCCGGATACAACAGCATGTCTCACATTCAATGAAGCTGCATCGAAATCAAAATGACCCACCAGCATTTGAAAACTCAATGAATGACGCGTGCTTACACCTAAGAAGACAAGAAAGAAGAAAGAAGAAATAGGAGGAAAATGAAAGAGGATTTACTCTAAATTTTATTTTGTTGTATTTAATAGTGTATATTATTTTTAAAATTTTAAGTTATGTGACAATATATATATATACACAATAAAATAATGGATGAAGGAAAGAAAGAGCAAAGATAAAAAGGAGAATTGAAACAATGAGAAGAACCGACAACTACACCCTACAAACGAAATAACAATCTTTCTCGTCATTGAATTTGAGTGGGCTGGAAATCTTGCATGCCCTAATTAAGTTCCCTTCGTTTCTGATAGCAACATCTTTCCTACCTCATCCGCCAACTCTTTCTTTTCGTTAATTCCCAACAATTGTAAAATGCATTTGGGAACTATTAACAAGCCGTCGCGTAACTGTGGTAGTTTTCAGACCTAACCAATCTCTCCAGTCCTGTCCTGATGTACCCTTGTAAGTATTGAATACCTCAAAAAAAAAAAAAAAAAAAAGGGTCGAAAGCAGGAAATCAAAGTATGTGCAACCCAACTAGTGGCGGATGCAAGATTTTTTCTACGTGGGGGCATTTTTTTAAACTAATAAAATAATTAAATTATTAAAGGTTAAATACTTAATTAGTCCCTAAAGTTTGGAAACTTTATTTTTTCCTCTCTACAGTTTGAAAAATGACCAAATTAGTCCTTGTGGTTTTGAAAAGTGACCAAGTTAGTCCATCCGTCAGTTGATCGTTAGTTGACTTAACGAACTGACACGTGGACAAATTAGAAGTTGACATGTGGCCACCTAATTAATTTTTTTTTTAATTTTTTCTTCTTTTTTTTAAAAAAAAGAGAAAAAAATATTTTTCAAAAAAAAAAAAAACTAGAGCCACCACCACCCCCTTGGGCACAAGCCACCCCCGTGGCCATGGAGGTAGAGAACTCTTTGTTTTAGGTAAAAAAGGAAAAGACAAAGCTCTCAGTCGGTCTCTGTTTTTCCTCTCTTTTTTTTTAGATTCATATGTGGAGCTCTGTAACTTCCGTTTTTGCTCTGTTTGGTTGGGAGGGAAAGTGTGGGAAAGAATAAGAAAGTTAAAAGTTGAGTTTTTTTTTTTTGTATGATATTTTGATTCTTGGGAAAACAACATACGAAAATATTATGGGTTTTTCCTTTAATTTATTTTTCAATTACTCGTTTAGAGTAACTTCTGTGAAACCAAATAGGGGACAATAATGTTTATGAGTTCAGTTTTTGGTTTTGGAGATATGGGTGCTCTGCAGAAAAACAATTGATATTATTTCTGGTTTTTGTTTTTAAGATTACTTCTTAGACTCTCCTTGTGACTATAAAATACGGTAAAATACTTTTACTTTGCATTAAAATGACTTCCAAATGTTTCTTTGGAAGAATTGAGAATTGGGTTTTAGAATTGATTCAAATCCTCCCTGAGAGAGACAGATTGAGAGAATTGAACTGGGGGAAATTTTGGAAAATTTGAAGTGAAGTTTGAGCTTGGGAACTTAAACTTGAAGTCCAGCATAAATCATAACCCTAACCTCGTCTGATGCTGAGAAAAATTGTAGGAAAATAAAAGAAACTCAAATCCTGAATCAGAAAGTTTCACTCAATAGAAAACCTTATATCAAAATCCAGTAAACTAATAATTAGTTGCAGCGATTTATTCCAACTTTAGGAACCAAAACAGCAGAAAGCACATCAATTTTCTCGGCAATCAAAACATTTTCTTAGCAACCAAAAAAAAGAAAAAAAGAAACAAACGACACAGGGAGAGAGAGAAAGAGAGCCACCCTAGGAATTTAATTATGACCATGTGTCAACTTCTAATTCCTACGTTAACCGTTTCAACTAATCAATAATCACTGATGGATGTACTAACTTAGTCACTTTTCAAAACCACAAGCACTAATTTAGTCACTTTTCAAACCCTAAGAAGGAAAAAATAAAGTTTTCCAACCCTAAGGACTAATTAAGTATTTAACCCATTAATTAAATATAAAAAATGAATTTTTGGTCTCCTTTTTTGTTTTGCTGTATTTTTTGAATAAATACAAAAATAAAGTTGATCAAAAATATAACAAACTGAACAAGTGAATCGTTCAACAAAATTTTTAATTATGTTTTAAAACATATAAATTAAACTTACAATTTGTTTTGTCATGACTAGCGGCTAGCGCTAATTCAATTGTCCTTGACGAGTCTTTATACCTTGGAATCGCTGCATGATTTCTTCATTACTGATAGTCTTAAATATGTCTTTTTCAATATACGTAATTAAATAATCATTCATCCATTGATCTCCCATTCGATTATGTAAACAATTTTTAACAATATTCATTACTAAAATTGCTCTCTCAATATTCATTTTTTAACAATAACAATATTTATTGATCTTCCTATTTTTTTTTTTTTGTTTTAACTTACACAACAATTATACCCCTATTGGCCACATTCTTTAGGTTTTTTTTTTTTTTTTTTCATTTGTGGCAGCTGTACCCCCATTTGCTTACATTTTTAATTTATTTATTATTATTTTTTATTTACATTTGTTGCAGCCTTGCAACATGTTGGCTCCTATTTAAGCATATTTTCAAAGTTTCTTTTAGTTTTAGTTTTTCATTTATTTTTGTCTTGATTGTCTAACTCTTGGGCTCCAGCCTGTTCCCAAATCCCAATCAATATTCTCACATGGCCACAAAAGAAAACGCATCGTTTAAACTTTAGAGTACTATTCATGGTCTTCTTCCTTCCATCTGTCTAAAACACTTAGTTTTTAAATTTTTTTTCAAATTTTATTTTACTTGGGGGCATAATATATTGCTAAAACATGGGGAATAGGGTATAGTCATGGCTGAATGAGGCATAATCATAATATATATAAAAAAAAAAAATTAGAAGGATAAGCAAGGGCGATTTTTGGGAGTTGAGTGAGGGCATATGCCCCCACTCGACTCCCTTGGATCCGCCCTTTAACCCAACTTGACTAGAAAAAGCCCAAGATTATTTTTTCCCAGGTTTTTCTTGAAATTTGTCTCTAAGAGTATTTTCAGTAATAATAGCCATTTTAACTACTCAAAAATACAAAAAGCTACTAGTTTCTTACTACAATTTTCAACAGAAACATCTATTTAACTCTCTACTTTCTTTAAATCTAGTTTTTATTGTTGTTTATTCCTTACTTCAAGGGAGAGAGAGTGTACACATATAACAACCCTTACAAGATGCTTCAATGAGCTTTTAAGTATGAAAGTTCACTATAGCAAAATTTTATTTTGAAGTCTTTACCGGAGAAAAAGGAGAATAATTTTCTTGGCTTTGTGACACATATATTATGTGCCATTAAAATTTATTGGCATTTAGTTTATGTAGCAAGAATAATTTTCTTGACACCGGGATTGCCGATAATCGATAATAACCGACAACCAATAACCGACAAACCGATAACCAATTTTGTAATTGGTTATTTCTCCCTAGTCCCTGCCTCTCAAACTCAGTCACTCATCTCCCTGCCTCTCAAGACTAAGGACTCGTTATTCTCCAATTTCTCCTTGCCTCTCAAGCGGCGATTGCTCAGTCTATGTTTACTTTGTCTCTATAATTTTTTTTTTCTTTTCCAAACTTGTGTTGGCCATTTACTGCCTTGTTTTTGTAGATTTGAGCATTTATTTTTTCCAGATTTTGTAATATCCAGATTTTTGGGCTGTATGTTTTTTGTAATATCTGCTATTTACCTCGTATCTTTTTTAAATTGTCCTTGGATTTGGGCTTGAAAGTCATGTGTTTAGGCTGTATTCATCTTTTTGGCCCAAAACCATTAAAATAAGACCAAAAATAGTAAATTAAAAGCACAAAAGCCCATTTTAAATTAAAGCGGTTATAACTGATCGGTTATTGGGTGGAATAACCGATAACCGTCGGTTATAAAATAACCGATAACCGACTAGTCGGTTGTGGCTGCAGTTATTAAAAACTGAATAACCGATAAGTCAGTTATCAGTTACGGTTATAGCAAATAACCGACGGTTATAATCGATTGAACACTCCTAATTAGCAATAAATGCCAAAATTAGTTTTCTTGGCATTTAAAATTAGTTTGTTGGCACTTAAAAAATTCTAGTAAGAACTTCTTTTTTTCTTTTTGTAGTGAGAGAAACCCTAATTTCTCAAAAACTCTAATCTTTTTCATATTTTCTAAACACTAGAAGGAACTAAGCAAGGATTCTGGAAAAATGGATTCATGGAAGATTTTTGGAGAAAATAGGGCCACTGCCAATAAAAAGAATAGAAATAAATTTAAATAGAACAATAAGGTTTTTTTTTTTTTTTTGTAACAAACGGCTTCATAGAAACACAAACCAGCAACAAGGGCAAAAACATCCCTCACTAAGGGGGAGAAAAGGGGGGTGGATCTTTGCCACTACAAATAGGGATAGAGAGAGGGGGGGAGAAAAGAGAGAAAAAAGTGGGAATGCAGCCTGAGATAACTCTAGCCGCAACCCAATAAGCCACATAGTGGGCGCAGAAATTAGCATTTCTGTTTACTTTCCTACCTTCCCAAAGAGGAGAAGGAGGAATGAGAGAAAGAGCAAGAGAAATATACTTATCAAGTTTCCATCTAAAACAGTGGAAGGATCTTTTAAGGAGTTAATAACAATGGTTGAATTCCTTCTAAAATAAAATTAACCAGCTTTAAGGAAGAAGCCAAAGAAAGCAAAGCCAAGAGGGTCGCTTGAGCTTCACCAACTCACAAGGAGGGCGAGATAATGGAACCCTTTTCATCTCTGCAGACAGCAGCTTGAATAGAGAAGAGGTCTCTAATTGCAGTGTCAAAGTTGACCTTAAAACTGACTGCTGCTGGAAGAGACCAAGATTCTGCCATCAGCTACGATTTGGACTACCAAGCTGCAAAATGATCGAGAGAAAGCCTTTTGATAGTTGCTGCAAAAGAAGAAACTTCAGGGAGGACACCTTTGTGGATAGCTTGGTTCCTAGAAAACCACATCATATCACAGAAAACAGCAGCATATATTTGGAATAAGTGAGTATCATCTTGAGGAATGCCAAAGGAAAGGTTAGGAGTTAAGATGCCTGAAATCCATTTAGACATGCTAAGTTCAGACCATTGCACAGAATTAAGGGGCCAGTGAGAGGATCTCCAAGAGATTCTAGAGAAGAAACAACTGAAAAAAAAGATGTTGAAGGGAGTCCTCACCTGTTTTACATAAAGGGCAGGCTAATTCAATAGGGGGAATGGGGAAAACTTTATTGATCCTAGACTTAGTGGGGATGATATCCCTGGCTATTTTCTACCAAAATAGTTTCAATCTATCAGCAAGATTAAGCTTTCATAAAGACTTCCACTGTGAGGGGAAAAGAGGGAAGGAAGTTGAGGAGGTTCTGGTTTTGCTGATAAGAGCATAGGCTGACTTAGCTGTAAAAAGACTTGAAGGAGAAGGAGTCCACAGGTACTTTTCAGTGGAGAGGAGGGGAATTCTGATTTTATGGATTTCTCTGGCAGTCCTAGCATCAAAAAGAGTGTTCAACATAGCAGAATTCCAGGTGGGAGTGGAAGAGATATGTCCAAAAGAGAAGAGATCTTTTACAAGAAGGAAGGAATGGGGCTGAGCCAACAAAGGAGAAGGAAATGGAGTGAAAGAGGGGATGGTGGGAATCCATGGGGAATTCTAGATGGGAATGGTTGATTGGCTATGGATTTTAAAGAGCACCTTTGGAAATGAAAGGAGTGGACTTAAGGATACCTTTCCATAGCCAAGATGAGTTAGAATGGGAAGGGGGGAAGAGAAGAGAGATACTTACCTCTTAGTTGAGCAACCCACATGGAATATGTATTGCAGAGGAGTTTCCAGCCTAGCTTAGCCAAGAGAGCTAGGTTGACCTCTCTCATTTTTCTGATGCCAAGACCTCCAAGATCTTTGGGAAGGCAAATGGAGTCCCAAGCTTTTAGAGTGAGCTTTCTAGAATTGCTTGGGGGAAAACCCCACCAAAAATTTTTGAAACTCCTGTCTAGAGAGGAGCACAAACTCATAGGGATCAGAAAAGAACTCATTCCATAAGAAGGTATGGAAGCAGCTACAAATTTCAAAAGGACCAATCTGCCTGCTTGAGAAAGACTTTTTGCTCTCCATCCATCAATCCTACTCAAAACCTTATCAATGATGAATTGGAAAGCACTTCTCTTGGAGTTGCCCATCAAGATTGGGAGGCCAAGATACAGGGATTTAGGAGGGTTTAAGGTGAAAGGGAAAATGGAAGAGATGGAGGAAATGGTGGAGGGGAGGGTATTTTGGCTGAATCTGAGAGACGATTTGGAGGTGTTTATGGTTTGACCTGACCATCTGCAGTACTTATCTAAACAGGTTTTAAAGCAGCTAGCTTCAGACATCTTGGCTCGACCAAAAATAAGTAAGTCATCTGCAAACAGGAGGTGGTGGAGAGCAGGAGTAGTCCTAGAAATTTGAAGGCCTTTGATGGTGCCTACTCTTTCCTCCCTGAACAAGAGTCTAGAAAACACCTCAGAGCCGAGAATGAAAAGGAAATGAGATAGGGGGTCGCCTTGTCTCAAGCCTCTAGTTGGAGAGATGATACCAAAGGGACTGCCGTTCAGAAAAATGGAGAAAGAGGTAAAAGAGATGCAGGTTCTAATCCATGCAATCCAAGTGGAGCAAAAACCAAGCTTTTCCATGATGACTAGCAGAAATCCCCATTCCATTCTATCAAAGGCCTTCTCTTGTCCATTTTCAGAAACAAGAAACCTCCTTTGCCTTTCTTATTATTGAAGGAGTGCAAAAGTTCATGAGTAAGGATGGTGTTATCTTGGATGTTCCTATTAGGGATGAAAGCAGCTTGGGTTGGAGAGATAATTTTATGGAGAAGAGGGTTCAGTCTATTGGCTGGTAGTTTAGAGATGATTTTGTAAGCTATGTTGCAAAGGCTTATAGGTTTGAATTGATGAGCAAGATGAGAGCTACTGACCTTGGGAATGAGAGCTAAGAAAGTGTGATTCTGCTTTCTAGGCAAATGATGGAATCTGAAGAAATTCCAAATGAATTGTAGGACATCCATTCTAACAATACTCCAATATTTCTTGTAGAATAAGGCTGTGAAGCCATCAGGTCCAGAAGCTTTAGAGAAACCGAGGCTAGCCAAGGCTTGAATCACTTCCACTTCAACAGGGATAGAGCAGAGATGAGAATTGTCTTCCTCAGAGACAACACCAGAGAACAGATTTAGCATTTCATCTTCAACAATGGGGTTTGAAGTGGTAAAGAGTTTGGAAAAGTAATATGAAAACTGCCCCCCAATTTCAGCTCTAGAGGAAATCCAAGCTCTAGAATCTAATTTGAGAAAATTGATGTCATTAGACCTTCTTCTAATGAGGGTGGAAGTGTGAAAGTACTTGGTATTGAGATCCTTGCATGTCAGCCAAGTTTCTCTAGATTTGGATCTCCACAAGGTTTCTTCATGTTTGAGAAGTTGATCTAAGGTCAACTTAAGAGATGACTCCTTATCAAAGGCAAAAGGACAAGGAGTGGCTTGCTAGAGTAGATCAAGTTGATGAAGAGTGAGCTTTGATAAGCGCTGAATGTTGCACATTCAAGCCCCTTAACTCGCATATGTTAATTCCTTAGCATTATTATTTGTTTGATTTTGTGTTGTTTTTGTGTTTTCAGGTATTTAATAAAGATGCAAGAAAAACCATTAATTTTGGGTTTAAAGCACAATTTGAGTGGACCTAGAAGATATGATTAAGCTTAAGCAATCACAATAGATGATATATATGATGTGTTTAAGTTTAATCATAACAAGAAAAGGATAAAATCGGAAATTTTCCACTTAGAGTCAAAATCGGATCGGATAGAATTTCAGATTTTGAACATGTCTCAGTATTTTAGCCATAACTTTCAACTAAAATATCAAATTGAAGTGATTCTAGCGGCATTGGAAAGCTAATTCAAAATTCTAAAAATCATTTTGAAATAGGATTTTCCTAAATCGGACTCCCGCTATGCCAAAATCGTCCCGCGACTGAAGGAGGCAAATCTGGACGAATCCTTTTCCTACTTGTACATGGATTGACTCCTAATTCGACTAGGAGAATGAATTCCGAATTTTCTAGGATTCCTAGGGCTTCTAGGACTTGTTACTCCCTATAAATAAGCCTCTATGCTTCAAGAGAAGATAGACTTAGTTTTAGACAGAAAATATTCTTGGAGGCTTAGCGGAGTCATGAGCGGCTAACCCCTTTGTGAGGTGTTGATGTAACCTTATCCAAGCACAATGGTTTGATTGTATTTAATTTCCAAATTTTCAATTTATGTATGTTAATTATATAACTATGAGAATTGCTACAATTGAATTCTATTCTTAATTATTAAATGCAATTGTTCTTAAATTCCAAAATCAATGTTTGTGAAATTCTTATCTTGTCTTAGAAAGTATTTTAATCTTATTGAACTCAAATCATTCTTATTTTTTGTGATTATGAGGATGATTGTTATATAATGAGTTTTAATAGGCATATGATTAATAGGATTAAGATAGGTCATGCCTAGGGAAGATGGGTTGTACTATACCCTAGTTAGTGTAATTTAGGTAGACGATCCGTGCCAACCGAAGATGGGTTATGCTATTCCATTAATTGTATGAAACTTATTAAAGGGTTTTATAGTTTATGCATAGGGAAGACGGGTCGTGCCGCATCTTAGTGGTTAGGTGGACGATCCGTACCAACCGAAGATAGATTATCCTTACTCTTTAATAAAGTAGTTTCTTGTTTAATTATAACATGCATAGAATAAATTTCTAGATTAAATCTGATTAGCCATTGTTGTGCGGATAGAAGTGAAGTCAATACCCTACACTCTTTCTCATATTTTAATTTTCTTTTATTTTATGCATTTACTTTTAAAAAACAGAATCAAAACAAATCTTTTTAATTAATTAGGTTAAATTTAATTTTTCGAATTTAGTAACAAAACCCCTACAGTCTTTGAGGTTCGACACCCTCAATATAGCCCTATCCTATAGGATTCGTTCTATTGCGAGTGGTTTACTTTTATTATTGATATTTTTGGTCAATGAATTAACCACATCAAGCTTGATTTTCTTCTAAATGTTACCAAAGTGAGAGGAATTCCAAGACAGTAGGGCATACTTAGTGTTTTTGAGTTTCTTAGGGAGATAGATGGAGGGATTGCTACACACAGGAAAATTCCAAGCCTTCTCAACTACTTGTCCACAGGAGGCATTATTGGCCCAGAAATCCTCAAACCTAAAAGGTCTATGGAGGAAAGATGAGTGGTTGTTGGTATTGAGGGAAATGGGATTGTGGTCAAAGTTGTATGCAAGGATATGGAGAAGGGCAAAATTGGGGTGCAGGTGTATCCACCTTTGAGAGGCCAAACCTTTATCAAGTCTCTCTTTAATAGAGGCAAAACCCTACCTATTATTGCACCAGGTGAAGGGGTTTCCAGCAAACCCTGGATCAATCATGCCAAGTTGATCCACAGAGCTTCTAAAATATCTGGTTGAAGAGTTGTTAACAGGTCTCCCACCAAGTTTATCAGATTGGGATAGCACAGAGTTAAAATCACCTATACACAGCTAGGGGGCATCAAAAGTGGTACCAATAGAGGTGAACCAATCCCAAAAGGCTTGCTTATCACTTCTAGCAGGAGGGCCATACACACAGGAGATAATCCATGGAAAGTGAGGGGGATCAGAATAGCACCAAGCTGAGATGTGGTTCTTATTTGCACAAAAGCATTTAAGATGCACTCCAAGCCTCCAAGCTAAAACCAAACCACTACTAGCACCAAAAGTAGGAAACTGAAACATGAGGTAGAATCCAATTCTGTTCAAAGCAGCAGAGACTTGAGGGGGAGAAGTTTTGGTTTCTGAGAGAAAGAGAACATCAGGAGCTTGTGAACGAATCAACACCCTGAAAAATCGAACTGCAACTAGCCTGGAAAGCCCTCTGCAGCTCAAGATAAAACCTTCATAGATACTGGGGAGGCTTAGGGCAGCCCCTTGCAAATTGGTAACATCTTCAGCACCCACCACCACTGAAACTAGTTTCTTTTTTCCTTTTCTGGCTGCTTTGAACAAAGCTCTAGCTAGTTGTTTCTCAGATGAACCAGTAGAGAAATCCAGAGAAGGTTCTTGGACAATAATGGAAAGGGTGTTGAGCTTTAGAGAGGAGCCAAGGCCTTTTTTAGATGGAGTGGAAAGGTCAAAGGTTCTTGTTCTTTTGTTCTTAACAGGAGAGGAATGGGTAAGATTTTCATCTAATAAGGCAAGAGAAGGCTTTTTGGGGGGACGAGTGTTGTAGGGGGATTTTCTTACGGAGGGATTGGGTGTTTTCCTAGGGAATCTGGTGATAGGTAATTCAGTTATGGAGAGGGAGTTGACTTGAGCAGGGGTGGGCTGAGAAAGTCTAGATGGGTTATGATGGGCCTGGATGAGCTGGAGACCTGGTTAGCTGAGTTAGAATTCTGGTAAGAATCTAACAAGCAGTTGGGGGATGAGGGGGTAGGTTGGTGTGTCAGAGAAAGAGTATTTAGTGGGATAAGGTGGGGGTTATCATGAGGAATGGCGGTGGCGGTGGGAGGGATGGGATTACTAACATGTTGGGAGTGCAAAACCGTTTGAGAAGAGGTTTGAGCTTGAGCAGGTGGGAATGGAGATGGTTTTGTGTAGTGATGAGACAGACTAGTATTTATTTTAGAAGGAAAACCAGGTTTTTTTTGCATAGGGAGTGATGTTGGACAATTGAATCTGAGGAGACTCAAGGCCACGGAAATTATCTTGAGAAGCAGTAAGGGGGTGGTTTTTAGAGGGATGATTTGTGGGAATTTGAGGAAGAAGATTAGAGAAGATGGTAACTTTAAGGGATGTTTTGTATTTGGCATGAAACTTGACAGCTTAGGGAGCAAGGCAGAAAATCTGTTTGTGGCCAATCATACCACAGTCGAAGCAGTAGACATCTAACCTTTTATATTTGAAGCTCACCACAGTGATTGCACCATCAGGTCAAGTAAGGTTGAAACCAGGCTTGAGGGGAAGAGATGAGTCTAGCTCCACCAGGATTCTAAGATAACTTCTAAAAGTAGAAGTTTCACCACTTGCATCGTCCACCCTAAGCAGATTACCAAGTCCTTTTCCAATGGCTGCAGCATTCCTAGTAGACAAGTTACAGAGGGGAAGGCCATGCACTTGAATCCAGAAAGGGACAGCTTTGAGAGAGAGTTCACCAAGAGTAGTAGTAGGAGGCCATTTTTTGAGAGCAAGAAGGGAACCATTAACATTCCATGTGATTTGGTCTAGGATCCTAGAAAGGTGTTCTTGTTTGGAGAACTTGAAAAGAAAGAGGTTTGGTCCAAGAATTGCAAAAGAAAAGGGAGTGGCAAAAGGCCATGCTTTGATGAAAGAAGCATGGACAGCTTGGTTGTTGTGGATTTTCTAGGAGATGACATGCCCAACTAGGGGAAGATGATCTTCAGAGACTTATTGAGGGGGAAGAGATTCAAGCTGGGAGGAGGGATCTTCCCATAATAAGGCTTTTGTTTGTGAAATAAGGGAGTCTAGGTCAGTTTGTGAGTGATCCATGGGTAAGATGATAAGTAAACAAGGCTTTGAACAAGGTAAAGAGATCACAGAAAGCAAAAGAAAGCTGAGTTTCTTAGATGAACAATAAGGTTTGAAGAGTATAAAAGATCTAGTATATTTTTACTGAGATGAGTTTGTGGTATCAAAAGAAAATAAAAATTTGTATGTTATTATTTTTGCGATGATAATTATGATATATGTTTTATCATGTAGTAGGGTCACGTGAAAAATCAAGATATTTTTCACTTGAGACTTGTTTTTAAGTTGTGATGTTACAATGAGAATCAAACCATATTCTGCCCTTTGCACCTCCAGTAAAAAGCTGACGAAATTTGATGGTGACTATTGCTAGACCCGATCCCGTCCTTGTATAGACATATTGTTGGAGCATTGCAATATTGTACACTCACCATGTGCCCAACATAGGTGCCATTGCATTGTCTTCAAATCCTATTTTTCATACTAGAACTAAGCATAATGAGGATGACTTCCATTTTAATTTGGATAAATTGTCGACGAAGATTTTATACTCGGTATATTTCTGCTAATGATCAACATTTATTCATTTTCACTAAAGGTTAACTTTTGCTAGATTTTTGGTTTTGCGAGAAAAGTTCTTGGTCAATGTTCCACTCATGATCTTGATGGAGGCGAGTAAATTGCATTAGCACCAACCCACTACATACTACGTACATTAATTAAACTGCATTAATCAAACACAAATAAGAAACATTACTCTTATTACACGTCCCAAGAGCTGGATAACACGAAGACAACTCCTAAGAAACAAAATATTTAGGCAATAAAACAGGAGATCATTTTTAATTATAATGATCATTATCATGGCTAAGAAGCATCTCAACTACTTGACTCATGGTGGGTCTCTCATCTTTGTCTTCCTCTACGCACTGGAGAGCCATTCCAACCAAGATTTCCATCTTACCCATCTCATATGTGCCTTCCATTATGGGATCTATGATCTCTTCCATCCAGGAGGCCGTTGTTGCAGCCATTCTGTTCTTTTTCTCCCTAACCCATGTAACCAGCCTTCTGTCTTCTGTCTCCCACCCACCATCCATTGCGTTGACACCCATTTGTATTTGCTTTCCAGTCACCATCTCCAACTCAACAATCCCGTAGCTATAAACGTCTACTTTGGAGGTGATGGGCAGATTGAAGATCCACTCTGGAGCCATGTATCCGCGGGTTCCTCTTATCCTTGAGAAGCTTGAATTCTTGAGCCCACTTCTGTTTTGGAGTTTAGAAAGTCCAAAATCTGCCACCTTTGGATGATAATTTGAGTCTAGGAGTATGTTTTGAGGTTTCACATCTCAGTGTAAAACCCACTCCAAGCACTCTTCATGCAAATAAGCCAGGCCTTTGGCAGTGCCCAAAGCAATTTCAAACCTTTTCTTCCAATCAAGTGAATTGGAAGAGAGGTTTTCTGCCAAAGAACCATGTTCCATGTACTCGTACACCAAAATCCTATGCTTT
The DNA here is from genome assembly GCA_013348765.1 of Carpinus viminea. NCBI lineage: Eukaryota > Viridiplantae > Streptophyta > Magnoliopsida > Fagales > Betulaceae > Carpinus > Carpinus viminea. Next base: position 8,533,216 of record CP054674.1, read on the forward strand.
CCTTCAACACAATACCCCCACATCTCTATCAAGTTCATGTGGTTAATCCTACCAATGATGCTTACTTCTGCAAGAAATTCACTTTCCCCTGCTTGATTAGCTTCATTAAGGCGCTTGATTGCTGCAACTCGACTGTCAGACAATACTCCTCTGTATACAGTTCCTCCAGCACCTCTCCCAATCTCCTCACTAAAACCCTTTGTAGCCTTCTTTAGCTCGGCATACGTAAATTTTCTGAATCCAGTGGTAGCAGGGCGATAGCCTTGCTTGTCTGCACCCTAACTTTGTTGGCCTCTAATCAAGAGAACCCACACCAGAACGATACGGACGACTTCAAGTCCTCCCAACCCACATGCAAACCATAGCAGGATTTTCACCGTCCCATTTGGACGGCTTTTTACATACTTTCTGTCCAGTTTTACTGTACCTTGACTTGAGCAATCCAAACGGAATTCTTGTACGGAATTGGCGTAGGAGAGGCGATTGCTTTCTGGGACTCTCAAATACAGGTCTCCCTTGAAATCTTGTGAACGATGTCCATTGAGCAATGTCGTCTTGGGGTAACATTTTGAAAAACCATTATCCTCGTCAAATTTGAATTGGAAAGCTTTGCAATTGCACCATTGCAGGCATAAATTCGTACATTGACTTAACGTATAATTGGGGAAATATCCAAAATCATAACCATAGAATTCAACATGGGAAAGTAGCAGAAAGCCAGTGTCATTTTTGTTGCAGGAGAGATTAAATCTCGGTTCGCACCCGTAAGACCAATCGGTGTGATTTTTCATCTTGTATCCAGGAATACAGGAGCACTTCCTACCAGAATCAGCAACGTTGCTGCATATACCGTTAGGCCCACAAATGCCATGAATCGTGCTAGGATTCTGAATGGCTTGCCATGAAATGACCCACGTACCTTCCTCCTCTTCCCAACTGTGGAGTCTAATATTCCCATCGTAATCAACCGTCAATCTTCTGTGAAGCACTACCCCTATTTTCAGCTGACATCACATTATATTGATTGGACGAACTAAAATTCCCCAACAAATCAAGCGTACTGCAATTCTACTCTTGTTGTCCGTCGACCTTCCAGCTACCCGGCTCATAAGCCATGGCTCAGCCCTCAGGCCAATAAGTACTGGAAATCTCAAGTCCATCGAAAAGAAGCCGGAGAAGGTTATTGTTGTCAAGCAAAAGCTTGTAGAAGCCAGAGGAATAGTTGCCTCGGCTTCTTGAGGAGACAAGCCTTGTGTTTCTGGTGAGTTGTTGTTGGGGAAGAAGGGTGTCTATGGGGAAATCAAAGCTTTCCCGCAAAATATCACCTTCCAAAGTATGTAGAACAAGATTACCAGTGTTATTGAGATATAATTGTACTGGTGAGCGTGAAAGAGTGTCCGAGGCCCAGATGGTGAACTTACCGGCATCGGTTAAGATAAGATTGCCGGTTTGAAGGAGGGAGCGCTTTGAGCGCCTTCCATTAACGGGATTATCTCGATTGGCCATCCAAACTAAGGTGTGGGGTTGACTCTGGGATAGGTGGTTGAACCATATGGCAAAGCAGTAGACATTTTCACCAACGGGGTAAAATCCGGCAGAGAAGACACCATTTGGTGAAGATAAAACATCTTCTGGTTTCTCTGTGGAAAGAGATGAACCTTTACGCAAAGTGTGAAAAGTTGATGTCAGTGGAAGAAGTAATGCCAAAGAGAGGGCGAACAAGATTAGAGTAGCCATGAACTTCATGAAACTTGAAAGCTCAAAAGCGTGGGCTTGGGCAACTAATTTACTGGCTGGTGTAAAACAAATGAAGATTGACGCAAGACTTTCATAGGCAATAGGATTCTCTCCATCACCTCAAAGTTCGTCATATATATGTGGTGATCGCAAGACTCTCATCTCATTTGCTGACGTCCATTGGAGGTCGCCAGAGCCAAGACTTAGCATGGAAAGGTAGTTAATGCCTTATTGGAGCTGGTAATTAATTACGACGAACAATAATGGAGTACACGTGATGTGAGCTCCATGAAACCTCAACGTAAGGAATGCGACGTTCCCACAATTCAAAGGAATTGCTGGGCGTGCAACTGCAACTTTAGAGATCTGTAACTCGCCATAAAAGTATTAAAATAATAATAATAACTCCCTTTAAATTTTAAGGGCTTTTTAATTTTAACTCCAAAGTTTTAAAATTAGTAATTTATCCTCTTAAAGTTTCAAAAAGTAGCAACTTAAACTTTCCGTTAATATTTTCCGTCAAATTGGACGGAAATCTGTGAAATTACATAATTACTCTCGGGCCTTTTTTTTTTTAAAAAAAAAAAAAAATTTCCATCCATTTAGGCGGAAAAAGTTAACGGGGCATTTAAATTGCTACTTTTTGAAACTTCAGGGAATAAAGTGAATTTTTTCCTAATAATAAACACATTATAAAAAATAAGTTAAGAGTTGATTAGGCTTATCCTTTAAGGTTTTCGATCACCCCGCTCTTAGGCTCTCACCCTTAAAAAAGTGGCCAACCACTCAAGGTGTGGGTTTAGGGTAAATCGATAGACCACCACTAAAAGAGATCAACGATCGTTGTGGGTGATATGATTAAGTCATCAATGACTTAAGGAGTGGCTCACTGCTGTCCCATGCATAAACTTATAAATAAAATGGTTGCGTGTTCGAATCTGTTTGCAGTTATCAGTTATGTGAACCAAATGTTATTATGAAGGGGCTATAATGATTTACACATTGGTGGGGTTGTGGTGATAGATTCACCTTCTCAGGCAACAGGTATAGCTCAAACTGAACATTTAAGGTAGGGATTTGCTAGGAGTTCTTCCCCTAGTGTTCTCCTAGCATTTTCCGATCTTACATAGAACATGATTAAAAAAAAAAATCGTAATACCATTTTTTTGTCGACAGATTAATATTTAGGCTCTAATGCTTTAAAACTTATTTTTAGATTCAAAACTAAAACCTAAGGGTGGAAGATTAACCCTTTAGGGATGGTATCACTCAAAATAGATTTGATCATCTTAAATTTAGTGTTAATGCCTCAAATTTGGTGTTAATGCCTAAAAAAACCGGTGGTGGAGGCCATTACAATTTTATTTTTCCTTAAATCATGTTTTACATAAGACTGGGAGAACGTCAGGAGAACACTAGCATTTTCCTTTAAGATGAGAACTCCAATGGTAGCGCCCGAAGAAAAAAATTACACCGGTTACCCCCTTTCCACCTTTTTGCTTAGAAAAATGGTACTATCTAATTAAAGGTGTTAAAGTGTTACTCTTAAAGCATATTGGTAGGAGTAACTAAAATAATTACCGAAAAAGTACAAATTTCTATTTTATCTACTCATTTTGTATACATACTATAACAAATTCTCTCTTTTTTTTTTTTTTTTGTGAGAGTGTGAAAGAAAGAAGGGGAGAGAGAGAGTGTGTGTGAAAGAAAGAAAGAGTGAAAATAATAAATAAAAAAAATTTGTAGTATGAATAGTGAATAAACACAAGAATCTGTTTAATGTTCACAATTACTCTGCTAGACACAAAAAATAACTCATAATAGTCAAATTTAACTGCTAAAATCATTTGCTTATTTTACCCGAGGTGCAAGCAATTAGAGTGATGATAATATATAAAAACGATCAGCAAGGAAGTGGAAGTAGACAAATATTCCTTGATTTGTGATAGTGAGTGTGGAGTACTGGTCAAAGGAGAAATTCTAATTTAATCAACACAACACATGACATACAAAAATCCCACGAGCATTGATTTTTCTTCACAGACCACCAAACAGATTCTCCATTGTTCTACACTTCTACAAAAAAGAAAATTACAAACAAAGGAAGTGCTCTAAAGTGTATTACAATGTCATTTTCCTTAAAAAAATATTTGCTTTCACCAAAATTAGTATGCAACAAGGTTACAACAAATTTTTCTCAAGGATATAATGGAACCCATAAACTTCTATGTAATAACTATGTTCTGCACAAACGAAGTTAAAACCCAAAAATACCGTAAGAATTACTATTCCAACTAGACAACAAAAAGAAAGGATCGAATGATCTTAATCATCCTAAAAATGAATGGCCATGATCAAATAAGTGCCAAGTGCGCCAACAACCCATGCCACACGTGTGTGTGTCCAATACTTTGCACCGTACTATACATGCATTAGGGTGTACCCTAACATAACTTATTTAATAGCTTAATTTTGTTAAAACTTATAAATGTCAACAAAATCTTCACTCTTTTCAATATGGGACAGCTTACATTTAATACTCTTTCAAACTTTCAATTTTAAAAAAAAAATCCCCATGACACAAAATAATATATATTATATATTGAAAATATTTCAACATCCATGACCCTGTTGGGGAAATATTTTCTTTGTTGTACTCCTCAAGCTCAAGCAACTTGGTCTAAGAAATATCAAAGGCAATATTGACTAAGAAATTTCCTAGTCTTCCTCTGTCGTGACATAAATTATATAACATGCATGAAAGAGAACTATTTGCTTGATTTGTTTCGTAATTTATTGGTTTATTCTGGTAATGATGAAGAAGTTAGCTAGAAATTGCTTCCACTCTCCTAGAAAAGACTTTTGTTAGGTAGCCATCAGTCGTTTGGAGTTCTATTGATATTTCATCTTTTCTCCTAATTTCTGTCGCACATTCCTTACCGTGGTTCATCTGCAACATTTGATTACCTCCCATTGCCGGCACAATCCTTAAGCAACTTAAGTGGTTGTCTAAGGCACTCAATAAATTAAGGCTCCAAATAAGAAATTGTACAATAATTTTTTTTAAGAAAAAATTAAAATAAATAATTGGCTCCAGTATAGTAAACAGTTAATAAATTTTAAATAGTCACTCGTTAAGGCCCGAAATTAATAATTATATAATAAAAACGATTAAAAAGGTTCTTTCAAAAAAAAAAAAAAAAACTCTAAAATAGTAAGAGGTTAGTAAATAATCTCTAATTAAGGCCCTCAATTATGGTAAAAAAATAATTTCACAATTTTTGGTCCTTCTCTAAACACATAGAAATGATCGAGAATTTATTGACTAGATCTGTTAAGGCTTTTAGTATTTGACTAATTCAGTGACAACTTGTTTATTGTAATTATGAGGTTTAGTGTTGAGTTGGATCAAATTGAGGCTAACAACATGGAAAATTCATTTGTGTGTTTGGTGTCCAAGAAAGACTCAATTGGAGTAAAATAGACATCATATGTACGTGTTGTGACAAAATAAATTTAGGACTCCCACATAAGCAAAAAAATAAACTAATCACACATAACACCAATATTTAAGTGATTTGGCTTAACAAGTCTATATTCATTGACGGAGACGAATTGGCCGAAGAAAATTACTATAAAAAGATGAATTACAAAAAAGTAGCATGGTGAAAATTACTCAAAACCTAAAGTTTTAATACACCAAAATCTCATTTTCACGTAATAAAAATAAAAAAAATAAATAAAAAAAAAACACTAAACTAAACTAAAGAAGAAACTCGATTTTTCTCATAGTGCCATGCGGCACCGACACAAAGTAAGAAAGCTGATCATCCTTAAAATATGAGAAATTAATCAATGCCCTTAGGCACAAGCAACTTTATTGGTCCAAGGCAACATATCAAAGACAATGACTAAGATATTTCTAAATTTTCCTCTGTCGTCGTCACATAAACATGCTTATATGAAAGCGAACTCTTTGTTTGATTTGTTTAATTTATTGGTTTATTCTGGTAATTAATTAATGAAGAAGTTAGAAACTGCTTCCACTCGCTTGTTATGTGGCCACCATGAACTGATCAGCTTGGAGCTAGCTCCATTGATATTTCTTCATCCTACTTCTCTTTCTGACGTCGCACATTTTTTATCCTTGTTCATCCGTAACATATGATTGCCTCTCAATGCCGGCACAACTCTTGCCTAAGGCCTCCAATAAACGAATTGATATGAAATCATAAACATCTCTACCAAAACCAACAGCCCCTTGCTCAAATAGTCAAATCCTCCATATACCAAATATAAGTTTTTTTCCAATAAAAAAAATAAATATAAAAGCTTCTTTCCAAATTTTGATTAAAGATGCGATAAAAAAGAGGGCACCAATTAACCGACTACTTACTGCTAGTAAATTGCATTCATACACAAGAAACATTAGTACAAATTAATTACCCACTACATACTGGAATTAAACTGCATTTTTTTTTAAAAAAGAAAATGCATAATATTACAGGTCCGAAAGAGTTGCATAACACTACAGCTATAGCTATGCCTGCGAAGACAACTCCTGAGAAACAAGTTGCTCAGGCGCTAAAAACCGGAGCTTAGAAAAATATGAGAAGACCAATTTTAATTATAATGATCATTATCATGGCTATGAAGCATCTCGACCACTTGACTCATGGATGGCCTTGCATCTTTGTCTTCCTCTACGCACTGCAGAGCCATTCCAACCAAGATTTCCATCTTACCCATCTCATATGTGCCTTCCATTATGGGATCTATGATCTCTTCCATCCAGGAGGCCGTTGTTGCAGCCATTCTGTTCTTTTTCTCCCTAACCCATGTAATCAGCCTTCTGTCTTCTGTCTCCCCCCCACCATCCATTGCGTTGACACCCATTTGTGTTTGCTTTCCAGTCACCATCTCCAACACAACAATCCCGTAGCTATAAACGTCTACTTTGGAGGTGATGGGCAGATTGAAGATCCACTCCGGAGCCATGTATCCGCGGGTTCCTCTTATCCTTGAGAAGCTTGAATTCTTGAGCCCACTTCTGTTTTGGAGTTTAGAAAGTCCAAAATCTGCCACCTTAGGATGATAATTTGGGTCTAGGAGTATGTTTTGAGGTTTCACATCACAGTGTAAAACCCACTCCAAGCACTCTTCATGCAAATAAGCCAGGCCTTTGGCAGTTCCCAAAGCAATTTCGAACCTTTTCTTCCAATCAAGTGAATTGGAAGAAAGGTTTTCTGCCAAAGAACCATGCTCCATGTACTCGTACACCAAAATCCTGTGCTTTCCTTCAACACAATAACCCCACATCTCTATCAAGTTCATGTGGTTAATCCTCCCAATGATGCTTACTTCTGCAAGAAATTCACTTTCCCCTTGATTAGCTTCATTAAGGCGCTTGATTGCTGCAACTCGACTGTCAGACAACACTCCTCTGTATACAGTTCCTCCAGCACCTCTCCCAATCTCCTCACTAAAACCCTTTGTGGCCCTCTTTAGCTCGGCATAGGTAAATTTTCTGAATCCGGTGGCAGCAGGGAGATAGCCTTGCTTGTCTGCGCCCCAACTTTGCTGGTCTCTAATCAGGAGACACCAAACCAAAAAGATACAGACAACTTCAAGTCCTCCCAACCCACATGCCAACCAGAGCATGATTTTCACCGTCCGGTCCGTCCCATTTGGACGGCTTTTTTCATACGTTCTGTTCAGTACTTGCAGTACAGTACCTTCACTTGAGCAATCTAAATGGAATTCTTGTACAGAATTGGAGGAAAGGAGATTGCTTTTTGGCATTCTCAAATAGAGGTCTCCCTTGAAATCTGGCGAACGATATCCATTGTACAAATGCGTCTTGGGGGAACATGTTGCAGAACCCTTACCCTCGTCAAATTTGAATTGAAAAGCTTTGCAATTGCACAATTGTAAGCATGAGTTCTTACATTGATTGAACGTGTAATTTTGGAGTTCTTCAGTACCATAACCATAGAATTCAACATGGGATAACAGCAGAAAGCCTGAGTCTTTTTTGTTGCAAGAGAGATTAAATTCCCGTTTACACCCATAAAACCAATCTCTATGATTTTTTCTCTTGTATCCAGGGAGGCAGGAGCATTTCCTTCCAGAATCAGCAACATAGCTGCATATACTGTTAGGCCCACAAGTACCATGAATGGTGCAAGGCCTCTGAATGGCTTGCCATGAAATGACCCAAGTACCCTCGTCCCAACTGTAGAGTCGAATATTTCCATCGTAATCAACTGTCAATCTTCTGTGAAGCAGCATCCAATTGTCAGCAGACATAACAGTCAAATTATCGGACGAAGTAAAGTTCCCAAAGGAATCAAGCACTGCAACTCTACTACTGTTGTACGTGGACCTTCCAGCATCCCAGCTCACAAGCGTTGGATCAGGCCAATAGAGACTGGTAATCTCGATTCCATCGTAAACAAGGCTGAGAAGGTTGTCGTCGTTGAAGAAAAGCATGTAGAAACCAGAGGAATAGTTGCTCTGGCTTTTTGAGGAGACAACCTTTGTATTTCTAGTAAGTTGTTGTTGGGGGAGAAGGGTGTCTGTGGGGAAATCAAAGCTTTCCCACAAACTATCGCCTTCCAAAGTGTGTAGAACAAGATTTCCAGTGTTGTTGAGAGACAATTGTACTGGTGAGCGTGAAAGAGTGTTTGATGCCCAGACGTTGAACTTACCGGCGTCGGTTAAGATAAGATTACCGGTTTTAAGGAGGGAGAGCTTTGAGCGCCTTCCATTAACTGGCTGATCACGATTGGCCATCCAAACTATGGTGTGGGGGTGGCTGTGGGATGGGTGGTTGAACCATATGGCAAAGCAGTAGGCGTTTTCGCCGACGGCGTAAAAGCCGGCGGAGAAGACACCATTTGATGAAGTTAAAACATCTTCTGGTTTCTCTGTTGAAAGAGATGAACCTTTACGCAAAGTCGGAAAATAAGTTGATGTCAATGGAACAAATAATGCCAAAGAGAGGACGAACAAAATTAGAGTAGCCATGAAAGCTCAAAAGTGTGGGCTCGTAATGCATGCCCAGTCTGTGGTAAGGACATAATTTATTTAACAGGGAGGAGCAGTGACTCATTAATTTTCTTGACTTACATTGATAGTTACCACAAAGACTTAGGGAAAGGAAAGGTCGTCATTAATGTAGCAGATAATGGCCGTGATGACGAACAATAATGGAGTACTCGTGGAAATTTGGAATCAATGAAAACTCAAACTTTAAAGGAATGGGAGACCTTCCCTACAATTCAAAGGAATTGCGTGGCGTGCATTGTGCAACTTCAATTTCAAAGACTTTGACTATATTTTAAATTCCATCTATTGAATTAGCAGATTCTATTACTACTAAGCCACACCAAGCTAATACAATTTTGTTTTTTAGATGGAATTTGATTATATAGAATAAACTAAGATGCAGCAGTTGGTGTCTTGTGCTGTAATATGTTATTGGATTTGGGTGTTCGCTTGGGTTACCATTTTTTTTTTTTCTATTTTAAATTAAGTGCTTTTTAAACCACCCCCAAAAAGCCGGTTGGGGGTGGCATCGCCAGGGGATGGTTCGGCCACCCCCAACCGACCTTTGGGGGTGGCGCCTAGGCTGAGTTGGGGTGGCCGGCCACCCCCTAGGGGGGGAACGGCCACCCCATTCTTTTTTTATTTTTTTTATGATTTTATTTTATATTTATTTTTAAATTTTAAAGAATATTTCATTATTTTATATTGGATTGGACACGTGGCGAGTTGGTGGTTGTTGGATGAAAATGAGTGGCTAGGATTTCAAAAAAACCCATGAGCAATTCTTGAAGAATAGCGGGGGATCTCAATCCCACCAAGCTACTACAATTTTAATTTTTTTTTTTTTTCAGATGGAATTTGATTATATAGAATAAATTAATTTTTTGGTATACCTCATAGACCTTTTAATTCATTTTAATATCATACGGAGTTAATTGTAAATTAGATAAACCACTCCAAGAGTTTCAAGAGAGGATGATGACCATTTCAAAGTGGGTGGTTTGACTACCCAATGGCAAATCCAGACATTTTATAATGCAAGGGCACTAAAAAAAAAAAAAAATTGCAGCCTAAAATTTTTTTTTGGCATCCTAAAAATTTACTTCACCTTAAAAATTTGGTAATTCACACAATATATACATCACCAAAAAAAAAAAAATCTATAAAAGTTCATAAATATGAGCTTAAATTGATATATTAGAAATGTAACATGTCGACACTATATCAAAAAGATAGAAAATACAAAAAAAAAAAAAAAAGTCTAGAACTGTACTTTATAGTCTTTTAAAAGTACAAAATCATCAAGTATTGAATTTAAATCAAAGCTCTCAGCAATTTCACTTTCAATATAGAGAATTAGGCTATTTGCAAAAAAATCATCCTCCATTTCATTGCATAGTCGTGTTTTATCAATTTTTATTGCTGAAAATGCTTGTTCAGTAGTAACCGTAGACATCGGAAGAGTCAAAATAAGATGTGAGAGCTAACAAAACCGTTTCTTTGATTTTGATTTTGATTTTTTTACTGGAGGGCCTGCAAGCCAGCTATGCTCCCACTCGGGTTTTTTTGCTTTTTTTTATGTTTTTACACTCCTTGCCGCCCAGCACATGCTCCCACAGTCCCACTCAAAGTCATTCAATTTGTCATGGAACACTCCATTGTCACTATCCTCTGAGTCTTTAAACAGAGTGGCCTACCTGCACCTCAAAGGAATGATCTGATCACATATTTATTTACTCTTCTTGTTTGAGGCTGAGAAGTGATTCAATCTCATCCCCTTCATACGTTTCAAATGAATGGTCTCCATCTTGAAATTACAGAGTCCCTACAATGCATATCGTCTCTTGTATGGAACCTCCATCGGGCTTGGGAAGCTAAGATATCCTTCACTTTCTGTCTCTGTGAAATGACCTTACCTCAAAGCAAGACTCTCGTACTTAAAAAAAAAAAAAAAAAAGACAAAGCAAGATTCTCATTTCCTTCATGTTCAGTAAATATTGTCTTTTGCAATGACTTTTTTCTTCTTTGTATCCTTTATTTTCAGTTAAATTATGTTATATTGATAATTGCTTCTTACACGTTTGATCTTATATTAAGTATTTTTATTATTGCAATATTTTGATTTTTAATAAATATTAAAAGAAAAATCTAATATTATCTTTGATCTTCATCATTTACAGGACAGATAACTTTTTATTTTTTATTTTATTTTTTAGCATTTTTAATTTAGACCTTGACAGAGATATATAACTGCGTTTATCATCAACAACTACTTTTGGACTCAGTCAAGGCGTCATAACATTTAAAAAAAAAAAAAAAAAAATTAGTCCCTAAGAGGAAACTTAATCAGCTGGGATCACGCCTAATAAAGCGAAGGTCACTAGTTCGAATCCCCTCTCCCCCCTCTTGTGCGGACATGTCAAAAAAAAAACATTTTTTAAATTAAAAAAGAATATAAGATATTATATATTAAGAGGAAACTCAAATAATATAATAAAATGGGATGGCTTAGCAGCATCAACAATATATGTATAAGACAGCAAAGAAAATTCCTGTTTAAGACTACTAAAGTCACCTTTCTAACCCTAAAGTCATCTTTTACAACAAAACCTCATTTTTTAACCTTCTATCAATACACATCACAGCATTGAATTAACATGAAGCACAGGCATCTGATTTCACAAATTTAGAAATTCGGAAAAATAAAGATTTAAAAAGGTGGCAAGGCAAGACACCAACCTAGAGCTGTTGTTCTATGGTAATATGTACAACAGTTCTTTTCTTTTTTGTACAAAATTTGTTGCCTGAACATCTCTTGACCTAGCCATCTTATTTGTTGGTGCTCGTTTCTACATCTTCCAGAACATGGTAAGTTGAGAGGAAAAATGCACTCTGATGCTTCTGCAAGAACCTGCATCACAAGATGTATAATACTTTGAAATTTTTTCAATAAAACTAAAAGTAAGAGGCAGGTTGGTTATCCATAGACAAAGACCTACTACAAGTATGAATGAAGTGACAATCTTCACTCTGAATTGCAACACTTTTACCACACCACACCCAGCAAAATCATACAAAATTCCAGGACGAAAACAACAATCTAGTTTGACAGTTATTACATAGTATCAGCAGACGTAATCGGCTTTTATTTTTTAATCTTTTTTTAATGGCATGCATTATAAATCACCCTGTGCAAATATAAATCATTTGCATTTTTATATTTTCCCAATCATAATTTTCTCCATATCAATAAAATGTTATACTTGAGAAAGTCGACCAATTTTTGATGCAGATCCATCAATGTCTCCTCTTCAATGTTGGCATGGTACAAAAACTCAGGCAACTTAACTGCAAATACCAGAAGAATTACATTAGAAGCATAAAGAAAAGATGGCTAGAACTTCTATAACATAGAATGATTGCATAAGGCAAAAGATGCCACATTAAGCACTAGTAGGAATTTTCAGAATTAGAAAGAATAGCCCATGTCCAGCAATACTAAATTGATTAGGTTGCAAATCCAACAAACACAGCCTTATTCTAATGCAATGCAATGGTATGATATTCAAAATGTATTTGAATTATCATAACCAATACAAAATGTAAACAGAAATACTATAGGCTAAAATTTTCTGTTAACTTGGAACACAAATGTATGAAATGTCCATTTTATCTTTGAATTATCACTGTCAAAATTTTCTGTTAACTTGGACCACAAATGCATTAAATGTCCATTTTATCCCCGGTAAGGTGTAACTATACCAAAATGCCCTTAAATTAAAAAATATATACATAATATATACATTCTTTGGTTCCCTCCGGCAGCCGTCCGAGTGTCTCCCTTGGAGGCTAGCTGTGGGTCTCCTCCATGGAGATCCAAAGACCCATGGCTCAGTCTCCATCTAGAAGATCCACAACCAGTCGTGGGTCTTCTGGCGACAAATTTTCTTTTTTTAATTTATTTTCTAAGAAAATCTAAAGCAGTGGTATAATCATCATTTTGACCCTTTTCTGTTAGATTTAAACAAAAATCCTAACGGTGGGGATTAATTGAAAGGGGCAAATAGTTTAGGGGGTCGATTGCAACTTTTTTTTTAGTTTGGGGGTACATTAAGATTTAGGTGATAGTTCATGGGGGTAAATGTAGTTTCTCCTAAAAGATATAACAAAATCATGCTTAATGGGATTTAAAACACAGAGCTCATAACAAACTTTCCAAAGCAAACAATTGAATGTCTAGCATAAAAGGACAACCATACCAAATAGGCGCAACAGATGTTCAGCACCATATACAGTAGAAGGAGAGACATCATCAGAAATTGCTTCATCATATTGTTGACGCTCACTTTTATACAAAAGAATCACTGGCAATGCTTTGTCAAAGTAACAACGTAACCCTTTCAGAATTTCTCCAAGTGAATCAGCTATCCTATATTGATGGAATTACGTTACAACAAAAAAACAATGATGATAGACAAAAGTATAAACAAATTTACACTAACAATAGGAAATTACCAAGACACAAATGCATCAATTAAAAGAACATGATACTAAGAACTTTGCTCACGACAAAAATTGCATATACAAAGTGGAATCTTTAAATACAGAAGTTGCAAGGTGCATCCGTAGTAAAGTTTAACACTTAAAGAGCATTCAGATCAAGGCACTATTTGCACATTTCTCTCACTTACAGAACTAGATACAATAATATCAATATGGATGTACAACCTCTCCTTAAAACACTTCAATGTGTATATATAAGGATATAGCACCATCTTGGTTCATCCTTCCTTCACGACAATTGTACAACTAACAACCTTATCAATCAATGATATAAATCTATTGAAACCCTAAGTTTAGTCAAAGACACTTCAAGAAATCAGAATCAGTGGAAATGTTTGAAATATTCAATAACTTGATTTATAATAATAAAGTTAACTTTATATTTATTACTTTGTTTATTGTACAGTTGTTAAATCCACACAATTTCTACTTCATGTATGCTTACCTGATGCTGCTACTATGGTAGCAGCATAAATTTTTCTTGTAGCCATAATAATTGCTTAATAAAAAAGTTACAATTGAACTTATTCTTTCAATTGGTGTTTTTGCTTATCTTGTCTGTATCTTTGAAAACCAAAGTTGAAATTCAGAGAAGTGCTTTATATATATATATATATCATCATACATTGTACACTTCTTCAATTATCATAAATTTTTTTTTTCTAAACAAGCCTCTGTCATGATTTTATGGTAAGTCTTTTTTTCTTTTATGGGTAGGCAATCAAGGTACAAAGTAAGTCTTGAATGCATAACCACACTCTCCACCTTGTTCTTACAAAGGGGAGAAGCACCAGTGAAGCGAGCTAGAGACAAAAGTGTGTTAAAACTTGTGTTGTTTATCATGCAAACCAAAAATTTTGTGTTGTTTCTGATTCTTTCTTTGTTCTTCTAAGGGACGATAAAGACAGTGTGTTACCTTTAGTCAGAAACAGATGTTTGTGCAAGCCAATAATTTTTAATTCTCTTGTTTTCCTTACTTCAACAGTCAGATGCTCAGCGATTTAAGGTTTTTGCAACTTGACAAGAGCCAATAGAAATATTTTTGGGCAAAAGCTATGTTGAATATATTTTCTCCACCAAGTTGCTTTAATGGAAAAAAATCAGCAGGAATCTGGAATTTACATGCACAAAGCTGAAACAGTTGCTTAAAATTCTCTATCGTGGCTAAACAATCTTACAACATAAATATAATATCTCCCCTGAGCTCTCTAGCGTACAAAAGCTACTATAATTTAAATAAGATTCTTCAATAGCAAGTATTAAGTAAAGAAATAGAAAACTCAATTTGCTTACTTTTGAGAATGACTAAGAGCCTATTTGGGATTGTATTAGGAAATCGAGCTTTTAAAGCTACAAAAAACTTTTTAAAAAAAGCTTCATTTTTAAGTTTTTCCTGAAAGTACATTTTGGCTTTTTTAGAGCAAAAAAGTCAAAAGAATTACTTACTTTTTGATTTTTTTTACAAAATGGACTAGCTTTTTGTTTGGCACAACTTTAAATGTATCAAAAGTATTTTTTAAGCTCCTTAATGCAATCTCAGCCATTTTTTGGAAAAACTAGACAAATTAAATTAATTCTAGGATACTATATCACAGGTAAAGAGATGTACACCAGGTAGCAATTTCTTTCTGGTCAGACCAGCAAAACATAATTCTCTGTAAATTCAGGGTCCGCTAAGCAAGTACAACTTTAAAACTAGCAAGCCATAAAAGGAAAAGTCTGAGGTGGCAAAAAAAATGGCATGCACTTACAAGCCATCCTTCTTCAACCTGTAATCAAGATACTTCCTCAAAATGTCATCAACATTTGGGGTACGTGGAAGTTTTACAAGCTGCAGGAGAGCACACGAATCAAAAACTTTTACACGTGATTAATACATCAGGAAAATCAAAACCTAAATATGTGATCAATAACTAGCAGCCACATAATGAGTTCTACTTTTCCCGCGATAAGGCCATTCCCATCTGAACCCACCCCCTTCTTTTATTAATAACCACAGCCAAACTTGAATGTAATTCTATCCGGGTCCAAATTAAGAATGAAATTTGGTTGATAATGCAAAATATGTATAGAACCATGACAATAAAATGTTCCTCCATATATTCCCTAACAAAATTAAAAATGAACAGTACATCATGCAGAGTATGGCTGGGAACAAAGTGTAATACCTCAAATAAATAAAAGAAAGAAGAAAAATAGAAATAAAAGACAAGAAGAATAAAATGGGTTCAAATTTTTAACATTGATTTGAAAAATAAAAATCTCATTCAAACGAGCCCACCACGTCAGCATGGCCAAGTATCAGATTCGCCATGCCACGTCAACAAACCGGGTTTGGTGCCACATCAAGCCGGCTGCCACACCAAATACTAGGTACGCATGCCACATCAGCAAGTTGTGTTCAATGCCATGTGTCATCCGCTGGAGAATTTCTTAATGACCAAGAAATAATCTCGTTTGAACAAGATGTTGTAGTTTGCATGAAAAGTTTAGAGAGAAAGTGGAGGCTCGTTACTCTTCATGTGGCCTCACATACTTTATTATATAGGTTGAAAAATATTACGACAACTAAAATACTCATGTACTCTAAATTTGGGTTGATCAAATTTGGGTTGTAATAGTATCATTTGTACATATCTTTATACTTAAAAAGTGCCAATAAGCAAGCAAGCATCACAACACTTTTTCTCTGAGACTGTTTTGACCCTGCACAACAATTTTGTTTGAGAGACGAAATTATGATTTTGCCCATTTCTGTCTTTTCTTTATATATATAATTGAGTGGACTGTTTGCAAGGTTATTTATATCTTTCAATGGCACCAAGCAGCACAACACTTTTTATTTGAGACTGTTTTGACCCTGCACAATAATTTTGTTTGAGAGACGAAATTACAATTTTGTTGTGCTCTCTAGGTTTCTTGAGTTTGGTGGGTTTTTGATTTTTCGTGGGTGAAATTTGATAAATTTGATGGGTTTTGTTTCATTTTTTTGTGGGCTATTTTTGCGATTGTCTAGAGTAGAGATGAAGATTGAGAAAGACGAGCGAAGAGTGAGATCTTGAGATAGAGGGAGAAGCTGAGAAACAAATTAAAGAGACCTGTTGCTGGCTATTGCTTTCTCATGTTAGTGATTGGGTATTGTTTATTTGCTTCATCAGTTTAGAATTGTTTAGTGGTTGGGGAGAGGAGATGAATAAAATAGAAAGAAAAGAAAAGAAAAGAAAATGATGGAAGGAGGCGTGATGGAGGGAGGAAAGAGAAAGAAAGATAAAAAAATAATAAATAAAAAAATTTAAAATTTAAAATTTAAAAAAAAAATGAAAATAAGAGTGTAAATGAAGAATTTGGTGACCTGGTGACAGTGAATTTATTATTTTGTCCTCAATCTTTGTCTTTTCTCATCCTCAAATTCTCCATTTCCTTCTCATTTTCTCCTTAAATTAATATTTTTGTTCCACTTCCTCCTTAAATCAGAATTTCTTTTCAACTTTTTCCTTCAATCCTGATCTTTGTTTCAGGCTAAAAAAACTAGAAACAAAAGGAATTGCACGTGCCAACAAACTAGTAGTTTTAATAAGTATAAAACAGTATGAACAGAGTTGTACAGCTATGTAAATAAATGTACGGCTTTCAGTTCGTACTCTAGTATTGTTCTTACAGTTATAGTTCAATTAAATGCTTATGCTATTCTTAAAGTCAAGTAGTAGTGCCTTATGGATTATACAATGTGGAAAAAAACTGATGAAAATGTTGGGCGTTACAAAAAGGCAACCAAAATCAGCCATGTGACTCATTTATTTCATGGTTAAGGTTCTAATAATTATCTCACAACATTAGGTCATTAATTATTGTTAAAATATTAATTAAATAATTAAATTTATCATTTCTTCAGCTAAAGTTTTTGGAATAAATAGTAATTTAAGGTGGCATCGGAATAGAGGCTTTGAATTTAAACCCTGACTCCACATTTTATCTCTATTTCAGTTAAATATTCCAAGCGTTTGGCCTCACTTATTAAGGAGGAGTTTGAGTCCTTAATTAAATGATTAAATTAATTATTTTCTATTAGCTAATTTTTTTGGCATAAGTTATAATTTAATGATTATCAATAAAAAATTAAAAGTAAGAAATCTCAGGTAAGAAATCTCAGGTGTACCATAAAAATTAGAGGATATAATTACCTTGCCTAAATGAGTAATAAATTCACAATCATCAACCAATTGCTTCTTCAGTGGTGGTGGAAGTTGGATGCTCACAAGCTTGTCCAAGGGTATCATGTCCTCCTAACAGTAGGTAAACGATTAGCTCAGTACAGATATCAAACAAAAAATGGAAAACCTGAAAATAAATAAATAATCTTCATTGAAGTAATAAACAATTTTTCATTGATTTGAATGAAATATCAAACTGATGCATCTAATTACTCAGGATTATGCAAAAAGAACAAAATCATGTGCAGTGAGCTGGAAGTGCTTCAGGTGATACCTTAATGGAGTCATTCTTTCGCTTCTTGGCTCTTCCCACTGCATAGCATTTTCCAGAATAGATCAGAAAAGAGACGAAAAAAACATCCCATTTCAAAATATATATATAAAAAATACCACATATTTGCAGATTGCAGTCAACCAGTTTTCTTTTTTTTTTCTTTTTAAATGAATAAGACTAGATGCAACTGCTGAATAATGAGAAGAATGTTGGCTTAGAATCAATGTAGATGCATAAATTGTAAAATATATTAAAATATAAAATATAGGAAAATATAGGAAAGCGAAAGCAAGAGAAAGAGAAGACAGAATTTTGGGGTGGTTCACCTTAGAGGCCTATGTCCACCACCACCAAATGTCCTATAGGGCTACATCTTAATCTTATTGACTTGATTGACAATATAGTGGAAATGCATATATATATATATATATATACGCATTGAAGATGTACAATATAATGAATGTAAATCCCCTGATAATAATACCTGATATCAAGTTTTGATATCATCTGATAAGGAAATGATTTACTTTAAGTATAGAAAGAAATCCTATGGATTCTATTAGAAGAATTATTAGGGTTTGTGGGCATTTTGGTCATTGTCATATTTCTCAAAACTTATTTAATAAAATATATGAGGTAGGCTATGTGGTAGAAGCGAGCCTCCACCTTTTCTCTAAACCTTTCACGCAATTTACACTAAATTCTAACATCTCCCTCAAACTCAGTGAGGAAGCTTGAGATTGGAATGAAAAATCATTTGCATTTCTTTTTTTCTTTGGTGAAGAAAGATTTGTTTAATCCCCCTTGAAGTTAAAGTGGAAGCTTGAGATTGGAAGGAAAAATAATTAGCAATTTTTTTATGGATTGAGTCAATGAGTTGGCACAATGAGTTGCCTATCCTCCTTTTTTTCTTCTTTATTTCTTTTTTAAACTGAAACAAAAGGAATCAATGTGCGTGAGAGAGCATCAGAGGTAGGGGTAGAGTGTGAAGCGCACGGAAGGCCGAGATGAATCAGTGCACATGAGGGAGCGTGGCAGGTTGGAATGACTTCAATCTACTAGTACAATGCAAATCAAAACGAGTAGACCCTTTGGGTGTTATTAGTTTTTGTAAAATAGTACTCAAAGACACCTAAACAAAGAAGAAAATGTGCGGCAATGAGAGAGCTTACAACTAAACAATTGAAAGCCACACAAAAGTAGCTTTGATACTATGTAGGAAAATATAAAATAATGTAAAATATAGGAATGTGGAAGCAAGAGAAAGAGAACACATAATTTTGGTGTGATTCAGTCTTAGAGGCCTATGTCTACTATCAGGAAGTGTCCAATAGGGCTACATATTGATCTTATTGACTTATTTGATAATACAGTGAAAATGCCTATTTGCAGGCCATATAGATGTACAATATAAGGAATATAAATCCCATGATAAAGATCAGATGATTACATGATCAGACTTTGATATCCTCTTCCGAGGAAATGATACAATTTAAGTATAAAAAGAAAACCTATGGAATCTAACATAAAGGACAGAATGCTTAAGTTAAATTTTGATTGTATAGTTCAGATTGATAAGAAGAATGTTGGGTCAGAGTCAATGTAGACACATAAAGGGCAAAATGCTTAAGTTAAATTTTGATTGTATAGTGCTGACTGATAAGAAGAATGTTGAGTCAGAATCAATGGAGACACTCACATCCTAGAAGACAATTTACAATCAAAATTTAGATCCCCCAGTGCGGGGCAGGAAGTAAAACACTTGAGGCTCATTCACCTTGATGCTCAACACCAATCAATGAAACACATGCCCAGAGTTCCAATGTTTATAGATTAGCACTGCTTTTATTCGATCGTCAGAGACAGAAAGAAAGCACAAGTTTTATCACTATATCAAAAGAGAAAAGATGAGAAAAAAGACCAAGAAAGAAACAATATACAGTTTTAGCACCACATCCAAATAGCAAATAAGAGGAAAAAGAAACAAGAAAGAAATAATGAAAAAACTTAAGAACATATCTGATGCTTGGCAAATCAAAAATATCAATATTTGAGTTAGCAAGAGGATAGATTTAACCATTGGAACTTTTTGGTTTAATCAGCGAAGCATGTGGTAGCTTTGTATTCTTCTCTAAGAGCTGCTTCTTGTTGAGGGCATTTTGTTTCTGCACATTCTCCTCCGTGAACTTCATCAATCTATCCATGCCTACCCATTCATCCCAACTGTTGAAGAAAACAAAGCCTAATGAAATTAAGGGTATGCTTGTTAATGGCTTTGAAAAGTTTTTTTTTTTATGTATTTTAATTTGAAAAAGTTTTTTGTGTGATACAAGGTTGAGCAGTGTTTCTGGTGAGGTCCACATTTGAGAAAATATTTCTGTAGAGTCCACATAAGAAAATTGTTTGGTAAATGTTTTGCAAAGTATTTTGTGTTTTCAAATAAACAAATACTAAACATGCCTAATTTGAGAAAATGCAAAAAAGTGTGGAGCTGACTTTTTTCTTATAAAATTATTTTTTAAAAAAAATGTGTGCCGCTACCCCCCAGCAGAGGAGAGGGGTGGCCGTGCGACAGAGGTGGCCACACAGCCAACCCTCTCCTCTGTTGGGGGTGGCAATGCAACAATCTCTCTCTTTTTTAAAAAAAAATAGTAATAAATAAATCCTTTTATAAATAATAAGTCACCCTACATCTGAAAAACTAAGCATTGATTTTTCCAAAATATTCTTATATGAATGTGTGAAAAGTTTTTTTTTAAAAAAAGTTTGTTGTGCTTTGTTTTTCTGAAAAGTGTTTTGAGTATTGTGTTTTCAAAAGTGCCTTGTGTTGTGTTCTGAAAGTGAATTGTTTCTTAAATGTTTTCAGGAGAGAGGAATTTGAAACCATTACCAAACATTGCCTAAGATTCCTTGGAGTTCATAAGCACAAGAGTAAGCGAAGAAAAATTAGGAGAAGCTTAAGTATATTAAGTAGAAAACATATAAACAAAACTTGCTAAAGAAACCAACAACAACAAATCCACAATTGCACCAACATGAAAAAATAAAAAGAAAAGGAACAAGCCCTATAGTATTGAGCTTGAAGAAAAAAAATCGGATCCAAAAAAAGGCAAAATGAGAGGTGCTGGAACCATCATCTGTAAAGTGAAACATGATATGCTTAAAAAAAAACGAACATAGAACTCCATTTTCAACTACCAACCGCCTGCCACATAGAAAAATTAAATCAGAATTCAGAATTTTCAGATGCCAGGTACATTCACGGGAAATCATACTCACTTTTTGCTCCAGCCCTGCAGAATAAAAGTATCTGATCAAGATACTATAACAGGATGCCATTTGATGATGCAATCAAAGATGCAGAGACAACAGAGGCAGTACTATGGCTCAACACATTCTTGAAGAAATTTTTTAATATGAAATAGCAAAAAAAGTTAATACTTACAGGATAATGAACAAAAAAGCTCCACTCCCCCCGGTATTCAATTTTTCTCACCTTGCAAATAAAGCATATAGCATATTAGACTAACCAAATAAGAGAGCATTAACACTTGAACACAAAAGGTTAACAAAATCTGAAGATGCAACAGTACAAGCAATTAAGGTTATTTCCAAATAATACGTTTTAACTTGGTGTATTAAGTATATTACCTGTCCCACAAAAAAAGAAAAAGGGTGTATATGTATATTAAAGAAAGGATTACAAAATTGCACATTCAAGCTTATGCAACATGCTTAAGGTAATGGGTTTTAACAGTTGAGGAGAATTACTTCAATGCATATGTATAGCCTTTCAACTAACTTAAAAAAGAGATATACATTGCCCCCAAAGATATGGAAAAATGAACCAACCATCATATATGCTTGATGAGTAGTAGTGCAAGGATGCTAGTATGAATCATTAGCCAATACTATCCAGTTAGTCAAAGGAATCAGGACACGGATAGGGTGCCATACAGTCCAGTTTGTCTTCTTTTCAACAGTGGGGCAAATAAATAAATAAACAGTACAGTATATATAGCTGGTTCAAGACTGGTGCAAGCAACAAAAAGTCAATTTCTTTAAATATTATTTTTATTTAATTGAGAGCCAAATGTATTTCTGTATTTTTTAAAAAACTTTCTGGAGATGAGTTGTACTTCTAATCCTTTAGCTCTTATTTTGGGTTTAATATGTTTGGGAGTTTTATTTGTGAGTTTAACTCATTATTTAGGTAAATGCTCAAAAAGGCCAAGTCAATTAGGATTAAGCATTAGATGCCTCTATATATATACATATAGATATAAGGATTTTTCATATTATGGTTGAATGAAAAAGACAGATAAGAAATTTCCAGCAATAATTGTTCTTCAAGGTGTGATACAAACCTTCTCCAAAGTATCAGCCAAGGAAACTGTAAGTATGATACTTAGGAAAACTAGGTACGACCAGTGGCAAAGACAGCAGGGCTGGGGGTGCCTTATGATATTGAGAGGGTGTTAGCAAAGATCCACTCAAAGAGGGAATGCACATTTTCCGGAATTCTCTCCCCTTGTCTGGTGCTGTCCATTTGTTGCAACGCCTACTTTAAGCTCAAAATAAGCTCTAAGCTCAAAGCTGAGGCAGGCGTGGCAACAAAGGACAGCACCAGACAAGGGGAGAGAATTCCAGAACACGTGCAAGAAAGAAAGAAAATTAAGCTGACATCTTGCTCCTTCGGCGTGCAAGAGAGAAAATGAGCAAAGTTATTTGAAGAGTGCCAGCAAAGTGAGGGGAGATTTAAATGCAAAAGCTGCTTAAACCAAAAAGAAACAAGAGAAATAAAAAGGTAAGCTACTACTTCAAGAATTTTTCTTTTTAAAAGGAGCTTGAGCCTAAAACAAAAGACAGACTGCGAAAGAGGAGTGCTGGAAGAGAGTCTGAAGCTGGGTTCTTTCCCAATCCGCCAGAAGCACATTTTCATTTTCTTAGTGTCTATCTTTTATTTTGTTTTGTTTAATTTTTAGCTCTTTAATGATGGAATTTATTTCCATGATTACGAGTGGCTAATCTTTTAGCTAGGGCTATGGGTGAAGCCTAGTATTTTTATTATATGTTCTTGAGACTATGTTTAATGTTTTTCATGGAATAATGATTGAATGTTGGAAATGATTTTAATTTGAGAAATATTTCATATTGATTAGTTTTTTATTCATTATTATTTTTGTTTATATCAAATGCTTACGTTGTTTGACTTGTTATGATTCAAATTTATAGTGAATGCTTAATCTCTCTTAACATGTCATTGAAATCAAATTTTTAATCAAACTCATGCTCAATCGAATTTATTTTTAATTAGTGCTTTGTTGTTAAATCTTTCGATTAGGAGAGTTGATTCTCTACCCAGTTGAGTTAAAAATGTCTCAAGAATAATTAATAGAATGCTAGGAGGATCCTTGAAGCCCTATTGCTTTCCATAAATTTTTCCTTAGCTCTATTTTACTTAATTTAGTTTTGTTAATTTAATTACTCCATTGCTCCACCTCTTAGTGGAAAACAAACAATCAACTCATTTTATTTTTCTACATGATAATAGAAATTTTACTCGAGTATCTATCCTTGTGGATCAACCTCAGTCTTATTGAGAATTTATTACTTGCAATAGCTTACACTTGGGTTTGCAATATTTTTGACGCAGCATGAACCATGAGTTTCTAATTCTATTAATATCCACAATATAGTTTCAAAGTGAGTCTATGTTAAGCAACGAAAACTTGAGTAAGCTACACTTGAGACTGGAAACTAAAACCACTTGACCTGAACACAAAAAGCAGAAAAGCAGTTTTAGTACCCAAAAAAAATTCCTAACAAAACCTTCACGTCTTTTTTCTTTTTAATATAAAGACGTCAATTTATTCGCTTCCAAATAGGTTCAAAGTTCAGGTCATAGGGATTTCTGCTTTCTTTGTTAACAGAGACCCACCAAAGGTCTGAAGTGCACCAATTTTGAAACCATTCAATTAATGTTCATACAATTTTTATTTTTATTTTTTTATGAATGAGATATTTCCTCAAAGGAAAAACACACATTTACAGACTCTCCAACTAATCAGCTGAACCATCAGATGCCACATAGTAGCATCATACACTATTCTATTACATTGTCTCCCCCACCCCACCCCACTTATACACGACTCCTACTATGACAATATATTCACTTATACCCCAATTACAACAAATTTCTAAATTCTCTGTTGTTTTCTTGAATCTTCCCCTTCCCAAGATCCTTGCATTTGCTTCCCATATAATTGTTTGTGGTATCTTTTCCTCTATTCTTGGCGAGCTCCCATGCTTGATTTCATTTCCGCTTCTCTATATATTGTACACTACTGACTTTGATTCTTTCAACTCTCGGCTTGGAACTTCCTCCAATTCTGTTGGTAGATCAGCTAAGTCACATCTCCCCATAGCTTCTCTCCATATTCTTACTGTATCCACACTGAAAAAACAAATGGCCCCATCCTTCTATGTATTTCTGCAGAAAACATATTATACTTCTCCCTTATATCCCCATTTCAATCATCATTCCCATGTTGTTAAGCAGTCCTTTATTGCTAACCATGAAACAAATGCTTGTTTAGGAACTGCAAGAGGAAACCAAATTAACTAACTTCCACCAACAACTTCTGGCTGCTTTTATCTAATTGCATTCCATGTTTCTGCACTGGTATACTTCCCTTTTTTTCAAAATTACCCATATCGGCTTATCCCTTCCACCTATGTCCACCATTGACAGTTTGCTTTGAATGTTAACTAAAGCATCTGGTCTAGCTGGCTTCCAATTCAACTTCTTCTCTTTCAAAACAATCCAATTTTGCCTCTACTTTACTCTGCGCATCATACACTGCTCTATGCCCATATTGTTCATAGAGTACACCATTAGGATGCCACTAATCCAGCCATAAGAATATATTCATCCCACCTCCCACTTTGTATTTTATGAAATTTCTAGCAATATCTCTCAACTTTAAGATCTTTCTCCAACGCCATGTGCAATTTTGAGGAGCCTTCACCTGCCAAAAACTCCTTCCCTTAAATAAATTCTCCTTTACCCAAGCAGCCCAAAAAGAACCAGCTTGTGAATAAACTCCATATGTCTCATTATGGCTGCTTTATTCCATTCTTCTACTCTTTTAATTCCCAATCCTCCTTTTAGGAACGCATATATCACACACCACTTTTGCCTCTGCTGTACAATCTTCTTTTCTATAGCGTAAGAACAGATTAAATTTCTGCTCTATAGTTTTAATGATCTTCTTTGGTAAAATGAATATATCAGTCCAGTATACTTGTATGCTATAAAGAACAGATGACAAAAGCTGCAAACTTCCCACAAATTAGAGTTTTTTTCTATAGCCATGAGTCTATTCTTCCTGTTATTTTTGTCCAGGAGCATTGAGCAATCTACAGCACCTAACTTTGTTGAAATCGAGGAACTCCTGAATATCTAACTGGTAGCTTCCCTTCTTTCATCTGTAGACAATCAGCTAACTGCTCCTTCATCAGCTGAGATACACCTGAACAATAAAATGTACTCTTCTCTGGATTTGCTTTTAAACCTGACACATACACAAACTAATGGAGGGCCTTTTTAATGGCATTAACTGACTTCAAACTTACCGCTAAGATCAACAGCAGATCATCAACAATGCATAAGTGAGTGAGCTGGATCTTTGAGCAACGAGGATAGAAAGTGAATGCTTTTACATTCCCAGTATATTCATCAATCAATCTTGACATAATTTCCATATCAATTACAAACAAATATGGTGACATAGGATCCCCTTGCCTTTTTCCTTCAAAATAACCAACCATTGTACCATTCAAAGCCACAGAAAACCGAGGAGATGTAAAACATTCTCTAACCCACTTTATATACTTAGAGGGATATCCAAAACATGCTAAACATTGCAGAATAATTTCCAATTCACTAAATCATATGCCTTCATTATATCAACTTTTATAGTGGACCTCGTTGCCCCCCCTTTTATGATAACCTCTCACTACTTCTTGAGCCAGCAGAACATTTTCTGAAATGCTCCACTTTGGTACAAATGCTGTTTGATTTGAGCTCAAATCCAAATGCATTCTGGCTTTGATACAAACTAATTTTCTTTTTTCAAACTTTCAGATTTACTAAAAGATGAGATTACTTCCCTTTGAGCTTATTCCAAACGCATTCAGGCTTGCATCACCTTCTGTTTAATCCTTCCATATAGCTCCACATTCTTTTTCTTAAATATCCCTTTCAACAATGGCATACAACTTAAACATAGGAACCCCTTCCATCCATCAGCAACCCAATCCAGAAAGCCAAGGAACTTGAAAGGTTTTGGACCAAAACCCTGCAATTTACCTACAGAAATAACAGCAGGTGAGTGATGTGAGATTCCTCCTTCCAAAAATTCAACTTTAGTTTTCCCATACCTCTCCAACCATACCTCATTTGACATAACTTTATCTAATTTCCTTGCTACAAATTACTCACCTCTTTTATTATTCCACGTAAAAAAGCATCCACTAAATGCCAGATCAATTACTTCAACCTTGTTAGCACAATCACTAAACTCCAACTCATAGTTATTCAATTTCTCTCTACCCCATTTTTCTCTCATATTCTTTAATACATTAAAATCCCCAGGCCAATAGCCACAGATCTCCATTCATCTTACTTTTCACAGAAAACAGATGATTCCACAAAGGCCTCCTTTCCACTCCTTTATTTGCACCATACACAAAAGATTGTACACACCGCATCTCCTCTTTCTCAGCACTGATTACCTGGTCATTTTTACTGATTAGATTAACTTTTAACTCTTCTAAATTCCAGCATACCCATATTCTTCCCAGCTGATGATTTTCATAGCTATGCAAAAATCCCCAACCCTGAACTCTATTTTCCTTTATCTTCACAGCTTTATCAACTTTCACTCTTATTTTAATGATGCAGATTAGAGAAACTTTTAGTCTTCTTACAAAACTTCTTACCTCCCTTCGCTTTAAGAGATCAATAAGACCTCTTGTGTTCAATACTATTATTTCCATTGTGTTGGTGAAAATCCCCTTCTAATATTCTCCTCTCCTTCCCCTATCTTATTCTTCCCCTTATCTCTACTTATTGACATCCTTATGTTTTCTTCATTTAAAGCTTCCTCTATAATCTTCTGTATATTCCTTCCCTGCTCCTTAACTAGCAATATTTCCCCTTCCTCCATTCCTTCTCCATCTTTAAATGTTAATCTCAACAAATGAATTAGACCAAGCTTTCTCCTCCCTCTCTTTTATTATCATTCTATTTTCTCTAGTTGGCCTCTTTATGATCCTATAACAACCATGTTACTTCCCTCATCGTACTCTCCCCCTGCATTACTTCCATTTCCCTCTTTAGCCCATTCAGATTCCCATTCTTCTTTGGTATCCATACCTTCCTCTCTCCCTTCAGACATGAATGGACTGCATGGCCAAAAGTTTGGCATTTATTACATTTCAATGGTATCCAAGGATTTTCAATCTCCTTTGGAAATTATGATTCTGTATTTACTTCTACTAATATCCTCACGAACCTCAAACCTCAAAACTCATCTATTCCTCAGTAATAGAATCTGCATATAGTGGTTTTCCAATTCCACTCACCACGTGACTCAAACAAATTGGATTCCAATACCCCGTTGGTAAATGAATTAGTTTTATCCAAATTGGTACTGAAGACAATGAGAGCTTTAGTAATTGCATCTGATTGTCATTTTCTTAGGATTAATGGCTTATTTGCAATATGACAAATCTTTGCTTCCATCACTGCATCTCTAGTCTTCTGACCATTGAATATGAAAATGTACCTACCATTCCCATGCCCTTCCTTACTGACTCCACATATTATCCACAGTTTTCTTAACAAAAAAAAAAAAAAGGTAATGGCTTATCTAGAAATTGTCCAACTAGGCTCGATAACCACTTTGAATGGTCCCCACTGCCCCCCACACCCCCCCCCCCCCCCCCATCTTGATACACTGCTCTCGTTTCCATCCCCTTTTCCTTCATTCCTTTCCAATTGTTAAGTTATTATCTCCATCTCTATTTCCTTTTCTGTCTCCATACTAGCTTTGTCTATTTCGTGATCATTTATACCTTCTGTTCTTCATCCCGCTCCTCAATTTCCACACTTCATGCTTCACATTCATCCTCAAACCCCCATACTCTGTTTTCCTTTTAACCAATCTGCACAACTACTACCATCTTTTTCACTTCCATTACTGCTCTCCACTTCTTCTGTAAGTCCACCATCACTATTCTCCCCATAATCCTCTCATTACTACCAGGAAAATCTACCAAAACTTCAGACATTACCTCATCAATTTCTTTTCCTATTCCTCATCCCTTCCCTGCTTTTCTAGCCATTCCAGAACATCTATATAGCGCAATATGAAGTCTCCTTCCACCTTCCACAATGGTCAACGACAAACTAATCTCCGAACTCTACCCAAAGCGGCGATCACCTCAGCCTATACCCAACTAAGGTTCACAAAGTTTTCTAACTGCCACAGAGAGTTTTAACTGAAAATAACAATTAAACTGAAGAGCGACGAGTGTTGTAACTGATGCACACTCATTCGGTTGATGAAAAAAAATATAATAGTAGTTCTTGCAATATGAACAAAAACTTGATCGTGGTTTTTGAAGAAAATAAAACTTAATCCGAGCCAATCAAGAGCAGGTGAAGCTTCTGCTTTTAATTTATGTTTTATTTTAGACGAATACTTCGTTTTTTTTTAAAATAAAAATAAAAATAAAGCAAAAATCGATCATAATCTATGTTCCCATTTCGTACTTTTTCAAATTTCCAAAAACCATCTTCAAGCAAAGAGAGTACCTTGGCTTCGTAAACGCAAAGGTTATGGAAAGCCAGGACCTTTTCTCCTTCGGAGAAGGGGCAAGAATCGGTGTTAGGAGGGTAATCGCGGTCGCCGTCGTCGTCAATGTCCATGTCAGAATCGGTCTTGGTGATGGCGCCATCGGATTCAGTGGCGGAGGAGTCGGTAACCCCAGTCTTGGAGCTTCCCATTTAGGTTGTCGATACAATTGCAACACGGGCTTGATCGAATCTCTTGGAAAGTTTGTGTGCGAGGAGTGGAGGACTTGTGGGTTCTCTCTCTACTATGGGTTTGCTATTTGGAAACGGTGAAGTGAAAATGTATAGGCGTTGAGTATACGCGCCGCCTTTGTTCGAATATTTCAGTTTCCGGATTAGTGTATTTGAGCGATGTTTCGTTTAACTCGATAACGGTTAACTAAACCGAAGAAATCAGTCAACCATTGAACATTCAAGTTTACAAAATAACTTAGGAATTGTTTATTAAACTCCGCATTCCCTCACATTTCCTCATATTTTATAGCACTATTTATTTTAATTTGTTCAAAAAAAAAATTAAATCATTCACTTTTTATATTATATTATTTCTATTCAAATAAAAAAATTCACTACAAAACAAATTTTTTCATTTTTCAATAACACTTTTTCGTTTTTTTTTATCAAATTTTTTTTTTTTTAATTCATGATCAATGCAGTATAATTTTTTATTGAGGAATGTGAGGGAGTTTGCCAAACACCCTCTTAATTACAAAATCTTTGTAAATTACTTTACCAAACAAACAATGTTTTTTTATTCTTATTACAGTCGTTTTAAAATTCAGACCAATTTTTCATGGCTTAAGGTTAACGGTCTTTGTGTCTAATTGCAGTTTCAAACAGGTCTTTAGAAGTTTAGACTTAGCTTATTGAGTTCTCTCCTGGCTTAAAAATAATAATATCATAGCATACTTTTTAGAAAAATGCTAGAGCATCTATTCTTATCTTTTTTCTTTTTTAAAATTAAATTAACCTTCGGATTTACTTTGATGTAAATGAGTCTTACAAATCTAATGATTAATTTTATATATATAGAATGATGAGAGAAGAACCTCGGTGATTAGATGGTCCAGTATTCTTATTTGAACCAGGCTAGGGTTTCATTTCTTGTATTCTAGTGGCATCCGGACCATCGGCGAACATGGCAGCACCTGCCAATTTGCAATTTCAATTGAATTGGTTCTTGTTCAGACCTTTATTTGATTGAGCTGACAAACATGCAGTTATGCCTGAATTTTATTTTCCGATCAGTTCCGATTAAGGGAATAACCGTAGCCGCTTATACACTCCTATTCGCAACCAGCCGATCCCAATGTATCATTTTTCTTATTTATTTTTGCATCATGACATACATTACACGATCATGCTCTATTACACTACAAAACATATATCAAGCATGATCACCATGGATATAAAGCCGCTACGACCGGACCAAAGCAAGCTAAATCATGGGGTTTTTCCCTTTCTCCAGTGCCTCAAGAGAGACAACCCAAAAAAGAAACAGATGATTTCAAGCCCTCCCACTCCATATGCAAACCAGAGCAACAATTTCAGTGTCCGATTTCGTCTGCTTTTTCCATACGTTCTGTCTAGTTGCACTGTGCCTTCACTCGAGCAATCCAAGCGGAAGTCCTCCGCAGAATTGGTGTAGGAGAGGAGACTGCTTTCCGGCACTCTCAAATACAGGTCTCCCTCGAACTCCGGCGAACGATATCCATTCAGCAATACCGTCTTGGGGTAACATTTCGAAAAACCTGTACCCTCGTCAAATTTGAATTGGAAAGCTTTGCAGTTGCACAATTGCAAGCACAAATTCTCGCATTCACCGAGTGTGTAATTTGGGAAATACCCATAATCGTAACCATAGAATTCAACAGAGGATAGCAGCAGAAAGCCGGAGTCTTTTTTGTTGCAAGAGAGATCAAATCCCGGTTCACACCCATAAGACCAATCGGTGAGATTTTTCATCTTGTATCCTGGAAGGCAGGAGCATTTCCTGCCACCACCACCAGCACCATAGCTGCACATACTGTTAGCCCCACAAATGCCATGAATCCTGCAAGGTTTTTGAATGGCTTGCCATGAAACAACCCACGTCTCCTCCTCCTCTTCCCAGCTGTAGAGTCGAATATTTCCATCGTGATCAAGTTTCAATCTTCTATGAAGCACAACCCCATAGTCTGCTGACATGAAAGTATAATTATCAGACGAAACAAACATCCCCAATGAATCAATCGCTGCGATTTTGCTGCTGTTGTACGTGGACCTTCCGGCATCCCAGCTCACAAGCCATGGATCAGGCCAATAAATACTGGAAATCTCCAGACCGTCGTAAAGAAGGCGGAGAAGGTTGTCGTAGTCGAAAAGAAGCTTGTAGAAACCAGAGGAATAGTTGCTCTGGCTTCTCGAGGAGACAAGTTTTGTGTTTCTGGTGAGTTGCTGTTGGGGAAGAAGGGTATCTGTAGGGAAATCAAAGCTTTCCCACAAAATATCACCCTCCGATGTACGTAGAACAAGATTACCAGTGTCATAGAGACATAATTGTGCTGATGAGCTTGAAAGAGTGTTTGAGGCCCAGACGGTGAACTTACCGGCGTCGGTTAGGATAAGATTACCATTTTTGAGGGAGAGCTTTGAGCGCCTTCCGTTTACCGGTTGGTCACGGTTGGCCATCCAGACTATGGCGGGGTGAGGACTCTGGGATGGCTGGGTAAACCATATGGCAAAGCAGTAGGAGTTGTCGCCGACGGGGTAAAAGCCGGCAGAGAAGACCCCATTTGGGGAAGTTAGAACATCTTCTGGTTTCTCTGAGGAGAGAGATGAACCTTTACTCAGGGTGTCAGATGTTGTTGATGTCAATGGAACAAGTAATCCCAAAGAGAAGAGGGTGAACAAGATTAGAGCAGCCATGAATGAACTTCACTCACGATAGCTCAAAAGAAATGAGTGAACCTTGAAGTAAGACTCTCATTTACTTGTGATTTCCAAGTCAATGCTAAGGAGATGCATCAAGGCAGTGGGGGCAATAATGCGACAGAGAGGTACGATAAGAACATCCAACCATTCCTTGCAACTTTGTTTTGTTTTTCTTTTTTATTTACTCGAGTGCAATCCATTAAATATTGTCAATGAAAGTGATGCAAAAATTGACAGACACCAAGACAAATTCTTCAATTGGGTGCTGATAGAATTGTTGTGGTGCTAACTTTCATCACAATTGGTTGATGGAAAGACGTATTGGAATGTTCAACTAAAAGAAAAACACTTAACCTTTATTATGTTATCTGGTCAATAATGGGGTTGATGTATAAGCACCCACTGAGCTTTTTCCGGTCATGTTATCCACCACCACCAGTAGTAGTTTAGTTCATATTTCAGTCGTAGTGGAAATTTTGTTCATCAATAATAGGCCAACCCCTAGATTATTTTTTTACAAAGAGAAGGAAATATGAGAGAATGAATCAAATTAATAACCTCCGCTTCATAGTTTTCGGCCGATTGAGCTACTCTTTAGACACTATTGAATCTTTATCATATTTGCAACTATTTGAAAGTTCTCCAACCTTATGAGAGATTGAGACTTCACTTATTTGAGGTGTGGTGATGTGAAATACCTCTAGTTCACTAATTGTCGTCTAAGTACATGGAACTTGTTAGCATCAAAGCAGTTAAGAGGCATTTGCTCCTTTTCTTTTTCACTCCAACACCCACACGACACCCAAAAAGGGTTGACGATAAAAAAATCAAAACACGCATTAAGTTTTAATGAGAGGCAATTACGTCATTTCACTAGCTAGGTTAGGCACAAAATTGGAAGACATGATGTCATTTTCATCTACTTAGATGGCAATTAGCAACGGATAATGTTGATTGCAAATTTTGAAATATTAAGAGGTACATTGCAAATTTTTAAACATTAGAGTTCAAATCGAAAATCACCTTAAACTTAAAAAAGGTAAAGTGAATTTTTCGCTAGTAGCCACTCAATGCCCCCTCACCAGGAGTTAGTCCTTAGCTCTTGACCAGTACTCCTAGATTCCGAGCATTCGTGATCCCATGACCCTCTCCCCCTGGGCTTGGTCCCCCAGTTTTGATCCCTTTTACATCCAAACGACCGTCAAAGAAAATCTCAACCCCTTCGATCATGGAGCTGCGAGGCTTGTTATCAACATCCAGAGGACGAGCTGCTGACATGAAAAGCTCAGAACTTAATAAGAGAACAACGAAGAAGCCGAGAGGCTTGAGGATTCTGGCCATTTCAATGGTTAATGCTTTGGATTTTGGGTTATATCATTTGTGTAATTGCCGCAGGTTGCCGTCCTATATATATATATATATATATATATAGTAGTGCATGCGATCAAGTTGCACTGCCCTTTCAAACACGTGGATGAGTTGAAGGAATTTAGACCTTTTTTTTTTCTAATCAGATAAGGAAATGATATAATAGATCAAAACTCCAAAAAATAGTGGGCTCCCCAATATTAGCCCAAAAACGAAAAACACAATATAGAAATATATTCAAAACATTGGAAATTGGACAAATAAGTGTCCCGGTCCTCTCAAGAGGGCTGCATAAAGCGGTTTAAGAAGTAAAAGAGAAATAGATAGAGACAAACTCATATATATGAACTCCTGCTATGTACCTACAACAACCCCCCAAAAGAAGTTAAAAGCAGAAAACTTGTAATCCGAAACGATAAGAGAAACGGAGGAGGCACCACCACTTTCTCTGAACGAATTTAGACTTTGGAAGAGTGGGATTCTAGTTCAATTAATTCTTCTTATTGTTTTGTCCTGCGACTCCTAGTGCCTGCATAATATTGACTATAAAGGCACGGGAGACCAAAATCCATTCACAATCTTGCAATGGCATGAAGCTAAAACATCGTCACATGCATCTTGGATGATTATTCAAATATTGAGTCACGAGGATTACCTTTATGCTTATGTGATTTGAACACGGTTAGTGTCATAAAGAGTGGAACTTTGCCCTCCTTGTGAAAATTAGGTTACGCAAATCTCCTGTTTCCAAGCCCAAAAAGTGAGGAGATTTGCATAATATTGAAGTGTTACTGCATCAGGTCTTCTGGTGTTTCTAAATCCCTTCTATGATTCTATTTATTTACCCCTATCCCCTTGTTAAACTAATTTTACACCTAAATACTTTTAGTTTAGGGAAAATTACACTTTACCTCCTAATTTTTTGCAATGCACTCTCCAAACTTTCAAATTTTTACAATTTGACCATTTCAACTTTTTTTTTTTTTTTTTATGCCTCCATCCCAAGTTAAAAAATAAAAAAAAATAAAAAAATAAAAAATTAAGGGATGGCCTAGTCTAAGGTGGCCGAAGCCACCCCATGCCCAATTGGGGTGGCCGACCCCTCCTTAATTTTTATTTATATATAAAAAAAAATAAAAAAATAAAAAAAACCATAGTATGAGGATATTTTGGGAAAAAAAAAATCAAAATGGTTAAATTATAAAAATTTAAAGATTTGAGGATTTGCATTACAAAAATTAAAACATTAAAGATCGAATTAAAAATGACTCCAAACTTTGAGGTAGATTCCTTTACCCTTTAGTTTACTTACCCTTTAGTTTATTTATTTACACCGAGAAATTAATTTCAAATATTCGCTACCTGTTGCACATGTAGTTTTCAAAGCCGTCTCTAATGTGCAGAAGGTCTTGAGCACGAAATACCGGCATCTCGATTAATCTGCCACGTTATACCCTTTTGTCCTTACATGGAATTCTCATTTGAATAATTGAAGTCTTTTACACAGAGCCCTGACCAAAAGGGTAGAGAAAAATCATAGAGAACGAAAGGAAGAAAAAGAAAAAGTAGAAAAATATATATTTTCATATTAATTTCTACAAGAAGTAGAAGTACAGGGCACCCTAACCCAAGCTCCTGGCATTACCCATTTTAGAATCTATGAACTAGGAAAAGGACAAGTTCGGTGTTTTGTATTTTTCTTTTTTGGCAGCTTCTATGATCTATCTATTATCTTCTACTAGTACTCTATTACTCTTTGATTTAGAAGAAAAACAAAAAAAGAAAAATTGAGTACAGATTGTGATAATCTCATTAAAAGAACATAAAAATGCGTTTAATACTAAAAAAAAATAAGTTCAAAAATAACCAAAAAAAAAAAACATTTTTTTACTTAAAAACTTAATTTTTCAGACGATTTTTCAAACACACTCTTAATTAACATTATCTTTACTCCAAGCTTAGCTGTGAGGATAGAGATCACTCGAAATTCTTTGTCCAAAATTCTAAGAAATTCGGGTAAAAAACATGAAAGTGTGTGGAGCCCAAGTTCACATGTCAAGTGAGCTTCACACCCCGGGCTGCCCGGGGCACCCGAAGGGCCAAACCCGCGCACTCCTCTCTCTCTCTCTCTTCATTCGCTGCCCAAATTTCAAATTCGGGCAGGTCTTTGGTTCCATATGTGAAGGAGATTTCAACCCAAAAGCTCAACCAAAGAAGAATCATTTATACAACTAATACAAGCAACTAGGCCCATAAAAAAGAAAAAAGAGGCGCTCATGCTGAAATAGGAAATCTGCCACATTCTGGAATCACAGCAGAGCGCATGGTCGACCCTAACAGAAATGCTATTATCAAATACATTCAACAGAGATACACGCAATGAGAGACAAAAGTCAAAACCCCCAGAAGGATAAGGGTAAAGAAAGCCATGGCTGCTCCTCAAAAGCATAGGGACGAACAATAAGACAACTTCGTCCTCCCGAGGATTTTTATTTTTTTACTTTTTTTAACACATCTAATCTCATACGGACTCATCTACGTGTCTGTAGCAAACTATGCTGTGGGAAGATCCAGACATTTACTGCAACACCATTTGGCTGTGTCTCTTTGTGTGTATTTGGGTAAATGCATCTTCGAAACCCATCCTCTCCACTTCTATGTGTCTACTTCTGGTAAAAACACTCGAGTAAGTTCTGGTCAGGTTTATCCCCCATTTTTTCTCGCATCCAAAACACGAATTTATTGGAAACCCAATTGGGCTAAGGAATGAAAATCAAAGGATACTCCTAATTATTACAATTATTATGAATTTATGCACAAATTTCACAATTCCATTTCCATTTATACAACAATCTCAAAAAGTCAACAGGGAAACGCTGAAGCATAGTAAGCATACAGATCTAGATCTCAACACCCAAATCAAATCCAAACCATAAAAGGAAACCCAATGCTACATTTAGCGAAGCCAAGAAGATAAAAAAGTGCAATTAGAAATATTTATGGAGAATAAGAATCATCTGCCTCTGTTATTGAAATTCATCTTCTCGTAGTAGCGAATAGAGAGAAGCGAAAGCGAGAGATGAACCTCGTCTTTTCCCCACCGAGTCGGCGGCTTCGACCCGATCATCGGCGCGAAGGGAGACCAAGAAGACGACGACGACGAAGCCGTTGAAGAAGCAGACGAGCCGGATGATTGTGGCTTAGAGAGATGGCAAAGGAATTGGGAGTGGAGACGACGGAAACCCCCAAGAGCGAGAACCACAGATCGGAGCTGCTGCTTGGGGCAGCCGATGTTGGCCCAGTGCCTGGTGCAGATCAGCTCCCAGAGCCGCTCGTCCTGCGCCGTCCTATGCCACAGCTTGCTCACGCACCCCGCCGACGCCAGCGTCCTCGCGTCCACATGCTTCAACACCTCGTACAGCAGATTCTCATCCAGATTCACAAACCCACTTCCTCTTCCCTCTTCTTCTTCTTCTCCTTCTCCTCCTCCTCCTCCTCCTCCTCCTCCCTCCTCTTCTTCTCCTTCAACTCTGATCTTCTTCATCTTGTTGTCCTCCCCTTTCTCCCTAGCCTCACCGTCAGCCATTGCACGCTTCATCCCTATAAATCCGCGCACCTGTCTGGTGTATTGGGTTTGTTTGTGAAGATTGACAGAAGATGGTAATCAGGTAATGGTAATGGTAATGGAAATGGGTAATGGTAAAGATTAGTCAATTGGTAAAGTAAATGAATGATTTGTGAGTGGGTTGGAGCATGTGATGTGTAGGGGAGAAGGGGGGAAAATAAGGAGGGGAAGAGGTAGAGGGGTGGGAGGATGGTTATAGGGGGGGTGGGGGGAGAGTAGGCAACCTGCCATCACTTTGGGGGTTTTCGAACACGACAAGATGAGAAATGAATGCGGTTCGGTTCTTTCTTGAATTGACGATTTTGTCCCGGCGTGCGCTGTGCCTGTCCTCCTTCTGTTAACAAACAAAGCACAGTAGCTTTTATGCTGCTTTTCTTTTGTTTTCTACTGCTTGTCTTGGGGATTCCGCCTCCGTTGGTTTTGTGGAAGCAAGGACTCCTTTGGAATTTTGATGCACACCAACAACGTGGGTTACTCAACTAATCAAAAATCACTCTTAAATCATCAACTCTCACGTTTGACTTTTTCTTTTTTTCTTTTTTTCTTTTTTTCCTTTTTTATTCCTTCTTCACAATTTTTGACGCATCAAAACATTTTTGAACCAAAACATTAAAATAATAATAATACCTATTAAAATGGGTTATCAAACATCCCCATAAGGGAGAATCGGTTTCGTTTGGTTCAATATGGCTATTTTCAGTTCAGTTAATTGAAATTAATTATTTAATGAATAATATTATAAGACTATAACTCTTCTTAAAATTATCCCAAATATGATATAACTTTTAAAATCACTAATAAATCAAAACTCAATAAATCATATCTCAAATTTAACGGTAATTTTAATCGTCACATCACATTTGGAATGATTTTAGGCAACTTTATATCATTACTCTTATTTAATTCACCAATTACATTTCAATAAGGATTTATTTCGAAAGTTTCAGTTAAACGAATATTTCGATTAAAATCGGTTCGGTTAATTGTAAGCCTTTTAATTAGACCAAAAATTGATTGTTTTGAGGGCCCAATTTGTTTGTTTGTTTTTTTTGGCTAAGATAGCTTATTGGATAGAACAAAATTTAAATTGGCCCATTAATTAACACAATAAGAGTCCATCATACATATGTTCTACCTAAAAAAAAAAAAACCCTAGCTAATGCTCTTGTAATCATCATTCTACTAAAAAAAATATTTATTATCGGTTAATTCGGTTAACCGACAAAAAAAATATTTATACAATTAACCAAACTGAACCAACATCCGTATAAAAATCTTTAACCGATTACCAACTTCTAGCGGTAGGCACTTAATGTTGGTTCGATCGTGGTCGTTAGATGATAAGCGATTAATCTATCCACCCCTATCACCAATGTTTCTTCATATTTTGAAAGTTAATAGTAATTCATTACTTGTTCTTCCCTCTTCCCGTTTCATGTCCCTCTTTATCCTAGTAGCAGTGCTCAACATCTTTTGTGTAGTATATTTTGGACTGTTTATGGAGGTTTTGTTTTACATCAGTTTGTAGATCTAGATCTTAAATCTAGTTTTTCAAACTCATATCTACTCGCCTTCACTAGCCAAGACGCGTATTCTCGAGAATGTCTTTAATGTCGTGCTCCTTCGTTGTTGCTTGTATTGAGAATTTCTTTTTTTTTTTTTTTTTTTTGTTTTGATTCTTTGTTATTTTTGGCATAGCCTTTGGGTCGATGACATGAGTTGTTTTTTGACTTTTTAGGTTGAGGAGTATATTGGTGTGGAGATTATCTCACACCCAGAAAATAAAAGTTTAGGAATTTAGGCTATTCATGTCTTAGATCTAGTCTGTCTAAAATAGATATGTCTCATAACTATAATTGTACATTGATTAGCAAAAGTCGAAGTCATAGATATTACTTGCTTATAAGAATTTTATGATTATATCTATTATTTTATAACCTCATAGTTTTTGGCTATGAGTTATTAGAGCTTTACGCTCTATAATAAGTTTTATGCTCTTGATATTTTATCAATGAAGTCTAACAAGATTCTTGTTCAAAAAATAAAAAATAATAACTCGTTACTCTTCTTCCGAGCTTATTAGTTTAGAAATTGTATGGATAGGGCTTTCAAATTTTTGACATAATCTGCAAATTCAACATGAACATAGAGGGTTATAATTGAAGAGTTTATTCAATTTAATTAAATAGATTGAGTTAGAATTAGCATATATAATCTTATATATGTGTTTCAACACGACTTAAACCCAACACGCGATAGTAAGGCTATCAATTTTTTATATAACTCGTAAACCTAATATGAACCTAACACAAAATTAACGAGTTATAATTGATATATTTGACTTATTTAATTAAATAAATAATGTTAAAACTAACATATATCTATCTCTACACACAAACACAAATTATTATATTTATGAATTCCGTATGAATGTCATTTAAGTAAGGAATAAAACAATGAACTCTTTTTCCCCTCCCTTTTTCCTTTATTGCTTAGAGAGAAAAAGGTATTAAAAAAAAATATTAAATTTTTTTTTTTTTTTCATACAAAATTGAATCTCAGCTTAATTTACAGTCATCTGCCCCTGAAAAATAGACCGAATCTTCCATTGATATCATTTCCTCACATGTTTGGAACCTAATCTTTTAATTGGAGAGAGCCAAGACTTATGATTTGATCCATATTTCCTCAAAGAAGTACTGAAAAGTCAAAGCACACTACCGTATAATAACAAAACTATGATAATCTGAGACACAATAATTATTGATTAATACAATTTAATAAGCCTAAAAGGATTTTACCTCAGCTTAACTTGTGGTTAGTGTTCGGTAATTGGACCACGAAATAAAACAAAAAAAAAAAAAAAAAGAAAAGAAAAAGGAACATTTAAGATAAGGGCAAGGGCATAAAGAAATAATTGAAGGTATAAAGATGAAGGAAAGTTCAGTGGCTGGGAATAAATCCACGATTGATTACAGCTACACTAGCTATAATGTTGTTTGCAACAGATATTCCAGCCATATATTTTCAGGATCGCTTACGACAACGACGGTTTTGGCATTTTTAGGCTTACTGTGTCTGTATTCGGATCTTCACTGCGTCGGTAACGGGCGTTAAACAAATTTGAGAAAATTTAACGGTGGTTATATATTTGGCATTTTTAATTAATTTAGAGAGTAAAAATTTTATAATTTTGAGGAGTTGACTAGAAATTTATAGTATGGCCATTGCCCTTGTGCTTAGGGCTGCAAACGATCCGAGCCGAGCCGAGTTTAGGCAAAATCGGATCGGATCGTTTTTTATTTTCTCGAGTTCGAACCGGGCTCGAGCTCGAGTCGAGCTCAAAGCCTGAGGTTAACATGTGACTCGAGCTCGAGCTCGAGCTTGATAGGAATCCAAAACGAGTCGAGTCAAGCTCGACTACTGAAAAGTATTTTTTAATTTTTATGGAGCTCGAATTCGAGCTCGAACTCGACTAGGATGTTAACCGAGCCTTAATCAAGCTCCTAGGCTCGATTATAGATCGTTTATAGTTTCTTTTGCAACCTTTTAAATGCTATTAAAATAATTGAAAAACTTAGTAATTCTAAACAAATGAAATCAGTAATTCTCTGCATTGAAAAGAAGAACACTTGAATTACATTATCTTGGAAAAACATCTACAAAAACACTAATGACTAATGAGAAACAAATGAACTAATTACAACTCAAAAATACAAATGAAATAATTACAACTCAAAGAAATATAAGTGAAATAATTACAACTCAAATAAATACAAACAAAAAATAAATACAAATAAAAAAACACAAATGACTAATGAGAAACAAATGAAATAATTACAACTCAAAAATACAAATGAAATAAATACAACTCAAAGAAATACAAATGAAATAATTACAACTCAAATAAATACATTCTAAAAAAAGACATCCGTATTCTCTAGCAAAGTCAATACCCTCTTTTTGCTGACAACCCTTTCACTTTCCTGAAAAGAAAGATATCTTCAATATGTATAACCTCTAATTTTAGTAGTAGAAAGAACACAATATCCCAAGAACCATACAACCATAAGCTCATAAGATGAAAAATAAATCATTGACCTGAAAACACACCATAATTCATGTAAATGGCAAAAGGCACACATTTGTCTAACAAATTTCCAGAACACACGAATTATATATAAATCCTCACGATGTCACCAGCAGGTAATAATAACACTTAAAAAACCAAAACTCTTAGCTATACCATTATACCCCAATGGTACCAAAGGAAATGTAGAAGAAAAGACTAGATAACTTAAAACCAAAACTAGAGAGAACATCAACCCTTAAAACCAAATAATACAAAACCATTTGTTTAACATATATCCTGAGCAGGAAATAATAAGATAATAGCAACTAAAAGCAGTGGGCTTTCTCACCTGAAGCTAAAGGTATCAACGATGTCAACAACCTTGACAGTTTGTTTCAACGACCAAAGAATATTGGACTCCCAACTAGTCAATTCCATCTCAGGAAATCCAGGGAATTCCTCAACATAAAATGGAGGGGAAGTGTTTGACAAGAGATCCAGTTGTTGCCCACAAATCCAATAAAACTCAACAACTGCCTTTTGAGCCCTGAGAAAGTTTGTAGATCATGTCAATTTCCAAATGTGTATTTTTATTATTATTTTCATTTACCGAAGAAACTCCTTTGAGCTTATTCCTTTTCACATTATATTGCTTCTTAAAGCTGGGAAAATAAGGCTCTTTTGCATTGAGTTGATTTTTTGCTCCTTTTTTCCCCTTATATTTTGTCCTTACTGGTTTTTTTTTTTTTTTTTTTGGTTTTATGAATATCTTTTGTCCTTATTCTTAAACCTTCCACAATCCTACTTTTAAATTTTAACTAATCAAATTTAAACACACGTGTGTGATTGCCCGCAAACACACAACAAGAAAGGTAGCTCAGACATAGCACTTAACATGAGAAGCCTTACCTTGCCTGGTACATTGGATTCAATAGTTCAAGGTCCAAATTGCGTACCTGAAAAGATTAAGCACAAATGTTTGCTCTTTGATATGTGGCATGTAAAAACTTATATCTTCATCATCACAATTATTATTACCGACTATTATTAGATAATGAAACACAAAAAAAGAAAGAAAGAAGAAAACTACAAATAACAGGGAAGTAAATCTAATACCCAATCTATTTATCTCCTGCCTCCCCTCATCCTCCCATAGTTACAATGGGATAACTTTGTAACTTTCTATGAGAAAAAATAAAGGCGGGAAAAACATCATACCACAACAACCGCAAGATTTCCAGGGGACACTGCCACACCAATGCATGAAATAAATGCATCTGGAAGCTGTAAAGAGTTCTTCACATTTTTATAAAAACTGAATGAAAACAAATAG
The DNA here is from genome assembly GCA_013348765.1 of Carpinus viminea. Lineage (NCBI taxonomy): Eukaryota > Viridiplantae > Streptophyta > Magnoliopsida > Fagales > Betulaceae > Carpinus > Carpinus viminea. The sequence goes on from CP054674.1 coordinate 8,575,286, forward strand.
AAAAAATAAAGGAGACCTAAAAAAGGTAACGCATACATCAGTTAAGCTCCTCAAATGGGGAGTATTTGCAGGGATGGGTACTTCACAGAGGGAACTCCCGTGTAAAATCCAGCTGCGCATAAAATTGTCCTACCATTATTTGAAACACATTGTTGTCAAATTACTTATGAAAGATTAGGTGCGCATAAATATGCTATTGCCAAGAAGAACACAAAGAAATAATAGCAACACCATGTTTACTTACGGTCCACATATATTTTGAAATAATATTGAGTTAACATATCCCTAGAGTTACATGCTCAATTTAGTTGGGTCATGTAAAACCTCATAATATCTACATAGGTATAGGATATATCACCTCACTGTTTCCAAGTTACTTATTTATGAAGTGGAGCAATAATCTTTGTAAATATTGATTTTAATTTTTGTAGTCAGCTGTAGATAAATTGTTACTCAATGAACTTATTGATAGGACATAACATAACAAAATATGATAGGCAGAAGATTGCAGATAACACTAGTAAGTAGAATTTGACAAGTAGCTTCCACCAAAATCTGATTCAGTGCTACAACATTGGAAAAATGACGCACAAATGGAATATCAAATAAACTAGTTAGTTCACTTATGATATATCATGCAATTGAAGTTCACGAAGTGCAACACCTGGCTGCAGCTGTACAAACAAGATCCATCAAATGCCTAAGCTAAGCCTGTAACCTGAGAGAATTCATTGTTTAATAAATTAACATTGGGATGTAGCTAAAGATTAATCAAGAAGAAGATACTTACAACATGGTCATGAGCATCATATGAGCCAACTATATCAAATCTATTGCTAGATATGTCACAATTCCAAACTTCAAAAGATCCGGATCCTTTGCCAACTGCCAAGAGCATTTTATGCAGGGACTTTGCAGGCATCCAAAGTGAAAGTACAGAAACGAGGACACTATCAGCAACTATAACCTATACAGAAGTTCAAAAATCAGGATAGATTTAATTCACTAATGTAAAGCCTATGTAGAAAAAGGTACTTCCAAAAGTGAGAGCTACCTTCTTGAATAGTATAAGGGGAGTCGAATTAACTTCTGATGAGTTCAGCAATTCCTCACTATTCCCAAGCCATATCCTTACACTGAAAGTAGTGAAGGAACAAAATGAGAGGAAAAATTATAAACCATTTTTCATTTCTTATATATTATTTCTTTCAGAAATAATTTAAAGTACTTTCATACTAGACAATTCAAATACTGTAAGGAAGGCAAGAACCATTTGAACAATTGAAGATAAGAATGCATCTTTCAACATCCAGGCATCAAGTTAGAGCTGAACATTTATGAATAGCTTTATTTTATCCCAGAAAGTCATTATATCATTCTTTGATGAACCAGCACTTGCAATAAAGAATCCAAAATGCCTTGACTCTAACCAAGTTTTTGACAAAGGTATGCATAGAAAAAGTGCACTAAAAAAAATAAATAAATACATCAACAGCACAAGTAAACAGATTTTATTTTGTTTTCAGATTTCATTACACAATTGAAAGTATGCAAATGAACACACAGATTTTATTTTGTTTTCATTTCTTAATGATTTTCCTTACCTGTGTCCCAAATTGCAAGCTTCAACTTCTTCCCCCCGACAGTAACATGTTTCACCTTAAAATCCACACCTGCAAAGAATTTACAAGAAATTAACAAATAGCAATCCTAATTAAACTGGTAAGAGGAGGGGAATGCTAAGCTCACCAATGGTAGGGGAGAGATCCTCAAAGGTATTGGAAGAGAAGCTCAAGAGGAGCGTGCTTTTCCCCACCCCAGAATCCCCGATCAGCAAAACCAAAATTTGGGTTGATTGTATTGGGTTGATGTACATTAAACCAAAATTTGATGTTAGTTAGATAATTTACTCCCTTGCATTTATGTTGTCAAATTTAATTGACCTCAATAAACATGTCAAGGGAGGTTAAATAAACAAAGGAACAAACAATAAGTTAAAGTAGGGAATAGAGTAAATTACATAGTACATGAATTTCATCTTCATGCATTAGTTACTACTTACTAGCTTAAACATATTGTCAAGATTTCAGCTATTTAAGTACATACATGTATCATGGTCCACATGAACCATGGTACTTTCTCAAAAAAATAAGTACATAAACTTATAAACATAAGTACATAATAGATTGTCTTAAATGTTCTAAACACATTACCAATTTACCACTAATCACAATCAAAAGCAAAAAACTTATCCATAGTCACTTCTTCATTTAGCTTGGAAGAGTCCATGATCATGGGATTGTTGGCAAGTCAATTTCAACCAATTTCTACAAAACAAACACAAGCAAAGTTAATAAATTGAGTTTATACATAAAAAAAATAAATGCAAATAATAAAAGTGTTACTTACAACAGCAGCAGCTTTTTTCTTCACTCCATAAAGTGCTCTCACCCAATCGACCCACATAAGAGCATTTGGACTGTTTCGGGTGACAATGAGGCTCTATGTGGCTCAATCACCCTACCACCAGCACTAAAGGCTGATTCTGAAGCAACACTAGACATAGGAACAGCTAGAATGTCCCGCGCCATCTTGGACAAGATTTTGTACTTCAAATTACTAGCTTTCCACCATGCCAAAGCATCAAACTTTGGGTCAATATCAACTCCATTACCATCCTTCTCCAATATGAAGACATCCTCTTCAAGATAGATGTCCAAATCAGTTTTCAAAGGCCTAATAATTTCAGTACTTCTAACATGATCCAAAAACCTTGATGTACCGGTTGCTACTTTGGGACCAACATCCAAACCAAAACATTTGAGGAATTGGCTGCATTGGAATCTTCATTAGCTTGCTTCATAACATGCATATTATGAGCAGCCAAGTAAAATTCATAATAATCACGCAATGCAGCCATCACAGTTTTGATATTTTCTCTAGCTTCATCTGTTTCAGCGTGTTCATCCGTATCATAGATCATAGGAAAGCAGAAATTAATGAACTTCATTTTGAACCTTGGGTCCAAGACAACAGCCAAAGACATTAATAGATAGCAATCCCCCCAATACTTCTGAAATTTTTCCTCCATTACACTTGCCATGTCTCTAATGTATCCATTCCTATCCCTAGACTTTATGTTCAAAATTTCTTTAATTCTCTATATCTCTGGTAGAAACAAATTTGAAGTAGGGTAATCAGATTCGGATACAATGTTGGTCACATCATTGAAAATTCTCAAAAATTGATTAACATTCTCAACCTTCTCCCACTCTTCTGCACTCACAACCCATTGAAATGCTGGTTCAACACTAGAGTACCTAGGGAACACTTCTTTGAACCCTATGGCAGTAGCTAACATCATGTAGGTGCTGTTCCACCTAGTGGGGACATCTAAAATCAATTTTTTTGAAGGCAATTTCAACTTTCTAGCTATTTCACTAAAAGCTTTCAAACGACCCTCAAAAGCCACAATGTATTTGACACCTACACACACAGAATCAACTATATCCTCAATTGTACTAAGCCTTGCTTGCACCAGCAAGTTAATAACATGTGCACAACACCACACATGAAATAAACGCCCCTCATAACCACTAGGAAAGAGACCTCTCAACTCAAATTCATCTCTCAAATTCTTTATGGCAGCAGTATTTGCTGAAGCATTGTCAAGTGTGATTGAAAACACCTTATCCAAAATACCCCAATCTTCAAAACAACTCCTCAAAGCATTAGCAATTACAACACCACTATGGGGAGGAGGAATGTTGCAGAAACTTAAAACTCTCTTTTGAAGGACCCAATTAGAGTCAATAAAGTGACAAGTAACTACCATATATGACACCCTCTGCGCAGAGGTCCACATATCCGTAGTTATGTTCACCTTATCAAGCCCACAAATCAATGCTTTCAACTTCTTCTTTTCAATATTATACGTACTAATGCAATCATTCTTAACAGTGGTACGACTAATCTTTTTCCAATGGGGAGTGCATGCCTTCATAAACTTGTTAAAGATTTCATGCTCCATGAAATTAAATGGATACTCATGGAAGAGAACCATGTGTGAAGCAAGCTCTCGGACTTTGTTTTCATTAAAGGAAAAAGTGGACAAGGTTCCAAAACCCTCGGTGTCACTTGGATCAAATGACAAAGTTTGTTGCTTCTTGTTGGACTCCCTATATTTCACACATTTACTTAAATGCCTAGTAATAGTTGATGTGGTACTTGATTTAGTAACTGCAAACAGCTTTTTACACCACATACATTGAGATTTTTTGACACCATCAACTACAATAGACTCAAAATCATTCCAAACTTTAGCAGTCTTGGCCCGTTGCCTTTTCTCATATGCACCTCTCTCAGGTTCAGCTCTAGCAAGAGAAACCATATGTAGGGGAGTACTCCCCCCTGCAGTTTCATTGCCTAAGTCAATTATAGTGACATCCATCGGTTGACTAGTATTCTCCATAAACTGTTATAACTTCTAAAATATTAATAAAACATTCAAACAAATTCTATTATTCTAGAGTTGTTAATTATCATGACAATATAATTAAAAGAAACATCTAAACTTACAACAAACAAACAACACTTATGTAATAAATAAACATGGAATTGACTTGCTGTAATTACTGTATAATCAGAGACTTAGAATAGCTATTGCCTATATATATATTGTACATGCTTTGATTATGTAATAAATCATATGGAATCTCTGTAATAAATAAACATTCAAATGACAACACTTATGTAATAAATAAACATGGAATCTCTGTTTTGATTATCAAGTAAAGTCACTACTATTTCCATATAGCTCAAATTGTTTCAATTACATTTTCCGTAACATGAAGAGTACCCTACTCAAAAAGTTGAAGTACAAATAGAAATAAATATGCCTAACAATAATGAGAAATAAATATGCCTAACAAATTAACAATAATGAGAAATAAATATGCCTAACAATAATGAGATTCAAATAGAAACATGCTTATTGATTAAGATTTCCTAAGATTTTCAAGATCATGATTCATGAAGGGATATAGATTCATTAGATAAAAGATTTCCAATTATAAGTTTATAACTAGGGACATCCGTCACATACCTTCAGCTTTGGCAATTCAATGACACATGCACACTCAACCAAATGCACTCCAAGTCTCCAACACGCTCTGCAACCACAAATAGAAGAACCCCCAAGAACCACATAAGCCAAAATTACAAATACTTTCCTTTATTCCAAAAAAAAAAATGAACCCATACGGGATCTCGCCTCTCTTCGTCGATCTCTAGCTCTCTCTCCGTGATCTCTCGCTCTATTTTCGAAGTGATCTCTTGCTCTCTCAGAGTGATCTCTAGCTCTGTCTCCATCGATCTCGCGCTCCAGGATCTCGGCTCTCTCCGTCGATCTCACTCACACACTCTCTGTGTTGCTTGTGGGCTTGATCGCTGCCTCCCTGCCTCCCAAAGAGGCTGCTCACCCCTCTCAACCACCATCACCGACTCTTCCTCTCTTTTCAAATAGCTTTGAGATTTTTTTGCACTGCAGGGAGCCGAAAGGGGATGGGAATTGGGAATTTGGGATGGCTTAGTTTGAAAGAGAGGAAGATAAGAGGATCTGGTTTGTTCGCATGGCCATAAAACCATTGGATTTGATCATTTGTTGAAAATCCAACGGCTGGGGAAGAAACAAAGAAAATGCTAGTTGAGAAAGAGAGGAGTTCGAACTTCAACAATAAATGCTCTACCTGTCCGCATTCAATGCTTGCCACAGTTGTTCACCTTCTAAAATTTCGGTGACCACCGACCGATGGAAAAGCAGTGGAAATCCCAAAAAACAAAATCCTACATTCCTACGCAACACTACTTGTCATTGAACAACAACTAACAATGAAATTATACCATCCGTCCATCTTATAATTTAACTTTTTGATTTAATTCAGGCCATTGGATTAAAGAGTTCATGGAGACACGAGAAGCAATGATTACACAGCTTGGTCATGCCTTACTGTGTACTCCATTATTCAATCCATGATTTATAATATTTTTAAATTATTTCTAACTTAATTTTATTGATGATTTTGATCACAACTTAAATAATATTTTCAATTATTTTTTACTTAATTGATTATAACTTAAAAGATAATTTATATAATTTAAATAAATTTAAAACTTAAAAATATTAATTTTAAAAATAAAATTAAAAATCACCAAGTACCAAAGTCCAAAATTATTAAATATAATTTATATAATTTAGGAAAATATTTTTCAAAGCATTTAGATATATTTTTCTATAATTTAAATAAATTTATATTAACTATAAATTTAAAAGATAATTTATATACTTTACTTGTTAATTTTATAATTTATATAGTATAATTATTATCACCTAACTTTCTTATTAATTTTATAAATTATATAGTATAATTTCTTATGGATTTGATCAATTGTATACATTAATGTGATTATAATTTATAAATGATAAGAAATACATTAGGGTGTGACAAATAACAAGTATACAAAATCATGTATATAATTTATAAATGATAAGAAATTATAATCATATTAATGTATACAATTATAAAATTAAAAGAAATTATATACATGATTTCTTATCATTTATAAATTATATAAATTTATAATGAAATCATGAATTTTATAAATTTTATAATTTTATAATTTATCTACTAATTTAGGAATGCCGAAATCATGAATGTCGGGTCGGGTCGGGTTTTGAACGGGTCGAGCTCATGAGCCCCTAAACGACTCAGGCTTGTCGAGCGAGTCAAGCCTTAATCGGGTCGAGCTCACGAGCCTCGTCGAGCTTAGTCGAGCGAGCCGATCCTGGCTCATTTATTAATCGAGTGAGCTTGTACAGTAACGAGCCGAGTTGAACAATGTCGAGCTCGATTTCGACCCGAGCTTAGTCGGGCCGAGCTCGAACGAGCTCATGAGCCGCTCGGCTAATTTGCAGCCCTACTTGTGCTCGTCCCCCCTCCTTGTGAAGGGTAGTGACTAGTGAGAGTGAAAGAATGGTTAAGTGTATTGTGGTACTTATGGTAAAGCCTAAATCAAATAAATATATATCTCAATTTGAAAGAGTATTACAGGTGATACTTGTCGTAAATTTAAATACTAATGTGTACTTTTTGTTCATTTTTTCTAACAAAAATTCGTGTCAATAGTTTTAGAACACGTGTCCAAATGTCACATTTTAACATGCGTGTATCTTTGACACATAAGAAGTTTTAGGCCTTGTTTGTTAAACAACACCAAATTCCTCACATTTGACTATATTATTTACTTCATTTTTTTCAAAAAAGAAATATATCAAATTATTTACTTTTTATATCACATCATTTATTCTTTATTACTATTCAAATAAAAAAACACTACAAAATAAAATTTTTCACGTTTCAATACCACTTTTTCATTTTCCCATATCAATCTTTTTTTTTCTTTCTTTCCTTTTTAAGGATAAACAGTATCGTGGAATAAACACAGGGCCGGCCCAATGGCTAGGCCATAAGGCCATCGCCTAGGGCCTCCAATTAATAAGGTCCAAAAAATTTTTTACTAAGGCCTAAATTTTTTAAAAAAATTAAGGCCCAATTTTGTTTAAATAAGGCCTAAAAAATTTTCCCATGAAAAGTTAAGGCCTCAATATAATAAACCCATTATAAAATAAGACCAATTAAACAAGAAAAAAAAAACCAAAAAACAAATATGCCACATCATTTTTTTTTTTTTTTGTCTTTTTAATCATTCTCTCTCTTGGCAAAGGAGAGAGAGAAATATTAGCCTTCCTCATCTGTCACCCTTTGCTCTCACTCTCTCTCTCTCCTTCCTCTTCTTCCTTTTCTTCTTTTTCTTCATTTCCTCCTCCACAGTACATCCTACCAATTTTTAAACATGTTTTATTGTTCTATTTTTGTAATTTATTTTATTATAGTCTGAATATATATTTTTATATAAATCATATTTGTTTAATTTGTTAATATTTTTAATTAAGCATGTATACTAGAAAATATGCATATATATATGAAACATTTAAAAGAAGAGAAAATAGAAAAATTGATTGAATCTCAAATAGGGCTTTAAATAAATTTGTTATTACTAATAAACAAAATATTGAGGATAATTTAGGTAAAAAACTCATAAATAAATAATAAATTCATCAAAAAGAATTATCTTATTAGAAGATAATGAAAATATTATTGATGTCTCTAACTCTATTGTTACAAATATTTATGACCCTAATAGAATGCAATATAATGCAACTAGGTAATGAAGAAACTTAAAAGTTAAACTTAAAAATCATTAAACAACAATGAATATATTACTAACATGGTCCCCAAGAGGTAGTTCAATCGGTTGAAACTATGCCTAATGAAGTCAAAGTCACTAATTCGAATCTACATCTCTCCTCTTGTGCGAACATTTAAAAAATATATATATATTACTAACATGAATGAAAATAATAATAATATAATAATATTATTAAAATAAATATTATTTAATTAATATTTAAATATTAAAAAAAGTAAGGCCCAATTCTTAAATTTTGCATAAGACCCCCAAATACATTGGATCGGCCCTGAATGAACAGTGCAGTGGGGGAGGGGGAGTTTTAATGTTGTTTAACAAACACCACCTTAATCACCTCTCATATGCCGCCTACTTTTCAAATTTACATAAACTAATTTTTACCTATTTGAGCCTTTATTATTTTCCAAAAAGAGGTAAAAAATTGGTTTTTAAAATTAACATACTGTGGTGCTGAATAAAGAGACTCGGTAACTACAGGGCAAATTTAGAAAAAGTAAAAAATCCATTTAATTAAGGCATAAAGCAAGTGGCCTATTAGCTCAGTTGGTTAGAGCGTCGTGCTAATAACGCGAAGGTCGCAGGTTCGAGACCTGCATGGGCCAATTTTTTCAAATCAATTTTGTTTTTATTAAATATCTGGAATGGACCCTGGATTTCAAAGCAGTATGCTTAAAAGCCCAATCAACATGGACATGGACATGTGGACGGCCCAGCGAGCCATCTTCTGGGCCGTACAACGACTGTTCTCCTCCTGGAGACTACCCAATCGACCATGCTCTTGGCCACTTTTGGATCTACGCTGCCTGCAAGGAGAACAAAAATTGATATTCCTCCAGGAGAGTCACGTTTATGCCTTTTTTCAAAGATGTAGAGTGTTTGGCTAGAATAGAATAAAATGAACGTACTTTTTAACAATTGAGCCTCCCGCCCACATTTCCCCCTCTTAGCTCACACTTCAGACATTCTCTAACCATAACGGAATGCGACACCTCTTGGCGTTTCCTTGTACTTTAGTTCGGAATTAAGATTCTTTCCAATTTATTTAAATTGGATAATATCAAATTAATTATAGTAGATGAGTATATTTGTCTCAAAAAAGTGAAAAAAAAAAACAAAAATATCCTTCTATTATAATTAAGTTGTCATGTGCTTTTAGTGCTGACGTTTTCTTTTGATAAAGTACGTAGTAAACTATTTGTATTTAACACTAAAATTAAAGGGAAGACAAATTCTTTCTACAAAACAATGACAAATTGATACAACACTAGGCTTCCTCGTACAATCTGTAATACAAAGAATGAATGCACATCAACCATGCATGTCTCTTCAAAAAAACCTTGTTGAAAAATGAAGAAAAAAGTAAAAGGAAATCAAAAAAAAAAATCAAACATATTTTGATCATCATTCATCACGACAAGTAATAAGCATGCAGCATGCAGGCTTTGAGGAATCATTTGTGGCCAATTCCTCTTCTACTGGGGCCACTGCTACTGTATGCCTCCGCTGCAAACGAGGAGTTGATTGAGGAAGTAGGAGGATATTGATCCATTAATGGCCTGAAGCCCTCCACATGATCTGTGGAAGATAAAAGGAGGATGAGGAAAATCACAGTGAAGATGGAATTGATCAGGAGGATCATGCAACAAAAGTGTTTCATTCTTGCTGTTTTGTTTGTTCCTTGACCGTGAAATTTAGTTGTCGCTGTCGATCGCTAGCTGCTTTTGATGGGCCTTAAAGGATGCCTTTTTACGTGTATTTAGGTGAAGAGGCAGCAGGGAGGGAGACATGGCCCTTGATTTTGTAGTGGAATAAAATAATGAAAGGATCGATGACTTTTTCGACTCTTATGGGGTTTCTTTTATTTTATTTTAATTTCTATATATATATATATATAGCAACTAGCTATAAACAATATATTAATTCAATCAAAATAATTTTAACGGTGAAAGGGCATTAATATTTCTGGTGACTGAACTGATCAAGTTACATGCACCCTAGAAGAACTTGGGATCAAGTATTGGGATAAAACTTAAAAGGGTTTCTATTTCCTTAAATGTACCCAGCATTTTTAAAGAGAAATATCCATAAATATGAATAAAGATGCACTGTGATTACGTGTTCAAATAGCTACTACTTTAAACAAGTAATGTACAGGACTTCATATGAGACCAATATATATATATATGTCCAAATAAATATATATATATATATATATATGTCCAAATAAATTTTGAACTCTCCGGTCACCTGCTTGCGCCAATAAGTGGGTTTCGTATAGGGTCTCTAGCATTATTTGTCTAAATTCCTAACAATTCGACACATAATTGTTGTAGATCTCAATCCCCAAAATATTCCATTCACTTACGATTTTTTTTTTTTGGGGCAAACAAAGTAAAAATGGTCATTTTTCTTTCACTGTGCGAGTTTCAATATGATAATTTCTTTTTTCTTCCTGTTTTCCCGTGTACAACCAAAAATTGTGATCAAACCTAAAATATTTTTGGTTGGTTGGTCATCAGAGTTCACTAATGTTCATTGAGATTCACCGTGCCAAGCTCTAGAGTTCACCGTCAGTGTTCATTGGAGGTTGTCGGAAGTCACCAACCGTTTTTTACCATTGCTAATTTTATGTACGAGCCAAATACCAAAAAATATTTTTATGAAAACAAAAATTAAAATTTTTCAATGAAAAACATTTTATGTCAAATTAAATGGAGCCTAAATAATAAACATGGGTATTCATACTTGTCTTTTCAGGTTTGCTATTCAACCCATTAGTAATGAAGTTTTAAGTGGAAACTTCACTTATCCTCATAAACTTTGGCCACTTTTGTAAATACTCTCCCAATAATCAAAACATCTCACTTAGGTATATCAAACTTTAGTTTTCTCTCACTTTGCCCTTGTCGTACAAAAAATCCTTCACAATGCCAATTTTACCCTTAACTCTAAAACTACACCATTTTGGGTTCCAAAACTATGACACCCACCCAGCCCAAATCGACGTCGTTTTGGCCATTAATTTTTTCTTTTAAAAAAAAAAAGATGAAAATTGAGGGTGGCTCCTATGGCCGGTCTGAGGGTGGTCGAACCACCCCCATGCCCAAGGGGGTGGTTCAGACACCCCCAAAAGGTCCCAAAAAAAAAGAGCTTGGTATGGAGTGGCCGAAGCCACCCTAGGCCCTTGGGGGTGGTTTGGCCAGACCACCCCCAAAAGCCCAAAACCCATTTTAACCCTTTTTTTTTTTGCCTTTTGGGGGTTGGCTAGACCACTCCCATGCCCCATGGGAGTGGTTCGACCACCCCCAGACTTGCTATGGGGGTGCCTCCAGCCACCCCCCGATTTTCATCTTCATCTTCTTCTTCTTCTTCTTCTTTTTTTTTTTTTAAAAAATTAATAGCTAAAACGACGTCGTTTTGGGTTGGGTGGATGTAGTAGTTTTGTAACCCAAAATAGGTGTAGTTTTGGAGTTAGGGGTAAAATTGACATTTCGTTATAATTTTCTATACGAAATAGGCAAATTGAGAGAAAACTAAACTTTCATACACTAAGTGAGAGGAAACCAAAGTTTGATACACCTACGTGAGATGTTTTGAACATTGGGTTGTTATATACAAAAGTGGCCAAAGTTCAAGAGGATAAGTAAAGTTTTCCCAAGTTTTAAATGTACACTTTTTTTTTTTGGATGATTATATAATATATATATATACATCTGTCATTCTATCATCTAAGTTATCATCTTGTGAAGTTCTATTATATGTGAAATAAACAACAACAACCAAAAAGTTGGCTTTCACTCTATGTTTAATTAATCATCATTTAAGGTTCTAATAGAATTCGGTTGAAGATTAAAATATAATATTCATGGAATTTAAGATGGTTTTATTTATTTATTTTATATTAAAGTGAGATTTTGCAAGAGTCTAAAAGATGATTGAGTTTGAAGGCCATTATTTGAGGTGGTCTGCCCGTGAAGGAGATATGTCAACAGAAACCGCAAAAAGTTGTCAAAATGGGATGGCTGTCAAACTGGCAAATTCCGGCCTCGGCGGCTCTTTGCCGGAGGGTTCAACTTCAAGGTCATATGTAGTAGAATTTATTGTACGTTTTTATTTAAATTATATATTTTTTCAATGTACGTGATTATTAATATATGAAGCACATGACCCACGATGTATGAATAATATCAACATTTCCACCGATATTTAAGATTGAAGCACACAATTACTTCATGCCTCACGAGTAGATATGCCATGCCCATGATTTCTGATACTATGGAGGCTCACGTTCTGGATTACACGGTGTGAAACCAGACACTTTTTATTATTCTGTTGCCATACTCATCCAACTTCCATTGATATATATACATTTATTTTGAATGGAAGAAGAGAGAGAAGAACAAAACATATATGTTTATTTGCATTATGACCTCCATGGCTCGATCTTAGGGTCAACTTTACAAAGTGGTTATAATTGGTCACCAACCAGTTACCGGCTACTAACCGATAACCAGCTAATTGCATTTAAAAGTGGTTAAAAAGTCCAATTACCAATTTTAGTATTTATATACACCCAGTTATAATTGGTAATCTTCCTTGGTTTTGGTTTTTAAAATTGACGAACCGGCTACTTCGGTTCTAGTTGGCGGTTTTAGCCAATAACCCGCTAATCGGAACTGGGTTTACACCCCTAACAGAAATGCTTATATGCTTCATCCACTATTAGTTCTTCTATATATATATATATATATATATATATATATATATATATATATATTATTAAGGGTGAATGGAGCATCTAACTATAACTTAAATATTACTTAGATAATGTTTAATAAGTATCATGAGATCAGTAAAGGTATAAAAAGAATTTCCAAGATTTAGAGGGACCGAATAGTATTATTCTCTAGGAGCCGGTGACTTGTGAACATCAGCAGATTATTAGGGGTATAAAAATTTCAGTCTAAATGTGGCCCCGCCAATGGTACGCAGCCACGCCATCTAAGGAGAACTGGAGAAGCAAAGGTAAGCAATCAGAACACACTAGCTTGATCGCCGATAGCAGCTTGGAAAAAGAAAATCAAACTATAGCTAACAAATCAAGACTTTTTTTTATCCATTTATTTTTTCAATGGATTGATTATTATTGTGACTATCACTTCAATATTATAATAAAGTAATTATAGGTTGAAAATATAATTTGTTATTATTACTCAAAACAAAACAATTTTGAAACTCTAATAAAAGAACACACCATCAACATGGTTCATAACTAAGCAGAAAAAGGGATACATCAAGTGTTTGAATTAATTAACCCCTATTTGTTATGCAAACCAAAGACTTTTTAATGTATGTTATTTAAAATTTTTAATTATATATATTAGTTCCTGTTAGAGATCTATTCATACCTACTCACATATCATGTGAAAATAAAGATATATAACATCCGCTCTAAATAATATGATATTGTTTGCTTGAGGCCTTTTGGGGTAAACCCAATAGTAAAACCGTGTGGCTTGGTCCAAAGCAAACAATATCATATCATTTAGAGCGAAGTGTTACATATCTTCATCTTCTCGTGATACTTGAGTAGGTTTGAATAAGTCTCTAACAGTTCCTATCCGTAAATAAGAAAGATAGTAAATTCCCAATATTCTACATCATTCTAAGAGCATGTTCTGAAATGGCATGTTGAAAATTTGGAGACACTTCTAGTTCGTCCCTTTGACAAATAGCCCATCGCTTTGAACTAGTTTATGCATACTTTGGGTACTTTAGCATTCCTTCAAAACCAATTCACATTTGGGTTGTCATTTTTTAAATTAAAATTGGCACCAATCCCAAAAGAAAAAGAAAAAACAGAGTGCCCTGATTTTCTTCCTGTTTTCAGCAATGGATAGCTGCCACACGTGGCCCATTACATGCAGGCATACATATACATTACTTCTGAACTTTTCTTTCTTGCACGTTATTGATGAGTAGGGTTTATATTCCTTTATGTGTCCATTTTAAAGATTTGGGTAGGGTTAAAAAGGTTTCGAGACGGTATCTATTCACTTATTCTGTTTTCGTGCTTAAATCGGTTTTTGGAGCTCTTATTGAGATAACTTAGTCATTTTATGACTTATTTTTTATTTTTTACTTGTATATTTTGCACTGTAATCTTCATTTGCTTCTGTTATTTGGGAGTTCACCGTATTTTCAGTGTTTTAATCCACGTGACATCTTCCTTATTTGCTATTGAAAAAAGAGAAAGACAGCCAAATTTTGGGACGGCCAAATTTGTGGCCATTGCCCCACTTATCCACCGTCTTCTTCCTTTTAAAAGGGAGACGGTTGATTAAAAACAAAAAAGAAACAAAGACGACAGATCCATATGTATATACCTCATAATTCATATGCACATTCCTACGCGGTACACGGTTTGGATCTAAACCGTGTCCGTGAAACAATCTGGCCATGAAAAAGTAAACCCTTCAAAACCAGCAGATACCAAGTGCAGTGAGCTTTCTTGCTTTCTTTCCTACATAATTCTTTTTCTGCTTCCTAGTTTCTTCCCTAATGACTTCATCGACTATGTAAGATGCCCTCGTGCTTGCTCAAAGTCAATTTCGTACAGCATATAGAATTCCCAAGTACAAGAATTCGTTAAAAAATAAACAAATATATATTTTTTTAAAAAAAAGGCCAAGTCAAAGAAATCCTGTGACGGTCCCTACCTACCGTCCTTCGCAAGCAATGAAGCGAGTCATTTGTGTATATATAGTAGTTGTAGCAGCACAAACCGAAACCAGCTTGAAAAGAAAGGCCTTTTGAAAGTGAGAGATAGATAGAGGAAAAATTCCCATTTCCGATAGAGATGTCAATGAACAAGAGCTCAACAGCAATATCAATGAAGACTCTTCTGTTTGTATTGGGTATAGCCATGTTGGTTTTCTCGGCACAATTTGGCGTCGGCGAGTGCAGAGCCCTCCGATCGATGGCAGCGTGCGAACAAGAAGAAGGCGGCGGCGGCAGCGATGGAGGGGATCGGTCGGTTGGAATGGCTTCGACGTTTGTGGTTTCTGCTAACAACTCCAGCAGTAATGGTCCTTTGGCAAGGAGCTTGACGTTTATGTTGGCTTCTGGACCCAGCAAGAAAGGCCCTGGTCATTAGCCTTAGCCAACTCATTCTTTTGTCATGACTCATGAGATTTCTTCTTCTTCTTCTTCTTCTTGTGTTGTTGTTGCACAAAGCCATAATTCGTGGCTTATTAATTATCCCTTTTTGATCTGTTTAGGATTTTCTCATACATATAAACTGTAATCCTAGTTGGTAAATTAGACACTTTTTGAGTTTTGAAGTACTTGCATATGTATTAGGCTTGTATGAGCATATATATGCTCCAATTACTTTGAAATTGTAGAAACCATACTAGTTAATGCCTGAATCTTGGCAGAAACAAAATACAAAATATGTTCAGTGAAATCACCTGCAAACTCTCTCTCTCTCTCTCTCTCTCTATATATATATATAAAATCTGCCTGATGAATATGGTTTGATGGATTCAGAATGGTTTGATGATTGAACCATCATAAATGATCATAACACGGACGTACTCATGGAGGACCTAATGATCTAGTCAACGTTTTTTGTTAGAGATTTCACCTACTTTCTTCTTCTTCTTCTTCTTCCTTTTCCAAGATAGGACAAAAGAAGAGCTTACTCAGGAAATTACAAATGTCAAACACACTTCTGTCCAGTATATTGAAGTCAAAAAAAGATCACGAAAGGACAAAGGGACAGATATTCCCCTACCTGTTACCCTTGACTTCATAAATTCTTAATTTCTCTTTAATTATGATACCCTTGTAATGAAATAAGAATATCGTTGCTGTCTACATTAAAAACTTCATTTTTATTTTATAACTATCACCATCGTGTGTGTGATATTTATAACATAAAAATCACGATGGTGATAGTTATTTATAACATAAGAATATGATTTTTAGAATATATGGTAAAGTTTAAAACATTTAGAATTATAAATTATAAATCAATTACTAATTCATAGTGTACGCTTAATTAATTAATTACCTTGTGGCTCGTTCCAAGGATTATTTTCTCCATAAATCTCTGTATTTAATTGTGCGTTGTTGTGACGCATTTGGCCCTTAGCGAAAAGAATAAATTCACCTAACATATTCTCCCAAATGCTTCAACAATATTCATCATCCTGGTCAAAGGAGCATATACATCAAATATGCATAGTGTTCAAGAAATGTTTGGTGGCATTCACAAAAGTTGAAATTCCTCGCAGAACAACGCACCCACAGGCAGGCCCACCTCTCGGCTCCGGCAATACGACTGAGTCAAGCCTGTTGGCGTAGGGGAAAAGTAAATTAAGCTCCGGTCACCACTAGCCACGTACCCATATATATTGATGTGTGACCTGCACTTTGTTCATTTCGGTCTACCTTTGTTACAGTACCCCAAAAACGGAGACATGGTTTAATATGGGCAACGACTAAGGTCAATAAATTGTGTTGATAGGGGCTGATACGCCCAAAAAAAAAAAAAAAAAGGTTTACCTTATAAATTATTTCTTTTACCTTTAAGTCAATAAATTGTGTTGATAGGGGCTGATATGCCCCAAAAAAATAAAAGTTTACCTTATAAATTATTTCTTTTACCTTTAATTTTTTATAATTCAGTCATTCTCCATTCAAAACCGTCTACTTCAAGAAGTCATAATCTGACAATTCTTTCATGTCAAAATGGGTAGGGACATGGTTGCTAGTTGCCACCATATTTTTCCCAATTTTATTTTTTTATTTTTTTATAAATACCCTTACAATGTCTTAAAATTAAATTTTTACCTCTTCAAATTTTTAATTTTTTTAGTTTTACCCTCAAACTTCAAATGCTAGTTTTCACTCCTGAAAATTGAAAATGGGTAATCTCTTCCCCTCCAAAAAGATGAAAAATTTATAAGCTTAAATCACCTAAAGGGCTAGGACATAATGAATGAATCAAGCGATGGTGTGTTACTCCAATCACCACCAATCAACAAGATGATGTGTAAATTGTGGGAGGGTTGACGCCTGCCAGTTATAAAAAAAGATGAATACTATGCTTAAAAAATATTTTACCAAAAAAATAAAAACTCTTATAAGATGATGTAGCACAACATAATTGAGAAGGAGACAAATTCAAATTTGAAAATCAATCATATTGTATCACGTCACTTTATAAGGATTTTTTTTTTTTGTATACCATTTTGTTTATAAGAGTGTGTTGTTTTTTTTTGGTATACTATTTTGTAAGCCTAGCATTCATCTATTTCCTTTTAAAAAATTTCTAGTGTTTATTAATCTTCATCACTCAATTGACTTGTTAAGATCATAAAGAAAAGGAAAAAAATTTCTAGTATTTATTAATCTTCATCACTCAATTGACTTGTTAAGATCACAAAGAAAAAGAAAAAATAAAATAAATTCTAGTGCTTATTAATCTTCATCGCTCAATTCACTTGTTAAGATCACAAAGGTAATGAAAAATTTTCTAGTGTTTATTAATGTTCATCACTCAATTGACTTGTTAAGATCACAAAGATAAGGAAAAAATTTCTAGTGTTTATTAATCTTCATCACTCCATTGACTTGTTAAGATCACAAAGATATAGTTTATGACTATAAACCATGTTTAGTAATACAAATGAAAACCTAGTATTTTACCGAAGACCATGAAAGCAATCATTATGTTGTGATCATAAAAACAAAGCTTAATTTCCAGTAAAAGAGAACCTCAACCCTCAAGAAACACATTCTCTTTAACAGCTGCAGCTGACAATATTCTAAGGCATAGCCACACAAGCTGCTAAGATATCCACGTAATTTTACATCATCAAGCCTAATCTAGAGTATATGTTATTCACAATAATAAAATCTACAAGGATACCAATTATTCCCAAAGTGAAAAAGGCAAACAAGCTAATCGTAGAGGCATATACAAGTTGGATGACAGGGAAAGCCAAACTTACAAGCATGATGTCGAGGTTTGGTAATAAAGAATCTAGCACAGATAATTTTCATCCATCTTGAAGAACATAAAAGAGAGTAGAGAAACTGGTTTAAAGATAAATAACATACTTAATTTTGGAGAACTTATTAGAAATATGACGACATTCACCTGTAGTATACGGGACCATAGTATTTACAGAATGACATTGAACTGATAAGAGCACAGACATATTCATCTAAGGTGTATGCACAGATATGGAAGTACATTCACCAACCACAGGATGCTCGTCTCTATTTCCTACCATGTAGAGAAGCATTCATCACAGATGAAAAAGCAGAAGAACTTTAAACTGCTTGAACTGCAATTAGAACTGGACAAGAAAGATTTGTGCAAGATTAGCTAATGTCATTGTGACAGCAAACTCAATCTGAGAAATAAGAATGTAATTTATACATGCCACACAAAGGAAAGTTGCAGTCCCGTAAAAGAGTGATGCAGCAAAACAAAAGGAAAGTTCTCCAATAGATATAATCTTTCAGTAGGACTGCCTTTGGTGCCTAGGGCAAAGTTCTCAATGAATAGTTCTCAAAACGACTAATTGCCAGATTTCAACAATGTTATGATGCAGGAATCATGCAGAGAAACCCCACCCAATCAAGACCGTGTATACAAGCATATGCTATGCTTTTCCCCAGTAAACCTTTTTTTAAATAATCAAAATATCATTAAAACCGTAAGATGTTTTCAAGTACACAAGAAGTATATTAGAGAAAATGCATAGCTAGCTATAAGGAGAAAAAATAACAAGAAAATCATGATAAATGAGCACCAAGGGAAAAATAAATACAGCTGCTCAAAGATAAAGAGTACCAAAAAAAAAAAAAATTGACTCAACCTCCTCCAATGTCTTCTTGCAACTCTCAAAATTGTTATCATTACTTTCCCTCAAAAGACACCACAAGAGGCAAGGAGGCACTATCTTCCACACAACAACACTCCGGGTGTTACCAGTAGTCTACCAACAAGCAAGTAGACTACTCAGCTAGGCATAACCCAAGACAGTACAAAGTGCCTAAAAAAAGAAATTTCATTAGGCACAAGCAACCTCACAATCAATAAGAATATAGTCTACATGCTCCCCCATTCCTCTTGCACATACAATACTTGTCAATCACAATGACATACCGCCTCCTAAGACTGTCTATGGTAAGGATATTTCCCGATGCTGCTGACTAACCAAAGAAAGCCATTCTCAAAGGAGCTTAGTCTGATAAATACTCTTCCAAAGGAAATGAGAGCCATCAATACAAACCAAGACATTGTAGAAAGATCTAACATCGTACAACCCTTTTTTTCGAAGGGGTCCGTCAAAGCTTGTCTTCACCTTCTTGTCTCCCACTAACCGAAAACAACAAGCTGATGAACAAGGCAAAGATATCCACCTCTCAATCATGAACTCCTCTAGCAAAGCTAACATTACTTATTGGAGCCACCAGAAATCTCCAAGTGGGCCGCTATATAGACATCCTTCGCATTAGCCATACCATATAAATATGGAAATGCTTCATTTAGGGCATTGTCCCAACACCAAATGTCATGACAGAATCTAACCTTCGAGCTATCTCCCCCTTAAATTTGGTATGACTTGAAATTTCCACCAACCCGTTCTAATATTCTTTCATAATCTCACCCCATACGACCCAATATGCTTATTTGCATCACCCACCCCATGAAATGCCAAATTTAGCGTCTACAACTCTCCACCAAACCTCTCTCTCCTGCACATAGCTGCCAGGTGAAATTGAACTCTGCACATTTTCCACCAAGCTCCTGGCCCCACAACAAACCAAATTGTCATCCACAAACAACAGGTGAGAGATGTTAACCACACCTAGAATTTTGCTTCCAACTTATCTCCTCCATTAAGTTAACTTTCTCCAATTCCCTAATGACAAAGGTCTTCCTCAGTTTCTCTTCACCATCTAAGACTCTCTTCCTTTAAACCACCAAGAACACACAACTCCTCCAAAAGACTTTTTTTTTTAGATTCCACATTGCCAAACACTTGCTTATTCCAGGTTCTTAAATTAGCTTTCAAGGTCTTAAGTTTACGAGCCAGAATAAAGCTAGAGGGCCTTGAAACCAATAAGAGGACCACCACTGCCTCACCTTATCCACAAAACCATCGATCTTAAGCCACATTCTCTCATTGTTGAGGCGACACTCATAGCTTGCGTAAGCGAGGAGAAGGTGATGGGTGGCCAATGATGTTCTTCTCTAGTAGAGAAACCTCCAGGAAGTGGAGACTTGCCTTCCTTTCGCCATTAGAGGAGACGACTGACTCTTGGGGAGGAGCTGATGGAGCTACCACAACTGCTATAGGGCCAGCAAAAAGCCCGAGCCCATAGAAGTGGATGCCCCAAAACACCCTTTCCACTTGGCTAGGGAAAGATAAGATATTGGCAACCCGTTACCAGAGAAGAACAGTATGGCCTTGCAGGTAAAACCAGCCCACCCCTTGCCTTCTCTACCTCTTAGGATGACAAGGTAGCCTTTTGACCGTCACCTCCATACTCTGCAAGAGCCAAGAAATGCATGTGCTTGCTCAAACCCCACTGAGCAAGAAATTCTCTAGAACCGAAACGCAACTTTTCATGAAAACCTTCTACCCCCCGCTTGAAGAAAATCTCCTACCGTTTACAACAGCCATGAACCGCTTGCTTTGCCAAAGAAGACATTTATGAGAATCCCCCTCCTCTCGAAAATCTGAAGAATGGGGACCCCCTCAGCTACCATGAACTCAAACAGTTTAGCCTCCACAAAGAGCCAACCAGAGATGCCCATAGAAGAGAAAGAGAGGTCAACAATTGGCCTAAGGCCGTTCCTACAGAAGAACTACAGAAAAGGTGATCGCTACACACTTACACGTGCTGACTATCAGAGAGAGAGAGAACCTTATGCTAGCATCTTTATACAGCAACAAAACGGCAAGATAGGAACATAGACTTAAGGTTTTTCTAAGTGAGCTCAACAGCATTGATAACATCCTGAATTTTGTTTATAGATGAAAAATATGCATAGATGTATGCTCATATAAAAACAAAAACAAAAATGTAGTTAAAAACAAAACAAAAACAAAAAACAAAACTTAACTAAAGTCCAGCAAAAGGCCCATATAAACACCTATTGCAAGAACAGTACAGAAGAGCTTATGCAATTAAATGGCAATCATGGATAAATATAGAAATAAAAAGTATTCTAGATTATTTGTACGGAAACCAAAAGCAAGATAATTATAAAAAATTTGAGAATGACCTGAGAAATTCATAAAGATTAGTTATGAAATAAATGGTAATGGGTGCTAGGAAACGATACAACCAAAACCATAGTTCTGAGGGGGTAAAGGGAACTAGTAGGATATGATTAAAATAGCAGAAAATATCCTAAATAAGTACTTCACATGATGCACCACTCAACCTGTCCTCGGCATAGAAGATGAACCATAAGGTCACCTTACTTGAAAGAGGGGAACGAAACACATACCATGTGTTCCTGAATAGGATATGGAAGCAAAGCATATGCAACTAGCTTTTTTTATACACATGGATCCAATAAGAAAATATTATAGAAAAAATTCTAAACATAAATGAATGAATAAAGAAAATCCTTTTTATGTAAGGAATTTTGAGATCCAATTCATCATCTCACTTTATATCCTTGAAGTGTATTTTGCTCAAAAACCAAAAAATATGTATTCTAGAAATGAACCGAGGTGGTACCTGAATTTCCAATCAAGACACCTCAAACTCTCACTTCCAGGTCCTTGCAGCTTCTTCATCCTCTACTTATCCAACTTAATTTTGCATACACCCGTTCTTGAGTATATTATTTACAGCAGATATAGAACCAAACAACACAAAATGGCCTAATTTCTAATAGATTTCTGGTACAGAATGCGAAAATGAGGGAAGTAAAAGATAAATGGACATGATTATACACACATGCAAATGGAGCACACGCATGAGTGCCAGGATTCTTGCAATTGCCTCTCTCCAATTTCACAATCCATCCACTTTTCCCATACTTATATTGTTCAGCGCTTCTAAACTAAACCATTAACAATAGAACAATTCCTATTTTCCAACCAAAAAAGGGCGAAAGGACTAAAGCACATTATCATTTACTTTAAAGTACATAAAAGAAGAGACTAAATGATATCAGAAAAACAAAAAAACGAACTTCATAACAATTATCGGGCAAACATAAATATTATAAGCAGGGTCATCATCTTGAAATAAGCATCAAACAGATCAGAATATATAGTAGATACTATCTCAGATAACAGAAACCCTAATATACCATAAACCCCTAAACCCTAGGGACAGATCAAGATTCGGTCACAGCGGACGACCCATCCTCACTGGCAGTGGTGGTGACGGGCGCAACAGACGGGCTCGCAGTCGGCGGCGCAGTGGTGTCAGCGGCAGAGCCCGAAGCGGCGCGGTTCTTGACAGTCTCGAGCATGCGGCGGCTGATCTCCCTGGAGTAGACCTGGAGGATCTCAATGCCGTCGTCCTCAACGGATACGGAGCCGTCGGCAGAGGCAAACGCCTCTTTCTCGATGAGGTGAGCGGCGTCGGAGGCCTCGTCGTGTGGCAGAGTGCCGTAGCGCTTGGAGAGAACAGAGAAGTTCGACAACGTCTCAACCAAGCGGTTCACCACGGCCTCGCGGGTGCGCTGCGTCGGGGGCCATATGCTGAATGCGAGGCTGCTGTTGTTGCTGGGCTTCTTGGGCGGCTCTTGGCCGTGTTTCTCTTTGGGCTCCGCTTCCATCTCCGGCGATGATTCCGGTGCTGAGTCTCCCTCTGGTGGTGGCGCGGTGATCAACTCTGAGTCCGACATTGTGCGTAGAGGAAGGATACGGATTCAATTTCGGGAAAAGGGATTTCGAAATTGGGAAGAGAGTGAGGGGGGAGGTGGCGTAGTTATGGGTGACTTGAAGTGATAGGTTAACTTAGAAGTTACTAGTCATTTCTGATAGTGTGACGGTCCATCTTTTCGTTCTTAATTTATTTTTTTATTTTTTTCTTTTTTCGTAAGTCTTTTATTCTTAATTTAGTTCGTACTTTTTTTTTTTTTTTTTTAAGTTGAGAGGTCGGGCTCAAGGAGCACAATCAAATATGATCTTTTCATTTTATTTGATTAAGATAATATTTGATTACTCATGATAGAGGGATATTTTTATCTCCTCAAAATTAAAAAGATAAAAATATTTATCTATAATAACTAACATGATACTATTTGATTTATTTGAAATAGAAATAATCATATTCCTACAAACATGTAAAAAAATAAGTGTGAATTTATGTGGCATGGGATTGTTTTATTTGACTGGATAATATTTTGAATAGGGTTGGGTGTCGGTCTGGTTAATAGAGTTATCGATATAAACTACGGTTAATCGGTTCTTAACTGATTACTGACCGATAAACTATCAATTAATCGGTAATCGATTAAACTGGTTTTTTAAACAGGTTTTCATGAGCTTTTTATTGGGTTTTTAATTGGTTGCTAATTTGACAAAAAATTAGTTGTTTCAGGGCCCAAATGTTTTTTGTTAGGCTAAAGCATAAAATAGCTTATTAAAAATTAGTTGTTTTGGCTCTTTTGGGGACCCATATATATATTGGCTAAAATAGCGTATTGAAATTTTTTTTTTATATTGATCTACTACATTTTTTTATATTATAAAATAAAAAGAAATGAGTAAAAAGTATAAAATCATAAAAAAAAATTAAAAATCTTTATCGGTCATATCGATTATATTGATTTTTCAATAACAATTTTTGAATCGACCGATAAGCAGATCGGTATAAAATTTTTGACCGATAACTATTGGTTTGGTTAGCTTCGGTAATCGATAACCGGTTAATCTATTCACCCCTAATTTTGAAGAATATTAGACTTATAAAAAGAAATTCAAATAATAGTATTTGAAAAAGAGAAAAAAAAAAAGATGAATCTAAATTTTAAAAAATTTTATAATGTTGTACCACGTCACTTTGTGATAACTTTTTTTAAAAAAATATTTTATAAGCTTAGTAGTTCTCAAATATTTTAGGAATTGGTACTAAGAAGGGAATTTGAATTACTATTTCACTTGCAACAACGGTAATTGGGAGTAATGGGGTAATTGTGAATACATTGCAGCAGTTATTTGTTGCCACCACTCGTAAGAAGCTCGCCCACTTGTCGGTGAATCTCACCGCTGAAGCCCCATCCATTTTAATATACACTTCATGGATCTTTGCTAAAGCTTGTCACTATACTCGCCAATAGCCCGAACTATCCCCCAAAGCTAAAAAGAAACATTCACCCTTTTTGTACTTGCCGGTGTTGCCACCACCGCGCTTGTGTTATTGTGTTCATGTTGCAAAGGATAGAGAGATGGAGAGATAGAAATAGTTGAGAGTGAATAAGAAAGAGAGGTTGACAGGAGGGGGGTAGGAAGAGAGGGATGAATTCCATGGAGAAAAGCTAGTTCATGGTGGAAGAGGACTAATAACTTAGCTATTAGTATAATTTAGATCCCAATGGGTTGGCCTAGTGATGCAAGTCTCAATCTTCGGTTGTGAAAATCCATCAAAGCTGAAGCTCGACTCCTCACGTGTGTTACTAATTTGCACTCTAATCATGCTTGGTCCGTGTGGTGGATACAATTTGCACGGATCCGAAGTTTAACCCTCAATATGAATATACGAACATATGAAATAACCCTTTCTCAACAGACTCTCATGGAAAAGAATAAATAATATTAATAATAATAAGAGGAGTTAGACCCAATTAAACATGTAACTCAATATATTGTCTTTCAATCCACTACTTCTACTTTAGCCCCGATAATGGTATGGGCTTGGTTCACGTAGTATGCCCAAGAATTATCAAACTCATTATTTAGAGTATTCTCAATGAATTAACTAAATTTTTATGTAAAATAACTTCTTAAGACTTACTTTATCTAATTTAATTAATAAATTTTTAAATGCTTCTACCATTATATTAGCTTTTTGTGTTCGTGGGCTATGGAAGACCCATCCTCGGTCCAATAAAAGAACCCACGTGTCTTGAATGTCTTGGTGTTTTTTTGGGTTGCTTACCCTTTATCACAATTGTGACGCTATAAACAATAATTTGTGACGTGTGGCCCATTTTTATAGCATGCAAAAATGATTCTTTGGTTTCTTCATGGAGTTAAATGTCTGGTTCTCTCAACATTCGAATACGTGAGAGCATCCACATCAAGTTTTCTAAATCTAATATTTTTTAAAATTTTAACAAAATCTATAAAAAATCTTCTACATCAAACTCTTTATTAAATGTTAAATATAACATTTGTCAAATCTCCTCTTCAAATTTAAAGAGATTAAAAGCAAATGTAAAAATATTATAATATTATTTTATTACATTCTAACACTACTTTTTATTTTTCTCTTTTTTTTTTTTTTTTATTTCTTTCCCTCCAAAGTTTCATCTCCTTATTTTTTACTTTTTTTCCCCTTCCATTTTTTTTCGTCACTCATCTTTTCTCAAATATACAACTACATTAATTGACGTCATCGTTTTTTTTTTCTAATAAATTAAATGCATTCATCAATGAAATCTATTGAATTAAAGATGCAATTGTGCACAAAAAATAATTCCATGTATGTAAACATGAAAGTGAGTTTAAAATAATTTGGTTTCACAATAAAAACAATAATATTTGGTAAAAATAGTAAAATATTTAAAGAGTTTGATATTTGGTAGTGTGACTAGCTATATATAAAAAAGTACACTTTGAAAGTTAAATTTAACT
Organism: Carpinus viminea; assembly: GCA_013348765.1. Taxonomy (NCBI): domain Eukaryota; kingdom Viridiplantae; phylum Streptophyta; class Magnoliopsida; order Fagales; family Betulaceae; genus Carpinus; species Carpinus viminea. The sequence goes on from CP054674.1 coordinate 8,601,472, forward strand.
AAATTTTGCATAACTTGATGCGTATGCTCTAAGGGAATACTTTATCCAATGATTCACCAATTTCTCAATCATGACGTGTCCAACTGTCTCCATATAAGTCATTTGAAGAATGAAACGTCGCATTGAAATCATAGGCAGATAAAATAGAATCAAACCCTAAGTTTTGTCCACAAATTTTGTCACATCCACCCTAATATTGACAAGAGAAAGTTGCATTACAACCTAATGATCAGTACATTGAACCAACAGAAAAAGAAAACAAATTCAGAATAAAAAACTGAAACCACTGGGACATGTTTGTGGAAAGAAGACAGAAGAAAAGATGTTTATCAATAAAAATTACCCACAATATAATCGGAACGTAAGTCGAGTTTGGACACTATACTCGTAATCGAGTGGAACCTAAATACGCTTACGAGTAGCTCTATTCGTTTACGGCTCCAATACGATATAATCAAAGTTGGAGAGGATGCTAATCATGGATGGGCGTGGACTACAGACAGCCTCCAAAGGCTCAACCTTTGACAGAATAAATCCTAAGCTTTGGTTCATGTCCACCATCTCCTTCCCAACCCTTTCCCAATCAAAGCACTGAATGAGAGTACCCAATGCCAATGACATAGTCCGCGTGGCCATGCCGGAGCCAGGGCATGCCCTCCTCCCCGTTCCGAATGTAACGAATTTGAACCTCTCTCTTTCTCCGTCGAATGCTTCAAATCTCTCCGGCTTGAACCTGTTGGGCTCCTCCCACACCTTGGGATCCCTATGAATGCCCCATGCATTCACCAACAAAATCGTCCCTCCTGGTATATGAAATCCCCCCAAACTGCAGTCTTTTGAGGAGAAATGAGGCAACAAAAGTGGCACTACAGGATATAGTCTAAGTGCCTCATTGACGACACAACGAAGATAGGGAAGCTTGGGGAGATCAAGGTCATTTAACAAGCGCCCATGTCCAACCTGGTTGTCAATCTCAGCTCTAGTCTTCTGTAATGCCTCTGGATGATTCAGAAGTAGAGACATTGCCCATTCCATGGTTGTAGATGTTGTATCTGTTCCCGCAACAAACATCATCTGAAACACATTAAATGCTCTATAAATGTTAGAACAAATTTTGAGGTACAAGTTCGTGACACTCTTTTAAAATATTTTATATTTTCCAAATTAAGCTTACTTGTTCACCATTCCTAATCTCTTTAGAAATAAAAATACACTTCATCAGTTTCTCCGCTTCCGCTTTCTTTTCCCTTTCTTATTATTTTTTCCTGTCATATATTTCTACACGCTCCTTGCTTTACTTATGTTAGAAATTGCATCCACTCCTTTAAATTCTTACCAATACATGCATTAAGAAAGAATATTGAGAATGAGAGGTGCTAGATATCTTGTTCTGTAGAGAGGTCAAGACATTCAAGGAATGATACAAGATTCAGATAAGAAGATCATGACTGTCACTAGCTTTTGATTAGTAGAATAAGAACTGAAGATGGTGGAATAGTTCAATTGATCATCAGAAGTAGATCTTCTTAAAGATTATTTAGTAAATTGAGTGGTACGAATTACATAGTTACAGGAAACAAACACTCCTAGAATATTACACTAAATAGTATAATTAGAACTATCATGTGATTACTGAGATCATGTGGGACTTTTCATGAGCATCCAGTTCTGCTACAGTGCTGGAAACTTGCTTTGGGTAAAAAAAAAAAAAAAGATGTAAAAAACATAGTGAAGGCGTACAGAAAGTAGTCAAAACCACCATTACTAAGCAAAAATGGGAAAGATTTATATGATCACTTACCAATACGATGCTTTTTATGACATTATCTGAACAGAGTTCAGGTTCTGATTCATGAAGAGACAAAAGAGTTTCAATCAGATTTCTCTTATTCAAGGAACTGGCTTTGTTTTGCTTAATCTCTTCTATCAAAAGCCTGAGGAATCTGTCTCTCTTCCTCTGCAGCCTGATCATACTCTTCTCCAACCCTTTGTAACCAACCCACCTCAAAACTGGAAAGAAATCACATATATTAATTGACAAGTTTGCAGAGTAATTCTTCTTGAACTCCTTGAGATTTTGCTTTCCCAAATCCATGCTTGCCGCCGCCTCCTCTCCGAGACAGGGCTTGCCAGCAACCATTCTCATCATTATATTGAACATCAAAAGCGACAACAAATACCTTAACTCCAACCTTTGGGGTCCTCTGTTTGAGGCTCTGAATATTTGGCGGAGAAGGGAGTGAACTTCTTCTTGTCGGACGACGGAAGACTTCTGGAGATTCATCTGAGAGAAGATCTCAACGGCCAAGATGCGCCGGAGGTTCCGCCACATGTGGCCATATGGGGCCCAGACGGGAGCAGTCGAGTTGTAAGTGAAATGATCCCCTGCCATTGTGCGGGGGCGATTTGCAAATATTATGTCATTCTTGGTGAAGCATTCTTCCACAAGGGATGGAGAAGATAGTACGAGGATAGACCGGGAACCCAATTTAAGGTAAAGTATTGGGCCGTACTGCAACGACAGGGTGTCCAGCGTTTGGTAGAGCGGTTGTTTAAGGAGCTGGGCATGGCCGATTATCGGCAGAGAAAATGGAGCCGGTGGTAGTTTTTGGTTTTGGGAATTTACAAGTTTGATGATGATGATGAAAAAAACAGAGAGGAAGAAAGCAAGGTATGAGTAGAAGTTTTCCATGGCAAAGCATGCAACAAAGAGATAATCCCATTGCTATCGGCCTTCACCTTTTGAATGTGAGACAGAAAGAGCCGATCGAGCTTATCCTATCGTCATCCATGAAGTCAGATTGCTGTTTGTCGTTATACTCTTTCCATCCACAGGATGCCATTGGAGGATTGATTGCAAGTTTATCATTATGAATCTAAGCACTGGTTTTTGTTTTTGTATTTTAATTATTATTATAAAGATTGATTAGTTTGAATTATTAATTCTTCTCTTAAATTTAATGGAATAGTTTGTCTTTTATGAACAACAAATTGACCATGAGCTTCTTTATCAATTATATATTAACTTTTGAGTATTCAATAACTACCTTCATATTTTATACCAATCCTACGTAAGATTTGAAAAAGACTTATATGTTAGAGAATAGTAACGTGGGCTTGTCCCACATTGGAAAAGCATGAAGTCTTTCTCTCATTTGGCTCCTATATAAGAAGGCCTCTTATGTACAATACATTTACTCAATAAAACAAGATGTACCCTATAGGGCTTTAGTGTGTGGATGTAGGTCTTAAACCGAACCACCTTAAATCTTGTGTCTCTTATTTATTTCTCTCTTGCTCTTTTATATTTCCGCATTATGTTTTCTAATATGGTATCAGAGCTAATAGGCTAACGCCAATTATTGGATTCTGGGTTATCTTTTTTGTTTTTGTTTATTTTGTTATTTATTTTAGTTTGGGTTCTTGTTTCTTTTGTTATTTATTTTAGTCTGGGTTCGTCGAGCACCTTATGCTCACTCTGCCCGTGCTTCTTTCTCTCATCTTCCTCTCTTTTTTATTCCTCTCATGGTTTTGTCTATGATCATCCCATTATATCATACGGCAAAGTCATTTCATTTTTCCATTTTATCTTGGAAATTTTGCTGTTTTGTTGCTGTTTTCGTTGGATTTTTCTAGTCTTGTCTCTTTGAGACATTTCGTCAAACACATTCTACACCCACTGATTTTCTTTCATTTTTCTGTTTTAGTCTCAGAAATTTCCAGATTATTTTGTTGGGTGTTGTACCACTCATTTTCCCTTATCATTTGCTCTTGTTAGATCTAATTTGATATATCCTTCATTGCAGCACATCTGGAAACCAATCCCAGAATGATGCTTGCAAGGTCCCAATCTACCATTATGTGGTAGATCCATCACCAACTCCTTTTTCACAAAACACCCTCTCATTTTTCGTCCCACAAATTCTCTGTGTCATTTTGTCAAACGCATTCACACTAGTAAATTTCCAGAAATTTCGCTCACAAGTTTCTTTTTCTGTTTCACAGTCTCAAAAATTTCTAGAATTTTATTTTGTTGGGTGTTGTACCACTCATTTTTCGCTGTCAGAAACACATTACCCATCACAGTAGTACTCTGTTTGATTTCTCTTCTGCCGTCCCCATCTCAGATCTGCTGCCCAGTGCCAACTTTCATCACCAATGGCAGTCCACCGTCCAGAAAACGGCAGCAATCCAGCTCCATCTCTGCCGCACCACCAATATCTGGCCTCTAGTCTTCCACCGCTCGGATCTTGCTTCGTCATTGTTGATCTACGGCAGACCCACCTCCATCCGGCCTTCACCGACTCACTGAGTCTCGCCCATCACGCCAATGTCGCTTCCGAAGTTGCCAGAGCTACAGGCTTCATCTCACGTAAGCTAGATTTTCAGGGGCTTGTTTTTTGTGGAGAAGAAGAAGAATGTTTGGTAAAGGGTTTGATTTACTCTTATTTAAGTATGCAGTTATTCCTATTCTAGTTTAGGAATATTGTATCCTGATTTAGTTGCTATAGGGATTCTGTTTGGTTACGGGATTAAGGCAATCCTTATCCCAGTTTTTGTAATCTGTGAACAAGATATTCCTTAAAATAAAAAATAAAAATAAAAATAAAAAAGAAGAAAAAAAAAGAAAAAGAAAAAGAAAAGAAAGAGGCCAAAAGATGCCTACCAAAAGAGGCCCAAGTTGCCCATTTTATTTTTTGGCCCTTGGCCCATTATTTATATTTGGCATTTGTGGTATTGTTTTAAACCCATGCCTATTTTAGCCCATAGTTGGCTCATATATTTTGGCCTTTGTGGTATTGTTTAAAACCCAGGCCCGACCTTTGTGGTATTGTTTTTAACCCAGGCCCATTTCAGCCCATTGTTGGCTTTTATATTTGGTCATTGGCCTTTTTATTTGTAATTTGACATTTGTGGTTTTGCCCATGCCCATTTTCGCCCATAGTTGGCTTTCATGTAAGGCCCATAGTTGGCCCATTTCGACCAAAAGTTGCAGATGTTCAAGAGCCACCGACGTTTCCAATTCTGAGGCCATCAATCACCTCCTTCAATGCTGAGGTCAAGAAGCAAACTAAAGCTTTCACAAGTTTCTACCTTGAGTTTGAGGGGGAATGTTAGAGAATAGTAATGTGGGCTTGTCCCACATTGCTTAGTGTTGAGAAATCCCTTGTCACATGCTCACATAAATAAGCCTCACCTAAGGCTTGTCCCACATTGGAAAAGCATAAAGTCTTTCTCTCCTTTGGCTCCTATATAAGAGGCCTCTTATGTATAATACATTCACTCAATAAAACAAGATGTAGCCTATAGGGCTTTAGTGTGTGGATGTAGGTCTTAAACTGAACAACCTTAAATCTTGTGTCTCTTATTTATTTCTCTCTTGCTCTTTTATATTTCCGTATTATGTTTCTAATAATAAACACACTAAACACGTTTGACAGTGAATAGTTGTATTAAAATTAAAATGAACTAAAACATAATTAATGTTTAACAATAAAACAAAAAACTATAATAATAAGTGTAACAACCATCAACTAAAGAAAACAATAATAAAAAACCTTCTCCCTAAAACGGTTCTAGAGAGAGAGGCTCTACCTTTTTTCTAGAATTCCTCTCTTTTCTTATAGACAACACAAAGAAGAATTTCAAGAGGGTCCTCCCCTTTCATGGTAGCAGTGCTCGGTATATTTGCTGTAGACTCATTTGGTCTTCGTTTTCAGTGGGTTGCTTTAGATTTAGTTTGTAGATCTAGATCTAGATCTTTTCAACCTTAGATCTGATCGCCTTCTTCGACCAAGGCGTGCCTTTCGAATGGATGTCTACGATGCCGTGCTCCTCCGCTGCTACTTGTAGGGTTTTTGTTTTTGTTTTTTTTGTCCTTGCCTTCGGGTTGAGGATGAATTTGTTGTCCTAGTCTTTGGGTTGAAGATGAAATAGATCGATATGGGGGCTTAACTCTCATTGCCGAATTTTTAGTTTTTAGTTGTTTTTATTTTTGTTTTTATATTTTGACTATCTATGTCTAGGGTTGGGCATGGGTCGGTTCATGTGAGTTTTTGCCTTTTTGGCCACTCAACCAAGCCCATTAGGTTTGGTGTTTTCCAACCTACAATACTCAGTGAAAACACTAAAACCGCCTGGTATTCTGGTAGGATGAGGCGGGTTGCGTGGGTGGGTTGGTCGGGTATTTTTAGGTGCCATCACTTTTCTCTATTTCAAACGAAAAACCCTAAAACACCCAAAGAAGAAGAAGCAAAAATAGGCCAGAAACTCAAAAATCAATAGATCTACTAGCAGTACAGGAATCAGAAGGCAAGCATGGCTAGGTCAGAGGCTAGTGCCCTAGGAGTAGCGAGAGAGAGAGAGGAACAGCAGAGAGATGAGCAGCAAGGCAATCGACCTGTGAAACAAGACGAAGGCGAGCGTGGCTAGGTCCAAGGCCAATGCTCTGGGAGTGGCAAGAGAGAGAGATGAGTGGCAAGACGCAAGAGTGAGAGTTGAAAGAGTGAGAGTCGAGAGAAGATGGAAACGGCTTATGGGTTAAAAGGAATGAATGAAGGATTAGGGTTTTTTTTAATTTTAAGTGCTTATGGGTGGGGCAAGTACCCGCAGGTAAAACACTCCTATACCCAAAACCTGCCCCACCCCGCATGGGTTGGCTAAAATCCAACTCGAATCATCAAATAAACACTCTAAATCCACATGGTCGGTTCGGATCGGATCGGGACAAGATTGGGCGATTTTGCGGGTTGGACGGGTTTTTGCCCAACTCTATCCATGTCTTAGATCTAATCTATACGAAGTAGATATATTCCTTAAATGTAATTGTATATGGGTTAGTGGAAGCTTGAAATCATTTTTATGACTTTGTAACCTTTATAACTTTTGATTATGATTTTTTAGAACTGTATGCTTAGTGATATAAAAGCTTTATGTTTGTGAAATTTCATCAATGGAAGTTCCATACTTTTCAAAACAACCATCAACTAAAATTTCATCCTGATCAACACTTCAAGGTCTCAGGAATTTAACAATACACTTATAAGCTAAAGATTTACTCTTAAGTGGCACAAAACTCAAAATGAGACATACCATACAACACGACTCAAGCTCTCTATTCCTAAAGTTACCATTTTTTGTCACAATAACCCCACTTTACCTACAAAACTTCTAACACAAGTATTTGGGGTGGGCAAAATATCTGATTATTGCTTATCGACCATCATTGATTGCCTACCGACTGTAATGACTTCTGATTGTTGATAGTTGAAATATAAATTTATACTGACGTTAGTAATTGAACTGAATCAAACAAAAAATGACTTAACCGACTTAACCAAAAATGTAATCGCCAAAGTATGGTAGGGCAAACATCATAGTAAAATTAATCAATTCTTATTTAATTTTATCTATATTAGTGATAATTTGTAATAATTTAAGATAATTAATATGTTATGGGTAAACATGCCCAAGAAACACTTGCTTGCCCTTAAAAAACCAATTGGGTGCAGAAAGAAAAAAAAAAAAAAAAAAATCCCATTCGGGATTTGGCACGTAAAAATAAGCTTGGCCCAAAAACATATTTGGCCTATAAAAGTTAATTGACCCACAATTAACCAAATTAACAAAAATTGTCAAAACTTATACACAAATTTCAGTCAACTTACACAACAATAAATAATAATAATAATAATAATAATAAAAGGTAATTAGCTTTTCACCCCATGAACTACCAAGGTTACCTTAGACCCTCCATAAACCGTCATTTCACTAAAACAACCCCTACCGTTAGTCAAAGGCGTCAAACATGACGATCAACGGGTCACGTGCGCTGCACATGCATTCCTCTGGTTTTCTCTCCCCATTTTGCCCTTTCTTCGATTTTTCTCCCCAACGCCAGCACAAGAAAGACATAATTTTTCTCCCTAGCATAAGCAAAAAACCCGCGAGGCAGCCCATTAAAACAGCAACAAAAGCCTACGAACCCACTAATTGACCCAAAATTGAAATCCAAAACCCAAGGAACAATATAAGAGCAAATCATAAGCCCCAACATAAACCCCAATACGACGACCAACATACTCGGTTGAACGAAACCTTTGCAAGCAATACAAGTAACTTACAAACACTCACAAATCCTAACAAAAGAGGAACAAAAATTCCATTTTCCCAAAACCCAAAGCTCTATGAAGCACCCAAGTAAAATTGAAGCAATAAACAAGAATGGCACACGAATGAGAGAGTAAAAACAGTGCAATACTCATTGAAATAGCGGCAGGACTGAACATGGCTGTCGTTGAGCTTGATCCTGAAGATCTAGGCATTGTTCTCATCAAACTCGAACTTGTTCTTGGATTTTTTTTGTTCTTGGATCCTCTTCCTGGGCTCGGAGTTGGCTTATCGTGCCGAGGCAGAACAATCTATATTTCTTCTTGGACTAGGGCATAACGATCTGTCTTTACTGGGGCTTGTGATAGATTGTGTCGGGACCGGAGCTCGTGGCAGGTCCAAGACTTCTTGTGCTGATACACCGCGATCTTGGCCTTAGCCAAGTCGTCGATGGATTTAGGGAGGGACGGGCTGGTTTTCACCTGTTCACGAGCTTGGCCGCAGCGCACTAGATCCATCACACCATCGAACACCAGAAACCACTACTGTAGCAGCGAGCTCGTTGGAGTCTTGTATTTAAAAAAAAAAACCAAGACGGCGTAGTTTAACAAGTAAGGGCAAAATGGGGAGAGAAAACCAGAAAAATGCACGTACAGGGCATGTGACCGTCACATTTGACACCTTTGACTAATGGTAGGAGGTCGTTGGTAGTGAAATGGCAGTTCATGGGGGGTCTATGGTAACCTTGGTAGTTCATGGGGGCAAATGGAGAGAAAATAGTAGTTCATGGGAGGTAAAGCTAATTTCTCCCCCCAAAAAAAAAAGAACATCTTCATAGGAGTAGCAACTGAAAAAGTACAATTTTTTACTTTAGGCTCTGTTTACTTCGACGTAAAATGGTTTTCAGAAATAATTTTTACATTTTACGATGTTTACTACGACGTAAAATAGTAAACGACATAAAATAGTGGTCAACAAAAAATATTTTTCTTTTGACAAAAAATTATTCTTTAATTTTCAAAAAATGGTTTACGATTTTAAAAACCTTAAACCATTTTCTAACTTTGAGCTCATTCCTAGGGGTGGGTAGAACCTGCCCGATCCGACCAACCCGATCCGCCTCGCCCCGATCCAGGCAGATTTAGAAGGAGTTTTTGGCTTATTCGGGTATAATTTTGTCCACACCGGGTGGTGCGGGTCGGGTCGGTATATGAATTTATTTTCTACGGGTACCTGACCTGCCCCGATCTGATCTGCCTAAGTATATAAACTAAAAAAAACCCTAACCTAATTTCCTAACTCTCCATTTCTTTTGCACCATTCTCCTTCTCTTTCTCCCTCTCTTCGTTTCTCCTCTCTCTCTCTGGTGTACTATCTCCCTCTCTTGCTCTCTCTCATGCCCTAGATTCCTAAGTTCCTAACCCTCACTCCCTCTTCTGTTTTTTCACTTAGCCATATACCCATTCTCCCCTGAAGCTCGTGCCTCTTCACTTTCTCGCTCGACCATGACCAAAGCTCGTGCCTTTGATTTTTCGATCTGAATTCAAGCTTCTTGATGGCAAGTAGGAACAGACTGTGATTTTCAAAAGGTACAGAGATGCATTGAAGAGCATTAGGATGGAGGCTCATGTAAATTTTTTAGTTGTTTTTTTCTTTGGTGTGGTTTGGCTTCTGGGTATGTGAAAGTAATAATCTTGTCTCTTTGTTTGTTTCTTGGAGTCAACTGAGACTAACACCCGACCCGCCCAACCAACCCGATCAACGCTAAACCCGATCTGTCCTACCCAAATACCCAACAGGTTTCCCTATTTTTACTATTCATTACGAGTTGGAATTGTCCAAACCCAATGGGCACTGGTCGGGTGGCTGAAAGGGCCGAAATCCGCCCGAACCAACCCATGCCCAGCCCTACTCATTCCCAAATCAGATACACAGTGTGTTTCCCTCGTTGGTAACGCGTATACCCAAGTTAACAATGGTGAATCTTTTCGATAACTTGTTCTCTAGTGTGATTCCAAGAGAGAATGGAAATCTCTTAAGGTGGCGAATAACTCATTCAACAGTGCGATTCCGATAGAGATCAAGCAATGTAGCTCATTGCGCCGTCTCCATTTTGAAGGAAACCATTTTGTGGGAATGATTCTAGATTTTCTCGGTGATATGAGGGGTTTGTAGCTATTGTCCCTGGTAGAAACTAGGTTGGTTCCATTGAATTTTCACTATCTTTGGTGCTTGAGACCTTGGGCCTGAGAGCCAACAGCGATGCGATTCCGATAGAGATCAAGCAATGTAGCTCACTGTGCCGTCTCCATTTCGAAGGAAACCATTTTGTGGGAACAATTCTAGATTTTCTTGGTGATATGAGGGGTTTATAGCTGTTATCCCTGGTAGAAACTGGGTTGGTTCCAATGAATTTTCACTATCTTTCGATGCTTGAGACCTGGGCCTAAAAGCCAACAGGTTGAATGGGAGTCTTCTAGAGAAACTAATGGGATTGAGCAATTTGACCACAATGGACCTCAGCGGACAGTAGGAACGATTTTTTTGGTGAAATTCCTACGAGCATTGGAAATTTAAGTAGGCTAATGGTCCTAAATCTAAGCAGTAATGGTTTTTCCGGGAAGGTTCCAACGAGCTTGGGAAATCTCTTCAAATGGTATACACAGGCATGGAAGTGGTAAAAAACCACGTGTTTAGGTTTTCGTTTGAGGTTAACGATTCAAATTGATAGATGGGTCAAAATCGAAAGCAATTGAAGTTTAGAGGTTCAAAGTGAGATATTTGAAAGTTTGGGAGTTTGTCAAATCAAGTGGAAGTTCATGAGTCTTTAGTAAAATTTTTCTTAAAAAAAATAATAAATAAAAATTGATTTTTCATATCCATGGTAAACGCCGTAAAATGTTTTCGATAAAAAACATTTTCAAGAAAAATGACTTCCTTAAAAATAATTTTCAACAAAAACGATTTCGCGTCGAAGCTTATTTTTTCATATAAATTCTAACGTATTCTCTATTATACTTTTTTTTTTTTTTTAAGAAAGAGTGTGAGAGAAAGAAGAGGAGACTAAGCATACTGAAAATTAAAGTCTACAAGCATACCGAAAACTATGGAAAAGCCACATAGAAATGGCTGATTTACGTGGCAACTATTTTTAGCATATAGTGCCCAAAAAAAAAAACTATTTTGAGCATTGGCATGTCCCAATGCGCTGCAAGCACAGTGGAAAGGAAGATTGCCATTCTTATATGATTTGACTGGTTTGAGAATATCTGAGCTTTGTTTGATTCTTTTGATCAGGCTGAGGACTGAGGATGGCAATGGCAGGATAGGGTCTTCGGAATCTCACGGCCTCTGACTCTCTGAGCCTTCTGGGTCTTATTTCAACGGTCAAACTAGCTTCAATTTTGCTTCTCGCGCATTTCCAGTAACTTGTTCATCATTTTTTTTTTTTTTTTATATTTAAGAATTCAAAGTATTTTTTTGCTTTTTTCTTCTTTATATAAAAAGAGCGCATATGAAATGTTTGATATGGAGAGACCATTTTACCCCTCAAATTCTTCTCCTTCTAAAGAAACAGTTAAAGATTGCTATGCTGTTTTTGTCTTTTCCTTCCTTTCTTTTTCTCTCTTTTCTTCTCCACTACCGACAGCCTCTCTTTTTGTTTGATATTAAAATACCTTTTTGCCCCTCAAATTCTTCTCATTCTAAAGAAACAGTTGAGGATTGCTTTGGTGTTTTTGTCTTTTCCTTCCTTCCTTTTTCTTCTACACTACTTTACAATTTCCTATATTTCATCCCTCCCAATCCATTTCTCATTTCTCAGCCGCTTCACACACACGGCGAGAGAAAGAGAAAGAGAAGAAGTGGCAGTCTGGGTAAGTATTCATCAAAAATAAAATTGATTTATTTTTTTATAGTGTTTGTTTATGTGCTTGATGATTTCCTTCGTGGGTTTCGTATGGATTTTTGACAATTTTTTTTTGGTGGATTTTGTGGGTTGAGCAGGAGAAAAGAAAAAAAGGGAAAAGACCCCATTTGTTTCTGCTGGTATGCAACGAGTTAGAGAGTAACATAGTGATTGTGAGGGATAGACAGAGCGATCGTGTGAGGAAAAGAGCCAGAGAGGTCAGATTTTGAAGCAGGTCGTTCCAGCTGGGGGCTGAGCAGCGTCGTCGGTGGTAGAGAGTGGCGAATGGTGGAATGGACCAATCTGGCTTATATACTGTTTTCTTACTGATTGTTGAAGCCGATTTCAGGGCTCTTCTTCAGGGAAATGAAGAAAATGACTAAGAGATTTGATTGGAATCTGGTATGAAAAAATAGAATCCTTGGTATTTATTTCTCTGATCAGTATATTGTCATTTTCCATGTCATTTTCGAGATTCTCTTCCTCTGTTTTTCCGCATTGAAGAGAGATTCTTCAAAGGCCAAATTCTTCTTCTTTGCAGTTGACTCTTGAATGAAGTTGGGTATTTGATCTTGCATGTTCTTAATCGATTGGGAGTGCTATGTTTTTTGTGAATTTCGTCTTCATGTCAGTTCAGCTGTGTGTATGTGAATTTGGTTTATAGTGCTTTTGGGAATGCTTTGCTCGAATGGCTTTGGGATGAATTTTAATGGGTTGATATTGTTGGGATTTTCTTTGGGTATTGCGATTTCGGTCGAATTCAATACCAGATGTTGCTGTCCATGTTGCTGTTTTTATTGTCTTTCGTTTTTTTCGTTTTTTGTTTTTTTTTTGTTTTTCGTCATTTCTTGCTTCTTTGTTTTGGATTACTTCCCTATAATTATTTCTTGATTGTGTTTCTTCTTTGTAATTTCTTAGTTTTATTTCTAATCCTTTGCTTTAATTTTTCAAATAAAATTGAAATTTATTCTTATATTTATAAAGTAGTTGTCATTTCTCTCATTCATAATCACATTAAATGTAAGCTTATCTACATGTGTACTAATTTTTGTTTTCCCTTTTTCTTCTCAGGTGATAGTCATGCATAAGTGTGCAAATGCTGGGTTTCGGTTTTGTTTTCTGTGCTTTCAGTTTCACTATTTCACTGTGTACATACTAAAGCGAGAAGAGGACGTCTCTGACTCTATTACTGACGTCAGTTTTTTAGCTAATATTTTGTTCTATTTGTTTTGAGTCATATTGATCTTTTACCTTTTGCCATTTTAATCTCAGTAATAATATTTATCTCCAATTATAGTGATAAATAGTTTGATTTTTGTAAGTTTTTTCTCCATATAGTTCTCTGAAAATCTTATTACTTTGTCATGTTTATACATAGGAAGTCACCCTTCTTCAAACAACATGTGAAACTCCCAATTATGACACACCTGAGGTAATTATAAGACTAACTTCTAACTTGACTTTGACATTAGCTAATATATATTTCTTATTGCATGCTTATCTATCAACTATTTTCATTTTTTGCTTTAGATTCTGAATCACAACGATTATGATGCTACTGTTTCATGTTCTGCTGGCTGGTTATCTCCCATTTGATGAGTTTCATCTTACCATGCCATATAATAAGACACGTACTACTATAATAAAGACTATTTTAATGATTCTCTTTGAGCACACTGACATTGGAATCTAGAAGCTCGGGTCATCAGTTAAAAAGGGTCATCTATTTTCAATCCTTTTGTTGTGGCTTTGTTGGTGGTTTTGGATAGTATTCAAGGGGGATATATCCAACTTCAAGCTTATCCCAAGAATTATATCAGTTGGGATGATATGAAAGTCAATGTGCATAAGGCTCATACATATTACTAATAATGATATTACATATAGAAATTTAAGCAACAATCATCTTCATGATCCTCAACCAACACAATTTGACAACCTCACCAACATATTAATTATGTAAGTTTTTTAGCTAATATTTGGTTCTATTCGTTTCAAGTAGTATTAAGATTTCACCTTTTGCCATTTTAATCTCAGTAATAATATTTATCTCCAATTATAGTGATAAATAGTTTCATTTTTGTAAGTTTTTTCTCCATATACTCCTCTGAAAATCTTATTACTTTGTAATGTTTATAGATAGGGAGTCACTCTTCTTCAAACAACATCTGAAACTCCCAATTATGCGAGGTAATTATAAGACTAACTTCTAACTTCACTTTGACATTAGCTAATATATATATTTCTTATTGCATGCCTATCTATCAACTATTTTCATTTTTTGCTTTACATTTTGAATCACAATAATTATGATGCTACTGTTTTATGTTCTGCTGGGGTCGATCATTAGTAAAAATGGGTCATCTATTTTCAATGCTTTTGTTGTGGCTTTGTTGGTGGTTTTGGAAAATTGCTTATGAAAGTGGTCCAACGAATCCATCTGAGCACAGATCCACTCTTCGAATAGCAAGCAACAATAGAATAGCAGCTCAACCCGATCCGTTCAAAATGGGTACATATCAACTAATTTCGGGGGCCTTCCTTCAGGCAGGGTAAGGTCTGCACAGCTGATTAGAACATTTCTGGATGAAATTTTTATGTTTTCCTTTCTGGGTTTGCATTTGTGTTATTAAATTTCCATTTTCCTAGCGGGCTCACTTCTCATGTACCTTTTAACAAATTTTATTTCCTATTTGAGCTTTGAAGACGGTAGAGATGCTGGTTATTGTATGTTTTACTTTCTTGGGTGCGTGCTCAAATGTTGTTGGCTTCCCGCTTCCTTTTAAGTGTCTACTTAATGATTTTCATTTTCACAGCTCGTATTAGTGTCGTCTCTGAGAGAGGAAGTTGGAGAGCATGAAGCTTTTCTGTGTAAGATGAGCTTGTAGGTTCTCTCCTGTCCTCTTGAGTTGGTTCCTTATTTTCTTTAACTTCTTAGATTTTACATTTGAATTAAGTTTTAATTAGTCCGTATTTGTTTTTGCGGATTTTATTAGTTTTTTTGTGTATTAAATGAATTTGTTTTAGTTCTATTGTAGTTGTCCATTTGTTTTATATTTGTTAATTTAGTGTGTAACGGTCATCATGTTTCTTTGCTATATAATTTGTCCGCATAATTCAAAAGTATCGTCTGATAGACTTGATTGCTCAATTTAAAATTTGAACCTCGTAATTTTATGTAGTTCCATAAGTATAAGGTCGTTTTTCCTAAGACGTCATCGAATATTATGTAGGAGAGCTGAAAGATGGAAAGGGCCACACTGGATTTAAGATTTCATCACCCGGGATCAACACAATCAGAGGAATCAGCTCTAGATTTGGAAAGGAACTACTGCATTCATCCTAATCTACCTTTGTCATGTCCATTACCACCTTCAACCCTTTGTGTCAGGTGCTCAGCATTCCGAGAGTAGTGCTGCCTACTCCTGGTGTACTTCAAGTTGATTAAATGATGCGGCGGAAGATACGGCAAACTACTTTGGAAACCTTCAGAAGGGGGAGCTGCCTGAAACTTTGGGGCAGTTGCCAACAGGGCAAGCAAGCTACCACTTTGCTTGAGCTGATGACCATTAGAGCATTTCAGTGCAAGATCTTGCACCGAGTCAGTCTTGGCACTGCAACTGGATTTCAAATTCGAAATGGTGGACTGAGATATATTCCTGCTATTCGTGTCCTTGTTGCTGGTAAAGTTCACAACCAATGGCTCAACCACGTCCAATGTCTACCTGCTGTCCTTGAGGTGGAGAAGTTTGGTACTTCTGGCTTTGCTTTGGGTTTTTACATGTCTTTATATGATCTCGTTGTATGTTTTTTGAATAAAGATTTAAACAAAACTACATTATGCTCAACCCCTTCAGAAGTCCAAATCTTCCTTTCTCTGCCATGATCATATTAGAAAGGCTAGACAAAAGGCTCTGGATCCAGACTGTTAAGACCTTGGTTAGGAAGCTTTGTAGTGAGGGGAAAGTGGGCATAGCAGCATTGTTCTTTTATAGATTATTACATAAGGACCGTAATGTGGATCGTCTGACTTTCGCAGAATTCGACATCAGAGAGTTTAATGTGTAATTGATCAAATACCAGTTCAGATATTCCAACTTTTTTTTATCATTATTTACTCAGTTTTGGTTGGCCATTTTCAGAATCAACCTACAAATTATTTTCATCTCATTTTTCCCGTACAGAGAACCAGGCACGTGCCTTGCACGTGCCCCCTAACTAGTATATTAAAATACACCATAATCCCTAACTAGTATATTAAAATACACCATAATTCTTAATCATTTTCTATATCATTAAATTATTATTATTTTTTTAATTTTATTCTTTTAATTTATCAAATAAACTTTCTTTCGTCATCATCTTCTTCTTCCCATAGCCATCTTTCCCACACCGACACATGACTTTGGACACTGAGTCGCTGTCCACGCATCCTCTAAGCGCCTCCATAGACTTCGTCAGTCAAAGAAAATTAACAATCAACGATCATGTGACTTATAGTTGTATGTGTCATTTTAAATTTTTTTCTTTCACTTTTGTTCTCATTTCTCATTTGTTGGATTAGGGATTAGGAGGGTATAAACATCATTTTACTTATCTGAAGTGAAGGCAAAAATGAAAGGAAAAAAAATTAAAATGTTACATGCAAGTCACATGATCGTTAACCGTTAATTTTAACTCCTTTGACTAATATAAGGGGGAAAGTGTCATAAGATGGTAATTTGACGTGGTCAAATAGTTGATAATTCATGAAAAAAGTGTCAAGATGTTATAGTTTATGGGGGTAAAAGGTAATTACCCCATCATGTTGTATCACATTATTTTGTGATAACTTTTTTTTTTTTTTCAGGAATGAGAAGTGCTAGAGATCTAAATAAATAAACCCAGAAAAATTCTCAAACTGATGTGGCAAAAGTTTTTAAATTAAAAAAAAGAGAGGTGCTAGAGATCCAAACAAATGAACCCAGAAAGATTTCCAAATTGATGTGGCAAGGGTTTTTAAATTTTTTTTTTTTAAAATGTAATTCTCTTTCCTTTGTTTGCAACTCACAGTTTGCCATGTCAATTGGAAATTTTTTCGAATTTATTTGTTTGGCTCTCTGTCACTTCTTTTTAAAACATACAATTCTTTCTCCTTTATTTGCTACTTATGATTTGCCACATCAATTTAAAAAAATTTCTAAATTCATTTGTTTGGCTCTCAATCACTTTTCTTTAGAAATTGGTACTAAGAAGTGCATTTGAATTACTATTTCACTTGCAACAACGGTAATTGGGGGTAATGAGGGTAATTGTGTGCACATTGCGGCAGTTATTTGTCGCCACCACTCGTAAGAAGCTTGCCACTTGTCGGTGAAGCTCACCAATGAAGCCCCATCCATTTTAATATACACTTCATGGCTCTTTACTAAAGCTTGTCACTATACTCGCCGATAGCTCGAACTGTCACACAAAGCTAACGAAAAAAAAAAAAAAAAAAAAAAAAACTCAACCCTTTTTGTACTTGCTGGTGTTGCCACCACCGCGCTTGTGTTATTGTGCTCATATTGCAAAGGAGAGAGAGATGAAGAGATAGAAATAGTTGAGAGTGAATAAGAAAGAGAAGTTGCCAGGAGGGGGGTAGGAAGAGAGGGATGAATTCCATGGAGAAAAGCTAGTTTATGGTGGAAGAGGACTAATAACTTAGTTATTAGTATAATTTAGATCCCAATGGGTTGGCCTAGTGATGCAAGGCTCAATCTTCGGTTGTGAAAATCCATCAAAGCTGAAGTTCGACTCCTCATGTGTGTTACTAATTTGCACTCTAATCATGCTTGGTCCGTGTGGTGGACACAATTTGCACGGATCCAAAGTTTAACCCTCAATATGAATATACGAACAAATGAAATAGCCTCTCCTGAAGGGATTCTTGTGGAAAAGAATAAATAAATAAATAATAATAAATAAGAGGAGTTAAACCCAATTAAACATATAACTCAATATATTGTCTTTCAATCCATTACTTCTACTTTAGCCCTAGTAATGGTATGGGCTTGGTCCATGTGGTATGTTTAAGAATTATTGAACTCTTTATTTAGAGCATTCCCAATGAATGAACTAAATTTTTATACAAAATGACTTTTCAAAACTTACTTTATCTAGTTTAGTTAATAAATTTTTGAATGCTTCTTACATCGGATTAGCCATGTTGTGGGCTATGGAAGACCCATCCTTGGTCCAATGAAAGAACCCCACGTGTCTCGAATGTCTTGGTGTTTTTTTGGTTGCTTCCCCTTTATCCCAATTGTGACGCTATAAACAATAAATTGTGACGTATGGCCAATTTTTGTAGCATGCAAAAACGATTCTTTGGTTTCTTCATGGAGTTAAATGTCTGGTTCTCCCAACATTCACCAAAGTCTTAATCATGACGATTCCAATTGTCTCCATATAAGTCATTTGAAGAATGAAACGTCGCATTGAAATCATAGGCAGATAAAATAGAATCAAACCCTAAATTTTGTCCACAAATTTTGTCACATCCATCCTAATATTGACAAGAGAAAGTTGCATTACAACCTCATGATCAGTACATTGAACCAACAGAAAAAGAAAACAAATACAGAATAAAAAAAAACCGAAACAACTGGGGCCTGCTGGGGAAAGAAGACAGAAGAAAAGATGTTTATCAATAAAACTTACCCACAATATAATCGTAACGTTAAACAAGTCGAGTTCAGACACTATACTCGTAATCAAGTGAAACCTAAATACGCTTACGAGTAGCTTTATTTGTTTACGGCTCCGGTACGATATAATCAAAGTTGGGAGAGGATGCTAATCATGGATGGGCGTGGACTACAGACAGCCTCCAAAGGCTCAACCTTTGACAGAAGAAATCCGAAGCTTTGGCTCATGTCCACCATCTCCTTCCCAACCCTTTCCCAATCAAAGCACTGAATGAGAGTACCCAATGCCAATGACATTGTCCGCATGGCCATGCCGGCGCCGGGGCATGCCCTCCTCCCCGTTCCGAACGTAACGAATTTGAACCTCTCTCTTTCTCCGTCGAATGCTTCAAATCTCTCAGGCTTGAACCTGTCGGGCTCCTCCCACACCTTGGGATCCCTATGAATGCCCCATGCATTCACCAACAAAATCGTCCCTCCTGGTATATGAAATCCCCCCAGAGTGCAGTCTTTTGAGGAGAAATGAGGCAACAAAAGTGGCACTGCAGGATATAGTCTAAGTGCCTCATTGACGACACAACGAAGATAGGGAAGCTTGGGGAGATCAAGGTCATTTAGCAAGCGCCCATGTCCAACCTGGTTGTCAATCTCAGCTCTAACCTTCTGCAATGCCTCGGGATGATTCAGAAGTAGTGACATTGCCCATTCCATGGTTGTTGATGTTGTATCTGTTCCCGCAACAAACATCGTCTGAAACATATTAAATGCTTTATAAATGTTAGAATAAATTTTGAGGTACAAGTTCAAGACACTCTTTTAAAATATTTTATATTTTCTAAATAAAGATTACTTGTTCACCATTCCTAAGCTCTTTAGAAATAAATATACGCTTCATCAGTCTCTCTCCGCTTCCGCTCTCTTTTCCCTTTCTTATTATTTTTTCCTGTACGTCATATATTTCTACACACTCCTTGCTTTATTTATGTTAGAAATTACATCCACTCCTTTAAATTCTTACCAATACATGCATTAAGAAAGAATATTGAGAATGAGAGGTGCAAGATATCTTGTTCTGTACAGATGTCAATACATTCAAGGAATAATACGAGATTCAAATAAAAAGATCATGAAGAGCAACTGTCACTAGCTTAATTTTGATTAGTAGAATAAGAACTGAAGATGGTGGAATAGTTCAATTGAGCATCAGAAGTAGATCTTCTTAAAGATTATTTAGTAAATTGAGTGGTACGAATTGAATTACATAGTTACAGGAAACAAACACTCCTAGAATATTACACCAAATAGTATAATTAGAAGTATCATGTAATTGCTGAGATCATGTGGGACTTTTCATGAGCATCCGTTCTGCTACAGAGCTTGATGGTTACTTTGGGTAAAAAAAAAATGATGGAAAAAACACAGTGAAGGCGTACAGAAAGTAGTCAAAACCACCATTACTAAGCAAAAATGGGTAAGATTTATATGATCTCTTACCAATAGGATGCTTTTTATGACATCATCTGAACAGAGTTCAGGTTCTGATTCATGAAGAGACAAAAGAGTTTCAATCAGATTTCTCTTATTCAAGGAACTGGCTTTGTTTTGCTTAATCTCTTCTATCAAAAGCCTGAAGAATCTGTCTCTTTTCCTCTGCAGCCTGATCATACTCTTCTCCAACCCTTTGTAACCAACCCACCTCAAAACTGGAAAGAAATCACATATATTAATTGACAAGTTTGCAGCGTAATTCTCCTTGAACTCCTTGAGATTTTGCTTTCCCAAATCCACGCTTGCCGCTGCCTCCTCTCCGACACAGGGCTTGCCAGCAACCATTCTCATCATTATATTGAACATCAAAAGCGAGAACAAATGCCTTAACTCCAACCTTTGCGGTCCTCTGTTTGAGGCTCTGAATATTTGGCGGAGAAGGGAGTGAACTTCTTCTTGTCGGACGACGGAAGACTTCTGGAGATTCATCTGAGAGAAGATCTCAACGGCCAAGATGCGCCGGAGGTTCCGCCACATGTGGCCATATGGGGCCCAGACGGGAGCAGTCGAGTTGTAAGTGAAATGATCCCCTGCCATTGTGCGGGGGCGATTTGCAAATATTACGTCATTCTTGGTGAAGCATTCTTCCACAAGGGATGGAGAAGATAGTACGAGGATAGACCGGGAACCCAATTTAAAGTAAAGTATTGGGCCGTACTGCAACGACAGGGTGTCCAGCGTTTGGTAGAGCGATTGTTTAAGGAGCTGGGCATGGCCGATTATCGGCAGAGAAAATGGAGTCGGTGGTAGTTTTTGCTTGTGGGAATTTACAAGTTTGATGATGATGATGAAAAAAACAGAGAGGAAGAAAGCAAGGTAAGAGTAGAAGTTTTCCATGGCAAAGCATGCAACAAAGAGATAATCCCATTGCCATCGGCCATCACCTTTTAAATGTGAGACAGAAAGAGCCGTCGGGCTTATCCAATCGTCATCCATGAAGTCAGATTGCTCTTTGTCGTTATACTCTTTCCATGACCCTCCATATGCATGGAATGATGGAAAGCCATTAGTCGTCGTCGGCGAACATCCTCACTGAGTCACTGGACTAAACTTTCTAAACAAAACTAAACGGAACAATTTTCAATTCTACGTCATCCGCCGGATACCATTGGAGGATTAATTCCAAGTTACCATTATGAATCATTGAATCTAAGTATTGGTTTTATTTATTTATTTATTATTATAAAGAATGATTAGTTTGAATTATTAATTCTTCTCTTAAATTTAATGGAATATTTTGTCTTTTATGAACAACAAATTCACCACGAGCTTCTTTATCAATTATATATTAATTTTTGAGTATTGAATATCTACCTTCATATTTTATACCATTCCTACGTAAGATTTGAAAAAGACTTATAAACACACCAAATATGTTTGACCGTGAATAGTTGTATTAAAATTAAAATAAACTAAAACATAATTAATGTTTAAAACAATAAAACAAAAAACCATAATAATAAGTGTAACAACCATCAACTAAAATTTCATCCTGATCAACACTTCAAGGTTTCAAGAATTTAACAACACAGAGCATCTCCAACAAGGGCTTCTACTTTAGCTATCCAAAATACCATTTTTTTAGTTTAGCTACTACTTTTTTACAATGAGTTCCAGCAGACTCACTATTTTATAATACATTTTAGTTGAATGGAGAAGACGACGAGCGAGAGAGAGAGAGAGAGAGAGGGGGGGAGAGAAAAAATAGTAAAAAATTGTTAGACAATGCTGGTGAGACTTTTATATTTGAAAGTCTACTGTAGCATCTGCAAGGAAAACCTTCAAACTAACCCATCTACTGGAGGACGAAAACGTTTACATTTAGCCAAATAGTTAAAGTGAAGCATCTGTTGGAGATGCTCTTATAAAGCTAAAGATTTACTCTAAAGCCACACAAAACTTGAAATGGGACGTACCATACAACATGACTCAAGCTCTCTATTCCTAAAGTTACCATTTTCCGTCACAATAATCCAACTTTACCTACAAAACTTCTAACACAAGTATCTCGGGGTGGGCAAAATATCTAATTATTGCTTATTGACTGTCATTGATTGCCTACCGACTGTAATGACTTCCGATTGTCGGTAGTCGAAATAAAAATTTATACCGACATTATTAGTTGAACTAAATTGAACAAAAAATGACTTAGCCGACTTAACCGAAAATGTAATCGCCAAAGTATGGTGGAGCAACATCCTAGCAATATTAATTAATTCTTATTTAATTTTATCTATATTAGTGATAATTTGTAATAATTTAAGATAATGGATATGTTAAGGGTAAACATGCCCAATAAACACTTGCTTGCCCTTAAAAAACCATTTGGAAGAAGAAAAAAACAAACAATTCATTTGGGATTTGGCACATAAAAATAAGCTTGGCCCAAAAACATATTTGGCTCATAAAAGTTAACCTACTGATAATTAACCGAATGAACAAAAATTGTCAAAACTTATACACAAATTTCAGTCAACTTACACAACAACAAAAAAGATAAAAAGAACATCTCTAGGAGAAGTAGACAAAATAGTAACTAAAAAAGTACAAATTTTTACTTTAGTTTTTTCATACAAATTTTAATATATTCTCTATTATACTCTTTATTTTTTTAAAATATTATTTTTTGTGAAAAAGAGTGTGGAAGAAAAAAGAGGAGACCGAGCATACTGAAAATTAAAAGGGGAAACTTCAAAAACCCCCTCAATCTTATAACCTTTTACACAAACAATCCAAGAACAAAAAAAATTTCTCATTTACCTTTCATGATCTTTCATTTCCTCTCACTTTAGACCCTTAAAGGTTTAAAATAACGTTATTTTGATGCCAAAAAATGACGTTGTTTTGGGACTCAAAATAGTGAATTTAGGAGTTCAAAGTGAGAGAAAACAAAAAATCAAAGAGATAAGTGAAAGAAATTTTAATTCATAAATTTTTTGTATAAAAGACTGAAAAATTAGGAGACTTTTTTAAGTTTTCCCGAGTTAAAAACTACGAGCATACTGAAAACTATGGAAAAGCCACATATAAATGGCTGATTTACGGTGACAAGTGACAACTGTTTTTAGCATATTGTGCCAAAAAAGAGAAACTAGTTTTGAGCATTGGCATGTCCCAATGCGTTGCATGCACAGTGGAAAGGAAGATTGCCTTTCTTATATGATTTGACTGGTTTGAGAATATCTGAGCTTTTTTGATTCTTTTGGATCAGGCTGAGGACCGATGACTGAGGAGGATGGCAATGGCAGGATAGGGTCTTCGGAATCTCACGGCCTCTGAGCCTTCTGGGTTTATTTCGACGGTCAAACTAGCTTCGATTTTGCTTCTCGATGCACCAGCCTTTAGCCATTCTTCCTATCATTTATATTCCCTACATTGTGAAAAATAATCTCTCTCTCTCTCTCTGAGCTTTAATTGTTAGATTTTAATATCATGTTAAATTATTCGTTTTTTTCAAAATTTGAGGTTATTTTCCTAGATAGCTAATTTTGAAAGAAATATGTGACATACATGATGTTAAGAATATAGTGTTAGCTTGTGTACTAAGAACTAGAACACAATAATAATAATCCATAAAATTTGAAATATATGATATAAGCCATACACAGGCCCGGCTCAAGGGCTAGGCAACTGCCTAGAGCCCTCAAGTGATAAGGCCTAAATATTTTTTTAATAAGGCCCCAAAAATTTTTTAAATAAGGCCTCAAAATTTTTTTTGATAAGACCCAAAATAATTTTAATTTTATTTTAACTTAAGGCCTAATTTTTTTTAAATAAGGCCCAAATCTTTTTCCCATAAAAACTTAAGGCCTTAAAATAAGGCCCCAATATAATAAGTTCATAGTAAAATAATACCAATTTATCCAAAAAAAAAAAAACAAATAATAAGCCCCCCCCTTTTTTTTTGGTCTTTTTCCCTCATACTAATCTATAAAAAAGTAAAAAGAGTCATTCTTTCTCTCTCCTCTATTTGAGTGTCGGCAAAGTCCATTTTTCCCATTTAAGCTCTCTCTCTCTCTCTCCTACTTCTTCTTCCTTTTTTCTCTTCTTTTTTCCTCTCCGATATAGAATGCTTAGAAGTAAGAATCCAATGTCCACCGTTGACAATAAAGATTCATTTATCATTAACATCCATGTCAATTTTTAGCTCAATCAGACCAAAAACGCTCATCGATCGGAAGTGTTTTCTTTGGTGAGTTTTGACAATTTTCAATTCAATCCTTGCCGATTTTTGACAATTTTTTTGGTGAGTTTGTTTGAAACTAAGAACCCTAAACATATACCCACAAGATACATTAATATAGATTTATTACTGTAAGAATTAGAAGTTACAGGAAGATACATTGAGAACTCTAAATATAATAATATTAAAAATATATATTATTTAATTAATTTTTTTAATTAATATTTAAATATTAAAAAAATAAGGCCTCACTTAAAAGTTTCGCTTAAGGCCCTAAAAAGCATTGAACCGGCCCTGGCCATACATTAATGCAATTGAACAGAGCATGTTATAAAGAATAATTGGTAATAATAGTCGGATCTTTCTTTCCTTCTTTTTAGCCTGATCCCGTCAATAAGGTAGACAACTTTGAGCAATTTAGGGCTTTTTTAAGTTAGAAATTTTGAAGGGTTATTTTTAGATAAATGCTAGGGTTAGCTTCACCAATATTTTCTTTTATTTAATCCATTTTATTTTACAAATCAACCATTTATATATATATTTTTTATATTTAACCCATTTGATTTGATTTTTTTTTTTTTTTGGCAAAGCCAACCCTAGTGTGAAATGGACAACTTATTATGTCTATTTATACCTGTAGCTTGTCACTATCCACTGTCACCAACCATTTTTCCTCAACTGGTTCTTCACCAACAATTAACTCACACTTACATCATATTGTAATTTAGAAACATGTTTGAAATTGTTTTGAAAAATAAAATTTTTAGAGTAAAAAATACATTTATAAAAAAAAAAAAAGAAGTCTTCATTTTTTTAACTGTTTCTTTTTAAAAGAGTGTTTCAAAATGTTTAAAGTAAAAAAAGTTATAATAAAAAAATAAAAATAAAAAACCCCAAGAGACAAACTTTGTTTGGGAAATGACTCAATTCTTTTTCGGTCTATTCCCCATCCTTCTAATTTTTAAAATTATCATTAAAAACAATTGAAAATAATGCATATCATGTCAAAAATTATCATTGAAAACACTTGAAAAGAATGTATATCATGTCACTTTTTGTTTGACACAAATTTCTAAGTTCTAAAATTATTTTTTTAACTCCTTAGCACAAATCTTAATCATGATCTAACAAAAATCCATGCATTCTACTTTAGGACCTAACCTTTACGTAGAAAAACTAATTAAATCTTTATCATTATAAAATCATAAACAAGAGAAATGATTCACATTAATATTTTTAACATATTTACTATTAAATTTATGTAGAGTTTATAAATCTAATGATTGATTTATAAGATGAAATAAAAAAAATATTGACGTAAATCATTTTCAAGAAACAAAGCCTGCATAGAAATTTCTCAAACAAATTTCAAGACTCTAATGATCCCTCAATAACATTTGATTTATTTATATATCCAACATATTTTTACAAATTAAAACCAGCAATTCCTGAAAGTCCAACTTCAGAAAATATTCTAATATATAAGGGAGAGAGATTAAAAAATGTCAAAAATGCATTGCATTTAAAGATGCATATAGCATTAAATCATTTAAAATTTTTGAATGCCGTGTCAATAAAATAAAAAACATGATTCTTGTAGTAAAATTGGTAATAACCTAAAGATTGTTCAAGAAAAAAAGATAGTCATACGAAATTAATTGTCATTTGCACACCATCTGAAGATCTCTAGCTAGCTAGCTAGCTACACCTGAAATTATCCATGAAAAGGGAGCAGAGTAGTGAAATTTCACCCTGCATATATATCCTGCCGCAATCAATGATCGGGACTGTATATGAATGATAAATTCCCTGTGCCACCGACTGAGGAAATATTTCAAGCCGGAAATTGTGGTGTAGGAAGCATGAGGCAGAGAAGGAAAAGTAGAAGCAATTATTAATAAAGGAGAAGAAGAAGAAAAATGAAAAAGGGAGAAAAGGGACAAGCTGCAAAAGACAAATGGTGTGGAAAATGGCAACAAAAGCGTTTCAGAAAAGGCCAAGTTTCTTGATCACTCAATATATTCGGATCACATTATACGTACATAACATATATATATTAACACATTTTTTGGTGTATATATATAAATAATATTACAGAATATATATGGATATCAAAGTCCTAAAGAAGCAGGAAAAAGTTGAAACATGGATAGGGAAAAGCAAACAACCCAACCCTCATCATTGACAAAATGACCGTGCATGTGATTCTTCTCAAAAGCCCTATTTTCTTTCACATTTTCCAATTAACCCTTAAAAAAAATAAAAAAGAACTCTTAAGCAATAATAATAATAACAGCAAAAGTAAAGCTATGGCTTGGCTTCACCGGTTGTGGAGAGGGTCTGATGCGTTCGGTACTTTCCTCTTGCTTGAGAAGTACACGTCGAATGAATGCCTCAAACGCTGCCGTTGCTGTTGCTGTTGCTGCTTCTCTCTAGCTCGCGTATTTGGTGAACGGTTGTGTACGCCAACCGCCACTGCCGCTTCCTTCTGATCTCCGCAGACCAACAACGAGATAAAAGCCACGACTATTAACTGCCGCAGCCACCCCACTTGCATATTGGGAGATCCTCTTCTTCTTCTTCTTCTTTTTCTCTAGAACATGGAGAGGAGAAAGAAAAAAACAAAAGAGGCCGGGGAGGATAGATCATAGACAGAAAGGCAGAAGAAGAAGGGAAACTGGAAAAGCTTATACCCTTTGTTTGGCAGTGTAGTAGGGGAGGAAAAAGGAAAGGAAAATGTGGGGTTATTGAGTGTACCCTGCAAACAAGGGACACATCTCACGAGGGGACCCTTATATTATTCTTTGTGCTTCACGAGAACTTTCCTGCCTAATTTGCTTTTTGTTCTTGCTTTCAGACCCGAAATATGGGTCACTCTTCCAAGTCCAATTTATGACATGTGTAGAGTACACAGATTGGCTCTTGTGCTTTTTCTTTTGTCTTGGAGTTGGTGGCACTGCTTGTAGTTGTCGGCTTTGGAAAGTAGCAGTCAATTATCTTTTTATATATATATATAGCTTCTTCATCTACCCAGAAAAATCCCCAGTTTACACCTGAAAAAAGCCTGAAATCTATACATTTATGCTGGACATTACAACCTTTTTAAGGAAAGATGTTTGTATATAATACACGTTTTGAGTGGTCAAATCATGCGTGAGCCTAAAAACCCAACGGTTTTTCCGATGTCTTTCCAGAAAATGGCATCGATACACTGCCACAAGAAAGTCCGGTGGTTAATACCTAAGGGATTTCCGTGACTTTCTTTGTTTTTCTCTCTCGTATTGATGGCCCATGGGCCATGAGGAGCCCCTTAGCCAGGCTGGACTCCAACCGAAAATGGACAGGTCATAGTTGAATGTTTCCGAGAGACTATTCTTAATTTCTATCTTAAAAAATTAATTAATTTTTTTATTTTTTTAAATCATTTAAATCTTCTTTCCTCTGTTGTTGAAGGAAGGTATCCAACGCTGACGGAAGAAAATCCTGCTTGTCAGAGTGGATTTAAAGGAAAGTTTAGGGTTGTCTTGGTTGTTCTGTTTTTTTCAATGGGAAGATACTTGTATGGTGTCACAGCACTATTAAAGTGAGTTGCATTGGTTTTTATGATGATATAAATATTATTCATTCATTAAAAAAATAAAATAGAGAGAAGATAAAAACAAAAAAAGCAAAAAAACTTATCATTAATCTACAATGCTTCCTAATTTTTAATTTTTTTTAAAGAGAATACTTTATTCTCATTCATAAAACTTATAAGCAAAAAGCTCTTACAAATAAAACAAAAGCTCTAAATAAATTATAGTCAAAACTAAACAAATCAACCATAACATAATCATCAGGTTTAATTTTAGATCTGTACCAAATAGACACCATCCAATGCATAAGTCACACTTATTCATCGGCCTTGATAGCAGAGATCCCCCAAGCTAATACTCGTCATTCTTAGCCCAAAAACTAGGATATCGTTCACATCCACAACTCAAAGGTCTGGACCAAATGCAGATCGCGTGTTGGCTGGAAATCGGCATGGAATATGGTGTTGAAAGCACATGGCGGGGGATGAGAAAAGACCGCTGCACAGTGGGCAGCAAAGCGGGCACATAGGAAATTGGTGGCGCACTCAAAACCAGAGGGGAGAGTTTGAGTGAAACCCCAACAGCAGTACCCACACAAAGTGCCAAACAACCAACAAACCAAACAGAAAGAAAAAAATAAAAAAGGCAAAAGATAATGGGGTGAAGCACTGCACAAAGGTTAGGGAACATTAAGTAAGGGTCCGTTTGGGAGTGCCTTTTTAAACCAAATCACAATTTTGGAGTGTTTGGGATTGCGATTTTGAAAACGCAAATTTTAAAATCGTGAAAAAATCTGCAATTTCAATAAGCTGACTAGGTGATGCTTATTTGAAAATGTGCGAATTTAAACCAAAATCACGATTTCACTTAAAAGGCAATATTTACCTATTTGGTCTGAAATCGCAATTATATGCTAATTTTACCCAAACACTCGATTGATAAAAAAAAGTACTTTTTAGTCTGTTTTACCAAATGCCTATACGATTTTAAAAAGTGATGATTTCAAAAACACAATTTTTAAAATCGCACTTATTGAAATCGTACTCTCAAACAGACCCTAAATTGCCTAACACAGAGGGTTGAGGACAAGGGGAGGAGGGAAGGCAACGAACGCACCCCCTCCTCCCACTTGTGCAGTGCTCATAAAGATGGGGCCTAGGGTTTATTGGGAGAGAAATGGCTAGGGTTCGAGGTGTGGTTAAAGTTCAACTTGAGTCATCTCACAATGCTTCCTAATTTGGATAAACATTGTAGATGAAATGTAAAATACATTTGAAAACCAGACGGATATGTGTATTTTAGGAGTTTGATTTGTCATTTTACATAAATATTCTAAATGCATAAGCTATTGTAATACTTCGAGTAGATTAGATCATGAGGGTTCATAATGTTCCTCCAATTTTGTCTAATTTTCTTTTCAATTTTAGACACATGATAAAAAATAAATTCGAAGATTGAAAATTACCTACATGATCCATGCCTTAGCTGGTAGGTTAGCCCTTGATGATGAGCTTAGAAATGCAGGTCAAGTTAATCAGGCTTTGAGGTGGGCATATTAACCGTTTCCCAACCACTACCAAATTGTCCCCTACCGACGATTGGTAGGCAGAATAAAAATATTGTTTCGACATCGATTTGGTTTGGTAGGTGATAGGTTTTTTTTTTTTGGTTAACCGATATAGACAATTTTTCAATTGAATTTTGAAATTTATTTGGTATTTTTTTTTTTAATTGTATTTGTCCAATTAATTTGTAGTTGTCATTTTAGTCCATATTCTATAAATTTACTTTTTCTTTTCATTTATGAACCATATCCTTTATTGATTATGTAGTTACAATAAAATTGGAGTAATGATATAAGGACTAAAATCCTCTTAAAGTTATCCTAAATGTTATGTGGCATTTATAATCATCAATAGATTAAAATTCAATAATGATCATCTCAAATTGAATGATAATTTTAAATGGCACATCACATTTGGGAGGATCCTAAGATGACTATAAAAAGACTTATAACATTATTCATAAAATTGATAAATCTTAACATAAAAACTTGTAACCAACAATTAATTGATCGACCACATATTAACCAACTAACCGATTAATCGAAAAAAGTTGAAACTATTCCTTGTCAGTATGAAGTCGATTAATTAATCGACTTAACCGACTTTTACGAATCGGTTGGTGAAAATGCCCCTATCGACACTGACCGAACCAATACCCACCCAAGATGGCTTAGTAAAATGGATCAAAGCCAAGCCTTGTCATCCATGCATGCAAACATACATAATGCATTCAATTAAATTTGGATTTTTAGAACAATCTTGTTAAGCAACAAAAAAAACAATTAGCATGAATCTACTTAGCTTTGAAAACACCAAAGATATATATATCTTGAGTAATGTTACAAGTTCATCTTGTGTCTATTTTAAGTCCATCCAAGAATGATATGGCTATTAAAATCACCATTAGACTTGTGGTTGATCATTATTGAATTTTGATCAAACGGTAATTTTATTAGCCATATCATTCTTAGATAAACTTAAAATAAATACAAGATTGACTTTTAAAATTACTCATATATCTTATCCATGTTTGAATTTGATTTGAAAACACAAAAGATATATATATCTTATTCGTTTGAATTTGAAAACACCAACAAATTTGCTTTGCTTTTAAATAGGGCTGGCAAAACGGGTCACCCGGCTCGATCCGTTTACGACCCGAATGACTCGCGACCTGTTTAGCATAGACTCAGACACAACCCGTTTAAATAAACAGGTCTAACGGGTAGACCCGTAAATTTTCACGGGTCACCCGACACGAACCCGTGAACCCGTTTAAGTTAAACGGGTCTAATGAGTCCACACAACCCGGCATGACCCGTCTGCACCCTACGACTTCTCTCTCTAAACCAATCGGTCCAATACTCCAATCTATCCATATATTCAAAAGAATCAATACCCACAGTATGCTAACCAAGATTGCAGCAACAATCACAAAGACACAAACATCCAAGAAACCCATGCCCATTTGGGAATCATATTCCCAGCAGCCCCACTTTGCATAAACAATTTTTTCGAAGATTAACAAATAAAAAAAGATTAACATACTGGTACTGGATGCAAGACATTGGCGGAAGAGAGAGAGAGAGCGGGATTTGGTGTCTGCTGATGAAGAAGCTGCTGAAGAGGAGGAAGTAGGCCAAGGTAGCGACAACGACTGTGTAGCCGACCATGACATGAGAGATGACGCCAGAAAGGAAAGTTACGAAGGAGCTGCCGTCCCAGACATTGGAGGAAGAAGAAAGGGTGGGCACTGGGCGGCGCTGAAGGGTGAAGGAAAAAGAAAGTTTGGTTTTTGTTTTATTTTTTTAGTTTGCCAACTTTTCCTTTTTCTCTTTCTACGTACAGTATATTGACCATATTCCAGACTATTCCATTCCCTTATTATTATTATTATTTTTTATCCTTTTTCCTTAAAAATTAAAATTTAAAATTTTTTTTAAAAAAAACATAAATGAGTCCTGGGTCACCCAAGAACACAACCTGCTTAAGAAGATAACGGGTCATAAACGGGTCACCGCACAACTCAAACACGTTTAAGAAAAACCCAAACCCGTTAATTTTGTATCGTGTTTATGTCGGATTCACAGGTCGTGTCAAAATTGCCGACCCTACTTTTAAACCTCTCTAATCTCAAAATCCCAAGCCACTTGCTTTTGCATTTCACCACTCACAAACCTTCATTTCAGCCCCCACTCTTCAAGAACTAACACACTCTCTCAATTTCCTCTCGAGCTCGAAAAACCAAGCACCAAGCACCAAGAAAAACTTCATTCGTGTAAGCATTCTATTCGATCCATTTTTGTCTTTCAAAAGTTTTACAATTTTATAAATTATTTCAAAAGATTTTGTCATCAACAATCATATACAAGCTGTGATCGATGTTTTCTCTATACTCATATAATCACATGATCAAGTCACATGTCATTGCATGTCGTAGTTCATGAAATCATTTGATCATGTAACATAGATACAAACCTATTCATATTTGAGTAATGATATATAAGAAAAATTAAAGTCCTGTAGAATGTGACGTAACTTTTAAAATTATTATTGAATTTGAGATGATCATTATTGAATTGATCTATTGATGATTTTAAAGGTCACATTACATTTGGAATGACTTTGGTCCTCCTTATATTATTACTCTTCGTATTTAATATGGTAAACCTTACAATGCTTTATGCTTCTGAGAAACAAAATAAAAAACTTAGTCTTAACGGATGGGGTGTTACATTTAAATTTGCAATGACCTAAGAAAAGTGCTAACTACATTTATGTTATTATTGCCCCATCTTATGTTAATTCACATAAGAGTTTGACTATGTAGTAATAAGGTGTAGCATTTTTATGGAAATAGGTTTCTATTGCTTAAATCTAGCAATTGTAAGAGTTTATCTCCAAGTTCAGACCTTAATAAGGAGTTTATCTTCAACTAAGAGTTATGTCGAAAGCGATATAGTTCATCGTATTTTCCTATTTAAAAGGGTGAGTGCTTAATAAAACTATGCATAATTTATTCTCTAACTTAGTGTTTGTCAAAAGGTCTAAATTCTCTTTAAAAATATAAACGTGTGGGTTTCCTCATAATCTAATAATCTATGGCATAGAAATTAGAGTAAGAGAGATGCTTGCAATTTTTTTTTTTATCTATTATTTATTATTATTATTTTTTTAAGAAAGATTTTATGAAGAAGAAGGAGAGACTTCATGAGAATGGTGAATATATCTAGAATTTTATAACAAAGTTTTAGCCAACACATAAAAATGATATGTGTTAAAACATTAATTAAATAACTAATTCATCACTTTTTTATCAACTTAATTTTTGTTATGTTATTACTATACACATAACATATATATAGGAAAATCCTAAATCCTAATTGTATGAACCTATTTATTTAGGCTGAATACAAATTTTATTTATTTTAATACAAATTTAAGTTGCACAAAAAAAGGACCATTCCATGTCAAAAAAAAAAAAAGGACCATTCAGTTTTGGACCGAATATTGCGCAAGAGCCCTAACCTCGGCCAACCCCAGCCCATTCTCGTAATACATCTTTTCCTTTTGGGTTAAAGAAAGGCTCAAAACACAGGAATAGATCAGGCCCAACTAACCGTCGGACAAGCCCTTATGGATTTCTTGAGACACCTCTCTCTCTCTCTGCATTTGCACCCCAGCGCTTCACGACGATGATCTCCATCACTTCCGCCGAGTTGAACTACCTAGTTTTCCGTTATCTCCACGAATCAGGTCAGGCGCTTATTTCCATTCGCTTTATTATCCTTTTCTCGGGTTTTTTTCTTTTGAAAAGAAATTTATGGTTCTTATTATGGAAAGATTAGGTTACACTAAGATTGCCTTTATTGCAACATCGTATAGCTTGAAAACTAGGGCATGCGGATTGTGGATGGAAAAATGGGTGATTTATCAACTATTTTGGTTGAGTTCAGTTTTCCCATCTTTACATTCGCGCAATGTTTTACATGACCTCGTTGCCCGTTGGCCGTTAGTTGTGAGGTAAAAGCGGTAGGATTCTGGTACGAAATGCGGGCTTTTTTGATACATTTATTGTGAGAATGACAAAACATCCGTGTAGAGACGGTCCAAAGGAATTAGGACTAAAATGAGGAATTAAAGTGAGGATTCTACCCTTTGCTGTCGTCCATAAGGAGAAAGCAATGTGGGGAGGGGCCTTGACCTTCCAAATACTTTTCTAAGAGGACAAAGAATGCACTGCAGTTTGTAACGTTTTATAGTCACTACTCACTTAGAAACCGTGTCTGCTACTTGGGGTCCACAACATATTATCCACTTCTTCCAGATGGGTTTTTGAGGATCATAACAGATTGAGAAAGGAGTTAAGGGATTCAAACTCCCAATCCTAGACTGCCCCGATGAAACTCACATTCTAGTGGATAGAGGAGTCAGAGCCTCTTTGTTACGGGCAATAAACATCATGGGAATGAATACTTTAGAGCTACTTCTCCGCACCGCACATCATGCTGGATCCGTCCCCAACCTTGAAGGAGACAAGGTTGGAGAAAGACCCCCAGCCGTTTCTAATATTCCTCCAAAGACATTCCACATAAGGCCCTCTAGCTTCCTATGAACATCAATCCCTTTCTGGACCCATACTTCTCAACAATCACCTTCATATAAAGATCTTAATTTTTAAAATTAAATAAATTACCAAAGACATCTTCACATTAATATAGGAAACTACAAATTGTGAAAGAAATGAGGAAAAAGACTTTAAAAAAAGGATGTAGTGTTAATTCAGTTCATTTATAGGGACTTCCTCTACTTATCAATATATATATATATATAAATAAGAAAATGTTAGGGGTTCTCCCTGTAGTGTTCTCTGGCGTTCTCCTAGTCTTATATAAAACATGATTTAAGAAAAAATAAAATTGTAGTGGCCTCCACCACCGGTTTTTTTAGGCATTAGCATCAAATTTGAGGCATTAACACCAAAATTGAGGCATTAGCACCAAATTTAGGATGATCAAATTCATTTTAGGTGATACCATCCTTAAAGGATTAACCTTTCACCCTTAGATTTTAGTTTTAAATCAAAAAACAAGTTTTAAAGCATTAGAACCTAACTATTAACTCATAAAAATTAATCTGTTGGCAAAAAAAGGTACTACAATTTTATTTTTTCTTAAATCATGTTCTACGTAAGATTGAGAGAATGCCAGGAAAACATTATGAGGAGAACTCCTAACAAACCCCATATATATATATAGGGACTTACTCTTTTTTTTTTTTGGGTTAATTCTATTGCATAAAGTAGGTGAAGTCATCCTTATAAAAAGAAAATCCCTATTGTTGTCAAAATGGGGTCTCTTTTCTTTCTTTTGTGTAACATAATTAATTATTATCATTTTCCTTCATCAGTTAAATAATGTTATGTCGTAAGGGGGTTCATTTAACCCCCTTTCATCCATGAACAATTGATTACAAGATTGGACAGAACTATGGGTTAGATCAATTTGTTCCTTGATGGTCCCTAAAAATTTTCTCTCTGGGCTAATCTAACATTTTAAGACACAATAAGAGGCAATATTATGTGGACCAGTGGACTTGGATGTGGATGTCGGATACGATGTGTCCAAGTCATAGATTTGTCTCCTTTTAAAAAATATTCCTTTATTTTGGAGTGTCAATCACAATCATACCCTTGAGCCATATTGTGTTTGATTGAGATGAGTAATCCATGGTTAAATGAAGGGTTTAGGTAACTCAAGTAGATGATACTGATAAAATATTAACTAAATGATTAAATTTATCATTTCTTATTAGCTTTAGTTTTTATAATAAGTATTTAAGTCTTGATTCCGAGTGTTGTCTTCAAAAATCACCTCCCATTTTCATTAAATATTCTTTGTGTTGGGCCTCACTTATTGAGAGGGAGTTTGAGTGCACACATGTGGGAGATAGTTAAATATTAACTAAATGATTAAACTCATCATTTTTTATTAACTTAAACTTTTGGGATAAATTGTGATTTATCAGATAGATCCCCAACAACGTAGGGTTTCCACTGGTAGTCCCATGGGAATTGAATTATTCCATATTCTTCGTGGGATTTGAAAGTATGCATCCAGAATCCGAATGGGTCTATTAGTGAAAATTGGTGTGGTCGCTACAGCTGTAATGGTTCCATTTTATTTTCATAAGGTTATGTGAAAATGCAACCTCCAAAAGTTGCCCAAAAAAGCCTCCAATTCAACTTTATTGAGGAAAATCTTGGGGACATTTTAAGTAAAAGATTATCACGGGCCACCAATGGCATTCGTGCTTTAATGTAAAAGGTTTCTGGGGTAGTTTGTCAGGATATGGTTTGGTTTTAGCACTAATTGTAGTATGACTCTAATGCCAGCATCAAGCTTTGTTGACAGTCATTTTTGAGGGCTGTAATACTTATCTAGATAGTTGCCCTGCTGTGTCAAGTCTAGACAGGTGTTAATTTCAAGTGACAGCCAAGCAATGCCCCAAAACACCCTTTCAAGAAAGCAATGGATGCATAGGTGGTCAAATCTGTCTTTGCCAAACCCTTTATCTTTTCTCTTTGGGAATGCAATACTGATGCTAGCATGAAGTTGGAATCAAGACAAAAGTGCAGCCCAAAAATAAATGTGATTTGTTTAATGAATAAATTTTGAACATCTAGCGTGGAGAATTGCTGACCGCTAATCAATTTTTTAAAATCTAAATTTTTATAGTAAAAGTCAAATGTCTAAAAAGTTGTTGAGTCTTCAATATTAAATGACTTGAATGAGCATGAGCACACCATTATATGGTTTTTTGAAGTACGAAGCATAGGCATGGTAACTGTTAATCTATTTTTTTGATAAGTCAAAATATATATATAAAAAGTACAAAGGGACGCAACCTTAAGTACACAGGAAGTATACAAGGGAGAG
This sequence comes from Carpinus viminea, assembly GCA_013348765.1. Lineage (NCBI taxonomy): Eukaryota > Viridiplantae > Streptophyta > Magnoliopsida > Fagales > Betulaceae > Carpinus > Carpinus viminea. Next base: position 8,637,965 of record CP054674.1, read on the forward strand.
CCTAAGAGGGAGAGGAGAAGCGTGGTAATTGTTAATCTTACAAAGGAAATGAATAATTTTGTAGTTTCATGTTGGCCTTTGTTGAGTTTGGAAGTGTAACTGGAGCTCTGGATTTAGTTTGGTACTTTTATGAGAATACACTTCATGTCTTTATGTAATGCCTTTTTCACTTATAGGACACAAGATTTGGAATTTTAAATGCCATGTATCACAAATTAAAAAAATTAGGACTGATATCATTTATATAGTTTTACCTTTTAAACAACTTTCATACCAGAGTCGTACGTTGTTTTGATTTGTTTCCTTAACTTATACATAATTTCCTCCAGGTTTTACACATTCGGCTTTTGCTTTTGGATATGAAGGCGGGATCAATAAAAGTGCAATTGATGGTAACTTAGTTCCACCAGGTGCTCTCGTTCGATTTGTTCAAAAAGGAATTCAGTATCTTGAGCTGGAGGCAGATTTGAGTAGTGTAAGCATTTTTATTTTTAAGTTTGAAACGCATGTAATTAATCTCTTTTAGTTAACATGAGGAAAAAAAATATGAGAGAGATTGTTTTCATTTGATATCTCTTTTTACTAGAATTATGCATGCTTCAGAAATTTCTGCTGATTTATATCTCTGTTAGGTCTCCAGACAAGTGGTGACATGGATGATGATTTCTCATTTCTACAACCTTTGGATCTTATTACAAAGGATCCCTATGAACTACAGAAAATCATAAAAGCTAAAAAGGAAAATATGCAAAAGGATAGATTTGAAGAAAATGGGAAACATCATAATGAATACAATCAGGAAAATGAACGAGAACACGCACAAGAAACAGAGAAGGAGAAAAAAGGAAGAGAAAAAGAACAAGAACAGGATAAAGAGAGGATAGAGAAGGATAGGGAGCGAGAGAAGGGTAAAGATAAGGAAAAGGCACAACAGGATCACTTCAATAGAGAAAAGTGTGAAGATAAGGTCATAACAGAATATGAAGAAAATGGAACTTTTGGAGGTGATCTACGCCTGCCATTACTCTTGCAATTTTATTTATGAAATTGTGTCTTATCCTCATGTGGTCATCATTCTGAAGCGTGTATGGCATTACAATCCCAATCCAGATAACTCTCTGGAAGTTTGATAACTTGTGAAGCATTACTTTTGGATGGAACATTTCATGATAGTGTATTGGTTCTTGTCAAAACTTGTGTTGTGTACATAGAGAATAGGCATATTTGGTTAGAAAGATGGTTTGCATACTGGTAGAAGCGAAGTTTTTGTGTGGTTCTCTTTGATATTTTTCTGTTCTGTGCTAGTTTAAGTTTGTATTTGGCTTTACCATTTTTGAAGTGTCCATTTGCTGCGGGAAGGTGTATTCTAAATTTTAGGAAGTGGAAACATTGGATTGTCTTGTTTGTGTTTAATTTCAAAGGTGAATGTAGTGTGCTGTCAGCATCTGAGAGACCAAGGCTTGTATTACATGTTGATTATGTGTTACTGTGAGCTTGCTTGGGCATCTGCAGGTCTGCATTTGGCAATGTTATTGGTGCATGTCAATACAAGATGTGTGGAGTGAATTTGGCCCAAACCTTTTGCCTTAGAAAGCTCTTCGGTTCCAAGGGCCTATGGTATTTCCATAACTGTGATCTTGTTGAATAGGCCCAACATCAGATATCTTGATTGGATTTCTAGGTGCCTGACCTTTCCAAGGACCCGTAAATTGCAGGGCTTATGTCCTGGTGAAAGTGGACTTAGTGCTTGCAATATAGCCCTCAACGATGCCACAAATTGGTAGTCTTTCCTGTGCTTCATTTACAAATAACCATTTCCTATTTTTCTTTCTTTTTTTTCTGGTCAGATGCTGTATGCTCTGATGTTCTACAAGGGAATTATATGTATGCAATGTCTTGTGCAACAATGTAACTGTGTGCTATATATTATGAGACTTGAATGTCATGCAAGCACAGTTTGTGATGGTTTTTTCATTCTTATAGCTGCTTTATTGTCTGCAGTAGGCCTTGCATGTTACCTCATTTTTCATGTGGTAGAATAATTTTATGTAGTATGCTTAAGAAAGATTGCTCTCTCTTTCTCAAACGTATGCAAACCCTTTCACACCCACATCTTCTGTTCTGTTAGGTGGCTAATTGTATATTTTCTTGTGTAAGCATTTAATATATTTGTGTCTATGCTAAATAGGGACCGAGCCAATGGATATCTCTACAAGCTCAACATCCTTGCCTTGTGACATTTCTAGTTGTGATGTAACAATTCTGGAAGGCCATACCTCTGAGGTTTGGTCATATCCCTGTGACATGCATTTGTTTGCCATTTTTAATTTGTTGTATTGTAATTCCCTGAATTTGTTCTTCCACTGCCAACAGGTTTTTGCTTGTGCATGGAGTCCATCTGGTTCACTGCTTGCATCTGGGTGAGTCTAATGTCTTCAAAAGAGATGCTTTCAATAGGAATTATCTCATCATTGTGTTCCAAATTATCTCAATTAATGTTAAAAGTTGCTTATATCACTCTTCTTTTCTGTCCAGACTCAATGCACTGGAGTTAGTAATTAGCTGTAATATTATTTACATTTTTGTCTTTTCTTTTTCTGATTCCTTATATCGAATAAAAAAGTGGGGCTGTATGGTTTGCTGAATTGATCTGCTCCATGCGGCGCCTCTTTGTCTTATTTCTTGAGGTCTGCACTTCCAGTTCAAAATCCAGATCTTCTAATATGGACCATAACTCATGTTGGCCAAAATGGTAATAAGTTATTAGATTTCTTTTGTGCAATTTTTAAAACCCTCATTTTTTATTGCCAGTCTTATAATTGAGTGGCTGGAACTAGGGCTGTAAACGAGTCGAGCTTGGGCGAGCCAGGGCTGTCCAAACTTGCTTATTTAAAAATTTCACGAGCTTGAGCTCGAACCGAGCTTTTTGCCGAGCTCAAAATTTAAGCTTGGCTCGGCTCATTAAGGAAAATTCCTTGTGCGAGCCGAGCTCAAGCTCATCTAGCGTATTTAGTCGAAGTCAAGTCAAGTTTGAATTCGGCTAAGACAATTTATCAACAATAATATCTCATGTTATCAATTCCAAATTTCAAATAACAATGTTAATACTTAGTTTGTAATTATATGACGTTACATGCATTGTTAATTTGTTATTGTCAATTTCAAATTTCTAATTCTAATAATTTCATTTGGGATTATTCTAATCTTCATTATATATGATATGAATTATATGAATTAATATGATTATATGAATAATATGATTAAGTATCAATGTATCATGATTTTTATTTAAAATATAACCATATGATTAACTTTTGTCATTCAATTATATATTATACTTTACTTATAATCATAGATATAATTATATATTGTATACCAATTAATTATTGTTATTCTTTTTTGAGAAATTCTTAATAATTAATATACATTGATTATTGTTAAATTGCTATTAAATAATAAGTAATATACTATATAAGTTATTTTTATTAAATTTATAATATGTATATATAATAAATATATACGAGTCGCGCTAATAAGCGAGTCGAGCTCTTATACGAGTATGTTCACGAACTTTAAACGAGCGAGTTGAGTTTTATACGGGTATGTATTGTTTAATAATCAAGTCTGATTTCGTGTCCACGAGCGACTCATTTAATAATCGAGTTGCGCACAAGCCGAACTTTGTCAAGCTGAGCCCGGGCAAGCTTACGGGTAGCTTTGTTCGCTTACAGCCCTAGCTGGAACAGATATTTTGCTTTTATCAAGTATAACAAAGTGCCACAACTCAGAAGCTCTTTGACTTTTTTCTTTCTCTTTGCACCCAACTGGTTGCATGCTGAAAAAATATAATGCATATCTTTTCCCAATATTTAGGTCTGGAGATTCAAGTGCAAGAATTTGGACCATTGTGGATGGACCTAGTAGCTCTAGTGCACAAAATGGATCTGCAAATGTTGTGGTGCTGAAGCATTTCAGAGGTAGAACGAATGAGAAAAGCAAGGATGTAACAACACTTGATTGGAGTGTGAGTGTCTAGTGGATGCGCTTCTTTTATACTATTCAATTTTAAATTCAAGCTAGTTTTTTTTTTTTCACTTCATATTTGTTATCATAAGGTGTTGAATTTCATGAGTTTTTAATTGAACAACTGCATGTGTGTATTTATTCTTTTTTGTGCCCTTTTCATGCTAGGGGGATGGGACATTACTTGCAACAGGTTCTTATGATGGACAAGCAAGAATATGGAGTAGAGATGGTGAGTTGGTTCACTTTGAAACATTGTAACATGTTTGCGTTGAACCCTATCAGTGGTTAAATTTGCAGGTTAAAAAAGTACGTGGGTCCTTTGTTTTATTTTGCAATAACATTAATTTCTGTATTGACTGGTGTGGTCTTTGATAGGGGAGTTAAGAAGTACATTAAACAAACATAAAGGTCCAATCTTTTCTCTGAAGTGGAACAAGAAGGGTGATTATCTTCTTAGTGGCAGTGTGGATAAAACTGCAATTGTGTGGGACATAAAGACTGGGGAATGGAAACAACAATTTGAATTTCATTCAGGTTCCACTTTGCGATTTTTATTTCAATTATTTCTATGGCATATGGAATATGTATGTAATCATGCCATGGAGAACTCCTTATTCTTCTTCTCTCTCTCTCTCTCTCTCAATTTTTTTTTCTTTTTTTGCTGGGGGTAAAGGGGGGGGTGTTTTATTGATAACGAAGCTAAATTCTCTTTTCAGGCCCTACCCTTGATGTGGATTGGCGAAACAATCTTTCATTTGCAACATGCTCCACTGACAGTACAATAAATGTTTGCAAGGTTGGAGAGAATCGACCAATCAAAACATTCTCAGGGCATCAGGTTTGACCCAGTGATGTGAAAGCTTTTCAAAGTTCTCATGCCAATTGTGTTTACACTGTATCATCTCTTGAATTAAACTTCAGATTGACAATTTAGCCCTTTTTTGCCTTTGCATTCTTGTTGCATACCTGTTGCTTCAGCATTTTTTAATGAGCAATGACATAATTGTGAGCTGTATATGCTCTTACTCTTATAAAGTTGTCTCTAGTTCCTTAAATCGCCTGGGAGTCGGCAGGAATTGAAACTCATTTGGTTTCTGAACCTTTTCTTATTGAGCCCACTTAAATTTAAGGCTATGTTCATTGCATGAATTTGTATATGTGAATTCTTCAGAAGTCAGTTTATTTTCTTTCTTTCCTTCTTTTTGGGATAGATTCTTGGTAAGTCGTTATGAAATACCAACTTATGTCTTTCTATGGATTCTTCTGTGATCTACTGTCGTGCATTCTTCTTTCCAACAGGCCTCCAAATAAGGGGAAAGTGCTTTTATTTTATTTTATTATTATTATTTATAGAGTCAATCAGTAAAAATACATTAAAATTGAATAGTTGAGTATCTACAATTACCCGACTTAGGTTAAGGTTCCATGGTGGGTACAAAGTATTGACCTCTATTTCTTGCCGCCTTTGATATGTGTACTTGAGTGCTCGTCCCTTGTTATTTGGATGCTCCTAGTCCTGGCACTTGGTTCTAGTGGTAAAGGGGTGGGGTAGGTCAAGTCTTCAATTTGAAGCTTGCCTAGCTAAAATAATGAATAAATAAGTACCTGGTGTTTGCAAAGCATCTTCTGTTCTTACCCCCATCATTTATTGTACCTTAATTTCCTTCTCTAGTAATTACCTCAAGGCTCCAAAATATGAGTCACTGAAACTCGAACCTATGAACTAGCAAAATGTTTTGAGATGCCTCCTGTGTCAAATTTGGCCATTATTTTAAATGAGAATGAGTTACATGTGACTTGCAGGTGCGTATGAGACATTTTGGAGTGACTGATTTATTCCTATTTTGTGTGAGATCATACTGTCTTAGAAATAGTGATTAAAAAAACATAAAAGCTGATGCAAAGGTGGCCAACCCCTACCAAAACACATGGGAAATGGCCTAGCCAAAGCCACCCCATCTGAATAGATGAAGGTAGCCACTGTGACCACCCTCGATTGAACATGGGGTGGCTGCTCGGCCATCCCCTAATGGAATAGAGGGGGCTGGCTGTGCATCCACTCCCATCTGAACGGAGGTCCTTAGCAGCAGCCACCATCATCTAAATAGACTTTCCTGTCAGCTTTTTTTTAAGTGATGCATTTCCACATGATGGGGACAAATTAGACACTTCAAAATATTTCAGGCACACATGTCTAACATGTTTGATGTTTTCCATCCAAAATAATTGTCGAATTTGACACAAAGGACAACTCAAAACATTTTAGTAGTTTATAAGTCCGAGTAGTTGTGAGTCATAGTTTGGAGGTGCAAGTGTAATTGGGGTGGTAGTTTAGAAGGGAAGTGTAATTTACCCCAGAAAAAAAGAAAAAACAAAGAGAGTTAAAGCATAGTATGTGACTCCTAGCTAAAAGTGTTTCTTTTCTATACTTGTGTATTTGGGTTTCGCCCTTTGCACTTTTTAACAAATTGCGATTACTTATTAAAAAGAAGTTGTGGAAGTTGATATTAACACAATGATTTTTACTCATGTTTTTGCACCGTTTCAGGGTGAAGTTAATGCTATCAAATGGGATCCAACAGGTTCACTGTTGGCCTCTTGCTCTGATGATTACACTGCAAAGGTGCCTATGATTATGAACTTCGACTTTTGGTGTTGCATTTAGGCATTAAATCTGCTAGGATTGATCCTTACATTTTATGTCTTGCCAACTGCTAGGTTTTGTTTGCTCAAAACCTAGCCTCCACTTCCATGTTTTCCTGATTACACAAATTTCTAATTTAGTTCTGGTCTCGCATACTTTTGATACATGTCTTTTTTTAAAGCATAGAACAATCGTGTTTAATGGGATCTCTAATAATTTTCTTTCAAGCTTTTTCCGGGACTGGATTGACAACTACTACAAAATTTTGACAGATATGGAGTATGAAACAGGACAAGTATTTGCATGATTTGAAGGAGCACATTAAGGTACTGCTTTCCTTTTTTTTTTTTTCATTTAATTTCTCCTGCTTTCTTTACATGCTTTTCTGGTTTATTCCTAGATGTTATTAGTGATGAATTGATTTTTTATTCTTTTTTAGGAGATATATACTATCCGATGGAGTCCCACAGGACCAGGCACAAACAATCCTAATCAGCAGTTATTGCTGGCAAGGTACATGTGCTCTTGCCTCACATTTGATCGTAACAATATGGTGGAGTAAAGAGGTTTAGTTCAAAGAGGACCTAATTGTAATTTAATTCAGGGAATTATACGTTGCTGGGTGGGGCAGTAATAGTTTCTATAGTGTTGGCTTGCCATGGCAATAGTTAATAAATGTACTTGTTCAGATGTATAAATGAACTATTTTTATTATAGGCCAGTTGTTCTCTACTCTAATATGGGATGTCTCCTACATTCCAATTTTAGGTCACCATTAGATGTATTCTTCAACACCACCACCCCAAAACCGAAAAACCCTCCATTCTTCTCAAACTCAAAAAAAACCTGTCACAGCAGAGGGAAAAATAAATATGACACATCATTAATAAAACATTTGAAGAATTTATTAACTAATTAACTAGTCTACTTCCGTTGTGTCACTTATTGTAGCATGTATTCTCTATTTCTTTGCCGATGGTCAAGCCAATACTCACATGCTCGTGCAACAGTAATATATTTATGTTTTTGTTGCACCAATTGAACTGACTACAATATAAAGGAGGTGGGCCATGCATTGCCCCAGCCTTTCTGCGGTGGTGGTGGCCTTGGATCTTTGAGACTGTCACCTGTGTGATGATGGAACAAGTTATCTCGTCAATCAGACAGCAACTGACTCTTATTTACCGAACCAAATATATACCATGTCAATAGTCATTCATGCACTAAGTGTTAGCCTGTCGTGAGCTTTTGTTATTATTGTTCATAGAAAGTAATTTGCCCTTGGACTCCCCTACTCAATGAACCATTATAACACGTATCAGTTTAAAGGCTAGCAGTCCATTAAAACTGTATTAATTCCATGAAAGGTCTTGTGCACCTGGCTGGTGGGCGGGTGGCATCATTTGTGTCAAGTGGAAATACGGACCACATGCAAAATGTAATATTAGATGGCATTGATATTGTGATGTGAACTGATTTTAACTCAACTATTTTTTGATAAGTATTTCAACTTAACTAATGATGGCATATCTTAATGTTTCAGCATGTATATTGTGTTTCTGAATTTTGTTGAGAATTTCACATGTATCTCATGTTTCCTGAATTTATATAAGATTTGATATATCAGCTGAAAATTTACCCTTCCTTTTTAATGAGCATTAGGTGTTGAGAAACCAGTCATTATACCTCCCACCCGAGAAAGCCAATTATTGCCCCATCAAAAAGAGAGTCTGGCTAGGAGGCTTGTGATCTTTAAAATTGAGTTATATTATATTCTCGTGTATACTTTTTGTGTACTAGGATTGAGCCCTTTTGTGTTTTTAATGAGATTGAATTACTTGTCAAAAAAACAAATTGAGTTATACCATGTGTCTACTATATATAAGCCTTGCCAATTTTTCCAATGCTTAGAGACGCATATTGCTTTACTTGGATGGAGAATGTGGCTGAAACACTAGATGGATAGTCCTTTTAAATTTACTTTTATTAGATTTTTCAGTTTGCCAGTTTATCTCTGTTGCTTTCTTTGAGAACAGTGTCTTCTTCCAACCTTGGGCTGATACATACAAAGACTAGTCTCACTTAATAGATCAATATTCTTTAGTCATTATTGCTATGAAAGAGCCTCCTAACCACTCATGTTGTGAGTGTGGGCACTGTGCTGTGGAGGCAAAGAATTATTTTTCCCTTATTATTTTCATTTTTGTCTGTTTGAGCAGCGCTTCCTTTGACTCGACAATAAAGCTTTGGGATGTGGAACTAGGGAGACTCATCTCCAGCTTGAATGGTCACAGGTACCGAACTTAAAACTACAGACACTTTACATCACGTCACATTTGAAGCATTACTCTAGTAATTCAAACAGCAAAATCAGGGCACATCACTTTAGATGAAATCCTGTAGGAATTCCCCTGAGATCCCCTTTGATTATAAAATTGAAGAGATATTATGCGCTTTTGACCTCCAATAAAACATTGACAGAATGATTTCAGTATCAAATTCTGTAGTAATCCATACCTCTGCATTATTGGCTTAGATGCGCATGCATGTTCTGCTGTGTGCTTTTCCATCTTTCAGCATTGCTTCGTTGGTTATGGTTCTCTAAATTCCTCTAAATTGATAGAGCACCTGGGCTCTACCTGGCAAAACTTTTTTGATTTCCTAAATTGCTCAAAATACAATATAATTGAATAATGGGGTTCTTTTGCTACAGGGATCCTGTATACTCTGTTGCATTCAGCCCTAATGGTGAGTATTTGGCCAGTGGATCTATGGATAAATGCATGCACATATGGTCTGTGAAGGAAGCAAAAATTGTGAAAACATACACTGGAAATGGTGGGATTTTTGAAGTTTGCTGGAACAAGGAAGGTGATAAGGTTGCTGCTTGTTTTGCTAACAACATAGTTTGTGTTTTAGATTTCCGAATGTAGAACTTGAATACTTCTTATCAATTCATTCATCTTTAAGCACCGTGATGGGAGGGCCTTGAAAAGGGGGGAACATTTCTTTCATCTGTACAGTGCTATCTGTGATATGCACCTCGAACTCGGAACATATTTATTATGGATTTCTAATAAATGGTAGCTTCAGTTCATCTCTTGAGGAAATGACTCATTGTATGCTTCAATTTTCTAACAAAGATATCTCATGAGTTCATCCACCCGTTCTTGGACTTTTCACATTATTTTTCTGTGTAGCGCTGGAAAAGGAGGAAGTCTTTCATATTTGTAACATCATGTATGGGATTCACTACCATTATGATAGAAAGCTCCATTGTCATTTCCCTGGTCTGGAGATGCTTAATCTCTCCATTCTTTGGAGATACTGCGGAAAATGATGGTCCAAGAGACTGGCTGTTCATAGTGCAAACCAAACGTGATGATTGTCTTATGCACAGGAAGATCATCAAAGAATTTACAAATCATCTCACTTGTAAAGAGACAAAAAAGAAAGCCAACCAGTGTTAATGGGGGACTGCGTCTTACCAATGTATTCAGACAAAATGGAAATTAACCAATAATCAGATCACTACAGCGGATCTTTGGAGTCTGGAATAGGTAATTGGTTGCTCCATTATTGGGCTACCACGCCTCAGCAAAATCAACTATCTCCGGCAAGAGCATTTTCCAGTAGTCCCCTATCAACCGCGACAACAGGTTTTTTGTAGGCATTTCTCATTGTCGGAGATTAAACATGGAACAAAGCACTTTAATGACTCATTGGTTATTGGGTTGGAGGATTCGGAAAGGTTTACAAAAGGTATTATTCAAACCCTTCTTCAGAACAAGCAGTTCATTAATTTCGGACTGAAATTGAAATGCTTTTGAAGCTGAGACACGGGCATTTAGGCTCTTTTATTTTAAAGTAAAATGTTTTTTCTATTTTTTGGTATTCGGTCCAATAAAAAATTGTAGTCAAATCGAAAACATTTTCTATTGGATAAGAATTGGGTAGCAAAAGTATTCAACTTTAGGCGAACAAAAACGGATCATCGTCTTAACCAGACATGTTAATACGATGGTAGAAGGTACCTTTGGTACTTGGATCTTGAATAGTTCCTTAGACAGCAATTGAAATGAAAAATTCAATGTCTATTCATTTGGGGTTGTCCTTTTTGAAGTGTTATGTGCTAAAGCCAACGCTTCAATTCAAATTCGGGGGAAAAGATAAGGGAGACCAAAAATAAAAAATAAAATAATAACAAATTACAAGGGAGAATCTTTGCCACTCCAAATTTTTGGCTGCGTTTGTTTCGCCGTAAAATAATTTACGAAAAATGCTTTTTGTATTTTTGGATGTTTGGTGCGACGTAAAATAATAGTAAACAGAAAATATTTTTCCTTTGACCGAAAATTATTCTTTAGTTTTTGAAAAATAGTTTACAATTTTTAAAAGTGTAAACCATTTTTCGACTTTTAGTATCTCATTCTCAAATCGATAGACCCTGCCATGACCTGCCCAAGACCCGTTCAGGACTTGCCCAGGATTCGTCGAGACCGCTGGGACTTGATCGAGAATCGCCTAGTGCTTGACCGAGACTTGATTGGACTTGCTTGGCAATTGACTGGGACCTACCCAGGAACCCAAGTGGGACTTGATTGAAACATGACTAGACTTGCCTGGGACCCCACCAAAACCTGATTGGGACTTGCCCGGGACCCTATTGAAACCTGCCCAGGGGCCAAGTCCCCACCAGGACTTAACCAGGATTCACTCGAGACCCTGTTGGGACTTGCCCAGGACGGCAGGACCCAGCCAGGACTTGAATAGGACTTACTTAGGACCTGCTTAGACTTGATCGAGACTTGCCCTAGACTCGCTTAGGACTTGTCGAAAAATATTTTCAGTGGAAAACATTTTCCTTGAAATGATTTCTTAGTAAACATTTTCCGGTATCTGGCATATATGGAAAATTAGGCAAGTCCTAGTCAAGTCCATGACGTCAAAAAATGTTTTATGCTTAAAACATTTTCTTGGAAAACATTTTCCGTTATTTGGTGTGTATACAAAATCATATTAAACACTAAATTACAAAATGTTCATGTCGAGTCTTGGGTTAATCCCGACGGGTCCCATTAGGGTCTAGGCTCTGGGTGGGTCCTAGTGAGTCGCAATGGATAATTTTCTATTGTGAATAAAAATTACAATTTATAGGTTAAATGAAAATATAAAAATAAAAATAAAAATAATGTGATTTTCTATAAGCGCACCAAACACCGAAAAATGTTTTTATCGTAAAACATTTTCCTGAAAATATTTTACACTAAAACAAACAAAATAAGCTAAAAAGAAACAAAGTTTTGGAGAATATTTTCAGACATTTAAATAAGAAGCGACCTATTTTGCAACCAAGAACTTAGGTAGAGAGCTATTTGTGGTAGTCAACAATCACTAGGAAACAAGCAAGTCCAAAATGCTAGTATGCTATGCCTTGACTCCCCTTCAAGTTGCTAAAAGCATTCCCAATGGAAAAGTCAAATGGCACTTTAATCTAAAATATCTCATTAAATTTGTAAAATATCCATTGCATTAGAGTAGCCACAAAAAAAGGCAAAATGGATATTTTAGTAGATTGGCAAAAAAATAGAGGAGAAAAAAAAAAAAAAAAAGCTACATATAAAGACACTTTTGAATTCATTTATTTATTGTATCTCTTACCTATTTTCTCTTTTCCCAAAATTTTCTCCTGTTATTTTTCTTCCATATCTCCTTTTTTTCCAAAATTTTTCCCTACTATCTCTCTCCACATCTCTTTTTTCCTAAAAGTTGAAAAATAAGGTATTTAGAAAAAAATACAATCCTTATAAAAAAATATATATTTAAATGATATAGATAAAAATATAACTAATTAGATATAAAAAGTATTTAAAAATTTATTAACTAAAATAGATAAAATAAGTTTTGATGAATCATTTTGCATAAAAATTTGACTCTTTCATTGGAAATGTTTTAATAGTTGATCGATTGACAAATTATACTTCATCTTTTTAAAATGAACAAAATATCAATCAATTTAGCGCCAGATAAATCTTATTTTAGTAATTGGATTACAAGAAAAATCATCTTGCCAAAATGATCAACCAACTACAAAAAAATTTACAAATTATCTCCCTTGTAAAAGAGATTTGAAAAAGAAGAAAAAAACAAAAAACCGAGTGTTAGTGGGACTTTGTGTTACCAAAGCATTCAGATACAAAATGGAAATCACCAATAATCAGATCACTGCAGCAGTGAAGCCTTTGCAGTTCATGGCAAGATGTTTCACTTCGTAGGGCCTCCATCAATAATGACTAACCACAGCAACAAAAATCCAATCTTCTTTCCTAGTTTGCAAGGTCTTCTCAAGCAACTAAATCTTTAACTAATTCTTTGAAAAGCCATGTCCTAACTGCCAATCTACCTTGTCATTCTCTAACATCTTCAAAATAAGAAGCTGGTATTTCTGGAGGCGAAGGCATGGTTGCCACACATTTGAACTGTTTCCAGGAAATCAATAAATCATGTCAGATTTTACATGGTCTGCAATATGGAAATTTAAGTCTTCTGTTTTTTTTTCCTTTTTCTTCTAATAATGCGACAAAATACCTTATGCTGCTTGTATTTCTCTCTTACAGCTTGGAGAGAACCTCCTCTTCTACTCAGATACAAGTCATGTATAATAAGAACACATTCCTTCAAATCTGCTGGTTTATAACCAGAGTTATTTGCCAGCGCTGAACACTGCCAAATGTAATTACTCGATAAGTACCTTCCATACATAAAATCAAACATTAATCATTGAGTCAAACTAACTTCAGCTCTTACCCAAGGATGCTTCTTTGGCCGGATCATAAATCTCGCCACAAACATAACAGATGCAGCAACCAAAGAAGGCAAAAATTTTACACAAGCATAATCTAATAAACTTAGCTCTGCAAGGTAGCAACCAAGGAATTCCAACTGAAGACTGGAAGTCTGTAGAAGAAACAAGAAAAAAAGTAGTCAATAACAGAAATTACCATATATATATTTTTTTGCACAGTGATGTAAGAGACAGACAGAGACAGGATTTATTTAGCTTTACTTTGTAACCCTCTCGAGCAAATCTAGTGAATCGTCTGCAAACCAAAATGGAAAGAAGCAACAACAATCAGTCTAATGGATTCTAAACTCAATGATATGAGTTTAAAATAGTATGTTGATAGTGTCCTTGCCTTAGAAAAGTCTTTATTGTAGGACTGCCCATTTCAAACTTTAGGGACTTGAGTATATCAGCCTCCATTTTCACCACCTTTAAATCCAATACAAACCAAACTTGGTAAAACGAATGCGGATAAAGGGGGCATATTCAGAAAAGAAGCATAGATCTTAATATTACCTCTTCCTTTGTATAAGTATTATCTGTTATGTAACAAAATTCTTCCACATGAGGAGGACTAATCTCTTCATACTTTCTGTATGTCAAATCAAATAGTCGAATATAGTGAGTGAGAAAAGCCCGTAATATTTGAAGAATAATCTCATATCTCAAAATCTCAAAGAGTTGAAAAGATTTTGGGGCTTACGAGGCAATAAGCATTGCAGAAACACCCAGTAGCTGAAGCTTTTGCCTGCTCAGAGAATTGAAAGACAGGAATCTATCAATATAGGAAATGCAGAGATGCAAAGAGTCTGAACCAAGCTTGTACTCCTCTGCAACTTCCACCAACCAATCCACAAGTATACCCCTCATATTAGAGTTGATATCCTTCTGAACCCTTTCAATGTATGCAGGTAACGGTCTCCTTTCCGGATCCACCTGAGTATTTCAATTAGTCATCAAAACATTTAGCTCCTATTAATCAAATACCCAACTCCACCCAAACCCTCATCGACATAACCGATTATATAGTAAACAACCAACAACAACCATTCAGCGCACACCCATTAACAAATCATACCCAAAATCTCGATCCCAATAAGCAGTCGCCAAAATTAACCCCGTAATTGCAGTAACCCAATATTCATAATAGACCAAAAACCCTAATGCCACTGTTCATTACCAAAATTAAACGATTAAAACGATAGTGTTTCAATCTCAAAGTTATCATAACATTTGAGAAAACTGATTGTCCTGTGAACTGCGAGTAGTAGAACTATCGGATTTGTTTGTTACATCTGCATATGATCACTTCACAGCACAGAACTTGATTTCAAATGATTTATTTTTCTCTAGCTTCTCATTTAATTTCCTTAGGAACCAGAGCCCAAAACGAAGCTAAATTAAAACCCAAACAAAAGAATACTCAAAGTGCAAATCGACATTTCCTAACAAACCAATCGAAATAGCAACCGAGGCCCACTTACCTCCATCTTATGAAGATACTCATAAATCTCGGAAACATAAGGCTCGCACATCTGCGGATCATTCGACTTGGCATCCGTGTTTGCTGCCACTGTCCCGGCGGGCTTCGTTCCGTTCTTCGCACTCGTTTTACATTTCGGCTTCTTCGGCCCGGCGCCAGAACTCGGGTTCGCCGTCGGAGCGACAACGTTCGACAAGTTCGGAAGCTCCCCCAACACCACTCTCTTCTTGGTCGGCGTCTGCTCGTCGGACATGGCAGCCGCTGCCCTCTTCATCGCAGCGCGAGTGACACGCACGCTGGTCTCCTGCTCCGTCACCATGGTCCCAGGTAGGTAGAACCAGTTGAGATAGTGGAGGAGAAAGAAAAAGAGCAAGAGAGAGAGAGAGGAGGAGGAGGAGGAGGAGAGAGGGGTCTGGCGAGTGAGTGTAAATGGGGGGGCTTTGTAGGTTGTAGGGAGCGCCATTTCAGTTATTTGAAAGTGAGAGTTGGCGCTTGTTGTTGTTATTGTGTTTCTCCTTTTTATTTTTCAGTTTGATTTTTTGTTTTTTGAATGGTTTCAGGGGTTTTTGGATGGATTTGAAATTTGAAGGGTTTTGGCTTTGGTTGATTTCATGGTTTTTGTTTAGGCGGGCCCTTTTCCGCCCGCCTGTGATTTTTTTTATTTAATGAGCTGAGCCCGCCTGCGGTTGAAAAATATTTCTCTTTAAAAAACCTTCATTTACCATTTTGCCTATTCAATTATTAAAATTATAATGTGATTATTATATTTTTCTGCTTTTAAAAAAATAAAAATAAAAGAAAATCCTTTTGAAAAAGAGTGAGCATTTGCTTATCCATGGCCACGCTGTGTTTTTTTTTTTTTTTCCTTAATTTTTGATTAAGGATAAATTTTAGAAAAATATTTTACATAAGCGGTTTGAAAAACCAAGTTAGATAGAAGTGAAATTTTTTTAAAAATATAATATCTACATTATAATTTTTGATAATTCGAAATCAACATTACGAAATTCGTAATACATAAAGAAAGTAAATGAATATTTGAAAATTAACAAAGATAAACCCATAGGCCATAGCTCTTGGATTGGAAAAGGAAAACACGTGACTCAATTGACCACTGTCCTTTTAAATTCTAAAGCAACTCTTGTGATGATAGAGACATTTTTGTGATTGTGATCAGCAATTGGTGCTTTAGAATGAATTTGATTCTATTGTGATTTTAAAAGATACATCATACTTGAGAACATTAAAATAATATTAGGAGAACCCTAATATTTCTCAAATTTAAAATTATTATTATTAACTTTTAATTTATTGGTAATTTTAAAATCACATCACATTTGAGAGAACATAACCTCTAACATTTCCCATTTATTTATGCAATAAATATTACACTTTAAATTCCCATTATAGTGGGAGATTGGCTATCCCATTGGATTTGGATTATTATGGATTATTATATCATAATAATTATTAAATGATGAGATGGTATTCTACCATGTCTACCATTGATGGTCCAAATAATTTCATCCATGAAGAGTTGTTTACAACATGCACCGCAAATTATTTATATTCTTCCTTGTAACCTTTTTTTTCCTCATTTAATTAGAAAAAAAAAATGATGACAAAAAAAAAAATCTCAAATTTAATTAACTGGTATTTTATATTGTGTACATTTTCACTGAATTTGTATGCTCAATTTATCATTGATGTTTTGTTTTTCCTTCATAATTAATATTGAATTGAGCATGCAAACTCAAAGAAAATATACGCAAAATGAACCGAAAATATAAAGAAGTATTTCTCAAACTTTTATAAAAAAAAGATCTCATTTAACAGAACATTAAAAAAAAAAACTAAATTTTAACAAAAAAGATCTAAGCGATTTGCTGGTAGAATAAGATTTGGTTTGTATGCTGTAGCATAGTGGAATTACGGGACAAAAAACACTCATTTTGCCCAATTTTTTAGGTCTTGAGGCAACTGTAATTACTAAGACGAATTTGGACACAATAACAATTTTGGTAACAACTATGCAAGTAGCAAAAAATTGCGATGAGTATCAAGTGGATCCTTTTAATAGTTTAAAGCAACAAACTCGCTGCAATAAGTCTACAAAAGACCTTAATTCAATTTTAATAGTTTAAAGCAACAAACTCGCTCCAATAAGTCTACAAATGACCTTAATTCAATTTCTCATTTCACATCGGTTAACATAATGCATTTTAAGTGATTTTTTATTTTTTATTTTAAAGCAGCTGATATAAAAAAATTATTAATATAGTAAGTGTAAATAATAACATTATTCAAATGACCAAATTTGAAGGGTATAAATTGTAGCACTAAAATATGTGAAACTAGTTTGTTGAATAATATACGAAGTGTAGGGAATAAACTATGTTAATGGCATGATCGGATCTACAAAATTTGAACTAGTGATCAACAGCTCAAGCATGGAAACTCACTCATCAACACTATCTGCCTAACTAAATCTTCAAGCTTCAACCATCCATGGCTGTCGGAATTTCCAGGGACATCATTGGCCACGGTTGATACATGGCATCCACAGTCAGTGACCTTTGATTGCTGCCCCTAAACAGTTTCCAGTTAAAGGTAGCAATTTTAATGTTGTAACACAAGGCAATCCATATTTGTCATATTCTGCTTGTGTTGGCTGGCCTTCGTGGCGTAAGCTGATGAGAAAGCTTTCATCCATCTGCCAAGGCTTAATGCTCCCTTCAAAGTTTCAAACCCTCATGGTTAGGATTCTTCCAGCTGAAGAGCTCTAATAACAATTTGAAGAAGCAACTCTCAATCACCCCACCACAAAGTCATAGACTAGGCCGTCTGCTCGCCAATGTTGGCGTTCGACCCTGTTGAGTGTGGCTACTGACGGCTCTAATAGTACTCCAATAGGTTATGATGAAGCTGCTGCAATGTATCCCTAGTGATCCATGGGTAGTCAGAATCCGGTCACCCTCCACCAGAAATTTAGCCATCCTAGTGATCCATGTATTCATCCAAAAGAATGTTGCCCACCTTCATGAGAATTAGTATAGCCCACAGAACTCTTCCATCAATCAATATTAGCCCACACTCAAATCTTTTAATACTAGGATATCCATAGTTAAACCCAAGTCCAATCTGTCATTCTTTTAGATCTTCAAAGTAAGAAGCTGGTATTTCTTGAGAAGGCATAGCTGCCACATTTTTGAACTGCTTCCAAGAAAACAATTTTATGGAATTAGACTACAGATTCAACAATGTAAAAATTGGCATCAACTTCAACTACAAATTTTTAGCCATAAGATTTACCTTATGCTGCTTGTATTTCTCTCTTATAGCTTGCAGAGAACCTCCTCTTTTACTATTATACAAGTCATCTATTATAAGAACACATTCCTTTAAATCAGCTGCTTTATATCCGCAATATTTTTCCAATGTTGGGCACTGTAAAAAGGCATACTTGTAAGTACTTTCCAAACAAAATTTACACTACCAGTAAGTCTCAGCAATCGAGATCTTACCCAAGGATGCATCTTTGGTTGGATCATGATTTTTGCAAGAAAAATGACTGATGCAGCCACTAAGGAAGGTAGAAATTTCACACACTTGTAATCTAACAAGCTCAACTCTGCCAGATAACATCCCAGGAAGTCCAGCTGCAAATTGGGAGTCTGAAGAAAGATCAAAACAATTTGAGTCAATAACAGAAAATTCCAAATGGGAACATTCACCAAAGGTTCACAGAGAGAGAGATTTGGCTTACATTGTAATTCTCTTGAGCAACACTAGTGAAACTTCTGCAAGCCAAAATGGGAAAAAGTAACTAGATCAGCCAAATGAGTCATTTATCTGGTAACGTTGGTGCATTTGTAGATCATCAATGACAAAAAACAAGGATAGTACTCGTGTTTTCACAGTATCCTTACCTTAGAAATGTCTTCACAGTAGGATTGCCCATTTCAAACTTCAGCATCTTGAGAATATCAGCTTCCATCTTCACCACCTTTAGGATCACAATTTAATCAGTACTAATGAAAAACTAAGACCAAAATGGGAAAGAAGGATGAGTATTAATTAAAAGGATGAAGTAAAAGTAATCACCTCCTTTTTATTGTATGTATTATCTGTTATGCTACAAAAATCAGCCACGTCTGGAGGGCTAATCTCTTCGTACTTCCTGCTCATCGGAATAAGAAAACCAAGATTCGTGAGTAAGAGGAAAGCCCATACTAAATATCTGAAATCACAAACATTTTTCAAGGATTTGGAGGCTTACGAGGCAATGAGCATCGAAGAAACTCCCAACAATTGAAGTTTCTGCTTATTGACCACATCCAAGGATAGGAATCTATCAACGTATGAAATGCAGAGATACAGAGTATCTGGAAGAAGCTTGTATTCCTCTGCAACCTCAACCAACCAATCCACCAATATTCCCCTCATATTAGCGGTCATACCCTTCTGAACCTTTTCTAGGTAGTCAGGTAACGGCCTTCTCTTTGGCTCCATCTGAAACACCAACCCCTCTTCACAATTAGCACCAAATTCAAATCCCCATACCAAAACCTTAATCTCAACACCCATTTCTAATACAAAAATTGAAAAAAATAAATACCAAAAACCCTCTTACCTCAGTTTTGCGAAGATACTCATAAATGTCAGAAGCATAAGCTCGACAGTTGCGGATCATCCGACTTCCCATCACCGCCCAACCCCGTGTCAATCTCCTTTGTCGTCTTCACAGCGGTTGTTGTAAGCCCCTTCTTCTTAGACTTCGCCTTCGATACACATTTCGGCTTCAGCGGCTCGACCCCAGCATTCTGATTCACCGGAACGACAACGTTCGACAAGTTCGGTAGCTCCCCCAACACCACGCGCTTCTTGGGAGCGGACTGGTCCTCGGCTCCGGCAACCGCCGCCCTCCTTTTCATAGCGCGAGTGACCCGCACGCACTGCTCTTGCTCCGCCATTTCTCTCAGTTGTGCGACTTGGGTCTCAGAGAGAGAGAGATCGAGAGAGCAGTGGGGATCTGAGGAGGAATATTGAGCTGTGAAAGGGTATATGTAATGGGCGAGAGAGAGAGAGAGAGCGGCAATCTTTTATTTTCAAAAACGCGGCTTTTGGATGAAACCACCGAGTGTGGGAGTTTTAAACGTTCAAGTGTGATTTTGGGAATTTTCAGGACTTGGCAATGGCGGGCCTGTGTTGCGCCTTTGCTTACGTGTCTTAATTGAACCGCTCCTTCAAATATTTTCAAGACTTGGCGGGCCAATGTTTTCATTTTGAGACATGTCTGATCCGAATCCGATTGAGTTTCGAAATTTAATTATATTTTAATTTAATTCAAGTAAACATTAGCCAAGATCAGACGTTCGGAAAAGTTACCAAAAAAATAGTCAAAATCGTCTGATTTTGATTAACGGAGAATCTTTGGCAACACATATCCTTAATTATTTTGAATATAACAGTTTATCCCTGTCAAATTTATAAAAATACAAATATATTCTATATTAAAAAATTTTAAAACTAAAATAAATAAAAAACATAAAAATTAGAAAAGAAAAAAGAATTCCACACATAAGAGTATTCCTAGCAGTCTCACCAAATTTTATTCACCAAAATAACTAAAAGTACAATTTTAGTTATTTTAACAACTTATTTTTTTAAAGCATCCCAGTAACCTCATTATTCTAATAATCTACTTTCACTATTCTATTTAAATATTCTTTTTCAAATATTTGTTTATTTATTTTTTAGAGTTAAATACCTAATACAACCTTAGGGTTGAAAGACTTTATTTATTCCTCCTTAGGGTTTGATTTTTATCATAGGAGGTACTTATAGTTTTCATAAATAACTATTTTGGTACTTCCATCAACTTGCCGTTAAGTTATTTAACGGAACTCCATGTCACTATAGGTGGTATACTAAAATTTGAACATGTGGCATAAGTGCCACATCATAAATTATGTACCCTGTCACCTAATATCTAGGTAAGTAAATTAAAAACATTAACTTTTATTTTTTTAAGAAAGGAATTAAAATTAATTAAAAATTAAAACAAATCTGATTTAAAATACCACAATGAATTAAAACATTGTTTTCACTTTTCACGTTTTCAATTCCTTTAGCTTCTAGAACAGAATGCCCAAACCTTAGGTGAAGGAATTGAAAACGTGAAAAGTGGAAACAGTGTTTTAATTCGATGGTTGTGGGTTTTTTTTTTTTTAAGTGGTTGTGGGTATTTTAAATCTGTACTTGTTTTAATTTTTAATTAATATTAATTTTTTTAAAAAAAATAAAAGTTAATGTTTTTAATTTACTTACCTAGATATTAGGTGGCAAGGTGCATAATTTATGATGTGGCACTTATGCCACGTGTCAAAATTTTAGTGTTAGTGATATGGAGTTCCGTTAAATAACTTAACGGCAAATGGATGGAAGTACCAAAACAGTCATTTATGAAAACTATAAGTACCTCCTATGATAAAAATCAAACCCTAAGGGAAATAAATAAAGTCTTGAAACCTTAAGAGGGTATTAGGTATTTAACCCTATTTTTTAACTATTAAAGGAAGAGAGATAAATGAAAAACAAAAAAGAAGAGAGATAAATGAATTGTTTAATGAATAAGTGAGTGAATAGTAAATTTTTAGTTTGATGAGTACTGTTCACATCATCAAATTTTTTTGTTGAACTAGTGAGGCTAAAAAGTGATAATTTAAGTCATTTTGATTAAATTGCCTCAACAAATTAACTAAAAATAGATTTGGTGAGGCTGCTATGGGTGTTCTAACAAGATAACCATCTAAATCCATATGATATTCGATTTTAAAGGTAACTAATTTGGTATGTCTTTAGTTAAGTTCACATTCAACAATAGCTACCAAACAACAATTGTGATAAAATTGTATCGAGCGTTATATGGACAAGTGTAGATTGCCCATTGTTAGAACACATGTCACAGCATTGCAATCCCCTCTTACCAAATCATGCAGTCACCTCACCATCATCAGATTATCAAGTTGACTTTCCCAAAGAACATCAAATCGTGATTGCCAAGACACTAAGAGATTCCATAGATTCTGCATTAACAATATGTGATTCTACCAAGAATGCAGCAAAGGCAATAACAAGATTCTCTCACATTGACAATTGTGGAGATATGCATACACAAGGAAGATCGTGACAGCCCTTTACATAGAATATATAGTAATTAATCTTTGCATAGATTTTATATTATATGCTTTGCTGTAATTATTCTTTCCTTATTACACCAATGTAATTAGCTTACTTAAGTTCAATTGTAACATTAGTTTTGATTATTGAATACAAGAGAAATCCCTTGTACAAATGTTCTTCTTCTTCTTCTCCTTAAAACATTTTATGGTATTAGAGCTCCAATAGAAAAACTCCTTTGATCTTGCAACAATGGCCTCATCTCTTGCTTCTTCTTCATCCTATGTACCTATCACACAACACCTTCTCCTGCTACTCAACTTCACACCACGTCACAGTCTCCAGAAGCTACCTCCTCAACTATTTTTTATTCCATTTACCCTCCTTCTCCTCCCACCCCATCCTTTAGCTACTGATCCTCAATTGCCTTCCCCCACAGCTCATTCTTCTCTGTCCATTGCAACATCTGCAACTCCATCTCCAGTTGCACTTGAGTATATCTCATTGCCCACTCATCCCATGACCACTAAACTTAGGGATGGCACTAGAAGACCTAAACCCTTTACCAACTATAAGCTTTATTATTCCACTAAGCATCCTCTACTAGCTTTACATACTACATCAACTTTTACTAACTTACCTCTTTCTCCCATTAGATTTTCTCAAGTTGCCAAATCTCCTCAATGGTTAAAAGCTATGTCTGAAGAATTTGCTACCCTCCAAACCAGCCATACCTGGACTCTCTACGACCTTCCAATAAAAATATTATCACCAATAAATTGGTTTTTAAAGTGAAACAAAAGGCTGATGGCACTATTGACAAATTCAAGGCTCGATTAGTAGCCAAGGGCTTTCAACAACAAGGTAGGATTGACTACAATGATACATTTAGCCCTGTAGTAAAACCCTCAACCATTCATGCTATTCTCGCAATTGCTGTCCATTTTCAATGGCCTACAAAATAGGTGGATATATCCAATGCCTTTCCCCATGGCAACTTTCAAGAAGAGGTGTTTATGGAACAACCCCTAGTTTTGTTGACACTCACTTCCCACATCATGTATGCAGGCAGAATAAATCCATCTATGGTCTCAAGCAAGCCCCAAGAGCATGGTTCACCAAACTTGCAAGCACCCTTCTTGGACTTGGATTCATTGAATCCAAAGTGGATTACTCCATGTTCCTTCTTCATAAATCCAATTTACACTTATTCATCCTGATTTATGTTGATGATATTATAGTTATTGGAAATTCCATTACAGCTATTGATCATTTGATTAACTATTTAAAGGATTCCTTTGCCATGAAAGACCTTGGACCTTTGCATTACTTTATTGGAATTCATGTGCAGTGTAGTCTAGAGGCCTTCATCTTTCCCAGAACAAGTATGTCTCTGACTTGCTTGATCGTGTACATATGATAAGAGCAAAGCCTGTAAAGACCCTACTACTTGCTAGCTCTCAACTATCTCAGCATGATAGGGATCCTCTTACAAATCCAACTAAATATAGACATCCTGTAGAGGCTATGCAGTATTGCACTCTCACAAGACCAGACATCTCATTTACTGTCAATCAACTGTGTCAGTTCCTTTGCTCCCTTACTACCACCCATTAGACAGTAGCCAAGAGGGTTCTTCGTTACCTCAAAGGCTCTATCAACCATGGCTTATACTTTGGCAAGGGCCCCCTCCGTTTGAATGCCTACAAAGACTCTAATTGGGCTGGCAATCCATATGACCGCAAGTCCACCACAAGGTATGCCTGGTTCCTTGGACCATGCTTAGTAAGTTGGTGTGCTAAGAAGCCACTAGTGATATCCAAATTAGCACAGAAGCTAAATATAGGTCCCTTGCATTTGCTACTACTAAGTTATGATGGCTGTGCATGCTCTTTCAAGAGCTTGATCTCTAACTGATTGTCCTCCTACACTATGGTGTGATAATATTGGTGCCTTGGCCTTAGCCTCCAATCCTGTTTTCCATGCCCGCACCAAACCCATTGAAGTTAATTATCACTTCATCCATGAGAAAGTGGTCAACCAAGATGTTACTACTTAATATCTTTCCCTTAAGACCAGGTTGCTAACATCTTCACCAAAGGACTCACTAGTAATTGTTTTCTCCTACTTCATGACAAGCAAAGGGTGTGTTCCCCACTCATTAACTTGTGGGGGGATGTTAGAACACATGTCACAACATTGCAATCCCCTCTTACCAGATCATGCAGTCACCTCACCATCATCAAATTATCAAGTTGACTCTCCCAAAGAAAGTCAAATCGTGACTACCAAGACACTAAGAGATTCTGCAAATTATGCATTAACATCATATGATTCTACCAAGAATGTAGCAAAAGCAATAATAAGATTCTCCCACATTGACAACTGTGGAGATATGCATACACAAAGAAGATCATGACAACCTTTTACATTGAATATATTGTAACTAATCTTTGCATAGATTTTATATTATATGCTTTGCTATAATTATTCTTTCCTTAATGCACCAATGTAATTAGCTTACTTAAGCTCAATTGTAACATCAGCTTTGATTATTGAATACAAGAGAAATTCCTTGCGCAAATATTATTCTTCTTCTCCTTGAAACATTTTACCCACAAGCAACAATTAAGAGAAATCTAGCAAGCGATTTTGGTTTCTTATTATACTCGCATTGCATTAAATACAAATTACGTACTACCCATTAAGAGTAAAGAAAACTATAGAGAGAGTGTTAGGTGCTCATCAACTACCGAACCTTTTCAAACAAATCAATAGAAGCTGATTTGAAAAGGGTCTCCCTTGCAGAGCACTTTTGATACCAATGCGACCATCATGAGATTCCACGGTGCAGGGTAATTTGACCCTAAGGATTGTGATCATGCAACTATATTGAATATCATGACTTATGGGTTGGCCATTATGGTAAAGGCTGCTCATAAGCAGTGGCTTAGGGTCAAGTACTTGTAGCAAGTTGGTAGGGAAAGCTAATTGCACCCATTTGGTTAGATCTATGCCTTCAATGAAGCTCTTACGCGTTGGATTCTTCCAAGTCAAGAGCTCAAGTAGCATTATCCCGAAGTTGTATACATCTCCAGTTGTTGATGGTTTCTCTCCCAAACCATACTCTGCATCATAGGTGATTCATTATGTTAACAAAATTTAGAAAAAGTTATCAATCATCCACCAAAAGAAAGAGATTTTATAGTACTAATTACTTGGGGGAATGTAACCGATGGATCCATTTAGAACGTATGTAAAGCTGATAGAAGGTTGATTGCAAGTTCTTTCCATCAGCAAGTGGGCAAGGCCAAAATCACCTACTTTTGCAATTATGTCTTCACTTAAAAGAATGTTGCTGGGCTTTAAATCATAATGCACCACTGGAACTTCACAGTCATGGTGCAAGTAATCCAATGCACAAACAATGTCAATGGCCAAATTTAATTTCTCCACAACATTCAAGGCATCCCCATTTAAGTGCTTTTTCTTGCCCTTAACCCAGTCTTCTAAGCTACAGTTACTCATAAATTCATAGACTAGAGCCATAAAAACCATGTTCTTGAAGTCTATGCTAAAGCATGATGTAATCAATCGAACAAGATTCCGATGCCTAGCAAGCCTCATAGCCTTGGACTCTTCCAAGAGCTTGTCCTCTTTATGTGATCAAGGACCTTAATTGCCACAGTAATACCTTGCCTTAGATAGCCTTTGTACACTAACCCAATGCCACCTTTCCCAAGTAAGTTTTCTTGGTTGAAGTTTTCAGTTGTCCTATGCAGCTCATTGTATAAGATCATTTGATATTTTCCTTTCAATGGTTCAGAAGTTTTTGTAATCTTTGATTTGCTTTTTGTTATGTAGAACAGTGAGCCAAGTATGACGCATATGACTAATGTTAGTAGAACACTGGTAATAACTAAAACTATTGCTACCTTTCTTCCACGACCTTGAGAATTGACACATGCCAAATGCAAGCAAATCTTTGGGTTGCTTTCTGATGTGGTAATTTGTTGACCAAAATATCAATAATAAAATTAAATCACTCGCAATAGAACGAATCCCGTAGGATAGGGCTATATTGAGTGTGTCAAACCTCAAAAACTGTAGGGGTTTTGTTATAAAATTCAAAGAACGAAATTTAACCTAATTGAGAAAAAGTGATTGATTGTTTGTGACTTGAAGTGCATAAAATTAAACGCAAATTTAAAAGTAATAATATCAGAGAGAGAGAGAGATAGTAAGGTACCAATTTCACCACATTCCGCACAACAATGGTAACCGTATTTAATTCTAGAAACTCAGAATATGTATGTTATAAACAAACAAGCAAAAACAATATCAAGGGATAAGGATAATCTATCTTCGGTTGGCAGGGATCATCCACCTAATCACTAAGATGCAGTACAACCCATCTTTCTTAGGTATAAACTATGAAATCCCTTAATAAGTTTTCATATAATCAATGGAATAGCATAACCCATCTTCGGTTGGCATGGATCGTCTACCTAAATTACACTAAACTAGGGTGTAGTACGACCCGTCTTCTCTAGGCATGGCCTATCTTAATCCTATTAATTATATGTCTATTAAAACCCATTGCATAACCATCAATCTTATAATCACAAAAAATAAGGTTGATTTGAGTTCAATACAGGCAAAATAATTTCTAAGACAAGAATAGAATTTTGCAAATATTGAATTTGAATTGAATAACAATTGCATTGAATATTAAGAACAGAAATCTAAAGTTGCAATCCTCATAGTTATGCAATCCACATACATAAATTGAATTAAATGAAAT
Organism: Carpinus viminea; assembly: GCA_013348765.1. Classification (NCBI taxonomy): domain Eukaryota; kingdom Viridiplantae; phylum Streptophyta; class Magnoliopsida; order Fagales; family Betulaceae; genus Carpinus; species Carpinus viminea. Next base: position 8,664,948 of record CP054674.1, read on the forward strand.
CAAATACAATCACCATTGTGCTTGGAAAGGGTTTACATCGGTACCCCACTAAGGGGTTTAGCCACTCATGTTGATGAATAAACTCCAAGGAATTTGTGTGTGATTTTCGCTCTAGGAAAGGCTCCCTTTTACAATGTTTAAGAGCCTATTTATAGGGACTAAAAAACTTTAGAAACCCTAAAACCCTAATTACAATCATAGGTCAGTCTCTCAGTCCAATTAGGAGATTGAAAATCGAGTTCACCGCCAAAAGGTGATTTTCGTGTTTTGCACGCTTGAGTGGGATAGATCATAGGTTTTGGGAAATCGATCACAATGCTATCGTTCATAGGCTTTGGGTGATCGATCACAATGCGATCGTTCATAGGTGCAGCTGTGATCGTTCATAGCTACAGAATGATGCCAACTTGTCCCTTTTAGCCCGATTTCCAATGGAACTCTTGCATTTGACTTGAAACACAAAAACAATGCAAAATCAAGCAAATAACAATGCTAAGGAATTAACATATGCGAGTTAAGGGGCTTGAATGTGCAACATTCGGCGCTTATCACCTTCCAAATAGACTTTAGAGAGATCTTTAAAAACTCCACCCTTTGGAACTACCCCTTCCAAATGATTGAAAGATATGTTCAAGAATTGAAGGACTAGAAGGTTTTGTAGTTTAGCAAGAATAGAGCAAGAAAGTTGGTTGGAGGAGAGATCGAGTGTTCAGGCCTTTCACTTCTCATAGAGTATTCGTAATAGGATTTGAAAAAATATTATTGGCCATGAATAATTCCTCCAAGCTCTTATAGTTTTTGATTGAGCTGGGAATATTACCAGACAAATGGTTGTTAGAGAGGTCAATGGCAACAACTCTTTTAGAGAGCAATTTCTAGAGGTAGAGGTCTATTCAAAAGGTTCTTAGATAGATTCAAAAGAGTGCTCAAACTACTTAGACTTAGGATTTCTTTGGGAATGCTCCCATTGAACCTGTTGTTGGATAAGTTGTTGGAAAGAAGACTCTTGAAGTTCTCAAAAGTAGTGGGTATTTTACCCACCAAACTGTTTATGATAGATCCATATGGAATAACTTTTTGAGATTACTAATGTTAGCAGTATGAATTCCACATCAGCAAAAACCTTGCAAGTTGTCAACCATCCAGCTATGACATCTTGTTGTGAAGACCCGTTGGCACCAATTAAGGAAACACTATCAACCTTGCAAGTTGTCAAGCAATCAGCTCCCACATCCCAACCAAGAAACCAATCTATGCCTTGCAAGGAAACTACTAATGTAGACAACAAGGCATTTCAAGCTTTACAAGGAAACACATCAGTAAGATCAATAAGGGAAGACAACAAAGAATTCTCAACGGCTACAACTTCTACAAGGAAACACATCAACATAAAATATCTCACATAAGGCAATTGAGCTGTAATTGATATCTTCTTTATTATTGTAAATCAATGTATGTTTTCATTCCTTATTTTTAGTATACCTTATGTGTATATATATCACAATGTAGCTCTCAGTGAAAGTTATGCAATAAACTTCCCTTTTTTCAATTCTTAGATTTTCTTGACTACCAAGGGAATTTGGAATACTGCCAGAAATTAGATTTTTGCCCAAAAGTAACACTTGTAGTTCCTCCAAATGGCCTATTTTAGGTGGGATTTCACCTGAAAGCAAATTGTAGCTCAAATTTAGCAAATTTAGGCCGTTAAGGTGACTAAAGGAGGTGGGTATGTTACCATAAATATGATTCCCTTCCATGTATAACTATGAGAGAACCTTAGAAAGATTGCCTATTGATTCTGGAATCACACTCTAAAAAAAAATTGCCATTAATGGAAAGGCAGTGGAAGAGAGTGCTATTTTTCAAAGAAGTAATGAAACTGAGACCATTCTTACCTGAGCTAACAATCCTATTATTGGTAATAATATACATTTTAAGAGACGGGAGATTTCCTAGGCCTGGCGATACTATTCCTTATAGAAGGTTAACTTCCAAGTGGATGTTTTCTATATTGGTGAGATTGTGCAAAGACCATGGAATATTTACTGTGAGTTTATTACAGCAGCATCTCAAATCTAAAATATTTGGGAGTTTAATCCCAATATGTCCAAAAATTTCTCCCTAAAGTTGGTTTGAAGATAAGGCCAAAGAAACCAAAGAGGATACATTGTATACTGATGGAGGAATGGTGCCAACCAAATTGTTGATGGTGAGATCAAGCATCTTCAAATTTTGAAGGTGGCCAAAGTTACTAGGTATCATGCCACTAAGATTGTTGGTGCCTAAATTTAAAATGGTGAGTGAGGAAAGGTTACCTATGGCTGGTGAAATTGCACCATACAAATGGTTTCTTCCCAAATTCAAGACTTGGAGCTTTTTCAAGTAGCTAAGCTCTTTTGGAACTCTCCCAGCAATCTTGTTTGCCATCAAGTCGAGAATCTGGAGTTGGGTCAATTGACTTATATTTGACAGTAGCCCACCTTCTATGCTGTTGAAGCTTATGTTCAAAACTCTCAAACAGAAAAGATTGACAATTTGAGTAGGAAACTTTCCTGTAAATTGGTTATTTTGGAGTTGAAGGGAATGGAGGAAGGAGAGATTGCCAATATGAGGGTGATAGAACCTTTAAGTCCAAAACCTGAAAGATGAAGGCCAACCACTCTGTTGGTACTTGGTAGGCCTGTTGCAGACAACTCCAAACCAATTGCATGGGGATGAGTTTTGGTCCCAAGAAGACAGAGGGTTGGGAGGCTCTAGACTTATGCCAGACTTGAATGAGATTAAGGCTTCCTTGTCTTTAGCAATACTTACTCCAAGGAATATGCATTTGAAAAATATCAAGACAAATAATGATGAGGTAAACTAAAGCATTAGATTGGAAGGGAAACCCATGTATCTTGGTTTTCAATTTTGAACATGATGGAACACAAAAGATCTGTATTTATAACAATTCACCTACTACTTTCTTTTAAGACTTTCTCAAGTATAAGCAAGGTTCAATTCTTGAACTTTGACTGAATATTGAAAAAAAAAATTGTATTAAAAAACTGATGGAAGGAACAAATTCACAAGCAAAACAACATAATATATGTTGGTGCATAATAGAGAATTAGCCCTACATGGAAACAATTCACTAGCCACATATCATGCAACAACTACAAACACACAAGGAAAGCAAATCAACCCATCAATGTGCAGCAACGGCTAGTTTAGTCTAGAAAGGAAATTCTTCATTCATTGTATATTTACTTACCAACTTTGTATCCTCAAACACTTTGTATATATACCCAATCAATAACAATGAAATGCAAGCAGCAAAGATTTACAAACATACCTCTTCTATATGGTATCAGAACCAACCCAACCATGCCCAACATTTGCCACAATCCAACCACACTTAACATCCCTCATACTCCAACCATGCCCAACATTCCCCAAATCCAGCAACCAATTATTGTCACCCATCTCTCAAACTTTGCCTAATCCATCACCAAACTCAACAAAGAAAATTACATGACCTGGTGTAGCCTTGTAAAGCCCTTTCTCAAAGGTCACGACCTCCATGGCTTCACTAATTGATCCTAGCAATGTTTGGATTGGTGGAGACAGTGAAGATGCCATTGGGAGAGGTGGCACAAGTTATTAGTGAAGTTTCCTCAAGTTATTAGTTGCAAAACTGCCCAAGAATTATGGAAGATGCTTGATTAGACCTTCACCTCTGAGTCACAAGCCCACACATTGAATCCCTGTCTCCAACTTACCACGGCCAAGAAGGGAAACCTGAGCGTTTCCAATTATTTCTACAAAATTAAGTAGATTGTTGCAACCCTTGCTGCTGCTAGCCATCCCATCAGTGACTCTGAATTCACGGCCTCTCTACTTGACAGTCTGGATCCTAAATACGACCCCTTTGTGACCTTCGTCACCACGCATGTAGAGCCCCTCTCCATGAATACTATGTTTGGGCATCTCCTTGCTTATGTTCCCAAACATAGCCACTTGAAGCTCCAATTCTCATCGTGGCTACAACAATCACAAAACCTTCCCACGCTCATCCGGCCAAGGGTTCCATTCAAAGGGTGCGTGCACGTCAACTCCACGTTGCTTCTAGACATCAAAATGGACCTATGGGTCACCACTCCAATAATTGCCCAAACAATTCCATGGGCTCTCCAAGATCCAACCCAAATGTGGGCTCCAGGCCCATTTGCCAAGTCTATGGAAAAATGGGCCATTCAGCCTTAAATTGCTACCACCGATTTGATCAAGCCTACTAGGCTGTTGGCCCAAATTTGACAGCATACACCGCCACATCATCTTACTCTCGGGACTTAAATTGGTATCCGGACACAGGTGCCACCAATCGTGTCACTTTCAGTCTCAACAACCTAAGTCTTCACTTCAAAACATATGATGGACCTGATGAGCTCCAAGTGGGTAATGGTACCTGATTGGCCATAAAAAACATTGGCATTTCTAAACTTTCTCCTTTATTTACTTTACATCATGTTTTGCATGTTCCTAAAATTACTAAAAATTTACTTTATGTTCAAAAATTTATTGCTCATAATAATGCTTTTATGAAATTTCACCCGTCTTATTTTTTTGTTAAGGATCACATGTCTGGGAAAATACTACATCAAGGCCCAAGTAGAAATGGCCTATATAATTGGTTCCTTCCCTCAGCAACACCACCACGTGTCTTCCTCGGTGAACGTGCTACTTTCATAGACTAGCACACTCGCTCTTGGACATCTTGCCGATCGCATAGTCCGTCATGTCATCTCTAATTTTAATCTTTCTACTACATCAAATAAGAAGCCCACTGTTTGCCTTGCATGTCAGCGTGGCAAAAGTCACCAACTTCATTTTTCTTTATTTGAAAATAAATCTAATTTCCCACTTGAATTAGTGTTTTTTGATGTTTGGGGACCTTCCCCTACTATATCCAATAATGGTGCACGCTATTATGTGATTTTTGTTGATCATTTTAGTAAATTTACTTGGTTTTATCCAATTACATACAAATATGAAGTTTCCTCCCTTTTCCCCAAATTTTAGGCCTATGTAGAACGCTTATTTGATTGTAAGATCAAATCCATCCAAACGGATGGTGGTGGTGAATTTCAAAAATTACGTCACCTCTTTTCCTTTATGGCATCCATCATCGAATTACGTGCCCACATACTCACCAACAAAATGGGTCTGGAGGTAAACATTGACATATTGTAGAGATGGGCTTTACACTCTTGGCCCATTGCTCAGCTCCAATTACTTATTGGGCCGAGGCTTTTCAAACAATATGTTATCTCATTAATCGACTCTCTACACCTGTCCTTAAAAATACATCTCCTTTACAAAAATTATTTAACCTTCGGTCTAACTACAACTTTATGCGAGTGTTCACGTGCTTGTTGACCTCATCTCCAACCCTATAATAAGCATAAACTTGATTTTCGCTCCGACACATGCATCTTTATCAGCTATAATCCCTCTCATCGTGGCTACCAATGCCTTCACCCACCAACTAGAAGCATTTATATATCTTGCAATGTTATATTTGATGAATCATCATTTCCTTTCACGTCCATCTCTTCTACCCCACACACATCTCCTCTTCCCTCACACACCACTACCTATCCCCCTCTCATTCCACGCACCCTCATCACCACGTGTCACCCATGCTCTCCAAATCGAAGACTCCACCTCCTTGCCCATTAGCTCGCCTCCTTCTCCCACTTCTTCTGCATCGAATCCTACTAACACTACTTCTTCGCCATTGCAGGTTTTACCCGATTACTCGGATGCCGCACCGGCATTGTCTCCTCCTCAACATAGCATGCAAACGAGCTCGAAGAACAACATCTTCAAACCGAAGACCCTTCCTGATGGACTCATCTGCTATCCGCTCCCCAAAGCTCTCATTGCCATGGCTGGCTCAAATGACATTGAACCTACCTTCTACATTATTGCCTCCAAACACAAAGCTTGGCGTGATGCTATGAATATTGAATTTGACGCTTTCTTAGCAACGACACTTGGACTCTTGTTCCTCACACTTCGATATGAATATTGTTGGCTAACAAATGGGTCTTCCGTCTCAAACGCAAAGCTAATGGCTCTACTGATCATCACAAAGCACGTCTCGTCGCCAAGGGTTTTCACCAACAACCAGGCGTTGACTTTGGTGAGACCTATAGTCCAATTGTCAAACCCATTACCATTCACCTAATTCTCTCCCTTGCCATATCTGCTGGTTGGCCCATTCGTTAGATTGATGTTCAAAATGCCTTCTTACATGGCTGACTCTCCAAGGATGTATACATGGCCCAACCCCTAGGCTTCATCCATCCCCAGTTTCCTCAACATGTCTGCAAGCTCCACAAAGCACTCTACAACTTAAAACAAGTCCCTTGTGCTTCGTACTCTCGTCTCAGTGATCGCCTTTTGGAGCTTGGATTCGTTGGCTTCCACTCGACTCCTCTCTATTCATCCGTCGCACCCCTCCAGAGATCATTTATGTTCTCATTTATGTGGGTGACATTCTCATCACTAGCTCTCTTCCCCAAGGGACTGATTCACTCCTATAGTCCTTGAGATGACTTTGCCATCAAGGACCTTGGACCTTGGACCTTTAACTACTTCCTTGGCATGGAAGCCATCTCCACCACGATGGAATCATTTTATCACAACAATGCTACATTCTTGACCTCTTCCACAAGAGCAACATGTCTGAGGCCAAGCCTATCAAGACCCCCATGTCCTTGGCCCACACCCTCACCCTACTATCTAATGATACGCTCATTGATCCATCTCCCTACCGTAGCCTTTTCTGCGTCCTCTAGTATTTGTCCCTCACTCGACTTGACATATCATTTGTTGTCAACAAAGTTTTGCAGTTCATGCATTGGCCAACCTCCCTTCATTTGTAGGTTGTCAAGTGCATCCTTCGATACCTTAAATCCACCATCTCCTATGGTTTGCTCCTTTGTCGCTCTCCATCTTACACCCTCCAAGCCTATTCAAACACTAACTAGGCTGGTTGTCCTGATGACCACAAATCCACTGATGGTTTTTGTGTCTTTCTTGGTCCTCTCGCAAACAACGCATTATCGCCCACTCTAGCACTGAATCTAAATATCGCACTCTTGCTATCATTGCTGCTCTTTGGCTTCAATCTCTGCTCCGCAATCTTGGTATTTTTCTCCCCTCACCCCCCACCCTTTGGTGTGACAATATTGGTGCCACATATCTTTATGCAAATCTTTCCTTCCATGCTCGTACCAAGCATATTGAAATCAATTTTCATTTTGTTCGTGATAAGGTTGCAGCTAATACATTGGCTGTCGTTTCACTCTAGCAAGGATAACTTAGCCGACATCTTTACTAAACCCATTACATCCTCTCCTTTTTCTCTTATGTGCACCAAACTCAACATAGTTTGCCACTTGTCTCGCTTGAGGGGGTGTAATAGAGAATCCGCCCCACATGAAAACAATTCACCAGCCACATATCATGCAACGGCTACAAACACACAAGGAAAGCAAATCAACCCATCAATGTATAGCAACGACTAGTTTAGTCTAGAAAGGAAGTTTTTCATTCATTGTATAGACTTACGAACTTTGTAACCTCAAACACTTTGTATATATACCCAATCAAAAACAATGAAATGCAAGTAGCAAAGATTTACAAACATACCTTCTATAGTGCAAATATTATGTCTTTGCAGGAGGAAGATGTTAGAAAGTTGATTTCTTTGAGTCTTCTATTCAAATTTTATTCGAGTGAATATAAACTTGGAAGAACGTTGACTAAACATATGGGCAAAAGTATAAAAGTTAACAGACTAATCAGCTGTCAATGTCATGGATGAAATTTCTTGCTTTTACCAAGGACAATATATGACAAAACAAAATAAACTGCTCACAAAAAAGTTATTGTGTGATTTCCAACATTAAAATTCAACCTAAACAAGTTAAGTAATCCTACTGATGATGACTTTGCTTCTTCAAGTGTAAAATGTCAATGGAAGGGACTAAAAATGAAGTATATATCATCCGACTTCCATAATTTCTTATTTCCAATGATTCTATCCTGAAGTTTTCAATCTTTGAACAGGTTCCCAGTTTTTCCCTACTTTAAATCTAATTACTCCAAGCAACCATCTCTTTTAATCTCTACCTTTAAGCTTTCAATCTCTGAACAACATCCACTTGACTTGTTTTCCCTATCCTCAATACAAATCTAAAGAAACAATCTCCATGAGTACATGGCCAAGTCTAGCCGCCATGCGTGTGTGAGTGTTGACCCTCACTTTGAAACACACAAGTCTCATGCATGTATGATCGTCTGTCTATGTTTCGGGTCCCATCATGATCAGGAGAGGTTGAAACTCAATTTATATAAATTATTCTTCTAATGGGTAGCCAGAAAACTAAAGGAAATCAAGCCTAACGAAATAAAGAGACTTACTGTACTTTTATGCAGAAAACAATAAAAAACAGAGGCAAAACAAGGGAGTTAAAGGTAGTTGTTGTCTGAATGTTTCTCTCTTGTCCCAGCAATACATACAATCATCATAAGTTACAACATTCAAATGGACAAATTCTAAGCCAAAAAAAGAATGGCCTTTATTGTAGTATCACCAAATCAAGGTTTGGTCAGTAGCTTGGATGGACTAAATGTCAATTGTTAATGTTTACATTATTCACACGATGCTATATGATGAAGTTCGTTTTGTTCTTCCAAGAAAAGCCCATCCTGCATGTGTAGTTGATACAGAGAGTTGACAGAGCAAAGGCTGAGCTCTTTCTGATGTGGACAACACCTTATTGTTAAGAGTAAACCAGAGGAACCAGAAGATCAACCTAGTAACCATGACAGTCACCATACTTTCCATGCAAACATGGCCTCAACAACCTGTTAGAAATTGTCCCCAACAAAGATCATCATGCAGCCTCATATTGCAAATCCAGCTCAACTGAAACATGTTCCCGGCAATACACCATACAAGAATGCATAAGGTGCAATAGCCTCACTTGGTTCCCCACTTCCACTCACAAAGAAGACACCATGCAGCAGATTGTCATCCTCTCTTCTCACTGCACATTCAGCTCCTTAACAGGATTTTCTTCAACAAGTCAATCACCTTCGAGCTCCTCAATTCCTTTTCCTTCACACTAGTTACTATGTGATGTACAGATCATATTTAGATTTTTCTTTTTCTTGTAATAAATATCCTTGTAATTATACTTGAGCTGATTGGCTATAAATATAGAATTCCATTGGCTGTTGTTGGTTAAGCAAAAACCAACACAGATTCTCCAAACTTTCATGGTATCAGAGCCTTAAGAGTTAACACTCATGGCCACCTCTAGCTCCTCAAACTCAAACACCTTTCCGACCATTACACCAACAGAAATAATTTCACCGCTTTCCCTTGCACCAAACTTCTCTCAACTCTTCAAGTTGGAAGGACCTAACTACCTAGGCTGGGTTGCTCAGTTTCAACCTATCCTCAGAGCCAATGACCTTGAGGGAATGGTGGAAGGCACTGATATTTGCCCTCCTCAACTCATTCCCAGCAGTGATGGCAGTGAACAAGTTCCTAACCCTGCCTACACTCGGGGAAAAGAGACCAGCATCTCTTGAGCTGGATCATCTGCTCTTTATCTCCACCCTTGGTGGCTTCGATGTATGGTTTAAAAACATCACACCAAGCATGGAAATCTCTTGCTGAAAGATTTGCTTCTCAGTCAAGATCTCACATATCCCAGCTCAAGCGACAGCTACAAAGCTTGCAGCAAGGGAGCCAATCCTATTCTGAGTACCTCAACTCAGCCAAACAACTGGTTGATCAACTCTCTTCAGTAGGGAAACCTATTGAAGATGATGATCTTATCTCTTTTGTTATCAGTGGCTTGAACCCGATGTACAACTCCTTTGTTGCTACATTTTCCTTTCATGTTCATGATCGTACCATGACCTTTGCCAACTTTCAAGCTGAACTGCTAAGCCATGAAGTTCTTCTTCAGAGCTAAGAACACCACACTGTCACACCAGAAATAGGGAACTTTGCTCTGTACACAAACAGGCAAGGATCCTCACATTTCAATCACCAGAATTTTTCCAACTTCAAGAAGGCAAGATTTCCTCCAAGAGCCAATCCACGCAACCAATAGTTTACTACCAAGAACAACACTGGGTTCTCTCCAAGAAACAATAATAGTTACTCCTTCTCCAATCAGCCTGGTCACTTCAGAAACTTCAACCGTGGCAACTCCAACCAGCAAGCCAACTCCAATGTGATCACCAATCACACTATTGACTCCAACCGAACTTCTAACCAACCATGCCAGATTTGTGGAAAGAACAATCATAGTGCTCTTGATTGCTACCACATAATGGATTACACCTATCAAGGCAGACATCCACCTCCACAATTGGCAGCAATGGTTGCTCAAGTTAATGCAAATTTTGAAACTCAGGATTGGTTGGCAGATTCTGGTGCTAATACTCACATCACAGCTGAGGTCTCCAACATCACCAATCCTCAACCCTTCAATGGAATAGATATTGTTGGTGTATGCAATGGTGCAGGTTTGAATATCAAAAATTTTGGCTCTTCCATTCTGCAATGCAAAACCCCTCACAAATCTCATTTTTTTACTCAAAGATATACTACACTGTCCTGATGCCTCTGCAAATTTACTTTCTATTAACAAATTTTGCCTTGATAACAATTGTTGGTTTGCACTTACTGATTTTGATTTTACTGAAGGACAACCTAACAGGGGAGGTGCTACTCCAGGGACCTAGTGAGAATGGACTATACCCCATACCTCTACATCCAAAATTCCTAAATAAATGGAAGGGACATGTTGCATATCTTGGAGTCAAGACTACTGATGAAGTTTGGCACCAAAGACTTGGGCATCCCTCTTCCTCAGTCTTCCAACAGCTTTTGAAAAACCAAAATCTCACTCTCTCTGGTTCAGTAGACAAAGCTAGGATATGTGAGGCTTGTTAGCTTGGTAAATCCAAGCAACTTCCCTTTTGTGACTCAACTAGAGTATCTTCTAATCCCTTAAAACTGATTCACTCAGATGTGTGGACCTCTCCAATTCCATCTTTGAGTGGCTGCAAATACTATGTACTCTTTGTTGATGACTATAGCCGGTTTACCTGGCTCTATCCTCTACTAAATAAAAGTGATGTTTATCAATGTTTTGTTAAATTTACTCTACTTGTTGAGAACCTCTTCTCCTCTAAAATTAAACAACTACAAACTAATAACGGAGGAGAGTACACTTCAGCTTACTCCAAACAATTTCTAGCTCAACATGGAATTTTTCACAGATTGACTTGTCCTCATACATCTCAGCAAAATGGAATAGTTGAGAGAAAACATAGACATATCATGGAAATGGGGCTCACACTCCTAGCCCAATCTGGTTTGTCCCCAAAGTATTGGGTTGACTCCTTCTTGACTGCCATTTTTCTAATCAATAGATTGCCTTCACCTATCCTAAAGAATGAATCACCTTTCTCCAAACTCTTCAAGAAGTGCCCTGACTACACCAATCTGAAAGCCTTTGGATGTTTATGCTATCCTCTTCTAAGGCCATATGCCAATCATAAGTTATCCTTTAGAAGTAAACCCTGCATCTTCATTGGTTATGGTGGTAATCAACGTGGCTATAGATGTCTTGACCCCAAAACTCACAAATTTTATCTCTCTAGACATGTTGTCTTCAATGAAACTTAGTTTCCAGCAAAAGGTATGTTCATCTCACAAGGCTCCTGCAGGATCACTACCTCTCCAGGTAATTCCTCAGTCATAATACCTTTTCATTTGCTCAATATACCCTGTACACCTATTGAAACTCATCAAGCTCCACAACCTCTATTCTCACCCTCTTCTGACCAGATACATACCAGGCCTAATAATCCCTCACCTACTAAACCTCAATCAACCTCACAGCCTTCTATCTCTCCTTACCACCTAGAAACAACCTCTCAATCTTCTACATCCTCCTCTCCCCAACCTTCACCTTTAAACCCAACTCCTAGGATGATAACTAGATCCCAAATAGGTCATCTCAAACCAAAAGAATTCCCTGGCTTTAAATTGTTCAAACACATTAAACACCCCTTGATAGCCCTATAGACCAATCTGTTACCTCTTGAACCCTCAACTTACAAGCAAGCTGTCACTAAACCAGAATGGAGAGATGCAATGTCCCTTGAGTATAATGCTCTTCTTTCCAATCAAACCTGGACTCTTTGCCCTAGACCTTTTCATCAAAATGTAGTCAGAAACAAATGGGTCATCAAAATCAAACAAAAACCAGATGGTTATGTGGACAGATTCAAGGCACATCTAGTTGCCAAAGGATTTGATCAATTAAGTGGGATAGACTACTATGAGACCTTCAGCCTTGTTGTAAAACCTGCCACCATCCGGTTGGTGCTAGCCTTGGCAGTTCAATTTGATTGGAATATCAAACAACTTGATGTGTCAAATGCCTTTCTTCATGGCATATTGAATGAAGAGGTGTACATGGAGCAACCTCCAGGTTTTATTCATCCCCTATACCCTAATTATGTCTGCAAATTGAACAAATCCTTATATGGCTTAAAACAAGCACCTAGAGCATGGTTCACTCGTCTCTCTCAAACCTTACTGGATATAAGTTTCACAGGCTCTCAAGTTGATCCCTCTCTCTTCACCTATCATAGTAGACCTATACATGTTTATCTTCTGGTCTACGTGGATGACATAATTCTCACAGGGAATCACTCAAAAACTCTCACCACCATAATCAACAAGTTGTAGGATGATTTTGCCATGAAAGACCTTGGCTCTCTTCCTAATTTCTTGGAATTCAAGCCACTCAAACACATAGCCTTCATCTTCGACAATCCAAATATATTCTTGATCTTCTTGATAAAACTCAAATGACAAAATGCAGGCCCTATTCAGCTCCCTGCACTTCTGGTTCTAAGATGTCCAAATTTGATGGAGAACCTCTCTCTAGTCCTGCTGAATACAGGCACATTGTGGGTGCTCTGCAGTATGTCACCTTTACTAGACCAAACATTGCCTATTCAGTGAACCAACTTTGTCAACACATGCATGCTCTAACCTCAGTTCACCTCACAGCAGCCAAGAGAGTTCTTAGATATCTCAAAGGTTCTATTGATTTTGGCCTGCAATATGGCAAGGGTTCTCTCACCATTATAGCTACTGTGACTTTGATTGGGCTGGAAATCTGATGATAGGAGATCCACCACTGGCTTTGGTATCTTCCTTGGCCCAAATTTGATCTCCTGGTTAGCCAAGAAGCAGCATGTGGTCTCTAAGTCAAGCATCAAGGAGTACTGTTCTTTCCTTGCAACAAATTCTGAAATTTTTGGATTCGAATGTTGCTCAAAGAACTCCACATCAGTCTCTCTTCTCCACCTATAATCTGGTGTGATAACTCAGGAGCTCTTGCATTGGCCTCTAACCCAATATTCCATGCCCGCACCAAACATATTGAGGTAGATGTCCATTTTGTTCGTGAAAAGGTACTTAACCGTGACATTCAAATCCATCATCTGTCCACACTTGAGCAAGTTGCAGATATCTTTACTAAGGGCCACATAGTTGCACGGTTCTGCTTTCTCAGAAACAAACTCATGGTCCTTCCTCCCATGAGTTTGCAGGGGAGTGTTAAGAGTAAACCAGAGGAACCAGAAGATCAACCTAGTAACCATGATAGTCACCATACTTTCCATGCAAACCTGGCCTCAACAACCTATCGTGAAATTGTCCCCAACGACATCATGCAGCTGACCTCATCATCAAAATCCAGCTCACTGAAACATGTTCCCGGCAATACACCATACAACAATCTGTACAAGGTGCAGCAGCCTCACTTGGTTCCCCACTTCCACTCACAAGAAGACACCATGCAGTGATTGTCATCCTCTCTTCTCACTGCACATTCAGCTCCTTGATAGGATTTTCTTCAACAAGTCAATCACCTTCGAGCTCCTCAATTCCTTTTCCTTCACACTAGTTACTATGTGATGTACAGATCATATTTAGATTTTTCTTTTTCTTGTAATAAATATCCTTGTAATTATACTTGAGCTGATTGGCTATAAATATAGAATTCCATTGGCTGTTGTTGGTTAAGCAAAAACCAACACAGATTCTCCAAACTTTCACTTATAAGTAATGATAAATGGTTGGAATCCCTTGTTTCCTTAGTAGTCAAACTCATTCATCCAAAAATAAATCATTTTTATTAAGAAAAACTCATTAAAAAAAAAAAAAAGAGAAATGATTTGTCCTTGTATTATTTAGTATCCACTCCACCTCCATAACAAAAAAGAGATTTTTTAATACCCGTAGTTAGAGACGGATCTGGGGGACTGATAGTGGCCTTGGTCTCCCAAATTCAAAGTTGGTTCTATCCCTACCCGCAGTTGACCTATTCCTTTTGTGTGTGTGTGTTTTTTTTTTTGAAACTTCAAAAAGCCCCTCTATTTTCTAGCGATTTGTATAAGACACTCATGAACAAAAATTTCTCTCACTTACCCTTCCTAATCTTTCGTTTTCTCTCATTTTGGACCCTTCAATGCCCAAAATGGCCCAAAATAGTGTCATTTTGATGCCAAAAAGTGTCATTTTGAGACTCAAAATGGTGAGTTTAAGGTTTAGGGGTCAAAAGTGAGAGAAAATGAAAGATCAAAGAGGATAAGTGAGAGAAATTTTTATTTATGGGTGTCTTGTGCAAAACGCTGAAAGATAGGGGGCTTTCTAAGTTTCCCCCTTTTTTGTTTTGTTTTGTTTTGTTTTATTTTAAGCAATATAAAGAAAAGGCTAAATCTTTAAATTTCATTCTTTTTCTTAATGTACAAAAACTACTAAAAAAATCACGTGCAACAGGCTCACTTGATGTTATCTAAACCAAAGGCAAGAAACCAAAAGTTATAGGGTAGCACTTTTGCTTTTATTGACATTATTTTAATTTAAAAACTTGTTCCTTTCTTCAACATTTATTTGAAAGAATATTTAAATGGTATAATCATATAAGGAAAAGATAAAGGAAATTGTTGTAAAATTTATTTAAATAGGAAAGAAAAAATAGTTAAGTTTCTCAAATTTTTAAAAGATAAAACTGCTCATAGTGCTCTTACATACCTAGTGAGATTTTGACACTCATTTCCTTTCTTTTTGGTTAAAAAGTGGTGCCTTTCGAGGAATATAAATTATAGTTGAATTCTACTCAAGCAACCTTTACATGTAAGATGATGATGCCATCAAATCATATAATTACCTTCAGAGAGAAAATTATACACCCTCTTGACCTCTTCAATCCCCAAACGGTCATTAATGCAACCTAAAAAGGAAAATCACACTTCATTGTACCAATCCTACCATATTGGACAAGAGCTTCTCCTATAAAAAGATCTCACTACCATCAAAGCTAGGTATACACATTCTCTCAAATCTCATATTTTGTAACGCCCCAAGAAAAATTAACAAGTAATATTCTACAATACGTCACCCATTCTCATTCGGAAGAAATGGAAATATAGTAGAACATTGTACTTTCATTAGAGAGAATACAACATAAGACATTTCACTTATAAAAAACAAGATATACTATAATCATTTCATAATAGATAAATATAAAAGTTAAACTAAAATCATCAAGTGATACCATAGATATTATCTGGATAGTGTTGGCTGGATATTCCAGAAAGTATAGCACACAAGAAAAACTAGGAAAACTAAAGTAAATCAGGCCTAATGAAACAAAGAAACTTGTTGTAATTTTCTGCAGAGAAAAAAAAAAAAAGAAAACAGAGGCAAAACAGGGGAAGTAAAAGGTAGTTGTTGTCTCAGTGTTTCTCTCTTGTCCCAGCAAAACAAACAATCGTTTTAACATTCAATTGGACAAATTCTAAGACATACCTCTGACATCACATTTAGCTTAAGTTAACTAAACATGATTAGGACTAAACTAGAGTAGAGGATATTACATTTAATTAATAGTGCTGTGAGAGTTCATGAACAATGACATTAATCCCCTCTTTAATGTGCTGCTTCTCTCAGTTGCTAGAAATTCTCTTCTGGTAATGTTTTATCAAAGTATCAACTATTTGCTCCCTTAACCTGCAAAACTTTAGGTTTACTTCCCCCCTCAATTACATCTATAATGAAGTAATTGAAATACCAAGAATAAATAAAAGGTATAAGAAAATGTAAATAAAATATATTGAAAATTTTAAAATTAAAAAAATAAATATCTTGTTCGAACAATCTTGCCATGTTAGCACGGCCACTTTTTAGATTGAGATATGCTATAGTGTAGTAAAAATACCATTTTTTGCCCATAAAAGTCCTAGGTGGCTAGAGGCCACATGCCCATCAATAGGTGAGGCCACAACAACTACAGATGGGCTTATGACCTTTTGCTACCTAAACTTTCATGGGCAAAAAATGATATTTTTATTACATTATAGCAATTCTCTTTTAGATTTACCATGCCATACTAGCAAAACCGTGTTTGGTGCCACATGTTGTGCCCAAATGCCATGCCATCATGCTGCATCCAATGCCATATTATGCCACATATCAAGTCAAAAGTTGTGGCGAAGATTTCATTCGAAATATATTAAAGGTCAATAAGTTTTTATATTTGACTCATATTCTCTTATAAATTTGATAGATCAACTATTAGATTTGTGAGGTTTATCATTGACTTCACATAAGTTTATAAATCTAATGATTGATTGTAAGAAAATATGAGTCAAATATAAAAAAAAATTGACTTCTAGCCGTTCTCATTTCATAAAGGGTAAGAAATAACCTCGTTCAAAATGAGATTGGGGCTTATTCGAATGAGCCATGTGTTAGAAGAGAAAAATAGTGAGTTGGAAAGGCAGGTTTTGCTATAATTTGGACGGTCAGATGTAATTATGAAGGAAACTCTTCTTAAATGGGGGAGGAAACTATAAATAGAACCAACTACCAAGGACACTCTAAGCTGAGAAATAATGTGACACTACATACAGTGAACTCTGATCCCTTTAAAACTCATAAAAAGATGGATTGAGATTCCCTCATTTTTAAAAAAATATAAGATTATCATGTTTTAAAATTTGAGCCTTTCATATTCCATCTAACAATTTAAACAAATCCAGAGATTATGGCTTCTTGAGCACGACATCGTTTTAGATACCAACATACACCAAACACCCTTACATATAATTGGATTGTGGTGAACAACAAAGGATAGGGAAATGAAAGAAAGTGAGACATCATGTTCCGACAGGCTCTAAAATCAACGGACGTAAAGGACTTTGGCTTTGGTAAAAGTGACGTCATGCACCTATATCCGACTCATTAATTAATTAATTTTTATTATTTTATTTAAATATTTATTTTCATTTTTTTTTTAAAATATGGCGGCGTTCTATGCTTGACCACCACTACATCACTTCCATTGCATGTGGTTGCCGGTTGTTTACAACCATGACAGTTTGATTGTTGCCATTGGCATTTTTTCTATTAGTGAGCGAGTGCCAATTAGATCTTGTCATTTGATATAGAGTAATGATGTTTTTTACACTCATTTTATATCAACTAATATGCTGTATTTTAAAGGATTGACATAAATCATTTAAAATTCGTTAAAGTAGTGAAAAATAACATTATACAAGAGACAACAGTACGTGGTTGAGATAAGAGTTAATACAAATGATACGGGATAGGCTTCATTTATAGCTTACCATGTTATTGAACTAAATGACAAAAATGGGTTTCGTTTCAAACCAAAAAAGTCTGGCCAAAAACATCCAAAGTTCCAAACAATAAAAAGCAAACAAAACATTAATGATAGATGTATACTAAACACCTTACAATTAATTGAACAAGGGTACAGGGAGCATGATCACCAACACCAAAGGAGGTGCTAAAAACATAAATAAAGATAGAACATTTATCATCTTTGATGTTGATCGGGTGTCAAGATGGTTGATGGTATGATATGAGATAGATATAGTTCAAGGAGTGCTTGTCCTCTAGGCTGTGCACTTGGGAAGTTGTCATTCCCTGCCACATATAATATTCACCAAAATGTCAAAACCCATCATTAAAAATGAAAAATGAAAAATTCTATTATGTCAACTTATGATTAGCAGATAATTGTGAAATATATATAGCCACTATATTCTATATTCCCTAAAAGAACTACTCAAAGTTACGATAGGAGTTTGCTAGAGTCATTTATATAATCAAATTTCACCTAACAGGAAATCAAAATGAGACTTGGTACTCGGTCAATGTCTACATAAATGAGCTTAACTTTTCGGGTGCCATAGGAAGAGTATCTATTTAAAGCCCATTCCAACATACACTGTTTCTAACACGCTTCAAATAATGCAGCTACAGAGAAGACCATTGTTCAAATGTCACTTTCAAAGCATTTCAAACAAAAACATTTGAATTTCAGGACTTAAAGAAAGTGTTAGCCACATTTGTATAATTACTCTGAAACTACCGGTCAAAATTACTATTGGAGCTCCTTGAGTCACTTGTATAACCTAGTGTCAATAGTAAAGAATTAATAAAGAACTTAGCATCTAGTCAAAACCTTCACAATCTATTTATCTAATCTGGACTTTACTTAAATTTGTGGGTGTCATGTGAATTGAGAGTATGTTTCATACCTTTACTTCCAACACGATTCAAATGCAACTACTAGGAAGGAGATCGAGCACTAGCAAAATATGCATTATCATTCCATGAATGACTAGTCAAAATTATAATTGGACTTAAGCACCCATACACCACACTTTTATAATCTATCCACCCACCTAATTATTGTAGGACTTGACTTTCCAAAGTGTAACAATCTCCCCCATTCAAATCTCTCATGTCTTTGTTAGGTAATGTGCCAATGTCACATAATGTTACTAGGTTAGTTCTAATACCATTTATTATGACTTATGAAAGCACTAGCCATATGTATCAATACTGTTATTTTAAAAGAAATAGTCAAAGTCATAATGAAAGCTCCCAAAAATTGCTTATCTCATATAATAAGAAACTAATGCGAGATTTAATACTTGTAAAATGCATGCACAATTGACCCATTTAATGTAAGATTTAACTTTTTGGGGGTGTTGGCCACCTCTACCGCTCAAATTTCTAACATTTTCGTCATTTTTGTTAAGAGGTCACATCGAACTGTAGTGCCCTAATGCCAGACTTTGATATTATTTGTCATTACTTAGGGAAGCATTAATGTCATACATACACTATTGCCCTAAAACGATTAGTCAAATACATTAAAAGCTCCTAATAATTACAACCATTTTCAGTATTCTTCGACGTTTCCCCAATGACAAGGTTCAAAACTATGTTCTTATTTATTTATGTTGATAATATTATTTTTGTTTCGTCGTCTCCCGCTACCATTTATCAACTCATTTTGGGCTTGTAAGTTGACTTCACAATTAAGGACACCACCTTAACTTTTTTTCTTGGCATTGCAACTCATCATCTTTCTAGTCTTATCTTGCTGTCTCAATAGCGCTACATTAATCTATGTAAGCGCACCAATATGATGGGGAAGGTAGCCAATTTCTTTGCCCATGGCCTCTGCTCATAATCTCTCCCACTTAGATGGTGATGCCATTGATGATCCTACCTTATATCTGAGGCATTACTTGCATGCAAATTGGGTAGAATATCCAGACTCCAGATGATCGTCAATCTATTAACGGTTATCTTGTCTTTCTTGGCCCCAACCGAATTTCATGGTGCTCTAAAAAGTAATCTACTAGCACGTACGGAAGCTGAGTACAAGGCTCTAGCTAATATTACCAAGTTACTTTGGTTGCAGAATTTTCTCAATGAACTTGGGGATTTTTTTCCTTATCTTCCTGCACTTTGGTGTGGTAATATTGGCTCCTCTACTAATCTTGCTCGGACAGAGCATGGCCATCGATTATCATTTTGTCTGCAACAGGTTGCTCGTGGTGATCTACTGGTCAAGTTTATTTTTGGTCGTGATCAACCCGTTAATATCCTCCCAAGCCGCGTCTTTACTGTTAAATCATCAATTTTCATTAAAAATTAAACTTATAGGCAAAGGTATTATTAGTTTAACATGATATTAGAGCCAAAGATCTTGGGATCGAATCTTGACTCCGTCAATTGACCCTCAATTTAAATTAAATATTTCACGTATTGGGCCTCACCTATTAAAAGGGAGTTTAAGCCCACAAGTAAGGGGGATTGTTAAAATAATAATTAAGTGATTAAATTTAACTTTTCCTATCAGCTTAAGTTTTTAGGAAAAGTGGTGATTTAACATGGTATGAGAGCTAAAGGTATTGGGATTGAACTTTGACTCTGTCAATTCACTCACTATTTAAATTAAATATTTCATGTGTTGGGCCCCACTTATGAAAAGGGAGTTTGAGCCTACATGCGAGGGGGAGTGTTAAGGTAATAACTAAGTAATTAAATTTACATCTTTCTTTAGCTTAAGCTTTTGGGATAAATGGTGATTTAACTTGGTATCAAAGATAAATGTTATGAAATTAAACATTGACTCTGTCAAATCACCCTCCATTTAAATTAAAAGCTTGTTTCGGAAGCTCATCCTTCCCAACTTATCTCAATTTTTTTTTTTTAATTTTTTCATGTTGATTTTACACCATTAACTCTACTCAACTCAACTAAAAAATTTTCAACTTTACTCAATATTTTTCAACCCAACAAATAAAAAATTAATAAAAATCAAGAAAATTAATAAAAATAAAAATAAAAAATCAAGAAAATTAGGGGTGGTGGCCGGGCCACCCCTAAAACCGGACCACCCCTAAGAGTCTCAGGGTGGCCGATGCACCCCCGAAACTAGTTGGGGTGGCTCGGCCACCCTTGGCTAGGTTCATGGGGTGGCTCGGCCACCCCTAGACACCTTGGGGGTGGCCCGGCTACCACTAGGGTGTTTCAAAACCACCTCATTTTTATTTTTATTTTTTTATTTTTACATATATATTTTTAAAATTTTTAATTTGATTTACTATTATTATATATTATATTCTTCAAACAACCCAAACATAATATCAACTATTTTTCTCATCGATATTCACAATTTTGAGTTGAGTTGAGTAAAATAGAAAGAAAAAAAAAATCGCACATCTAAATAAGCCTTAAATATTCGACGTATTGGACCTTACCTATTAAAAGAGAGTTTGAGACCACATGCAAGGGAGAATGTTAAAGTAACGATTATGTGATTAAATTTACTTCTTCCTATAATCTTAAGTTTTTAGGAAAATTGATGATTTAACATGGTATTAGAACATACCACAAGACAAATTGAGCTCACACTACTTACCCTGTGACAAGGATTAGGAAAAATACTGGCCTATACGTGAGGAATGGGAAGGTATTGGAGAATAATCCCATATTGCTTGTGGATAAGATCTTGAGCATGTTTATAATGAATGAATTACCATCACTTATTAAACCGGTTTTATGTAATGAATTAGGCTACAAATTTCTTTTATCTACCATGTTCTCTTCTCTTTGGTATATTGAAGACAAATCCCTTGCATTACTCCACCACCGATATATATACAAGGCAACAAATCAACACCCCCGCATGACAACTCCAGTACTTACCCAATTGTTGACACCAGAAAAGGAAGATTTGCCCAACAACGAATGACTTCGAGCAAAACCATAGTTTTCCTCCAAACGAATTAACGTTCTAGTCTCATGTATATAATCTGAGACTTTTTATTGTTTGAAATCTTAATTTGAGACTTGTATTAACAAATTAAGGATCCTAGCAATGTTTTTTTTGGTCTAGCCTTTAAAAATCCCCAATCCCTAACGGATCTGAATCCCCTCTAATTGAGGAGAAATTGGAGATTCTCCAATTGTTAATTGTAATCCTTTATTTTAAATCCAATGGTCTATAAAATCATTTAAACCTCGGTAAACCAAAAGTCAGCATTTAATGCCTCAGTTATATATACAAAAGCAACTAGCATTTTATATACCATTAAATTTAAAATAAAGAACCACAATTAACAATTAAAAATCTCTAATTTCTTCTCAATTGAGGATCTCAATTCATCCCGAGCCTACCCTTCTCACTTTCCCCATTAATGTTTGCCTCTTGGTTCTCATTATCAGTGAAGATATATATGCTTACATCATTCATGATACAATGAAGTTGTCTCCTATATATGTCATGGCCGACAATTATATATAAATATACATATATATATTCTCAATGTTATTGCATGCAAATTAAGTACCTGTCGGATAAATTTCAGTCCACGATGACAAGTTGACGTCAATAACTTGCCCGAAATCAGGGCGGTGCACATTATTGTTATCCACAAGACCACTACTTTTGGGCTGATTTGCTCATCACGATTCATACTTTGTCGGTGTTGAAGAAGCATCGGAGGTGGCGATAAGATTTCAACGACATGTTGCGGCTGACCTCTGAAAAGAAAAAGGGGTACGGTGGGGTTTTGTATATGCAACAGGTGATCATATTGAAGCAATTTAATAAGATTTTGTTGCCAAATCCAATACATTCAAGCACCTCAGCGGAAGAAGGCCATTTGAATCCAAAAAATTCAGGATCTGGACTTGTGGGTCTCTTTCAGCAAGCCAATCCAGCGTTGAAGGCGTTTGCACCTAATCACATTAGCAAGAAAATTACATAGATTTTTTACTCCTAGTTTTCTTTTTCTTTTTTTAATTGAAAAAGACAGGTTAAGAAGACCAATTATAATTATATATTCTAGTTAAGTGTCATCATAATAGTACTTGCTTGATAAGAGCCATATAAAATGAACATAAACAGTAAAAATCGTAAGCGTTTGATTGAATTATAGTATGACCAAACCTATTAAGACATTAGTGGAACTCAAAACAACTAATCTAATATGATTAAATATTTTCATTTAAAGAATCAAACTTTTATCTTAACGCATGTAAAATCACTTTAGAATTTTCTTAAAGCTAGTGAGCCGCCACATGGTTTTTTACTCCTAGTTATATGCAAAATATGTAGTTTTTGTTTCACCGTGTGTAAATCGAAATCTCTTTGCTCGTCTTTTCCATCTTTTCCCCCTTATTTATGCCACGATGATTTGAGTTATGTACATACCTCTGAAGTCGGCGGTGCTCCAGAAGAACTGAACTTCTCCTCCAAAACTTGCTGTTCCATAATTTCTCAGAAGTTATAGAATATAATTCATTAAATCAGAGGTAGATGGAAAAAAAAATATAAGCAACTGGGTAGTGGGATCTTATAATACCTTGCGCATATGCACACGTCTCAAAGTTTCTTTAAGGATTTGCTCCCGAACCTCAGCCTCGTACAATGTCGTGATTTCCAAAGGATCCCCTTCAAATATTCTACCAAAAAGAAGATAACAATGATCTACAGCTACAGAAATTAGGGCTTTACATTCACTGGTATATATACCTTAGTCGGTTCTCCGTATCTTCCAACTGGGATTTACATCTAAGGATTTCTCGTTGAATCTCCTGTCCGAGTATAGTTGTTCTTAACAGTGAAGAATGATGATGACAACCAATTATTTGCTCAACGAAAATTACCTCGAGTTGAGAGTTACTACTCGCTGGGCTGCTTAATTCACATGACAGCAGTAACAATTTAAAGTAGGTAAAATAAATTACCCTAATATCAACATCAGCAGTACTAGGGGCAAAATCATCAAGATTAAACTTAGAAGTCAGAGGTTGTCGGAAAAGGCAAACCTGGCTTCTTGATAGGTTCGATCTGCTTCACCCTTTAGCTTACCAAGAACCCTTCGGAGATACTGCAAATATGTTTAAATTCTTCATCTTAAAACAATATGTTGAAGGTTTATATTGTATTTTCTTCTTCTGGGCATGTTTAGAGAGTGGTAATTACCTCTTGGTTGTGCAGCCTTTGAAATTACATGGAACGTAAAAGGAACCATCGAAGAATTCCAGAAATGGGAAGAAAAAAAATCACCATTAACTCCAACACGGCACATATAGTTGTAGTGAAAACTTATATGAGAATCATGCAAGATCTCCTTACCTTCCTTGCTCATGCTCAGGATGATTAACATACCGTGCTAGAATCTCTTCGATGCTTCAGCAAACACAAAAACGAATAATTCTAGAAGTCTCTCTTGTATTATTTTAATTGTGTCATTTCAAAATAAGATGACTTTTAAAATCAACATTAAATTAAAATTCAATAGTTACCACAAGCTCAATCGTAATTTTAAGAGTCATATAATTTTTGGAGGGATAAAAGAGAGAATTGTAGCATTACTCAAAAAAAAAAAAAAAAAAAATTGTTATAGTTAAACTGAGTGGATTAATATATAGTATAATTTAGATTACACATGCCTAAGAGGACATATAATCAGAGATCTAACTTTTTTTTTTCTCTCTCTCTCTCTTGTGTTTGATGGTAGAAAATTTTTTTTTTTTAAATTCAGAGAGAAAGCAACATCACAGAGAAGAGAAAGTTGATGAGATTATTAGGCAATTATAATAAAGCAGACCTCTTGTTTCCTGAAAAGTGACTGAGTCTTCCTGATGGAGAAAACATGATGAGAGCTACATCAACATCACAGAGAACAGAAAGTTCATAAGCTTTTTTGATAAGTCCGTTTCTCCTTTTTGAGAAAGTGACCTGCCTATTTGTTGTGTTCTCAATCCTCTTAATCTGAAGCTTCACTCTCCCCATCTCTCTATTCTTTGTTTCTTGAGCTTCTTTGCCTCTCTCTTTCTCTGTCGACTCACGTATTGCTGAAGATATTTAGTGAAACCCAAGTGATCGAATACTCTTTTGAAACTTGCAGAAGAAAATGAAGTTAGAAATGTAGGAAGAACATTGAGATCAGGAGGAAGGCGGAAGAAAAGCAGAGGCGATGAGTTTTGTCACTGTCAGGCCATTCATAGAAGATGACGAGAGAGAGAGAGGGCAGCTAAGTGTTTTGGGCTCATTCCGATGATGATATCATCATGATGATTATTGACAATAATTTGTATTTGTGTGTAGAGTTTGTCCCATTGAGCTAGGAATATTAAGTTAATTTAAATTTGACTTATTTAATCAAATGAATAGGCCATTTATTCTTAGTTTGTACTTTGTATTGGGTTCGTGTTCAAAGTTATGTCAATGTGTAAGTCTAAGACTATATATATAGTTAAATTTTAATTAGACCAATTTAATTAAACCGTTGTTCATATCCTTCGATCCTAATTCACTAATTTCATATTCAATTCATATCAAATTTACTAATCATGTAAAAATAAGTGACTTTTCGGCATCTAAAAGGGTGCTCAGTCATGCCTGTGAGTTTGTTTATTTTTTAAAAAATAATAATAATTCTGCCACTAGTCGTCATCATGCACATGCATATATGCTCCGTATATAAATATATATATATTTTTAATTTGGCACGGGTATTTGGAGCTTCACTCTAACTAATTTCGGAAGTGCAAAAGCCCTTTGGCATGAAGTTTTTCCGCGGTGCGAACCCCATCATACACATACTTGTTAACAATATTTGAATTTCATAATTGATTGATTAAAGGGAAAATAAAGAATAAAGAGCAATAGTTATTTTTTAATTCCACCCGCTAGCTAGTGATCATTACATTCATTAACAATATCTGAATTGCATAATTGATTGATGGCAAAAATAAGGAATAATACTACTCATCATTAGCATGAGGTGAGACGGCAGGTAGGATCATTCACGATTTTTTTTTTTCACGAAAATATTTTCCTAAAATAAAATCATTAGCATTTATTCAATAAGAACATGAATAATTATAATGTGGATTCATATTGAGAAAGTCCCACATTATTTGGGTATTAAGATGATTGGCTCTTTATAAGAGTGAGGGGAAACCTCAACCCAAAAGCTAGTTTTTGGGTTGAGTTAGGCCCAAAGACCCTTTTCTTGATATGGTATCAGAGCTTAATTGGCCCAATTGGCTTGGCCCATCATCTTCCTTTGCTACACGTCTTAAGTCTATTTCAAAAACACGTGTTTAGCTTCACCCAATTGCTGTGGCCCACCGTCTCCCATTCATGTTCACGTGTTGGCTTGGATGTTCCCGCCACACGTGAGGGAGCGTATTGAGAAAGTCCCACATTACTTGAGTATTAAGATGATTGGCTCTTTATAAGAGTGAAGGGAAACCTCTAGCTTTTGGGTTGAGTTAGGCCCAAAGACCCTTTTCTTAATAATTCACGTTAATATATAATGACGTAAAATTATATAAAAAAAAAAAAGTGTGCTAATTAATTTGAGTTATGCATTAATTTTGACGTGCAGTAGTTTGTTGTTTATTGATATAACAAATAGCATTTAATTTTGGTAATTACAGGACTGGAATAAATGGTGGAAATTGATAGTTAACAAATCATCTTTCTCATTCCCGAAGGCACTGGATTGGTTTGAAGCACCATGCAATTGGAATCTCATGACACCGAGGTCGTGACTCGTGAGTAATAATCTTACCACAAGTGGCCGCCATTTCCCTTAACGAATCCTAAGTCCTAACTCAAAGTTTTGAAATATTTTTCTTTTATTAATAATTTTTTTAAGCATTTACGATAATTATTTGTTCAAATTACCATAAGAAATTGTGAGCTACCCGATGCGTATTTAGACATGTAAATTTTGTATAGAATATTTTATAATATTTACTCATCAAATTATTATAATCAAAATAAAAAATTAAAAAAAGAAAAAGGCTAGCATCAACAATTTATGGTGAATGATGAGAAGTAGAGGCAAGAGGGCATCTTTCGATCTGCTTTACAACCTGATCGAGGGTGTGAGGGTCCCAGG
Organism: Carpinus viminea; assembly: GCA_013348765.1. Lineage (NCBI taxonomy): Eukaryota > Viridiplantae > Streptophyta > Magnoliopsida > Fagales > Betulaceae > Carpinus > Carpinus viminea. Next base: position 8,691,873 of record CP054674.1, read on the forward strand.
TAGCACACACATTAGAGAGTGATAGACGAGGAGGATCACACTGCCAAAAGTCTTAGCCATTGCCACGTGTCTTCTTTTTCTCGTTTTCTTCTTCGAACTTTGAGTGATATGCACTCACTCCCAGGGAGCCCATCCCGCGAGGTCGCACGTGTGAACCCCTCACCACCGTTCTTTGCCCTAGCTAGGCGGCCCACCCCAGAAACCCGGCCTGTGAGATGCTTATAAAAAATAAGAAAAAGAACGAGACATATAAATGTATATATTTTGCATGTGGGTGATAACATAAATGAGTTTGTGGATGGGAAATACACAGATAGACATACGTACAAGTAATACGTGTAACCTGATATGAGAATGACAATATTTTTGGGATATGTTCGTGTCCATACGATAAATATTGAATAATTATAAGTTATGGAGTAATTAAATAAGTATATGTAAAACAAAATCTTTCGTTAGAGAATGTCTTGTATAGACCAGTTGGCTATTAATTCGACTTCAAGCGACGACTTATCTATTAATTAGAGGTCCATTTTTGATTATTTATAGGGCTGATCTTTATAAATTTTAGTAAACCTTTGACCGTTATTGGTAAATGTACAGATTATTTATTGAAAGGTGTAAAACATGGATTACGAGATAAAGAGACGTGCATATCGAAATCAAGAGCAATCTAGCAAACGATTGTGCTTTCTTATTCTTCACCAACACTACATAAAACATAAACTACTAGCCATTAATTCAAAGCAAAGAGAAAACTATAGAGAGTTTTGCATGAACTGCTCAAGACCTCATCAACTGAACTTTTTCTAACAAACATTAATATTCATATTTTAGTACTATCTATGATTAGTGTCACATTGTGATGTGAACCAACTAATAACAAAACGTAGAAAAGGATAAATCGGCTACTTCAAGAGGGTCGTGATCTCTAGGGTGGGCAAATTAACGGTTACCGACATCGATATTAACGTAACCGATAGTTATCGGTCGATTAAAAAATTTATACCGTTTAATTTTTAATTTTTTTATAATTTTATACTTTATACTTTTTTGATTTTTATTTTATAATATAAAAAAGATGTAGTGGATCAATATAAAAAAAGATCCAATAAGCTATTTTAGCCATATATATATTTAAACCCCCAAAAGGGCCAAAATAACTAACTTTTAATAAGTTATTTTAGGCTTTAACCCAACAAAAAGTATTTGAGCTCTCAAAACAACTAATTTTTGGCCTAATTAGCAACCAGTAAAAATCTCAATAAAAAGTTAACAAAAATCGGTTTAATCGGCTGGTTTAAATGATTACCGATATGACCGATTAACTAATTAACCGATAGCTTATCAGTCGGTAATCGGTCAAGAATCGGTTAACCGATAGCTTATCGGTCGGTAATCGATTACCCTATTAACCGGACCAATATGACCGATACCTAGCCCTAATGATCTCCAATGGCTACTTCAATGGAGTCTTGACCTCTAAAACACAATAAACTGTATTCTAAAATAATAATCAACTTATACTTCTTTATTGATAGTTTCTCCTTTAAACAGAAGAATAGTTACATAGAGCAATAGAAGACCTAATTTGACAAAGACTTAGATTCTATTTGATTTCATACTAAGATCTTTCTATATTGGATTTTGATTTGTATAGAATCAGAATCAACCTAGGACTGGAAGATTTACTCTCCATATTGGACTCTATCACGATACCGGATAATATCAAATCATATCCAATAATTATGATCATATCATTATTGGACTCTATCACCACACTGGATAATGTCAAATAATATCCAATAATTATGATCATATCACATTGTTGTTGATGGGAGCTGCAGCTTTAAAAAGGGTGTCTCTTGTAGATTTCAGTTTCTGTAGAGCACTTCTCATTGTAATGCGGCCATCACGAGATTCCTCGGTGCAAGATAGCCCAATACCAAGGATTGTGGTCAAGCAACCGTGTTGAATATTAGGGCTTATGGGTTGGCCTTTATGGTAAAGGCTGCTTATAAGCAGTAGTAGCTCGGGGTCGAGTACTTGTACCACGTTGGCGGGGAAAGCTGATTGCACCCATTTGGTTAGGTTTAGGCCTCCAATGAAGCTCTCATGTGTTGGATTCTTCCCAAAGAAAGAGTTCAGCGAAGATTATGCCAAGCTATACATCTCCAGCTGTTGATGGTTTCTCTCCCAAACCGTACTCTGCACCATAGGCGATTCATTATGCTAACAAAATTAAGAAAAAAATAGCTAATTTTATCAATTGCCCAATAGAATTGAGAGATGTTATGGTACTAACCTGGGGGTATGTAACCGATGGATCCCTTTAAAACATGTGTAGAACTAATAGAATGTTGAGTGCCTATTCTTTCCATCAGCAAGCTAGCCAGGCCGAAATCTCCCACCTTTGCTATCATGTCTTCACCCAAAAGAATATTGCTGGGTTTCAAATCACAATGAACCACTGGAACTTCAGAATCGTGGTGCAAGTAATCCAATGCACAAGCAATGTCGATAGCTACATTCAATCTCTCCACAACATTCAAGGTATCCCCATTTGTGTGCTTCTTACCCTTGACCCAGTCTTCTAAGCTGCCGTTACTCAAAAATTCATAAACCAGAGCCAAAAATTCCATATTCTTGAAGTCCACACTAGAGCATGATGTGATAAGTCGAACAAGATTCCGGTGCCTAACATTCCTCAAAGCCTCGCACTCTGCCAAAAAACTCTTCCAAGAGCTTGTCCTCTCAGTGTCAAGGACCTTAACCGCAACATCAATTCCTTGCCTTAGATAGCCTTTATACACTGATCCAAAGCTACCTTTCCCAATTAAGTTTTCTTGGTTGAAGTTTCTGGTTGCTTGACGCAGCTCATTGTAGGAGACCAATTGATGTTGTCCTTTCAGCATTTCAGAATTTTTTGTGATCTTTGATGTGCTTTTCTTTATGTAGAACACAAAGAAGAGCGAGCCAAGTAGGAAGAAGAAGAAGACTGATGGGACTAGGATAAGTGCAACTTTGGCTACAATTCTTCCATGACCTCGAGAATTGATGCATGCCAAATGCAAGCAAAGCTTTGGGTTGCCTTCCAAATGGACTTTTGAGAGATTTCTAAAAACTCCACCATTGGGAACTACCCCTTCCAAATTATTGAAAGATAGGTTCAACGACTGAAGGGCTTGTAGGTTTTGGAGTTCAGTAGGAATGGAGCCAGAAAGTTGGTTGGAGGAGAGATCTAGGGCATCGAGGCCTTTCAATTCTCCTATAATATTCGGAATAGGGCCTGAAAGTATATTCCTAGCCATGAATAATTCCTCCAAGCTCTTACAGTATCTAATTGAGCTCGGGATATCACCAGACAAATGGTTGTTAGAGAGGTCAATGGTAACAACACTTTGTAGAGTAATTTCTAGAGGTAGAGGTCCACTCAGAAAGTTGTTAGACAGATTCAAAAGAGTGCTCAAACTAGGGAGACTTAGAATTTCTTTGGGTATGCTCCCATTGAGGTTGTTTTTGGATAAGTCCATGGAAAGAAGATTACTAAAGTTCCCAAAAGTAATGGGTATTTTACCCACCAAACTGTTTCCAGCTAGATCAATATGATTTAACTTTATGAGATTACCTAGGGAATTTGGAATATTACCGGAGATCTGATTTCTGGCCAAACCCAACATCTGCAGTTCCTCCAATTGCCCAATTTCAGGTGGGATTTCACCTGAAATCGAATTGTCACTTAGATTTAGCAAAGCCAGGCCGCTAAGACTACCAATGGAAGCGGGAATATTCCCATGAATACGATTCTGTCCCATGTATAACTTTGAGAGAACCTTTGAGAGATTGCCTATTGATTCTGGAATCACACCCTCCAAATGATTGCCATCAATTGCAAGAAAGTTGAGTCGGGTGCTATTTGTCAAAGAAGTAATGATGAAGTTGAGACCATACTCACCGGAACTAAAAATGTTATTGTAACCGATATTATACATTTGAAGTAATGGGAGATTTCCCAGGCCTGGGGGTACTGTTCCTTCTAGAAGGTTGTGCGCCATGCGAATGACTTGAATATTGGTGAGATTGTGCAAAGACCACGGAATCCTTCCTGTGAATTTATTGATGCAAAAATTGAAAACCAACAGGTTCGGGAGTTTAATCCCAATATCTCCAGGAATCTCACCCCATAGTTCATTTGAAGCTAAGGCCAACGAAACAAGGGAGGATATGTTGTATATGGATGGAGGAATGGTGCCAGACAATTGGTTAATGGTAAGATCAAGTTCTTTCAAATTTTGAAGGCGTCCAAAGTCACTGGGTATGATGCCAGTAAGATTGTTGGTGCCTAAATTTAAAGTGGTGAGTGAGGAGAGGTTACCTATGGCTGGCGGAATTGAACCATATAGACGGTTTCCTCCCAACTTCAAGACTTGGAGATTTTTCAAGTTGCTAAGCTCTTCTGGAACACTTCCTGTAATCTTGTTTGCCATCAAGTCGAGGGTCTGGAGTTGGGTTAGTTGGCTTATGTTTGAGGGCAACACACCTTCTATGCTGTTGAAGCTCATATTCAGAACTCTCAAACGGAAAAGATTGAGAACTTGAGCAGGAAGCCTTCCTGTGAATTGGTTATTTTGGAGTTGAAGGGAACGGAGGAAGGAGAGATTGCCAATATGAGGGTTGATGGACCCTCTAAGCCCGAAACCTGAAAGATGAAGGCCGACCACTCTGTTGGCAGGCTTGTTGCAGACAACTCCAGACCAATTGCATGGGGATAAGTTTTGGTCCCAAGAAGACAGAGGATTGGGAGACTCCAAAGTTATTTCAGACTTGAATGAGATTAAGGCTTCCTTGTCTGTAACAATACTTAGAGTGGCTGACTCTAGTGCAAGAAAAATGGAGTTGAAATATATGAGGAGGAAGAAAAAGGCAGACGAAAGCATTTGATGGGAAGGGAGAGCCATATATGCAGGTTTTATTTTTCAGTTGGATGGACGAGAGCAACGTGTACGTCCCTTAGGAACACAAAAGATGTCTATTTATAACAATCCTGCTGCTGCTGCAGCACGGGAAATTCACGTGGAGTCTTTGCCTTGAAATTCAATGGTAATGCTCTTATAGAACTTATACTAGCAATTTCCATACAGACGACTCCAAGCGTGGAGTCTTCGCCTTGAAATTCAAACTCATGATCATATATAGTCACGTTGCCTTCAAGCATTTCTCATGGTCCACGTTTCTTGGATTTAGTCTTACGTTACTTATTATTGTAGTATATTTCTAAGCCTCAGATACAACTGCGCGCTAATGCGGGATTTCATACCAATAACAGATTTTTATGAAGTTATGGTACTTGCTTGCCTTCTTCTTCCTTGTGTTGTGTGCATGTCTATTTAGTGCTCGAAACCCAATATCAACAGACGGTAAGGAAACTTAATTAATTCTCTTATCGCTTTAGTATTATTTTTCTTATAATGTAAAGATAAAATAAACTTGGTAATTTAGATTTTGGACAACGCACTGGAAATAAAGAATATTTACTTAAGCACGACAGCTGCTAGCGGCCAACATAGAGATTAGAAGTATTAGTGACAATTCGTATTTATATGTTGAGTTTGAGTCGTGTCAAAGTATGAATATAAGATTATATAGAACAATCATAATTTGATCAATTTAATTAAACAGGTTAAACCATTCAACAATAATGCTCTAATTTTGTATTGGGTCTGAATCGGGTTTGATCAAGGTTATGTCAAAAATTTTCAATCATTATGTTGCATGTCGGGTTTGAGTCGTATCGAGGTATGAGTAAAAGACTATATATATATGTCAACCCTAATCTAATCTATTTAATTAAACGGGCCATACTTCTTAATTATAACTCTCTAATTTCATATTGAGTTGGTATTAGATTTGTGGGTTGTATAAAACATTATCAACCCTAATTGAATGCTTGTACCTAATTTTCAAGCACAATGAAAGCAATAAGGACGACTTCGACATATACACCTTTCTTGACTGACTATAAAAATATCCAAGAAACAAAGGATTTGGAAGTTTATCTCAAACTCTCAATACGAAGACGGTCTTCCACTTCTCAAATCGTGTACATACGTGCAAATTGCCTGTTAAGTTCCACTTGGGACCCATGATGTCAATTATATGCAAGAGTGGTTGTAAGGAAGACATGAAGTCGTCGTATAAACATGTGGTGAGAGCATTTTTATTGAACTTTTTAAATAAAAGTTAAATTATTTAAAAAAATTATATTTGAAATATAGTAGAGAGTTTGTTAAATAATTGTTTTTTGTGCTAAGACTTTACCAATTGGTTCAATAAAACTCTAGTTCAACCTTTTATCTTCGTTATTTCGGTGAGACTCTGAATTAACATGAGAATTAATTTAAATTATGTTGTTTTAATCTATTTTGTTGGCAAATCTCTTCATACTGTGTCATTCTGTACAAAAAATAGCCATTTATTGGAAATGCTCTAAAATTTTGGAGAAGAACATTGCAAACAAAGATAATTACGCACGTAAGCATGAGAGCTGCAGCTAGCTAGCGGCCAACATATGTAGATTGGAAGCTTCAAGCTTGTTCCTAATTTTCAAGCAACGGACAAAATCATCCAACCAAGAAATCCTGCTAAAAGTCTAAGTCCATGATCAACAAAACTGCTGTGTTGACAAAATGGGAGAAGATCTTCTCCATTTGAATTGTCTGGTAAAATTATTATAAAAAAATAAAATGAAATAACAATTTTCTTTCTTTTTGGTCTATGAAGTGCAACTGTGATGTGACTTCACTTCGTAAAGTTGTCTCCAACTCAAATTTTTTTAACGGTAATTAATTTGTGTAATGTGAAGTAGTACTTGTGAACCCAAATGGCCCTTGCTATTTTAAGACTTGACTTCATCTAATTTGGCTAGCTATATGAAGTGTCATCTGTAATACAAAATGAACTTATTTCTATTGATTCTTAATAAGTTATAAGTTTGTGAGAAGCCTCACATACTATTGCTAATTATGCTGGTCTTCATACAAGTCTTCTTGAATGAGTTAATTCTAAGGGTTTGAGGAACACTTTGTGCATGTAAGGGTTCCATTAACATATATATTTCATTAAGATTTTTTTAGATAAGTAAAAATAAATACAAACAAACATCACACATTATAAAATAAAAATTTACAAATTCAAAATATAAAAAAAAATCAAAAAGAAAATTTAATCTAGACAACAATTCAGCCACCATTTCAAAAAGGATCCTTAAAGATGTACATAGCAAAGAATACTCCTCTCCATCCATATTACCGGAAAAGCTAGAATGTGTTTGCCAAAGAATTTGAAAAAAATGAGTGAATTGAAACTATAACAGATTTGATTGATGTGAGAAAAAAAAGTAAAAATATTTTATACGAATAAGTTAAAAAAAAAATTGTTTTGTAATAATTTTTTTTATTTGAATAATAATAAAAAGTTATTGATATGATGTAAAAAGCAAAAATATTGATATTAATTTTGAGATAAATAGTAAAGTCTTTTTTCTTCAAGTCATTAGCCAAACATACCCGTAATTCCGGATGATCTTCCAAAATAGAGACAAAAATCAATTTTTCAAGCAACTGTCAATATCATCCAACGAATTAGAAGTCCTGCTAAAAGTACATAAGGCCATGGGACCATGGTCTACGAAAACTGCTGTCTTGACAAAATGGTACGGTCCACGTTCACATTGTCAGGATATTGGGATTTTTTTTTTTTTTGAAAAACAAAAAACAAATTTTGATAAGTAAAAATAAATACAAATCAACAACACTCGCATATAAAAATAGAAAATTATAGAATTCAAAAATCAAAAGATTAATTAAAAAGAACATGAGAAATGTCTTTCGATCGGTCCAAAGACTTGTTAGCCAGTGACTTTTCTTCAAGGTTGAACTATGAGAAGATTTTATATACAGCATAGTGTTCATGCAAAACAAAGAACAAGTTAGAGGGTTTTCGGTTAAGACTGAAGATTCTCCGATACTTAAGTTAGCATCTTATACGTGGATAAAAAATATAATGATAATGATTTATCCTTACATAAATGTGTGATGAGTGAATTATATAAGGGAGAGAGGGAGATATGTGAGAGAGAGAGAGAGAGAGATGAGCTTCCGGAAGAGAGAGAGTACATGAGATGGAGTAGTCTTCTTAGAGTCCCTGGGAAGGGCTTGTATGAGAGGAAGAAGAGAGCCCTTGACAGAGGTCCCTTGATATGGACAAAGTTATGATTACTTAGGATAATAGTTGAATCGAATGCAATTCTAATTCATTAGGACTAGATTATTTAAATGGGAATAACTTCAATTCGGTCATGGCAAAAACCCCTTGTTCTTTGCCCACCACTCATTATATGACACCTCAGCTTATCACACAAAATAACCCTACAACTTAATACACCTGATTTTCCTTCTCTCACACTTTCTCTTCTTCTCTCTTCTTCTCTTTTCTGGTTCTTCGCGAAAAAAATTTGCAGCAGCCTCATTCTTCACTTTCTCTCCCACTTTCTCTTCTTCTCTCTTCTTCTTTAGGTCACGCCAGTCGTGTGGGTCTCTGACCCACGTCCCCTTTTTTTTTCCTTTCGGGTGAGTCTCGCCATCTCATTCGACGCCATCACCGCCCCATCTGTTGCTCCACCTCCACCGTCCCTTCACCACGGATCCGCCTCAAAAGCTCGACCTTTACAAAAAGTGGAGGGCGTGGGTCCGGTTTTTTTCTCTCTCTTTCTTCTCCTCTCCTTGGATCTCATTTTTTTTGTTTTAGGATGATAAAATTCCAGCAGGTTAACTTTCCTCTAGGTTTTAGTTTTAGACATTAGAAACGAATTTGAGGCATTAGAATCGATTTTGAGACATTAGAAAGCGATTTTTTAGGTTGGCGGATTTTTTGGGTTAAATCGGAAATATAAAAATGGCCAGGGGGTGGCAGATCTCTCTTCCACAGCGTTGGGATGGATCATGGCCACCCCGATGGCGGATCTATCTCTGTTTTTTGGGTTACTTGGAAAAGTCGTCGGAGATGGCGGTGGGCGGTGGCGTCTGTTCGTCGGAGGTGGCGGTGGGTGATGGTGGGTGGCGGCATCTAGTCTGTTAGGTGGTTGCTGATTTGATGATTTGGTGTTTTGATTTCATTTGAAATTTATGTGTTTTTCTCAAAAAGATGAGGTGTCAACTTATGATAGGAAGGCAAAAAACCCCTCTTTTTTGCCATGACCGAATGGTAGCAACTCTCTATTTAAATCAGTATTAACTTATTTGATATTAAGATTAGGATATTAGAATTAGAGTTTATTTGAATTTGAATATTATTACTTGTATTTCTATTTAAATACCATTTGGTTATTAATAAGAATCAGAGAATGATTTAGTTAAATTGTGGTTTTCTCCTACCTTGAATGGACAGGGGTGTAAACAAGCCGACCTTGAGTGAACTTCCCTTGTTTGGGCTCAGCTTGTTTAAATTTTATTCGAGATCGAGCTCAAGCCGAGCTTAAGAATGAGTCAAAAAATCGAGCTCAAGCTCATAATAAGTCAAGCCAAGCCGAACTAGTTCGTAAGCTAGCTCTTATGTTTACTTTAATTTATTTTTTATTAATTTAATTTTTTATTATAAATTTAAACTTTAAGTAATCTTAAACGACTCAAGAAGCTATCTTGCATATGAGTATTTGCTTAGTTTGGTTAATCGAGTATTGAGCCAGAGTTAATACAGCAAGATACTTGGTTTCAAAGAGAGAGGATATGCATCATTTTATAATAAATGATGCTATTAGAAAAAAAAAATCATCAATTTTTAATGTTAATGAGCAATTATGTGAATAACTACTAATCTGAGCTTGATATAAGCTTAGTCGAGTCGAGCCGAGCTTGCTTTGTTTAATATTCGAAGCAGGATTTGTGTTCACGAAATGCTTCATTTAATATTTAAGTTGAGCACGAACCAAGCTTTTGCGAGCCAAGCCCGAGCTCACTCGCTAGCGGCTTGCTTTCTTAACACCCTTAATTGTAGTGTTCTTTTACCCTATGTAGAGAGTTGTGGTCTCTCTTACCCGAAAGAAGCTCTTAAATCCCATCTCACATCATTATCCAACCTTGGGTATCTATCATCCCTCTCTCTCCTTATATTCCTAGTGCAAAAAGGGTGACACATGTCACATAATAAGTGGATGTGGGTATAAGGTAAATAAAAGTGAGTAAGGGGACCCATGGGGAGATATTTTCTCCTCAATAGAACTAATCAGCAATCCAATTACTACTTCAAAGAGAATCTTTGAAGGCATAGAAGACAATAAAAATTGAAATGCGATAAAGCTATAATATAAACTCAATAAAGACTTCATTTTTATCATACTTTAAACTCAATTTCTAATTTAAGGCTCTCTCTCTTCCAATGACAGTTTTTTTTTTTTTAAAAGCTGGCACTTACACTACAAAAAACACGGCATTTACTAACGTGGGAACTGTTCACTTTTTTTTCCACGTCACCATTTCCTAACGTGTCTAAAGTTAAAACGTTAGTAAATGGTTTTTTTTTTTTTTTTTTTTTGGGTTTGATATATGGTTATCATAATTTAAGGGAAAAAAAAAAAACAAAACAATTTCTAACGTGGGACAAAACCACACGTTGGAAAATTTTAGCCCATTCCTAACGTACAATGCAGCCACACGTTAGGATTCCTTTTTTTTTTTTTTTTTTTTTTGGTTTCATATATGGTTATCATAATTTTAAGGGAAAAAAAAAACAATTTCTAACGTGGGACAAAACCACACGTTGGCAAAAAAATTTTGATTTTAGGAGGAGAAATAACAAAAAATTAAAAAAATGGAAAATCATTTCCTAACGTGTGGCTGCATGCCACGTTAGTATTTTCCTAACGTGGAATGCTTCCACACGTTAGGAAATGTGTTTTCAAAATTGTTTTCATATGAGATTTTATTAATATTATTAGTTAATTAGGCTATAATAATTAATTAGATTAGATATTTAATTTTTTTAAATGAGATTAGATATTTAATTAGGTCATAATTAATTAGATTAGATATTTAATGAGATAAGATTAGATATTTTTTGAAATGAGATAACATATTTTTAGGAGGGAAATAACAAAAAAATAAAAAAAATAGAAAATCCTTTCCTAACGTGTGGTGCATGCCACGTTAGTATTTTCTAACGTGGAATGCTTCCACACGTTAGGAAATGTGTTTTCAAAATTGTTTTTCATATGAGATTTTATTAATATTATTAGTTAATTAGGCTATAATAATTAATTAGATTAGATATTTAATTTTTTAAATGAGATTAGATATTTAATTAGGTCATAATTAATTAGATTAGATATTTAATGAGATAAGATTAGATATTTTTTGAAATGAGATAACATATTTTTAGGAGAAATAACAAAAAATAAAAAAATAGAAAATCCTTTCCTAACGTGTGGTCGCATGCCACGTTAGTATTTTCTAACGTGGAATGCTTCCACACGTTAGGAAATGTGTTTTCAAAAATTGTTTTTCATATGAGATTTTATTAATATTATTAGTTAATTAGGCTATAATAATTAATTAGATTAGATATTTAATTTTTTAAATGAGATTAGATATTTAATTAGGTCATAATTAATTAGATTAGATATTTAATGAGATAAGATTAGATATTTTTTGAAATGAGATAACATATTTTTAGGAGGAGAAATAACAAAAAAAAAAAATAGAAAATCCTTTCCTAACGTGTGGTGCATGCCACGTTAGTATTTTCTAACGTGGAATGCTTCCACACGTTAGGAAATGTGTTTTCAAAATTGTTTTTCATATGAGATTTTATTAATATTATTAGTTAATTAGGCTATAATAATTAATTAGATTAGATATTTAATTTTTTAAATGAGATTAGATATTTAATTAGGTCATAATTAATTAGATTAGATATTTAATGAGATAAGATTAGATATTTTTTGAAATGAGATAACATATTTTAGGAGGAGAAATAACAAAAAATAAAAAAAATAGAAAATCCTTTCCTAACGTGTGGTGCATGCCACGTTAGTATTTTCTAACGTGGAATGCTTCCACGTTAGAAATAATCTTTCAAAAATTGTTTTTCATATGAGATTTTATTAATATTATTAGTTAATTAGGCTATAATAATTAATTAGATTAGATATTTAATTTTTTTTAAATGAGATTAGATATTTAATTAGGTCATAATTAATTAGATTAGATATTTAATGAGATAAGATTAGATATTTTTTTTGAAATGAGATAACATATTTTTAGGAGGAGAAATAACAAAAAATAAAAAAATAGAAAATCCTTTCCTAACGTGTGGTGCATGCCCGTTAGTATTTTCTAACGTGGAATGCTTCCACACGTTAGAAATGTTATTTTCAAAAATTGTTTTCATATGAGATTTTATTAATATTATTAGTTAATTAGGCTATAATAATTAATTAGATTAGATATTTAATTTTTTTAAATGAGATTAGATATTTAATTAGGTCATAATTAATTAGATTAGATATTTAATGAGATAAGATTAGATTTTTTTGAAATGAGATAACATATTTTAGGAGGAGAAATAACAAAAAATAAAAAAATAGAAAATCCTTTCCTAACGTGTGGTGCATGCCACGTTAGTATTTTCCTAACGTGGAATGCTTCCACGTTAGAAATGTGTTTTCAAAAATTGTTTTTCATATGAGATTTTATTAATATTATTAGTTAATTAGGCTATAATAATTAATTAGATTAGATATTTAATTTTTTTAAATGAGATTAGATATTTAATTAGGTCATAATTAATTAGATTAGATATTTAATGAGATAAGATTAGATATTTTTTTGAAATGAGATAACATATTTTTAGGAGGAGAAATAACAAAAAAAAAAAAAAATAGAAAATCCTTTCCTAACGTGTGGCATGCCACGTTAGTATTTTCTAACGTGGAATGCTTCCACGTTAGGAAATGTGTTTTCAAAAATTGTTTTCATATGAGATTTTATTAATATTATTAGTTAATTAGGCTATAATAATTAATTAGATTAGATATTTAATTTTTTAAATGAGATTAGATATTTAATTAGGTCATAATTAATTAGATTAGATATTTAATGAGATAAGATTAGATATTTTTTTGAAATGAGATAACATATTTTAGGAGGAGAAATAACAAAAAAATAAAAAAATAGAAAATCCTTTCCTAACGTGTGGCATGCCACGTTAGTATTTTCTAACGTGGAAGTTCGTTAAATGTGTTTTTTTTTTTTTTTGAGATTTTATTATATTATTAGTTAATTAGGCTATAATAATTAATTAGATTAGATATTTAATTTTTTAAATGAGATTAGATATTTAATTGGGTCATAATTAATTAGATTAGATATTTAATGAGATAAGATTAGATATTTTTTTTGATAATGAGATAACATATTTTTAGGAGGAGAAATAACAAAAAATAAAAAATAGAAAATCCTTTCTAACGTGTGGCATGCCACGTTAGTATTTTTAAGGAGAAATAAAAAATAAAAAAATAGAAAATCCTTTCTAACGTTTCATATGAGATTTTATTAATAATTAGTTAATTAGGCTAAATAATTAATTAAAATTAGATATTTTTTTTTTTTTGAGGTTTAGATATTTAATTAGGTCATCATTTTAAGGAATAGATATTTAATGAGACAAAACGGAAATGAGAAAAAATTTTGATTTTAGGAGGAGAAATAACAAAAAATAAAAAAATGGAAAATCATTTCCTAACGTGTGGTGCATGCCACGTTAGTATTTTCCTAACGTGGAATGCTTCCTGCGTTAGGAAATGTGTTTTCAAAAATTGTTTTCATATGAGATTTTATTAATATTATTAGTTAATTAGGCTATAATAATTAATTAGATTAGATATTTAATTTTTTTAAATGAGATTAGATATTTAATTAGGTCATAATTAATTAGATTAGATATTTAATGAGATAAGATTAGATATTTTTTGAAATGAGATAACATATTTTTAGGAGGAGAAATAACAAAAAATAAAAAAATAGAAAATCCTTTCCTAACGTGTGGTGCATGCCACGTTAGTATTTTCCTAACGTGGAATGCTTCCACACGTTAGGAAATGTGTTTCAAAATTGTTTTTCATATGAGATTTTATTAATATTATTAGTTAATTAGGCTATAATAATTAATTAGATTAGATATTTAATTTTTTTAAATGAGATTAGATATTTAATTAGGTCATAATTAATTAGATTAGATATTTAATGAGATGAGATTAGATATTTTTTTGAAATGAGATAACATATTTTAGGAGGAGAAATAACAAAAAATAAAAAAATAGAAAATCCTTTCCTAACGTGTGTGGTGCATGCCACGTTAGTATTTTCCTAACGTGGAATGCTTCCACACGTTAGGAAATAATATTTCAAAATTGTTTTCTGTGTAAGATATTATTTATATTATTACTTAATTAGGCTATATTAATTAATTAGATTAGATATGAATGATATATGATATTGAAGAAAAAAAAAAAATTGACCCATAAGCTAACGTATGGTGACCTCGCCACGTTAGGAATTGTAAACTACATTTTTTTATTTTTGGTATTTTGATTAGTTTGCTACAACTATTAAAAATAGGTCAACCCCAAAGAACCCAAATAATTATTTTTTAAACCTTGCATGATCTAACCTACTTAATTAAGCCAATGACAAAGATTGAAAATCTAAGCAAATGATCAATCTAATGTAGTTAATTAGTTAAAATAATCTAATGGAATGATATATGATATTGAAGAAAAAAAAATAGTCCCATAAGCTAACGTGCGGCCATGCAACGTTAGCAATTCCTAACGTGTGGCAAGACATGCGTTAGCAATTGCTAACGTGCCATTTCTTTGCCACGTTAGCAAATGCAATAATATTTTTTTTTTTTGTCTCCATATATTATTTAACGGGATATTCTACGTTGCGCAGAAAATGATGCTTACATTTTAATGTGTTTTCAAAATTGTTTTATATGAGATATTATTTATATTATTACTTAATTAGGCTATATTAATTAATTAGATTAGATATGAATGATATATGATATTGAAGAAAAAAAAAAAAATAGACCCATAAGCTAGCATTAAGCCATGGGCGTTAGCAATTCCTAACGTGAGACGCCACGTTAGCAATTGCTAACGTGGTGATCTTCCACGTTAGGAAATGTAAACTACATTTTTTTTTTTGTATTTTTGATTAGTTTGCCACAACTATTAAAATAGGTCAACCCCAAAGAACCCAAATAAATTTTTTTAAACCGTTGCATGATCTAACCTACTTAATTAAGCCAATGACAAAGATTGAAAATCTAAGCAAATGATCAATCTAATGTAGTTAATTAGTTAATTAATATAGAGTCTAAGTAAATGGTGACATGCTATTATTAATTAATATAGAGTCTAAGTAAAAAAAAAATCACATTTACTAACGGGTTATGCCACACGTTAGGAATTACTAACGGGACCGGCTAACACGTTAGCAATTCCTAACGTGTTGCCAATTCCACGTTAGTAAATGTGAATTTTTTTTTCTTTAGCCTTTTGTTAAACTAATTAATGATTAAACCCTAAAACCGTGATTAATGAAATGAACCCTTGTTAATTAACCAATCATACTAATTATGAACTAATCATATTAATTAAGTACATAAACCCTACTTAATTAATATACTCCCAAATTAATCAACTAACACAATTAACTAATTGAACCCACAAAATAATTGATTTCTAAACTAATTTATTAATTATCACAAAACTGATTTATTTTCTAAATAGTTGCATGATCTAACCTCCTTAATTAATAAGCCTATGACAAAGATTGAAAATCTAAGATAATTATGAATCTAATGTAGTTAATTAGTAAATACAATCTAACGGAATGATATATGATATTGAAGAGAAAAAAATAAAAACCATAAGCTAACGTACATGTCATGCCATGTTAGCAATTCTTAACGCTCATGACCTACATGTTTTTTATTTCGCTTTTTTGATTAGTTTGTCATAACAATTAAAAATAGGTCAACCTTAAAGAACCTAAATAATTAACTAAACCGTTGCATGATCTAAGCTTCTTAATTAACTAAACTAAATAAGCCTATGACAAATATTGATAATCTAAGCTAATTTACTAACATAATTAATTAATTGAACCCACAAAACAATTAATTTCTAATATAATTTATTAATTACCATGCCGGAAAAAATTAGTAACATAATATATGCATGCAGGAAAAAATTATCTAATTGTATATCTACCTATAGATATATAGCTAGCTAGTATATACGTACATACACCATTTCTAATTATCTACCTATAGATAATATATATCAATTACAAATTTAACATATACACAATTTCTAATTATCTACTTACATATAATATATACACCATTTCTAATTATATACCTTTAGATAATATATCAATTACAAGTAAAATAAGTCAAAAAAGAAAAATTGTGTTTTCAAAATTGTGGAATGCTTCCACACGTTAGGAAATGTGTTTTCAAAAATTGTTTTTTATATGAGATATTATTTATATTATTAGTTAATTAGGCTATATTAATTAATTAGATTAGATATTTAATTTTTTTAAAATGAGATTAGATATTTAATTAGGTCATAATTAATTAGATTAGATATTTAATGAGATGAGATTAGATATTTTTTTGAAATGATATTACATATTTTTAGGAGGAGTAATAACAAAAAAAAAAAATGGAAAATTGTTTTCTAACGTGTGGCTGCATGCCACGTTAGTATTTTCCTAACGTGGAATGCTTCCACACGTTAGGAAATGTGTTTTCAAAAATTGTTTTTTATATGATATATTATTTATATTCTTATTTAATTAGGCTATATTAATTAATTAATTAGATATATATATTTTTAAATGAGATTAGATATTTTGTTTGAAATGAGATTAGATATTTTTAGGAGGAGAAATAAAAAAAAAAATGGAAAATTATTTCGTAACGTGTGGCTGCATGCCACGTTAGTAATTTCCTAACGTGGAATGCTTCCACACGTTAGGAAATGTGTTTGCAAAAATTGTTTTTTATATGAGATATTATTGGACCAGATCCTCAAATTAGTAGAAAATTGGCCCTCAATTCTCGATGTTGGTCATTGATGATATCTAACGACTCAAATCGAGTCAGTTGATAAAATTGATTTATTCATTTTGACTTACTTTTATAATACGATAAATCATAAATGCTATTTAAGGGACATGTATCAAATTTAAAACACAATATGAAACAAAAAGAGTTTAGAAACAAAAAATTGGCTCAATTTCTTCTTCCTCATCTCACGTTTGGAGAAAAAAAAAATTAGCTTTTGACTTTTACTAAATGCATGCTTAAGGCTTTTACGAAACACGGGAAGAAGAAACCTTACGAAAGAAAAAAGCCTTAAGCATGCATTTAGTAAAAATCAAACTTTTCAAGCGTGAGACGGAAAAAACTGAGCAATAATTTGCCTTCTTTGTTTGAATGAAATTCTTTTATTTTCAAATTTTATCAAAGTGGCTCAATTTGAGTCGTTAGATATCATCAATAACCAACGATTAGAGAATTGAGGGCCTCAATTTCTAATTGAGGATCTGTCGATATTATTATATTATTATTTAATTAGTCTATATTAATTAATTAGATTAGATATTTAATTTTTTCTAAATGAGATTAGATATTTAATTAGGTCATAATTAATTAGATTAGATATTTAATGAGATGAGATTAGATTTTTTTTTTTTTTGAAATGAGATTAGATATTTTTAGGAGGAGAAATAACAAAAAAAAAAAAAACAAAATTGGAAATTTTTTTGCTAACGTGTGGCTGCATGCCACGTTAGTATTTTCCTAACGTGCAATGCAGCCACACGTTAGGATTCCATTTTTTTTTTTTTTTTTTTGGTTTGATATAGGGTTATCATAATTTTAAGGAAAAAAAAAAAGAAAAAAATACAAGTTCTAACGTGGCACAAAAGCACACGTTGGAAAATTTTTTTGCTATTCCTAACGTGTCTAAAGTTCAAACGTTAGTAAATAGTTTTTTTTTTTTTTTGGTTTGATATGGGGTTATATGTGTTTATGATATCATTTTTACGTTTTTATTTGTTTTATTTTTAAAATTTTAATTGAACCAAAAGATAACGTTTGAATGTTCAAACGTTACTGATGGTGTTTTGCACGTAGATCTAGACCTGCAGGGCATTATTCTATTTTGATTTTTCTCTTCCCCTCTTTTTCTCTCATCCCGCCAGACCTCCTCCTCTCCTCTCTTTATTTATTTAATTTTCCCCTCTTTTTCTCTCATCCCGCCCGACCTCTCATCCTCTCCCTCTCTTTATTTATTTAATTTTTTCTTCTCAACCACATGCAACTTTTTTCTTCTCTTTTTTTCTCCCCAGCTTTTTTTCTCAGCTTTTATTTTCTTCTCTTTTTTTTCTCCTCAACGTTAACGCTGACCCACTGCTGCCGGCGTTACCCACTCTCGCCGGAGATCCAAACGCTCGACCCAACCCCACCGGAGCACCAGGCACGCTGATCTGTTCCGCCGTTCACCGCTAGCTGAACTTGCAGACCCGCGACACTGCCCAAGGCAACGACCCATTACCGGAGACGTCTCTGGTTTTACTTCCCCTGTTTTTGTCTCTGGTTTTAAGTTTTCATTAATTGTTTGTCTTATTTCTGTTACTAATTTTTTTGTTGATTGTTGTGTTGGGTCTGTTAACAGACCGTTGGTTCGGTTAGACCCACTGCCGGCGACGCCAGAGATCAAGCCCTAGGAAGAAATGTTAGGGAAAAAATGGGGGAAGAAAGGTGTATGGATGGGGAAAAAAGGCTGCTGCGTGCTGGGTGGGAGAAAGAAAAGAGAGGAAAGGAAAACAAAACAAAACAAAAAAGAAAAGCTGGCCGGCTGCTCGTGGTTGGGTGGGGAGAAAGAAAAGAGAGAGAGAGAAAAAAAAGAAAAAAAAAGGGCCTGCTGTGTACGTGGCTGGGTGGGAGAAAGAAAAGGAGGGACGAAAAAAAAAACCCAATTTAATGGAATGAATGGCTTTTAAAAAAAAAAACTAACGTGGCAAGAAATGCCACGTTAGTAACTATAAAAATATATATATATATATATATATACACTAATGGCTGTATTAAAAAAAAATTACTAACGTGGCAAGCAATAAATGCCACGTTAGTAATCAAAAACAAAAGCTAACGTGGGAAAACATTACACGTTAGCTTTTGTTTTTTGTTTTTGTTTTTTTTAATTTTTCCATTTACTAACGTGTGAATAGTAACACGTTAGTAAATGGTAACGTTCTACATATGTAACACGTTAGGAAATTTCCATTTCTAACTGCCACTTTACCAACGTGTTTAACACGTTAGAAACAGTATGTACGGCCCATTTACTAACGTGTCAGATACCTTAAAACGTTAGTAAATGAGCGTTACTAAATATTATGTTTTTTGTAGTGTTAAGAGAAAAGTTGGGTCTTAGTTGAATTTAAATTGTGACTTTTATCATTTTTCATAAAGATTATTGCCAATAAAGCTTGTAGCAACAGTGGTTTTTTATTTGGAAAATGATAAAGTCACAATTTAAACCCAACTAAAACCCAACTTTTCCGTTTAAGTGCCAACCTTTTAAAAAAAAAAAATGGCCAGCGGAGGAGAGAGAGAGAGAGCCTTAAACTATAAATTAACTCTAAAATAAGAGAGAAGTAAGATATTTGTTAGGTCGATATAGTGGCTGTATCACATATCTTTTTATTTTTGTTTTATATTTGGGTTACATACCCATGCCTTAGATCTAATCTACTCAAGGATCAATTTCTTAAATGTAATTGTACGTCGGTTAGCGGAAGCTTGAAATCATTTTTATGACTTTGAAATCTTCATAGCTTTTGATTATGATTTTTGAGAACTGTATACTCTTTGATGCAAGAGTTTTGGTTATTTTGGTGAGGCTTTTAAGAGTTTTGCCCTTTAATTTGAGAGGACTGGCTCTTATTTAGTCCATTTGGACCGGAGGACTGGCTCTTTTTTGCAACCAAACTTCACTTCCTCAAGTTGTCTCCACAGCCCATGAAATTCATTAATGCTATTCAATGGCCTTGCGATTTTAAGACTTGACTTCGTTTGTCTCCGCAGCCCCTGCAATTTATGAATGTTATTCAATGGCCTTGCGATTTTAAGACTTTACTTTGTTTGTCTTCTGCCCCTAATCGGCTATAAATCATATTTCATAAAATGAAAGTTATTAATTCAAATTTTCATCTCCTTTTAGTTATATTCTTAGTCGAACATGTAAAAAAAAAAAAAGACTTGACTTCGTCTAATCTTGCTAATCCCAATCTTTAATTTCATTGCACAATAATATTTCCATCCCTAAGCTAACTCTAGCTAAGATATTGACAATAATCTTTGAAATTTTCAATCTCTGAACAGGTCCCCCATGCATGAGTAGAGGCAGCAGCGGCCAAGTCTTGCCGTCGCTTGGAATTTGGAAATTAATGGGTCTCACATATTTAGGTGCCCACTAGCTGAATTGCTAGCTAATGTAAATGGGTAAACGTGAGAAATCTTATGTTGTTCAAATAAATTTTAATTTCTTTTAAGAAATTGTGAACCCTATGAAAAAATTACTCCAATAAGAGGACTGCAGCAAGAGGATAAAACGTCACTTTATTTATTTCTTATTTGTGCCAAGGCATTAAGCCATTAAGTGTATTGTTGCAAAAGGCAGAGTGCAATGGGGAAGCCCTCGAGGGTTCCAATTGCTTGTGGAAGGGCACTAAAAATCTTTTTTTTTTTTTTGCTGATAACAGTCTTGTAGTTGAAAGGCAAATGCTTTGGAATGAGGATCACGTCATTTGTTTGGCCCATTTTTTTTTACTTTGGTTTGGTTATTTGCACTGTTAATTTTGAGTAACAGTAGAAGTCTCTCTTATATCATTCCGATGATGGCTATTAAAATTACTATTAATCTTATGATTAATTATTATTGAATTTTGATAAAATTATGATTTTAAAAGTCATTTCAAAAATCAACATTGTGACATAAGAGAGATATGAGAGTAACTATTAAAATTACTCATTAATTTTTGCTTTTCCAAAAAAGAAGAAGCATAGAACTACAAAGACTGCCACAATAGTACTGTCAATAAGAATTCTTTTCCAATGCAAATTCTTCTGCAAGTTAGACTTGTAGCGTGACTTGAACTTGTAGTGCATGCAAAATGTTGAATCTATCACTTGTTTAAAAAATTGAAGTCGATAAAAAAAGAAAAAATTAATTACTTGATCAATATTTTAATAAAAAAATTAACTGGAATTCAAATTGGGCTCACCCTAGCTGGTCGTTCTTGTGGTATCTAATCTCTATACTCGTATGACTTACTGCTTTTGGAAATTAAAAGACAATAAAACAAAATATTATGAGAATTAATATCTTAGTCTTTTTCCAGATTCTATCAAAATTTCATTATTGATTAATGAGACTTTATTCTCTGTTGATCTTCTTTGTTGAGCGTTATTTACCTTTTGCTTGGCCCAAAGCATTCACATTCATTTTAGCAAATGTTTAGCGAAATTTTAGCTAAATGATCACAAACAAACAAACAAATAAACAAAATAGTTATTCACTTTTCAAAGCACCTACATCTAATTTAATATTTTAATTATTAACTTTTATTTTTTTTTATTTAAAATATTATTTATTTATCTACTTTTCCTATTAAATTTTTTTTTGGGTGCGTTAGTATGAAGATCAAACTCAAATATTGCTTGATAGAAAAGGAAAGAGACATATAAATGTCTATATTTTGCATATGGATGACAATTAATAGAAATGAGTTTGTGGATGGGAAATACACAAATAGACATATGTACAAGTAATACGTGTAACCTGATATGAGAATGACAATATTTTTGGGATATGTTCCGAATGTTCGTGTCCATACAATAAATATTGAATAATTATAAGTTGAGAGTCCCTACACGTCATCCATTTAAGAAAAATGCAAAAAATTAAAATGAGCGATCAAAACGATAAATATATAAAAAAAAACTAGTTGGCTATTAATTCGACTATAGGTGATGACTTCCTATCCATTAAAGTTGTTAGAATAATGGGTAGTATTGCTTAACATTAAAGTTG
Organism: Carpinus viminea; assembly: GCA_013348765.1. Lineage (NCBI taxonomy): Eukaryota > Viridiplantae > Streptophyta > Magnoliopsida > Fagales > Betulaceae > Carpinus > Carpinus viminea. Next base: position 8,714,107 of record CP054674.1, read on the forward strand.
AAGACTAAATTTATAATATTACCCTTTTTTTAAATAGATATTATCCATTTCATTTAAATTATAATCTATTCCAATATTATTGTTATATTATGGAATATATTAGCATTGATTGTATTAATTGATAAAATCGAATTAGAATTAAATATACTTGATTTAATTTTATCAATTATACTATTTTGTGTTATTTTCTCATCCCTATAAATAGAGACCATTTGTATTATAAAATTATTTATTCAATAATAGCATAATATAGTATTTGGGTTTTATCTGTGGACATAGGTCAATGACCGAACTACGTTAAAATATCTTTGTCTCTATTATATCTTAGGCCAGTGTTTGATCCAAAGGGTCCTTAGAGTTTCTTTTATTTGTTTTATTTTATTTCTTCTTTTCAAAAAAAAAAAAAAGGTTGCACAGCAGCGTTGCTACCATGTTTTGTAGGGGAAGCTTGAACCCCTCTTACAGCTTCTACGCAGATTTTGCCTCCAATTGGCACCGTTCAATCAACGATCCACTCACCATCACACCGATCTACCACTGTGACGACCACAAAGCCATTGCGCCGTCTCTGCTGTCCGCCACATCTCCATCAGTGTTGCTTCATCTACATCAGTGCCGCCTCATCTCCCTCAACGCCGATTTCTACCGCCACCTACAGACAACCACATTGCCACCGGCTGGCAATTGCTAGCTGCAATCCACCATCCAGAAGCAGCGGCAATCCAGCGCAATCTCTGCCGCACCCAGCCGCAGCACTTGTCTCTAGCCTCTAGCCGTCCACCGCTCGGATCTTGCTTTGTCATTGTAGGTCTACGGCAGACCCACCTCCATTTAGCCTTCACCGTCTCACTAAGTCTAGCCCATTACGTCATCAACCACCGATTCACCACCACGACGCTACTACTGAAGACGCCAGAGCGGCTACGGGCTTCATCTTTGCACGCTAGTATTTTAGGAGGTTTGTTTTGTGAGAAGATGAAGTTTGTTTGGTTATGGGGTTTGTTTTTAATTCCTATTTGCTATTTTTGTGCACAGATATCCTTATTCTAGTTTTAGGAATATGTTATCCTAGTTTAGGTTTTTAACCTAGTTATGTTTGGTTATGGGATTAAGGTATTCCTTATACTTGTTTATGTAATCTGTGATCAGGATATTCTTGAAAAAAAAAAAATCAAAAGAGGCCAAGTTGCCATCAAAATTTAAAAGAGGCCAAGTTGCCCATAAAAAATAAAAATCAAAAATCAAAAGAGGCCAAAGTGCCCATCCATTAGCCCATAGTTGGCCTATTTTTTTATTGGCCTTTGTGGTATTTTTTAAAATCCAGGTCATTTTAGCCCACAGTTGGCGCTCACTTATACCAAAGTTGCTATCTTTTTGTTTAGCCTTTATGGTATTGTTTAAAACCAAGGCTAATTTTAGCCCATAGTTGGCATATTGTTATTGAAGCCAAACACCTCCAGTCATCACCGTCAAATGTTCCCACAAAAAATATATATATATCAAACTAAAGGTTCCAGAACCTTCCACCTTGAGTTTGAGAGAGCATATTAGAATATATTGTTATATTATGGAATATATTAGCATTGATTGTAATTGATAAAATCAAATCAGAATTAAATAATATACCTGATTTGATTTTATCAATTATTCCATTTTGTGTTATCTCCCCCATCCCTATAAATAGGGACCATTTGTATTGTAGAATCATTCACAAGTTCGAATCCCCCATCCTCATACCTTGTGTGGACGTGTCACATAAAAAAAAAAAAAAAAGAGTTAGCCTAATGTAACCCTTAAGGCTTTATCTATGAATCTAGTTCATAGACCAAACCACATTAAAATCTTTTTGTTTATTTCATTTTATTTGCACATTTATTATTTTCGCTTTATGAATTCCTTCAAAAGGTCCATTTTTTATTATTTATAGGGCTAATCTTTATAAATTTTAGTAAAACCATGACCGTTATTGGTAAATATACAAATTATTTATTGAAAGGTGTACAACATGGATCAGGAGATAAAGAGACGGGCATATAGAAATCAAGCAATCTGGGAAACGATTGTGCTTTCTTATGTTTCACCAACATAACATAAAACATAAACTACTACCCATTAATTAAAAGCAAAGAGAAAACTATAGAGAGTTTTGTATGACCTGCTCAAGACCGGGAGCTTATTGCTCAAATTATCTCATCAACTGAACTTTTTCTAACAAACATTAATATTCATATTTTAGTACTATCCGTGATTAGTGTCACATTGTTCTTGATGGGAGCTGCAGCTTTAAAAAGGGTGTCTCTTGCAGATTTCAATTTCTGTAGAGCACTTCTAATAGTAATGCGGCCATCACGAGATTCCTCGGTGCAAGATAGCCCAATCCCAAGGATAGTGGTCAAGCAACCATGTTGAATATCAAGGCTTATGAGTTGGCCATTATGGTAAAGGCTGCTCATAAGCAGTAGTAGCTCAGGGTCGAGTACTTGTACCACGTTGGCGGGGAAAGTTGACTGCACCCATTTGGTTAGGTTTAGGCCTCCAGTGAAGCTCTCATGTGTCGGATTCTTCCCAGAAAAGAGTTCAAGCAGCATTATGCCGAAGCTGTATACATCTCCAGCCGTAGATGGTTTCTCTCCCAAACCGTATTCTGAATCATAGGCGATTCATTATGCTAACAAAATTAAGAAAAAAATAGCTAATTTTATCAATTACCCAATAGAATTGAGAGATAATATGTTACTAACCTGGGGTATGTAACCGATGGATCCCTTTAGAACATGTGTAGAACTAATAGAATGTTGAGTGCCTGTTCTTTCCATCAGCAAACTGGCCAGGCCGAAATCTCCCACCTTTGCTATCATGTCTTCACCCAAAAGAATATTGTTGGGTTTCAAATCACAATGAACCACTGGAACTTCAGAATCATGGTGCAAGTAATCCAATGCACAAGCAATGTCGATAGCCACATTCAATCTCTCCACAACATTCAAGGCATCCCCATTTGTGTGCTTCTTCTTACCCTTGACCCAGTCTTCTAAGCTGCCGTTACTCAAAAATTCATAAACCAAAGCTAGAAATTCCATGTTCTTGAAGTCAACGCTAGAGCATGATGTGATAAGTCGAACAAGATTCCGGTGCCTAACATTCCTCAAAGCCTCGCACTCTGCCAAAAAACTCTTCCAAGAGCTTGTCCTCTCATTGTCAAGGACCTTAACCGCAACATCAATTCCTTGCCTTAGATAGCCTTTATACACTGATCCAAAGCTACCTCTCCCAATTAAGTTTTCTTGGTTGAAGTTTCCAGTTGCCTGACGCAGCTCATTGTAGGAGACCAATTGATGTTGTCCTTTTAGCATTTCAGAATTTTTTGTGATCTTTGACGTGCTTTTCTTTATGTAGAACACAAAGAAGAGTGAGCCAAGTAGGAAGAAGAAGAAGACTGATGGGACTAGGATAAGTGCAACTTTGGCTACAATTCTTCCATGACCTCGAGAATTGATGCATGCCAAATGCAAGCAAAGCTTTGGGTTGCCTTCCAAATGGACTTTTGAGAGATTTCTAAAAACTCCACCACTGGGAACTACCCCTTCCAAATTATTGAAAGATAGGTTCAACGACTGAAGGGCTTGTAGGTTTTGAAGTTCAATAGGAATGGAGCCAGAAAGTTGGTTGGAGGAGAGATCTAGGGCATCAGGCCTTTCAATTCTCCTATAATATTCGGAATAGGGCCTGAAAGTATATTCCTGGCCATGAATAATTCCTCCAAGCTCTTACAGTATCTGATTGAGTTGGGGATATTACCAGACAAACGGTTGTTAGAGAGGTCAATGGTAATAACACTTTATAGAGCAATTTCTGGAGGTAGAGGTCCACTCAGAAAGTTGTTAGACAGATTCAAAAGAGTGCTCAAACTAGGGAGACTTATAATTTCTTTGGGTATGCTCCCATTGAGGTTGTTTTTGGATAAGTCCATGTAAAGAAGACTCCTAAAGTTCCCAAAAGTAATGGGTATTTTACCCACCAAACTGTTTCCAGCTAGATTAATATGATTTAACTTTATGAGATTACCTAGGGAATTTGGAATATTGCTAGAGATCTGATTTCTGGCCAAACCCAACATCTCTCAGCTTCCAATTGCCCAATTTTGTGGGATTTCACCTGAAATCGAATTGTCGCTTAGATTTAGCAAAGCCAGGCCGCTAAGACGACCAATGGAAGCAGGAATATTCCCATGAATACGATTCTGTCCCATGTATAACTTTGAGAGAACCTTTGAGAGATTGCCTATTGATTCTGGAATCACAACTTCCAAATGATTGCCATCAATTGCAAGAAAGTTGAGTCGGGTGCTTTTTGTCAAAGAAGTAATGATGAAGTTGAGACTATACTCACCGGAACTAAAAATGTTATTGTAACCAATATTATACATTTGAAGTAATGGGAGATTTCCCAGGCCTGGGGGTACTGTTCCTTCTAGAAGGTTGTGCGCCATGCGAATGACTTGAATATTGGTGAGATTGTGCAAAGACCACGGAATCCTTCCTGTGAATTTATTGATGCAGAAATTGAAAACCAACAGGTTCGGGAGTTTAATCCCAATATCTCTAGGAATCTCACCCCATAGTTCATTTGAAGCTAAGGCCAACGAAACAAGGGAGGATATGTTGTATATGGATGGAGGAAAGGTGCCAGACAATTGGTTAATGGTAAGATCAAGTTCTTTCAAATTTTGAAGGCGTCCAAAGTCATTGGGTATGATGCCAATAAGATTGTTGGTGCCTAAATTTAAAGTGGTGAGTGAGGAGAGGTTACCTATGGCTGGCGGAATTGAACCATATAGACGGTTTCTTCCCAACTTCAAGACTTGGGAGATTTTTCAAGTTGCTAAGCTCTTCTAGAACTCTTCCTATAATCTTGTTTGCCATCAAGTCGAGGGTTTGGAGTTGGGTTAGTTTGCTTATGTTTGAGTCCAGCACACCTTCTATGCTGTTGAAGCTCATGTTTAGAACTCTCAAACGGAAAAGATTGACAATTTGAGTAGGAAGCCTTCCTATGAATTGGTTATTTTGGAGTTGAAGGGAACGGAGGAAGGAGAGATTGCCAATATGAGGGGCGATGGACCCTTTAAGCCCGAAACCCGAAAGATGAAGGCCGACCACTCTGTTGGCAGGCTTGTTACAGACAACTCCAGACCAATTGCATGGGGATGAGTTTTGGTCCCAAGAAGACAGAGGGTTGGGAGACTCCAGAGTTATCTCAGACTTGAATGAGATTAAGGCTTCCTTGTCTGTAACAATACTTAGAGTGGCTGACTTTAGTGCAAGAAAAATGGAGTTGAAATATATGAGGAGGAAGAAGAAGGCAGACGAAAGCATTTGATGGGAAGGGAGAGCCATATATGCAAGTTTTATTTTTCAGTTGGATGGACGAGAGCAATGTGTACGTCCCTTAGGAATACACAAGATGTGCATTTATAACAATCTAGCTAGCTGCTACTGCAACAAGGGAAATTCATATGGGGTCTTTGCCTTGAAATTCAATGGGGATGCTCTTATAGAACCTATACTTGTAATTTGCATACAGTCAACTCCGTGTAGAATAATGACAAGTCTTATTGTGGACCCCAAGCTTTATGGCTTCATTTATTTCTCACTTACTCATATGTCTCCCATTCATTAGCTTTATAGAACTTATACTTGCAATTTGCATACAGACGACTCCGTGTAGAATAATGACTTCCTTTTCATGAGTCTTACGGTGGACTTAATCTTTTATGGATCAAGATTTCCTCCGGTTGGAAGATCAATCGGAGAATCTTATATTGAGGGATTCTGACCATTAATAAAATCCAATAGTAAAAAAGTGTAAGCAAATTTTGGAAAACAGTACAAAATCTAATTTATTATGCCTCGATTACACAAAGGTTTAAAATCAAATTTATTGCACCTCAATTATACAAAATCTGCTTACACTTTTTTCACCGTTGGATTTCATTAACGGTCAGAATCCTACAACATGAGATTCTCCAATTGATCTCCAACTGGAGGAGATCCTAATCCATCTTTTATGGCTTCATTTATTTCTCACTTGCTCATATGTCTGCCATTCATTAGCTTCTTCTAGAAGCTTTGACAAAATGGATTCGGATCCCGGCAAAAGTGATAAAATTGCTTTGGATTTTTTTTTCAAATCCTTACCATTCATTCTTATCCAACCGCCAGAAATTCGCCACATGTCCCACTTAATATAAAATAATAAAATATTATTATTTTTAAAAAAATAAAAAATGAAAAATAGAAATAATTATTAAAAAAAATATGGGGTGGTTTAGGGGTGGCCGACCACCCCAGCTCAGCCTTGGGGATGGCCGGAGCAACCCCCTAAGGCCCCATGGGGTGGATTGGCCACCCTCTAGGGCCAAACCCATAAATTTGATTTATGGGTTTGGCCCTAGGGTGTAGCCGAACTATCCCCTGGGGCCATGGGGGTGGCCGGAGCCACCCCCAACCGGTCTTTGGGGATGGCTTCGGCCACCCCATGTTTTTTTAATAATTATTTTTTATATATATTTTTTAAAAATAATATTATTTTATTATTTTATAATATGTAGGACACGTGGCGGATTTCTGGTTGTTGGATAAGAATGGATGGTGAGGATTTGAAAAAAAATTCTTGGACAATTTTATCACTATTGCCGGGAATCCCAATCCTAACAAAATAGCTTTGTTGTTAAAAGTTGAAGTCATTCCGTCTTAAGTAAGGAAGTAACAACTTTAGTTAAAAAAGATGAAAAACTGAAGTTGCATAACTAAACAGCAATCCAATTACTACTTCAAAGAGAATCTTTGAAGGCATAGAAGACAATAAAAATTATTGCCAATAAAGCTTTTAGCAATAGTAGTTTTTTATTTTTGTTTCGTATTTGGGCTATCCATATTTTAGATTTAGTCTACTCAAAATAAATCAATTCCTTAAATGTAATTGTACATAGGTTAGCGGAAACTTGAAGTCACTTTTATGACTTTGTAACTTTCATAACTTTTGACTATAATTTTTTATAATTGTATGTTTTATGATGTAAGAGCTTTGGTAATTTTGGTGAGGCTTATAAGAATTTTGCCCTTTAATTTGAGAGGACTGGCTCTTATTTAGTCCATTTAGACAGGACGACTGGCTCTTTTTTGCAACCAAACTTTCACTTCGTCAAGTTGTCTCCGCAGCCCCTGCAATTCATTAATGTTATTCAATGGCCTTGCGATTTTAAGACTTGACATACAGTTATATAATAGATTTGTAAACGCAGACTCCTTCCGGGGGTATAGGAAGCAATTTTCTAGGTATGAGCAAAACACTCACACTCAAACCATTCCCCTCTCGACTGAAAGGTAAAAGCATTATTCACGTCCTCAGCCCAATGACTAGGACCATAAAATAAAAAACAAAAAACCAAAATAAAAACCTACAAGCAGCAACGGAAAAACGCGGTATCATAAACATCTCTTCGGAAGACACGCCTTGGCAGAAGACAATGATCAAATCTAATGTTGAAGAGATTAGATCTATATCTAAATCTACAAACTAGATTTAAAGCAACTTGCCCAATGACCAGAACCATAAATTAAAAACAAAAGGCCAAAATAAAAACTTACAAGCAGTAGCGGAGGAGCGCGGTATCATAAACATCCCTTTGGAAGACACGCTTTGGTTGAAAAAGATGATCAAATTTAATGTTGAAGAGACTAGATCTATATCTAAATCTACAAATTAGATCTAAAGCAATTCACCAAAAACGGAGACCGATAGAGCCTACAGAGAACTGTTATTGTGAAAGAGGATAAGAGAAGATCTATTAGAGAGAACATCTTTTCTTTTTCTTTTCTTTTCTTTCTTTTTTTTTTTTTTTTTTCTTTGGTGGCTCCGTTGAAGGATTTTGGATCCTCTCCATTTCACTTGAAATGGATAGGAACCATTTAGTGTATTTAAAGGGCATATTTGTCCATTTAATTTTTGAACAACTTTTTTTTGGACAATTATACCCTTTAAATAGACTAAATGGAGACCTCTCCATTTCAAGTGAAATGGAGAATCCTTTTCCCCGTTGAAGCATGTGATACATTGACTTCTTTGTTAAATGTCTAATATTATATGTTTTTCTTTATAGGCATTAAGGCCTATTTATTGCCCCTTTTTTTTATTATTTTTTTTTAACTTGCATTTTCTTTTCTCTCTCTAATGGGTTTGAAAAAGGAACTGGATCAAAATTATAGTAAATTTGATTTATGTGAGAAAAAAGTAAATATTTTTTGTATAAAAAAGTAAAAAAATTTGTTTTGTAGTAACTTTTTTATTTGAATAATAATAGAAAGTGATTGATGTAATGTAAAAAGTAAAGATATTAAAGTTGATTTTGAGAGAAATTTTTAGGGTCTTTAGGTCCGGTCTAGTCTACTCCTTTGCCAAACATACCCTAAGTTTAATAAGCACCACTTTCTGAGAACTAAAGATAATGCTAGAGAAAATTAGGTTAAAGCATAACCTCCCAATTTATTTTTTTGGGTTAAATATATATTTTTATTACATTGGCTAGTCTCGGAATCAAATAGGCCCCCTAGTTTATAAATGCGGTAAGTACTTCCATCAATTTTTTGTCAAAAAACTTAATAGTTTGTCACATCAAACTTATCAACGATTGTCACATATTAGTGATGTTCCATATGACACATTAATATTATTTATAAAAAATAAAACAAAACAAAAATTAGAGGGTAATTTGGTCCACTTCATTTGGCTATTTGGGGAGACAAGTGAAACGTTTGTTCCCGCCTTATATATACATCATACGTGCATAAATATATGCACCTTTTAAGCAAACTAAATTACGAGCAGAGCAATCGTAATAAAAGTAATAAAATGGTCGTATCTTGTGATTTTCACATCAAAGGCAAATTTGATGGTATAACAAAACTTAATTAAAGAGCTACAAATTTATATTTCATATAAAAAAAAAAAAAAAATTGCGATTGTAACATTTTCTAGTTCTGTCAAAGAAATGTGAGGAACCTTATGGTGGTGGTGACAGCTCTCAGATGCTCATAACCAGGTAGCCTAGGTCAAAATATAACTAACACCTAACGGTCAAAAACCATGGCACTCTGTTACTCACCAATCATACAAAAACAGTTAGTTGAACCGACTTGGATAGCATAACTTCTCCCCTCCAAACCTACTAGTCTCCTCGCACCAACTCTGTACACCAATAGACCAGTAGCGCCAAGTACATCTTGCCCCTCCACCTACATCAAAAAAATCTCTACCAAAAAATTTCTTTAATTTTTTTTTTTTCTTTTTCCCCAGTAGAGTGGCAATGTACAGGCCGGTGATGATGCCTCCGATGAGCCACTCGCAGCGGTGGCAGGAGTCCTGGACTCGCCTGCTGGTTCCTCTGACCATTTGGCTATGCGGCATGTAATTCTGACATCTTCTTTGCCGATCGCGTTTCTATTGACCCATCAGTCTCAAGAACCCGTTTTGCTTTTTCTTTTTGCAGTTTCGGTGAGCCTCAAATATGGGTATTACGGGGATTGCCGTATGGTGCTTGGACCGAGCTCGTCGCGGTTGATGCAGGCAAGCTCTGTTTTTGTGGAACAGGTTGAAGTTAGAGACGATGACAAGAACGGCGTCCATTTTTATGCCTTCACCGACAAGCCTGACTTGAGCTACCAAGCAAACTGGAGCGTCTCAAACTATGTGATTGTTGGATCCTACAGCCGCAAGGTAGCACATGAAATTTTTGTTTCAATTTTAGTCATGTTCTACAAAAATGGTAGTTTCAAAATTAATGTGAGTAAATCTTTAGAGAGGTTGAAATAGTCTCTCTTTTTTCCTCTGTTCTTTCTTTATTTTCAGGAGTTTTCTTTGTGGTTGAACAAAGGCTCTGCAATCCGGATGAGATGGGAAGCTCCAACTAGAGCTTTAAACACAATTGAAGTGGTTATGATTAAAGGTTCTTTCAGCTCACTTTATGAACATTCTTCCCAAGATTTCGTCAAGAATGTCGAATTACTAATGTATACTTTTACAGGGGAGAGGAAATTCGATACATTATTGCCGAAATTGACAAGTTCCTCTGATGCCCTTGCTTTCCATGAACCATTCAGTGGTAACCCATCTGCTTATGCTACATACATTCAAGCAATTTTTGTTTAATCCATTAACTGAATGTTGGAGAAAAGGAGACAAATTTAAGAATTTCGAATGCATATTTGGGCAGGAAAAGAAGCAGAGTACACCATCGAGGAAGATGACAGGTACTACCTTGAGGTCATAAACACAAGTCCCAGAAGCATAATTATGAACCTGAGTGTGAATGTTTCGTCTATGATGTATGATACTTCTAAAGCTATGAGCATGTGTTCTACAATGTCGGGTTCCTGCCGGCTCAGCCTTCTGTTCCCCAATACTCACTATGTCATACTCACCACACCCAGCCATGTGAGGCCTCATCCATTTATTTCCTGCAACACGATTGTCATGCAACTGGTATAATGTGATCGTGAAAATCAGTGGTTGATTATCTTTTACGGATGCTAATTCAAAAGCTGATTTTTACTGTCACAACATCAAGTTGTATAACAATACGTCATATAATTGTCGAGCAAATAGCATTACTATACAATCTTCTCAACTAAACCAATAAATTCATTGCAGGGGAATCTTGCTGGATGGTACATTGAGCTTTCTTTTGTGGCACGTGTAGTAACATACATTGCAATTTTAGGTACAACATCATCAGAGAAGAAGAAAAAGAACAGAATTTTCGACTTTGTTTGTGGTCTTACCCATGTGTTAACTTGACTTGCAGGATTTATTGTGATTGTCGTTTTTCTGATACTGAAATACCTTGGAGCCTGCGATGGTGAGGGTACCATGACAGACACAGCTGTAGAAGAAGTACGAGAAGCAAGGGAAGTAACTGAGACTGACCCTATAATGCGGGTGAAGCCAGTTCCTTACACATATGGAACAGGGGAAGAAGAGGAAGACTCGGGAGCATCTAGTAGCTGTTCAGAGGAATTATACGATGCAAAATTATGTGTAATTTGTTATGATGAGCAACGCAACAGCTTCTTTGTTCCTTGTGGCCACTGTGCTACCTGCTATGAATGTGCACAAAGGTATACATACATACATGCATATATATATATATATATATATATAAAGAGTTTCATAGACTCAAATATACTCTAAATATGTGAATTTTTGGGGGATTTGATTGGATTCATTTGGCAGGATTATGGAAGGGGAGAACAAGGTGTGTCCAATATGTCGACGGCTTATTCACAAATTGAGGAGATTGTTTAACTCTTAGAGCTAAATAACTGGGCTTGTAAATCTGTGATTTATGCTTGGGAGGTGATTTTGTGGTTGGAAAGAAGAAGTTTATTTTTTATGTGGAGAATGAGTCCAATACGTCTCAGGTTCATGGCCTATCTTGTAAACAGTGCAAAATGCACTAGAGTTTCTCGGATTGAGCTGCATGGATTTTGATTGGTAATTGAAGAGTACAAGTATGCAGAATTCTCTGTTCACAAATGAATCGTTTATGTCATTTTGTTATCTGATTTTCATATTGAAGTATGCATATAGAAGATCTTAAGGTATCTTATGTTTTTTTTTTTTTTTTTGAAAAGAGGTATCTTATGTTGTTAAGGCAAATATATATAGATCTTTGGCAGCAAATAAGGAGAGAAGATAAGGCAAATAAGGGACAAATATAATTAACCCCTCTATATTACCTGATGCCAGGAGAAAATTAATAATAATAAAGTATATTTATTATTTATGCTTTAGTTTTCTTTTTTAATAAGGATTAAATACCTTTCTAATACTTGTACTTTGAGTGAAAATCAAATAGCCACCTAGGTTTTCAAAAATATCACAAATGGTACCTATGGTTATCAAATAATCCTATTTGGTACTTCTGTTAAGATTCGTTAGTTTTTTTAACTGAGTGTCATGTCACCCTTACACATGGCGTAATACTTAAATTTTTGGGTGTACATCAGATTAAATAATATTAAATGAGAAATGCTACACTACAATAAGTGCGTTAGGATCACTAATTCAGTGCTTGAGTGGAAAAGAATTGGGAAGGAGATGGTGGACATGAGTGAAGGGGGAGGGGTCACCATGCCTAAAGCTCAACCCTTATTAGCCATGTGTAGGCCACGTTCCATCATGCTAAATTTTCTTTCTCAACTCTGAGAACACTTGGGATTGTGGGTTGGTAATTAGCTACTAAGCTCCAAGCTTCGTATTCTTCTTTCAACAATCTCATATTCCTATCTTCTAGTGTTTCCTCTCCATTCTAAACTTTTATATTTGGAACTCTATCTTGCTAAAACAATAATTATTAAGAAAATATAGATATGTTATCCTTTACAATCATAAGTATCCCACATGGATTAAGTAAATTTTTTTTTTTTAAACACTTCTTCTTTGCAAGCCAATATTTGATGGGTGAATTTTATATAAATCTATAACATTTGGTCAGCTGATGTGCCTTATACTCAACCTCAGTGTTGGAACGTGAGACTTGTAGGTTGCTTATTTGAGACCATAAAAGGCCTTCTTGAATAGACAAAGAGTCCTGAGATGTTGGGGATGCACAAAAGGCAGAGACATCTCAAAAAGAAAGGGAGCTTCAACATCTCACTCAACAAAATAGCCAAAAAACTATTTTGGTTAGCCCTATAGCAAAAATTTATCCAAGACTCAACATCCGACTCAATAAAATGGTTAAAGATTTGTTGATTGTTATAGTGCTTAGCAAATTTGCTCAACACTGAGCTCAACAAATATTTAGCTATATTAATAAATAAATAAATAAATTTTTTAAAAAAAATTCTAGTTCTCTCTTTTCTTTGGAAGTAGAAAAAGTAGATAAAGAAATTATATTTTAAATGGAAAAATAAAAGTGGGTATCTAAAATGATGAGCGAGATATAAGTGATTCAAAAAACTAAATAGTTAAAATGAGTCATTTCAAAAATTTCTTCTTGTGTCACTCTAAAAATGATGTGGCTTTTAAAATCATAATTTGATTAAAATTTAATAGTGATCAATTATAAATTTAATAATAATTTTAAGAACTGTACCATTTTGAAAGACACAAAAGTAATTTTTAGTATTACTCAGTTATATATATAGACAAAAGTGATTTTTAAACTAAACATTTGTTAAGAGGGATGCGAGTCCTCTAAGTCGTTTCCTTTATATTGCTTTGGAAAAAGAAAAAATGAACCTGTCAGCTACTCTTATTAAAATATATTTTTCCTTTATGGAGGTGGACGGGATAAAAGAGCAGTGATGATATTTCTTTTAGTTTGTAAAGCGCAGGCCACATCTGAAATGGGTCAGCATTTAGTTTGTCAACTGTCAAGCAGTTACTTGAACGACACACTTATAAAAAAAACAGTTACTTGAACGACACGGCCCGTTGCCCGGATCAAGTGGCAATAATCCAATAGGTTTCAACAGGGATGAAGTTCGTGAGTCCGGCTGCGATCCGCACTCCTTGATTGTTTCTCAAATTGTGTCCACCTTCTACTGTTTACAATTTTCCGCATGCCATAAACATGGCAGGGAGCAATCTTGATAGAGAGAGCGTATCGTGGGGTGAGGTACACCAGATTTGAGCCGTCCATCATATCTCAATTATTAGTTCCTGCAGCGGCGATTGAGAATTGAGATAGATGGTGAGATATCCTCAGTAAATTCCTCCGAACTCGACCCAACCATATCAATAAACCCGTTATTTATTTCAAGCATCATGCATACAAATCCATCAATGGAAATCCCAATCTACCACTACATTTTGCTCTTTCTTTTCTTGTATTTCCTGACCAAATATTTGGTCCAAAAAAGCAAAAGGCTTCCACCAAGCCCTGCACTTTCCCTGCCCATTATCGGCCACCTCTATCTCTTTAAGAAGCCACTCCACCGAACCTTAGTCAAGCTTGCTAACCAGTACGGTCCAGTACTATTTATGAGGTTGGGCTCCCGCCCTGCTATCATTGTCTCTTCCCCAACTCTCGCCGAGGAATGCTTCACCAAAAATGACATCGTTTTTGCAAACCGCCCTCGCCTGCTCGCCGGAAAACACCTTGGTTACAACTACACTACCCTTGTTTGGGCCCCATATGGCCACCACTGGCGCAACTTGAGGCGCATTGCTTCTCTTGAACTTTTGTCGTCCAATCGTCTTCAGATGTTCTACAGCATACGAGTTGACGAGGTTAAATCGTTGATCCATAGACTTTGTCAACGCTCAGAAGGGGGTGAGTTTCTGGGTGTGGACATGAAGTCAACGTTTTTTGAGCTGACACTCAATGTTATGATGAGGATGATCGCAGGAAAGAAGTATTATGGAGAGAAAGTGGGGGAATTGGAGGAAGCGAGGAAGTTCAAGAAAATTGTGATGGAGAGCTTTGAGCTGAGTGGGGCTACAAATATTGGAGATTTTCTACCCGTTCTTAAGTGGGTTGTATCAAGAGGACTCGAGAAAAGGTTGGTGGTATTGCAGGAGAAGAGGGATAAATTCATGCAGGATTTGATTGAAGAACACCGAAGGAGGAGGGGTGATCCTGCTTCTGAAGAGAGGGGGAAGACCATGATTGACGTCCTTTTGTCACTTCAAGAATCTGAACCTGAATATTATACGGATGAAATCATCAGAGGCATGACTCTTGTAAGTTTTCCCACTCCCTCTAGAAAATCATTAATTTGAGAAACTGATCAGAAATAGCGATTCCTATAGCTTGGAAGAAAAAGACTTTGCTGTGTAGTTTCTTAAATCTTGACAAAAAAATTCATCCAATTAACAGTTGAAGCTCTTTGCTCGAGCTTCTTGGTGATAATTTGTGCAACAAATTAGTTGTCTGGTCACATCACGAATTCACAAGAGTTCTAAATTCCCATACAATTACATATATATACTTTAAACTCTGTTACCTGATCTTGATCTCTTGATGCCTCGTAGTCTCTATTCTCTTGTTTTGTTATGTTCTTATTTCCTATGTAAATTACATTTACAAGTGTAAGGATGAGCGCATGACTTAATAAGCAAGTAATTAAGTTAATGTCAGTATGTGATCACGTACGAACCTTTCAACGTGTCATTATAAGCAAACTCCATGAATACAAAGTATCTTTGATGTGACATTCTATTGCAAAACTAACTTTCATAAAATGTTTTACTAAAATCATTTCTTTCATAAAACATTTCTTTTATAAGCACTCTCTCATTTCATGTATAACACTATGCAGTAACCCTTTCCTCATTCATATATATGCAGTAACCCGGCCTTTCAAAGCATGCCACATATTATGAACCTAATTAATGTCTAATTTATGTATCCAGGTCCTGTTATCGGCAGGGACTGACACTTCAGCTGGAACGATGGAGTGGACATTGTCACTTTTGTTGAACAACCCAGAGACCCTTGTGAAAGCCCAGGCTGAAATTGACAATCTCGTTGGACAAAGCAGGCTAATTGAAGAATCAGATATTGCAAAGCTTCCCTATCTTAGTGGCATCATAAATGAGACACTCCGGATGTACCCAGCCGCCGCACTACTGCCACCCCACGAGTCTTCAGAGGAGTGTACTGTAGGAGGGTACCATGTTCCACGCGGCACACTGCTATTGGTTAATGCCTGGGCCATACATAACGATCCTAAGATATGGGAAGAACCTAGAAAATTTAACCCAGAGAGATTCCAAGGTCTTGAAGAAGAAAGGAAAGATGGGATCACGTTGTTGCCGTTTGGCGTAGGGAGAAGAGGTTGTCCTGGGGAGGGCTTTGCTATGCGAATAGTTGGGCTGGCGTTAGGATCACTGATTCAGTGCTTTGATTGGAGAAGAATTGGGAAGGAGATGGTGGATATGAGTGAAGGGGGAGGGCTCAGCATGCCTAAAGCTCAGCCCTTATTTGCCATGTGTAGGCCACGTTCCACCACGCTAAATTTCGTTTCTCAACTCTGACAACGCTTGGGATTGTGGGTTGTCGCCTCCGGCCTTCGTGTTCTTCGTTTAACACCGATCACATATACCTATTTTCTAGATTTTTCTTTTAAAACTTTTCTTTTATATTTGAAACTTTGTCTTGCTGATACAATTAATTATTAAGTAAATATGTTATATGTTAAGATCCTAAGTATCTGACATAGCTTAAATGCAATTTTTATCATTGGTATATAAGTAATTGAACACCTTGTTGTAAGCTATTTTTCATGAATGAGTTTTTTTCAAATTTTATAGCATTTGATATTAAGGCCAACCACTGCGAGTATGGGATCGAAATGATTTTTGGCTTTGCTCACTGACTTGTGCAATACTCAATCCCGGGATACATAAAATTTTAAAAATGAACAAAATTTTATCATAAGCCATCCTAACTAAATAAATTGAAGTCATGCATCCTCATCAAATCTTTACTTCTCTAAGCCTCCCTTTTTCTGTTCTCATTATCTTTCATACTCCAAAAATCATCCCATTCATAGCTTCCCTTTTTTTAAATCAACTTCCCTTTAGATATGAGCTTCAATACCATAGATCCTGTAATACCCCGAATTATTTTGACACTTCTAAATACCTTGGACCGCTACTATTATGCCTCGATAATAAACACAGCGGAAATTTGTATATATAATATAAGCCTGTAATTATTAACCTAAATGCACCAGAGCTTTAAGGCATACACATCACGGTATTCATTAACAACTGTTTACAGCAAAGCATCAAGACTTACAGCTTGCTTACTTGTGAGATTGCCCTAACATTGGCCTTCAATGGGTATGAACGTCATACCTCAAGGTTAATTTGAACGTCATACCTCCAAGGTTAATTGACAATCTCGATGTCAAGATTTACAACTCATCCAACGGTATTTCAGTTATATGAGAGTGGTATTATAGTCTACTAAATAGACTTTCTTTTATAAACAAAAATTTTCTTCAAACTGGTCTAAAGAAAATATCTTCCAACCCATATAAAATAGTACCAAATGTTAATAAACATTTAAAATACAAATTAAATTCCTAGTCTCATTAATAGTAATTCACTAACTTAAACTAAATTTAGTGTGCATTTTAAATGTTTCTGTTCTTCTATTATTGAGTATGGCAGCAACAAAAACTATCTGAAACCAAAGTCCGAGACTCCAAATATTGGTGCTTTGAGTGTATGCAACAATCTCTGGATTTCCCCAAATGTAGGCACAAGTAATCTTTTCATAAAGATCGTTTCATGGAATTTCATAGTTGGATAAACGGAAGGGATATCGCATCCATAACACATTTATCTGATTAAAAGTTTTAAGCAGTGGCATATCAACTTTCTCAAGGCTTATAAGACAATAATTTATCGAGAAACAGTATGATTTATTATGTGATAGGTATAGAAAACCTTGGAGGTAAATCCTACATTCTTATTTTTGAGTTCCATTCACCAACTGCTACAGAACAGTTACAGCAGAAACATAAGATGGAAAAATGCCTTGGTGAAGATAAAACAATACTTTGTTTATGAGCAACAATTCCTCTGTATTTGGAGGGGAACTAGTTCCAAGAAACAAGCAAAATTTCTTATTAACTCACTGCTCTATTAGCAAATTCCCTGAGGGTCTATATCTCATCAAAGAAATCATATCTTAAATTCAGTAGAGCAACTTGGCTGCCTCATCTACAGAGGACCTGGAAAGGCTCCGTTCTCCCTTTGCTCATTCCATCTGTCAACCTGGCATACATATTTAAAAAATAAAAAAATAAAAACTACTAGTGTGTATCTCTCATCAAAGAAATCTGGCATACAACAGTTTTCTAAAAAGAGCCACGTTAACACAACCAAGTCACCAAAGGAACAAGAAATGACAGAAAATTCTACTAAAAACATGAAATTCATAATCTATGAAATTCCATGATCAATCAGCCAACCATAGGATCAGTGTTGCTGGTTTGCATTTTATCTAGCAGCACTCTAAATGGAAAGCAATGCCTATATATACCAGTAATTAAGCAGATAACATATTTTTGATAGTATTCCAGTTTGCACCAAGTAACTGCATACTAGTCTCTTTCAGCAGCAGCAAATTTTTCCAACCATTTTAAGTCAGCACATCACATATAAGTTATATTATCATTCTTGAAATAGTAGTTGTTCATAAAGTACTTGGTATCAACTGTATGAAGTCCAGACTTAGATCTACTGCACCAGCTTGTCAAAAGCCAAGCCTTCAGGTAAGAAGTTTTTACTTTTCAATAATTGGGAGGGGGGGCACATGCACGGTCCCCTTTTTATATCTTCAACCATGCACTAAAACTTTCTCATTGCTAGCAAAAGCAATTAACAGCATCAAAACAAAGTAGACGCATGAGGTCTCCATTTAATTGGATTTTGGTTACCAAACACGTAAAAACAGTGAACAAATAAAACTAAAAGGATTTTATCTAACTTTTAAACAATAAGACAAACCTTAAAGATGATTGACAAGAAAGACATTATTCTGTTGTAGATATGAAATATAAATGAAGATACATACCCATTCACCAGGGCAAAGAGCACGATAATATTTTGCAAACTTATCACACTCTGGGGCATCATCCCCCTTTGCAGCTATGCACCTAAAAAATAACAAAGGGATCAAGATGATGTCAGAAAAGGTGCCAAGTGCCAAGCTGGCACATAAACGACCAAAACAAGTTTAAAAAAATGGAAAGGAAATTTAGAACAAGTTTTGACTTACCGATGATACTCAATGTATCGAGTAAAGCAATGCCTTGTTTGATTTGTAGTTGGGAAGCGGAAATCAGCAGGTGCTGTCTCAAGCTGGATAACCATAATACAAAGTGAACAAAAAGGAAACGTACAGATGAAAGTAGTGCACAGATGATCCAATCAGGCAGCAACAAAAGTAAGTTATGGATTAATGCTAACCTTGATCTCCGGTTCTTCAGCAGCTTCTTGATCACCAGCACTCTCCTCTTCAGAATTTTCACTGCTTGCTTCAGCAGCAGCTTCATTACTGTTTTCAACAGCAGCAGAATTGGCTTCAGTGCTCTCAGTGGCAGCAGGGGTGACTTCACTGCTATCTTCAGTGGTAACTGGGGTAACTTCAGTGCTTTCTTCAGCAACAGGTGAACCCTCAGCTTTCTCGGGGACAACTTCCTGAGAGGCAGTATTTACTGGGTTCTCAACCTCTTTTACTTCCACAGATTTAATACCCACATCTGGCTTCTCCTCCCCCTTTAACAAATATTGCTGTAAGTCAAAGCATATGGCACAATTGTTACAATCCTAATAAGCACCTTATAACATCACCATAACAAAGAGATGCTTAGATGGTTGAAAGCCAAACAAGCTTTCCCAGCGCTTCTATAATTCATGCAGAAGTTTAAGCAGGGGAACTAGAGAAAAAGTTATCACACTTATTATTCTAAAGTGATATGACTAACTAAACAATTTGGGAAATTATTACAGCATTTATGGGTGTCAGAATACTACACCCAAGATCTTACTAACACAAAATGAAATCAAAACATTGTCCTACAATTTACTCTAGTGTAAGTGTCTTCAAATGATGTCAAATTTTGGAAGCATTGTTATTGAGTTAGGTTTCTTAACACACGATATTATACCAATGAAGGGAGCCAACATAGGCTGTGAATGAGCTGATAACTATAGTGGCTGCTTGAAAGGGCACTACTTAACTAGAATTAGGAGACACTTTACTTGCTTGTTGAGCGTGAATTACCGAAATTTTACTCTTTTTCTTTTTTGTCCAAAAGCAATAAAAATAGTTCTAGTCTAGTCCCAGGTAATTTTCCACAATGTAATTGGAAAGAAGAAAGAGAAGGCTCAATATGATTGATAGCCCGAAATACAAAACAAAAAGCTAATCTAATATTTTCAGAGGCAGAAGAAACATTCAGAAGAATAAGAAATATGAAATTTTGAGTGTCTCATAAAATACGCCATGCTTGTTTAACAAAATTTTGGTATATGATCGAGCAGTAATATAATCTCTACTGATCTCATTGAGATACAAAGAAAAATATATCGTAATCACACAATCACGGAACTTTGTATAACAGACCAAGAAAAAATTCTAAAGCTTTGAATCAAAAAAGCTAATCTGAAGAGTTGACTATCGAAAATCTGAAACAATAATTAGACGCATTTCATCTTGAAAAAAGCTTCATCAATGGTTTAATAATAAAAACTAGATTTACATCTAAAATAATTTAAATAAATAAACAAATAAAGCTCATTTTTTTCACCAATTCAAATCACTTTCTTAAAATAAAATAAAATAAAATAAAATAAAAAAGAAACTCGCATAACGAAGAACACAAGGAATTCTTCAAATATGACCCACTTAAAATCACAACCCGCTACACAAAAGCGAAGATCCATGCTTGATTGCACGCAACCTTTACCCACCAAAAATAAAACTCAACAAGCCAAATAGATCGACGAAACCGTAGGCATTGGATGCTTTGGAAAATAAAGAAAAAGGAGAATGTTACCTCAGATAGGGTTGGGGTTTTCTCGCTCTGGGCCTCCGCCATTGATGGAAGGTAAAGCGATCTACTGCAGCAGTGGCTGGTCGGGTCAGAGATGCGACCTAGCTAAACAAAATGGCGAGCGACAACCGACAAAAAGAGAGTGCGGGTGTGTGACGTGTGTCTGGGTGAGGTTGCGATTAGAGTACTTTACTGTGTTACCGCAGTGGTAAAAGAGGGAGTTGGACTGTGGAGACCACTGGGTATTAGCCACGTGTCAAGAACGGAGATGATTTAGAAACTGCTGGGTGAGAACCCGATTTGTACCGGGTCGTGGAGAGGGTAGAGACTCCGACCCATAATCTGGCTATGGGGCAATGGGCTTGTCCGTGAAGCTTTTCTGTCTATGCAATCAGCGTTATGATTCGGGCCGGATTTAAGTAAGAGTCTCTTCGCCTTGCAAATATGTAAGTTAAAAGTACGCTTTAATGCTTTATGTTGCGTTTAGAAATGTGATTTTTTCAAAATATTTAAAAAAAAAAAAAAAAGAAATCACAAAATTTACAATTTAAAAAATACATCTTTTAAAAACGTGGAAAATTGTGCAATTTCTGATAGCAGGCAATAGGGTACTTAATTAACATAAAAAATACTTTTTAATCAATTTTATCAAACCCTGAATGCAATTTTAAAAATTGTATTTTTAAGTGTATTTAATATTGTGATTGCATAGATAAAAAGTAAAATTTTAAACAAAATTGTAAAAAAATTGATTATTTGAGATAGCATTTTTTTACGTTGCAATTTAAAAATGAAATGTTAAATGCTCTTATGGTGTCCTCTTAATTTTAAGTAAATATTATTGTCTAAAAATCAAGTGAGAAAAATAAGGGTCACTTTCTTTTTTGCTTTTAAAAAAAAATAATATTTACCTATGATTACAAGAACACTAGGAGAACACTTAACATTTCTCAATTAATAATATAAAAAATATGTGTTTTCAAATTATAGGTAAACGGGTATTTTTTTTTTAAATGCACAATTTTAAAGACTAAATTGCAATTTTAACAATCAAATTATAATTTTGTCAAATACTTAACCGAGTGTTTAAAAATTATATCTTCAAATTGCACATTTTAAAATCATAATCCCAAATGAAATCTTTATAAATTGCATCTTTTAAAAATGATATTTTGGACAAAATTTTCCTTCAAACTAGATTGTAGAAATTTTCTTCAACTTAATCTATAAGAGCATTCACAATGGATGAGCTAATTTTTTATGTAAAATAGCTCATCAAAACTCAATTTATCTAGTTTAGCTAATAATTTTAAAATAAATTACATCCGATTAGTTATATTTTATCTATATCATTTATTTTAATTATTTTTATATTTTATAATTGATTGTATTTTCTTGATATCTTATTTTTCAACTTTATTTTAAAGTGATGTAAGAAAATAATAATAAAATTGTAGAAATATTTGGGAAAAAATGAGATCTGAAATCATTAATATATATAAAATAAAAAAAAAAATGAGTAATTAACAATAAAAAAACGTGGAATTTTGTTTTAGAGAGAAATCTACAAAAAAGCTTGATAAAGGGAAAATGTAAAAATGGTGCTTTTCAATTTCAATGGAGCTGGTGTCGTTTTTATGGTAAATATTGTTCTTAAATACAATAAAAACTTCATTCGTTTATAGTCTGTAGAATAAATTTTGTTAAATTCTCTAAAAAATCTTCAGGTTTAGTCGGTTGTGGTTTCAGTTATTTTCCTACATTTGGTATTTTATCCCTCATTTTTTTCCATACTTCAAAATATTTAAATTCAAAATACTTATTGTTTCTCTTCCGGTCTTTTTAGATTTTCTGTTTTTTTTTTTTTTTTCACATCTCATTTTTTCCAAAATTTTCTCCTATTATTTCTCTCTCCACATCACTTTTTGAAAAACAAAATTAAGAAATACAATCATTATAAAATAATAATAATTGAAGATTAATTAAATGATATAAATAAAATCATAACTAATCTGAGATCTGCGAGCTTTTAAAGTTATTGCAAATTCATTATTGAGTTAATGATTATTTTACATAAAAATTCTTTGCTTGTGAATGACCAACCTCTAGAATTAGACGACAACATCTTTCTTAGTAAGATCACAAAATACAAAGGACATTTTTTTTAAATATATCGCTTGCCAGAAAGCTTGATTTTGTTTGAAAATTTAAAGTATAAGAGCTGGTTATGGAAAAAGTGTAAATTTCTTCAGATAGTTTTGGTGAAAAGTCAGAAAAGAGTTAATTATATGTTTTTAATAGTAGAGATAATCTGAAATAAATTTTATTAAAAATTAAGAATGTTATATAAATATATTTGGGAATATTTTTTGGTTATCTGACTTTCAATCATTAATATATATAAAAATAAAAAATAAAAAAAGCACCCTTTTTGCAGTAATTAACCGGCATCAATTGGCTTCGATTTTGTTTAATTCTAAATCTACAAACCAGCTTGATACAAGGGCTTCTTCAGCCGTAAAAGCGAGATGGTGCTTACGGATTTCAATGGAGCTGGTGTCGGATTTGGTACGAGATGTTATTCCTTATGCATACAATTAAGCAAACTTTTTTCATTCGTTTATAGTCTGTAACTAATGTTGCGATTCTCTCTGAGATTTATCTTCAGGTTTCGGCGTCGGTTGTGGTTTCGGAGTTGGATGGGGTTTCGGAGGTTGGTATTTTATCCCCTTCATTTCCATGAGCTTCAAATATATTTAAATTCAAAATACTTATTCGGTTTAACATTCCGGTCTTTTAGATTATAAGGCTGTTTTTTTTTTTTTTTCTTGGGTGTGCATGATGTTGGAAAAGTAATACGGTGATGTAAAAATTCTTGTTCGTGACTTTGCCTGACAAACAAAATCTGAGAATTAAATAATAATAATAATAATTTGAAGATTATCGAGCTTGGGATTTAATCAATAGTAAGGAGATCTGCGAGAGCTATAGAGTTGTGCAAATTCATTATTCTTAATGGTTCAGTCATGCCTTCCAGATTTCTTTGCTTGGTGCAAGACCAACCTCTCAGAATTAGACGATAACATCTTTCTTAGTAAGATCACACTCCCAAATACAAAGGACAAGAAACCCGAATGATCGCTCCTTGCCAAGGAAAGCTTGATTTTGTTTGAAAAATTATAGAGTATGGAAGAGCTGGTTGCTGGAAAGTGTAAAGGGCAGATAGTTTTGGTAGAAAAGTCAGAAAAGAGTTAATTTAGGGTATGTTTTATACACGAAATGGCTATTCCACTAGGAAAAAAGGAATGCATTTTATTAAGAATGGAAGAATGTGGAATAGAATAGTCATGGTGTTAGAGTATATGACAATGATAGAATCTTTGTCATATACTTTTTAACACCTGGAATAGCCATTCGCATAAGAATGACTATTCCTTAAATTGGGGAATTGAAGTTAAGGAATAGCCATTCCATGAAAATGGCCATTCCAAGCCTATTTCATTCTACCTTCTTTCATTCCCAATGAAAGCTATTCCTTTTCCTAATGGATTAGCCATTATGCATACCAAACGTGCCTTTAGTTTTCTTATTTTGGAGGCTTTAGGCAGTGGGCTAAAAGTAATGGTCTGTAACCAGCTGCAGTATAACTACTTATAAGCCTAAGCCCTGCAAGAAAATATGCATCAACATGGTACCCTTGGGTTTCAACCACACTTTAGCCACCCCTCAATTGGAAATTCCATATGAACGTAGAATGAGTCATATGAACATCAGCGCGTGTTAGCGTGTGCCGATGTTATCCATTAGCCTGTTTCTCCTTCTTTCTGGTATCTTCATGGGTATTTGTTGTTGGTCTTCAGTGATGGATTTTTTGAGTTGGTTTTATGTCGAACTTAAAGTCTTTTGAGTTGTCAGTCATTGAGGTGTGGCCAGTGTTGTGTTTTGTTGAAAGGAGCAAAGGGATGTCCCAAGCTTTGTACTTGGGTTAGGTTATTGTTGAGTGATTGTTGGTTAGTGTGGAGATGCTGGTCTGAGGGGAGGGGCTGAAGGAATTTATAAAATCTTCAAGAGTTGGTAGCAAAGCTTATCTTGCACAGAGGTGTGCGAGTAGCCATGGCTGATTCTTGGCATTGGGTCCGGGAATGGTGCTTGGAGAGGCTTTGTTGCCATCCTAGAGGGTTGTGAAGGGAGGGGATGGAAAAGTTATGCTGCCAAGGTGCATAAGGTGGCAGCTCTTGAGTGGTCTTTTGGTGATGGTAGGTCAACTTCTCGTAAGATCTTTGGTGGCCCTCAACTGCTCACGTTGGGCGTTGTATCATCAAAGCCAATGAGTAAAGCTTTGTTTGGCAAAACCTTTCTTTTCCTTAATTTGTTACTGTTCATGCACCATTTCCTAAAAAAATCAACATCAAAACGTTTTAACTTTTTCACTTTTATATCACATCATTCACTTTTTTATTACTATTCAAATAAAAAAAATCACTATAAAACAAAACTGTTTCACTTTTCCATACCACTTTTTCTTTTTCTTTTTTTTGTACCAAATATTCTTACTTTTTTTTCACATCAATTATAGTATCTACGGAAAATGCTTTGCCAAACAAAGCTTAAGGCTCTAGTGGAGGGTAGCGGCAGAAGTTCTTACATGGAGGTGCTGACAAGGGTGGGGCTACGTTCAGATTATGCCACGTCAAACAGGGGACAAAGTTGGTACCCTGGAGGACAAAATCTTGAAGGGAGTTGGTAGTGGTAGGGGGTGTCTAGGCCAACAGACATGCCCAATTTTTTTATTTTTTTATTTTATTTTTTTAAATCAACAAGTTCACAAATATGATTAGACATAATATAATATAATTCATTATTTGTAGCTTCTAACCAAAAAGGTGCATCGCTGGACTTAATAGCATCATTGTAAGGGGTTTTACACAGTTTTCTAATAAGCGTTTCCCAAGTCCTGTTTCTCTTGCAAGTTGTTTAGAGGTTTTTTCTTTTCTTTTTTTAAGTCTTTGCACATATTTCACATAAATCCTCATTGGTTTCACTTGTTCAATTTATTATTCCAGTTTCTGTCATTTTCTTAGTATAGCCAATGTTCACATATCCAAGTCTTTCATGCCATACACCAAGGGTCCAAGAGAATAAATCAAGTCAACACAGGATGAAGATTCATTTTCATTTATAGTTTTGAAAACATTTAGTAGTTCTCTAGCCCCCATTAGGCATTCTTTTGTATACTTCCTGTGTACTAAGATTGCGCCCCTCTGCGCGTTTTCTATATAACATTACTTATCCAAAAAAAAACATTTAGTGCACAGAGATCTTGATCTGCATATCTTTTTCCAGCGAAAACATCATTCTTAGTCAAAGTAACCATTCCACCATCAAATATAAGCTGAATCCAGCATTACCTTTCAAGTTTACCCAGATAAAATTGTGCTGAAAGTGAGGAACATGAAGGACTTCAATGAGTCAAAGAGTTTTACTAAAAGATAGCTTTAGGAGAGCCTTCTGGTTGCCAACAATAAGTAGGGACCTAATGTCCCCAACATAACAAACAAACAGTAAGGACCTATTGTCTCTATTGGTGCTTTCTCCTATTGGTGTATAGAACCTAGTGGCATCTGAATCTGCCACCCACCGTTTCACTCCCATGACCATGTGAACCTCGGATACCATTTCCTCAAAGATGTCCTCCATCTCTGTTGTATGTGCTCTATTCCTTGATTTTTAGCCTTTGTTGTTGTTGTTGTGAAATCTTTGTCTAAACATAGCTTCATAATACCTACTTTGCCACAAACACAAACAAATTGCCCTTTTCTTTTGTATTTGATGATTGGGTGCATTGGCCTTCTTCATCACTTTGTGATTGTAACTAGGTTTTTTTATTTAGGTAACTAGGTTTTTTATTTAGGTAACCAGGTTTCCCTTTGGTATATGGTCTTGTTCCATTGAGTAAGGAAGGATCTCACATGGCTATATAATCAAGCAAATGCATTGGTGTTAAAAAGATGATTTCGTGCCACCTAGAATTCTTGACTCTGTGCAAACGAGTCTCTTGCCACAAAGTCTCCTAGGATTAGACTATAGTCTTCCTTCATTAAAGTGCACTTCCAAATTTGAAGGACAAGCAAACAACCTTCTCACTCAACTTGCACATGTCACTGCCACTCTGCACACCATAAACACCACCCCAAATCTATACCACATTAATCTTTCCACAAACTTGCATTGCATTTTTTTGCATTTGTGTTGGGGAACATAAAATGGATTTATTAGGTAATAAGCACTACTATAACTGCTCATAGCAAGTTTCAACTGAGTTAATGATCGGTGGCTTGCTTGGAATGGGTCGCATGCGCGCTACCCCAGCCCTCAACTTATATGGAGAATGAATTACACACCTGTTTATAATCTACTAGTTGATTCAAGATCTATTAATTTACCCCATTTAACTCATGCCGCAATCTGTTGGGATTTGCTGCATATTCACTCTGGTTTCATCCTCCAGTATCAGTTTCTCACAAGCAATGCCTATAGAATAAGCTCAGATTCATCCATACCTACAACCTACCTTGGTGCAGTAGTGGCCTGTGATCATTCCTTGCCAAATGAAAGCTTGATTTTCTGTGAAAAATAAAAGAGTATGTGAGAGTTGGTTGCTGGAAAATGCAGAGGGCAGAGTTTTGGGAGAGAAGAGATGAAAAGTAAACTGTTCTTTAATCTGCCTAGGTTTTTATAAACAGGTTAGACCAAGTCCAAGGAACAAAAATAATGGACTGAAACCAATGTTAATAAAACAGCTAGTAAGTCCAAGAACAACTGGAGAATGAATATAACCCCAGCAGAAAGATAAATGGGCTAGAGTAAAAAGAATCCCAATTAGGCGAGAGATAAGATTGGGTGGAACAGGGCATGCTTATACTATTAGATTGGCCCAATTTCCACATCAAGTCCCTATATCTTAAGACACCAGAGAAAGTCCAAGACCAAATATAAAACCAAGAAGGAACTGTTTCCTAATCAATGTGGGGACTCAAGGAAACGCAAGAGAGGCAAGTGTTTGAACACACACTCTTTCCAACACATAAGTTGGGTCCAAAAGCATATGGTTAGTGTGCTGTTGAATTTTGGACATAAAGCAAAGTTGTTTTCACATTTTACATTAACTAGGCCTTATTGCTCACCAATGATAAAAGTATGTGTTCACTACGAAATATGAAGCAAGGTGTTTACTTGGATTCATTTGTACCACTCTTTCTTGCTTCCCAGAGATTAAATTGTTTCTTGGACGCATTTATTTATGGAATATGTATATGGCCGACAATAAGAATAGAACCATCTATTGTGCTTCTCTCTTTAACCTCATTCTTCTCCTTGTTGTATTCCTTTAAATTGAGAGGGAGTGATTAAGACAAGTTTTGTTGGGTCCCTCTAAGAGAGGGTTGTTTGATGTCAGATCATACTATAATGTTCTTGTTCCCCATGATAGTACTCCTTTTCACTTGATGCTTTGTACGTGAACTTTATGATTATTTTTCATTGAAGGCTGCAGCTTCTGACTTTAATAATATGAATTTCCATGTTTTAATAGATATTTTTTCTGCTTCTAGCTAGGTGCCTCTCTTATATATTTAATGTATATTTTGCTTGCGCCTTTGTGCTTTTCAATAAATTGGCGATTAATTTTAAGAAAAATAATCGTTGTTCTTCAACATTGGAAATGAACTATCATTAGCTCTCATAGATAGTCCCAATACATAGGACACCTAGGTCATTTAATATAAGAAGTTTGCCAAGGATAGGTAGTGTTAATCTAATCTGTTAGTGTTTGGGGACAAATGGACAATGAATGAAAGTATTAATGATTTTTCACAATGAGTTAGATATGGCAGGGCATAATAAAATAGATCTGATTGAAGGCATCTTAGCACACCTGGTTGAGGGTGGAAAGCTGAGTGTTCGCCATATGGTGAAACCAGTAGCTGCAAGTTCATCGAGCACAAGCATCTTTTTTAATCATGTCTCTCGTGTATCTATATAGGGCAACATTTGTAGTTTCCCTGTAAGGAGAATAATTGGTAGGTTGTTGATGTTTGGCTTAGACACATATTTGCAATCTTAGATTTTAAAATGATTTTATTATTAACATTTCATGTTCCTGTACGACAATTCTCATGGTGTTTGTCCTATCAAAGTTGGCAAAATATGACCCATCTTTTAATTTCTGTGAACTTTCAAACCAATTTTTACTTTGAAGGGAGATATCTGTAATTCATTGTATGTTTCTGTTTCAACTAGCTGATGTGCTGATTTAGGATGTTTCTCTGCTACAGGAATGCCTTTGAATTTCTTGGGCCTCGGCGCGGGTATATACAACTAGCACTCTCTCAATTGAAAGCAAAATGTTTGGTTGATCTATCATGTAACTATCTAAGTAATGGGATCTTGTTTTAAAGGTGGAGGCTGTGGGATTGGAGTAGGCCTTGGATGGGGGTTTGGCACTGCCTTTGGGAGCAAGTATCGAACATCTAGGGTCGCGTTTCAGGGCACTGAATTCGGCAAAAGGGATCAAACTGATGCGACATTCAAAGATGTATCACAAAGCACCCAAGAAGCTCGTGCTTCGCAATAGCTTTTCATTTTGGCATCTCTTCACAACTGTGAGACTTTGATTGTCAATTTTGTGCAAATGTAGAGCTTTTTGGACACAAATTGGCACTGTAGAAAGAGAATGATAAACCAATTCTTATCCTGAGGAACTTCAACTGGAGTTTCAGATTTTCGTAATTTAAGAATCTAAACGATTACGACGATGGTAGGGGGATGCATTTGAACTTCTTGGGCTTGGCCAAAAAAATAAAATAAAAGAAAGAATATTTATCCTAATGATGATCATGAGGCTTAGGCAATCCATGCACATAATGCTTTCATTACCATCTTCATATTCTAATAAAGTGATTTTATTATTATTTTTTTTTTTTTATTTTTGTGTGTGCATGTGTGTGGAGCAGAGCTTTTTGGCTGCCTCTAGCGTCTACTTTTCTTTAAAAAAAAAAAAAAAAATGAATAGGAAAGAGGTTAAAGAGAGAAATGTCTGCCAAATTAAAAATTGAAAATTATTTATAAAAAATTAATTAAATTATATATCAAATTCATTGGCCTCCATGAATCACTGATCAGAAATTGGTATCAGTAAAACTATATAAAACTGAGATAGCGTTTTGGGGCATTAGCACCAAATTTAGGATGACCAAATCCTTTTAGGGTCATACTATCTCTAAAGGGTTTACTTTTACCTAGGTTTTAGTTTTAAATTCACAAACGAGTTTTGAGGCATTAGCACTAAATTTATGATGATTGAATCCCTTTAAAGTTATACCATCCATAAAGGGCTAACCTTTCACCTTTAGGTTTTAATTTTGAATCCAGAAATGAGTTTTGAGGCGTTAGAACTCAAATATTAGCTTATGAAAATTTAATTAATATTACTCAAATATCTTAAAATACAATTCAAAACATTTCGTCAAACATATAGAATGCAAAAAACATAAAAAATCTATTAAAATAAATAAATAATAATGCTGGTCTTCCAAAACCAAAACCAATAAAAAAAAAACAAAGGCTACGAATTGCGGCAGCCGCATAGTAGGCCTCGTGTGTGTGTGTGTGTGTTGAGAATAATAAGGTGATGTTGTTTTCATAACAAAAGAAGCCCAAAAAAAAAAAAAGGAAAATGCTTAGGGGTTTTCCTCATAAGTTTTCTGGTGTTCTCCTAGTCTTATATAAAACATAATTTAAGGAAAAATAAAATTATAGTGGCTCCATTCATCGGTTTTTTAAAGATTAAAGACACAAATTTGAGGCGTTAAAGACTTGTAAGACATTAAATTGAGGCATTAGCATCAAATTTTGGATGATCAAATCCATTTTAGGTGATATCATTCTTAAAGGATTAACCTTCCACTCTTAGATTTTAGTTTTGAATCCAAAAACAAGTTTTAAAGCATTAGAACGTAACTATTAACTCATAAAAATTAATTTATTAGCAAAAAAAATGGTACTACAATTTTATTTTTTCTTAAATCATATTCTAATAAGACTTGGGAGAACGCCAAGAAAATACTACGGGAAAAACCCCTAACAAATCCAAAAAAGAAAAGAGATTGTTTTGGCAAAATCTAGAATGTCTTTCAAGTTTAGGGGAATTATGTCATGTTTCTTTTTGCTCTCTCCTTTTTTGGACATACGAGGGGATGGTGACATAATTTTCCTTAGGGTCATAATAGTCTGCAAGTGGACCCTACAACTTAAAAGAGTATTTTGTTTCAAGTAATAGGGGTGTTCAAGCGGAGCGGTTATAACCGCCTCGCCAAATGCTAACCGTTTATAACCGCTTTTTAATAACCACTAACCGCTTTGTAAAGCGGTTATTAAAAACCGCCAACCTCTTAGTGCAGTTGCGATTAGCGGTTTTAGGGATAAGAAAAAGCGGTTATAACCGTTAACCGCCTTTATTTATATATAATTATATAAAAATATATATTAATTAAATATTAAAAAAAATCCAAAATGACACCGTTTTGGTTGGAGGATAAGATGAAACCTAAGGGTTTTATCTTATTCTCCCGAAGCTGCAATCCCTTATTCAAACATTCACACAAGTCATTTAATGGATTTAGGCATTATGACTATATATGTGAAATAAGCCCAAAAATAGCATGTTTTTCGGCCAATTTGGCATAATAAGCTCAAAATATATGGAAAATAAAGGTCCAAAATATATAAAAAAAAAAAAAATCCAAAAGCCATTTTTAAAAAACCGGTTATAACTGTTTGTTAGCGGTTTGAATAATCGCTAACCGCCGAGCGCTGGTTATAAAATAACCACTAACCGCCTAGGCGGAAGTGGTTGCGATTATTAAAAATTCGATAACTACTTAAGGTGGAGGCGGTTATTGCGAATAACCACCGGTTATAACCGCTTGAACACCCCTTTTGAGTAATGTTACATTTGTTTTTACTCTCTCCGCTATTATTTTTGCACGTCTTTAGGTGAGTTTTAACATTATTATTAAATCAAAATTTAATAATAATTCATCTCAATTTTAATAATAATTTTAAATGTCACTTCTATTTGAAAATAAAAATAAGAGTAAAAGTGTGTGTAGAATTATTCATTTGTTTTTACGCATTTCTATTTTTACACTCTCTCTGACATGGTACCACTCCGAAACTCATTTCTTTTTGTTATTATATATATATATATATATATGAAAAATGCTAGAGGTTCTTTTCGTAGTGTTTTCCTGGCGTTCTTCCAGTATTATGTAAAATATAATTTAAGAAAAAATAAATTGTAGTGGCCTCCACTAACCATTTTTTTAGGCATTAACATCAAATTTGAAGCGTTAACACTAAATTTGAGACATTAGCATCAAAATTGAGGCATTAGCACCAAATTTAGGATAATCAAATCCATTTTAGGTGATATCATCTCTAAAGGGTTAACTTTTCACTCTTAAGTTTTAGTTTTTAATCAAAAAATAAGTTTTAAAGCATTAAAACATAAATATTAACTCATAAAAATTAATCTATTGGCAAAAAAACGATACTACAATTTTATTTTTTCTTAAATCATGTTCTACATAAGACTGTGAGAACATTAGGAGAATATTACAGGGAGAATTTTTAACAAACCCCTATATATATATATATATATATATATATATATATATATTGAGGGGCAGAAAATAGGAAGGTCAACAAACCCCTCGATCATGATTCCTCACCAAGACACCAACTGATAGTCAACTCTTTTCTGTCCACAACGTGAGCTATCCTACTCTACGACTGTCAGAAGGGGTGGTTGTTCGCGTGCTTGGTGCCTACCAATACCATCCCCACCTGCTTCATTTCTCCTACAAATTTCACACTCGACGCCAACATTAATCAGCACCAAATTCTCATTTCAGCACACTCTTCTTGAAGTCGCGAGTCAAGTAATGGCAGAAAGAGTTTTCACCCTCTCGCAGGTTGCCCAGCACAAATCAAAGAAAGATTGCTGGCTTGTTGTCAACGGCAGAGTAAATCCTTCTCTCTCTCTCTCTCTGGTGTTGGGGCGGGTGAAACTTAAGAATTGACTATGTTTTGATCAGGTATTGAACGTGACAAAGTTTCTGGACGAGCACCCAGGAGGAGAAGAGGTGCTGACAGAGTCGGCAGGGAAAGATGCGACCAAGGACTTCGACGTTGTTGGACACAGCAAGGCAGCTCAAAACTTGCTCCGAAAATACCAAGTGGGTGTTCTTCAAGGATACACAGTCGAAGACGGAGACTCCAAGGAAGTTCCCTACAACGAATCCAAGAAGAAAGAGATGACTGCTTTTGTGATCAAGGATGACGGAAACGCCAAGTATGCAGGTTTCCTCGAGTTCTTCGTCCCGCTCTTGGTTGCCGGTTCCTATTTCTGTTACAGATACCTTAACAGAGCCGCCCAGATCATGAATTAGTTCATCTTTTATCTAATTCAACCACTGCCCATTGTCATCTATGTCGTCTACTTTTTTAAGGTTTCTTGTCGGTCGATCGCCCGTATTGGCAGATTTTCTTGGGTCAACCTGCCAGAGTCTGTTTCATTTGTTTGGCTCTTAATATATGAACGTTGGTTAAAAATAAGATGAAATATTGAAACTATTGTGTCGCGAGTCCACTCACACTAAGCTACCACAAGTTTAATGTGGTTCTGAAGAGGTAGTTCAATCGGTTAGGACCTCACTAAATAAAGCAGATATCATTAATTCGAATCTTTCCTTTCCTTCTTGTGTGAATATGTCACCAAAAAAAAAAAACCCATAAGTTTAATGTGGACAAAGAGGAGCAAACGTATGCCTAAGGCCCAGGAAATAGAGAAAATATAGAAAAAGATAAATTTTAGGGGCCAGTCAAAGAATTTTTTATGTTTGGTTTATATTCTTGTATACAACTTTAATAGATTGAATCATTAGATTTGTGAGGCCTACTATTGACGTATATGTTGTCTACATAAATTCACAAATCTAATAGTTAATTTGTAAGATAAAATGTGTCAAATATAAAAAAACAAATATTGACCCCTAACATTTATTTATAGAAAATAGGAAAACTACGATCAATGTGGGGTTCTAATCTATTGCCCATTCAATCACCCATCCGTTAAGATTTTATATCAAATTCTAATGAAAGAAGCAAAAACGACAAAAATACCCCTTCGTAATTTTTTTTTAAAAAATATATATATATATATATATCATTGAAAAAGTGAAGAAACATCATTTACTGTCCAAACTGGACCGGACCCAAAACCCCAAAAAATTCCTTTCAAAATTAATTCTAATATTTTTACATTTTATATCACATCAATCATTATTTATTACTATTAAAATAAAATAAAAATCATTATAAAATAATATTTTTTTATTTTTTTATATAAAATATTCTTACTTTTTTCTCACATTAATCAAATCTAGTTATGATTCCGGTGTACATCCTAAGTCCCCTTCTTTGCCAAATATAGCCTAATAGATTAGAGATCAGCCGTTTTCTAGCTCTCTTTTGATGACAGTGATCCCAGTTATTACAGATATTGACTGATTTAATACGCCAGCGGTATCCTTAATATGATTTGTCCCCACTGCTGTATTTCTCAGACGTTCTTCGTGCCCATCAGTCAGATAAGCTAACAAACTTACCCACTGCCGGATTCCTTGCGGACCCCAAGAAACATTTGGTAAAAATGCATGTGATCTGTACTAAACAGACCAAGAAAATAGTTGAGTGATCGTTTTTTTTTTTTTTAATAAGAACACCAACAAAGCAAACAGGAACAAGCTACAGAATACAGACCGAAAAGAGTATCTTCTCCACTAATAGGAAAAGAAAAAAAAGAGATGGGATAGATGAGGTGAGAATGCTGCCGTAGTGAGATTCAGCTACAGCCCAATGTGTTACTGAATGAGCATAGAAGTTAACTTTTTAATCTTCCTAGCTTCCCAGACAAAAGCAATAGGAATAGAATCTAGGGAATCTAAAATAACAGAAGAGATCCTCTAATCTCGAATAGAATTTAGATTTTGGAGAGCATGAACCACCTTCAGAGTCACCTTCTAGAATGAATTTATCAATGGAAAGAGTGCTAACTAAAGAATAAGCTAATTGAGCTGCCCGAGCTTCGCCAACATTAGGAGAGCAAGGAAGGCTAATTTGGGAGAGCATGTGGAGAACCAGGTCCTTTGAATCACAGTAAACCGCTGTCTAAGCTGAGAAAGAATCTCTAATGACAGTATCAAAGTTAATCTTGACCCAATTGAGAGGAGGGGGAGACCAATTCTCCATTGAGACCTGTGATGAGGAATGTCAAGCTTGGAAATGCTCAAAAGAGATTTTATTAATGTACACCGACATAGATCGTGCACCAAAGGAGGCTTTATCATGAAGAGCTTTATTCCTATAAAACCAAAAGATATCGCAAGCAATTGATGCAAAAATTTGGAATCGTTAGATGCATGGAGAAGATGAAACAACTAATTCCGATGAAAACAACATACAGAAGAGATTACAAACACAAAGAAGGACAAAGGTATTTACGGCTCAAACTTTCGAATCCAAACGTACACAGTGTGCGATGCACCATCTTCATACACGTCTCAATATTTCTTCCCCTTTTACATGCATTATTAATACAAGGGAAAAGACAAAGCAACTGAAGGAAAAACATGGAGAAAATGTACACAAATGTAGGATCAGTTAGGAATACAAATGCAACTCCACTAAACTACTTACATATATTTTTTCCAAGAAGCAGAAATCTCGCATGTTCTGAATTACAACCCTATGCCAACTTTCTTTGTCATTTTCCTTGCCTCTTATGATAAAAGGGAGTTTACCCCTTCATCAAAGAAATCAAAATTGGAAAGGAAAATTAAAAAAAAAAGGGGGAGGGGGGGTTGGGAGGGCTGCCCGAGGTTTTCACTGTGCAGTAACCACCCAGCACTTGATATTGTGTGCCAAAGAATGACAAGACCTTCCTCCTTTCATCAAATCCAGTGACATTCACATTCCCCGAGATCTCCACTGATCCAAATACTGCCACCATCTACAAAATGCCAGATGAAGAACGAACATAGATCCTTCTACACAGCACGGAATGCAATTAAAACTGCAGAAGAAAAAAAAAAAGCATAAGCCTCTGTAAAGTACCAAGGACAAACAACCCAACCTTCCCCCACCCCCAACCAAAAATAATAATAATAATAATAATAATCTCAACTAAATGATACATCCCAGACTGCCAACTATAGAATTACATATATAAGCTTCAATCGAAATTGGAAACACACGCATGGACGAAGTCAACTTTCCAGAAAACAAATGAATACATATCAGTCAAATTTTTTCCACTTTTTATGACCTCAAGACCAATTAAATAACAAACAACAAAGATTCTTTGTGATTTGGACTTGGGATACAGATCGGGAAAACTGGATGCACAGAGAGGTTTCAGTCTCCTAGAGATTCTATGTAGACAAAGTACTTCTTTGACAAACCAGCAACATGCTTTTAAGGGTGAAATCAAAATTCTTTAAGTTGCAAGTGTGATTGGAAAGTTAATTTCCAGGTATCACATTCTTCCTCAAGGAAGCAGGTGTCTTTTTATTGATTTGGAGCATCATGACCCTAAAAGAAGTATGAGCCTATGTATGCATTTGCATTTCTTCAGGAATGAGTCAGCAAAACACACTAACAGCTGCCTACGTTATTGCTGGGTGAACGGGGGAGGTAGAAATAAGCAAAATTACAAAGTATCCAAGGATGAACAACATAAACAACTTACAGTGAGTCAGTATACAACTGGGAGGTAGAAGTGTCTTACATACTACAGGGGAAGTTAGAATTTACTGCTTCTATCTACTGCTCTTACGGAAAAAAACTCCTTGTAGTTTGTTTTAAAAGGTTAATGGACAGCAATGTTTAACTGCATGGGCTATAAAATGACTAAAAAACAAGCGCCATAATAAGCCCTTGACGAATAACTGTAGTGGCCACTAGACGACAATTTTTCCAAGAATATGGCACAGAAAAATTGTTCCAAATACAACATATATTTCATTGGGTTTTCCATTACATTGAAGAGTTTTTCACAAAAAAAAAAATCAAATAGTTCTTGTTTGGTTGGTGTGATTACTTGGCTTCCTCGCCTTTGGTCCATCTGCTCCCTCTTCATTATTACTTTCAAATCTATACTAGCTAAATTAGAAGCAGTGCACATATTCAAACAAGCTTGTCTGCAACTACTCCAAAGTACATAAGA
Organism: Carpinus viminea; assembly: GCA_013348765.1. NCBI lineage: Eukaryota > Viridiplantae > Streptophyta > Magnoliopsida > Fagales > Betulaceae > Carpinus > Carpinus viminea. The sequence goes on from CP054674.1 coordinate 8,751,031, forward strand.
AATTGACCAATTGAATTTGTAGTTATAGGTGTAGACATGAGTGAAGGCATCTTTATTTTTATTTCTTGGATAAGTAAATGAAATTTCATTACAAAGTACGAAAGACGCAACTCAGATATACATAAAGTATACAAGAGAAACACCCAACTAGAAAGAGAGAAACTGAGATTAGGGAACACACTGAACATTTCTATGATAGATTGTTTACTGAGCAGTTTTTTGCCAGCCCAAGCTGCATGGCCTTGCTTTTGATTCCATTGAAGAGGAGGAAACCTCTTGGTTGGACCATTTGAGGAGAGTGAGGTCCTTAAGGTGGTAAAAGGTATAAACAGTGATAAGGCACCAAGCCCTGATGATTTTTCTATGGCTTTTTATCAAGTTCGCTGAGATGCGATCAAAGAAGATACTATGGACATGTTCCATGATTTTCATGCCAGAAGCAGGATTGAAAAAACTCTTAATGCCATTTTCATTGCTCTCATCCAAAAGAAATTTGGGGCTATCAATGTTCAGGATTTTCGCCCTATTAGTCTAATGAGTGGAGTTTACAAGATTATTGCCAAAGTCCTTGCCAATAAGTTGAGTAGGGTTGTGGAAAAATAATTTCCAAGCCTCAGAATGCGTTTGTCAGAGGTAGGCAAATCCTCTTTCTTATGGTCAATAAATGTATGGATAGTAGAATTAGACCCGGTGAGTCTGGAGTTCTATGCAAGTTGGATGTTAAGAAGGCTTATGATCATGATAATTGGGAGTTCTTATTATATTTGTTGAGAATGTGCGATTCTTATGGGGAATGTTATTAATGTTGATGGTTTTGTTAGTATTTTGGCTGTGGGGTGTCTTCTTCGCCTTTAAAGTACCTTGGTCTTCCATTGGGAGTGTCTTTTAAGGCCAATCTATTTGGGACAGTGTTATTGAGAATCATATTAGGCTAGTTAAACTCACTAGTGCACCTGACTCTCAAGTGTCTTCCCTCAACAGAAAACCCAGCAAATAAACAGCACTTGACAGAGGCATAGACAATGATTTTCATACCACTTGCTGACATAGCACAATCTATCACTTTGTGAAATGATTGATGTGATATCTTTCAACCCTATCCATTTCATTTAGAACTATAGAAGTTGTGTTTGTTAATGATCAATCCCAGTTCAGGATACAACAAATCATCTCAAGCCCTTCCTTCTAACTCACCAGTGAAGCATGGAACAAATAAATTTGAAAAGAAACTCAACTATGTGCAAGTGGTGGAAATTCGTAAAAAGAAGAAACATGCCAACATTTCTGGGTATTATTATCACAAATGCAATTTTGATATTACAACAGATGCGGCAAAGTTTTCAGAAAAGCTTACCAATCAAGCATAAGAGGATAACAATCCAAAAAATCACTTGAACAGGCCGGCTATATTGCATCTGGTACTGAGACCTTTGAAGCTGTCTCTGAATAGCTCCATACCAGCCATAAAGTTGCTTATCATAACAATCATCACAACTATCCAGGCAACTCTTGCTCCTTTCATAGCATGCATTAATGCCCTTTTTGGGAAAATAAAATTAAAATCATTATGAATACTACATCACGTATTGAAATCAAGAAGCAGACTAATCAAAAGTCTTAAGCTCATAAACAGAGTAAAGTCATTGGACACACACCCTAGACAACTGAGGAGATCGCAATAGTGCAGTATCAGCTACTTGTTGGCCATCCATTGCCTTCCACTTCCTGAAACCATTCTTCGGCCACTTCAACTTTGATGCAGATTCAATGGAACCTAGGAATCCTGATAAACTAGGGATCTTCCGTACAGGTAACCCAGCCTGCCCATTAAAAGAATTCTGCAGATTTCCATCATCAGGCACAACAATCTTCCAAGAACCGATGTCAGCACTAGCACTAGCGGTCCTCCTATGCCCATGTGACTTATCATCCCAAGCCTCCACGGAACCCAACTCAGCTGAATGGCGTGAATTCTTTAAACAATCAGGGGCTGAATCTTTATCCGTCACTTGTGAACTTTCAATATCCTTTTGATTACTTTTTACAGGAGTTTTGTCCTCAGATGTTGATGATCCCGAAAGAAACAATGCGAGTTCATCGCATTCTCCTTCGTCTAAACGCACCCAAGGCAATGATGCCTTGCCCTCTGAAAGAGCGGATTCCTGTAATGAATTTTCAATTTTCGAAATCTGGTCTTCTATTGCGATTATAAATTCATGGTGCCTGGCTCTTGGATCGTCACTTGAGCTTTTACCGTAACTTGACTGGACAGCCCGTCCAAACTCTTCTAACTGCATTGCCACCCAGAAGATTCAATCAGACATTCATTACACTGATATAAGAAGAGCCCCAATCAGCCAAATTGTGCACACGCACGGGCAGAAGGTGGGAGATTACCTGCCATTTGGTAGTGCCATGGGCAGTATGAAGATCCCGGCAGAGTTCTTCAGAATCCCACATGCCAGAAGAGTCTTTCTTTGCGTGAATCCAAGTTCTATATGTAGATTCCATCCTTAACAACCACAAAAAATAAGAATAACATAATATTAATACAACCCAGCTCAACCCAGCATTTAACGTTGAAAGTGAATGAGAACCTGCGATAAATAACCATACATCTGCCCGTGTTTGAGTGAGCAAAGAGCCTGGTATACACAATACGCGAAAAAAAAAAGACCCAATGCTACATTTGGTTGCGACAAAATGTGGGGAAAATCATAGAAAAGAAGAAAATCTAAATCACAAGCTTTCATTTTTTGGCTTAATGGAACAAAAGCCAACGTTGAAAATCCTACCAACAGAACCGTGTAATACGATTCAAATTACGGTTCAATTCTTCTAATCTTTTCAGCACTTTTTTTTCTTGGCTACCAAACAAATAAAATATAAAAATTTAGGGCAAATTACAAATGTCTGATAGCTGAAAGTAGAATGCAAATAAAAAATGAAAAGGGTACCTGTCCGCAGATTCCTGAACTTCCTCGGCCGCAGAGAAGAAGGGATCCTTCTCCCACCGATCAAAACTCGAAGCCATTTCAAAAAACCACAACTGGAGATGGAAAAACAGTAATAGCAGCAACAACAAACAATATCTGTACAGAGAAAAAGGGAACAAAGCAACCCTAGCCGAATCGGGATATTTCAATCAATTATCTAGCAACGAAATTCGCTACAACATTGATAAAGCCAATCGTATCGATGGGTAGAGATTAGTTTCTAAAATCAGTAAAATTGGAAAGAGAGAAAAGAAAAGAGAGCGAGGGATTTGGGGGGGGGGCAAGTTCTCGGGTCGTTCGACGATCCGACGAACGAGGTGGTGGAGGGGAAAGCTAGCGGGTGAGATATAATAATAATAATAGTATCGCAAAGCGACAAGAATCGTAATTAGGTGCCTCTGCAGCCACACGATGGGCTGTATTTTGAAATTGCGCTGTCCAGAAGGAAATAACAAATAGGAAAATGGAACGATGTCGTTTTCGACAGCAACGGTTGGCTCTGCGGTCAAAATTGGCATACAGCATGCAAAAATGAAATAAAACGACCCGCACGCGAACGTTGACCTTTGTAATGGCCAACAAGGGACCAGGGCAAAAAGACAAAACACGAAAATAAATAAATAAATATAAATAAGAATAATTAGCTGCAGCTCATGAACATATAATACAGTTGAGCAGTTGTACTTGTAGCCAGTTGGATCCGTTCGGTTGGGCTGGAAACAATTTGATATGCACATAATTCCACATGACAGTTAAGATATTGGACTTGTTACAAAGACCAGCAGTGCACCCACAGGTGTGTGACCGATGAATATATATATATATATATATATATATATATAAATAACCAATTAGATTTCGTGACCGATAAAAGAATGAACGAATAATGGGTGATTTAAATCAGGAAAAAAGTTAAAAAGAAAAGATTCGTGTACCTGATATTTGTGTTATGAACCTGGGCCCCACTCAGGAAGTTTTTAACAAGCTGAGTTGGCCAATGAAAATGATTGCTCAAACCTAACAAGAGTGACAACCAAAGGAACGACCGCAGGGAATGATTACCTTGCCACATAATTAAGCATCCCAACTCCTGGTAATTGAGATTCTTGGCGGCGTGGAAAATTCAATTATGGTGTTTTCTTGAGCTCATATTCCACCGGTGAAAGGAAGGAGCGGCTGGACTCCGGTTTTAATTTGGGGAAGGATTAAAGGTCAATAAATTTTTGAAAAGAGACTAATTGACAAAAAATATCTTAACTATTTTTTTTTTTACCTTATTTTTTTTTTCTTATAGTTTGGAGAAACCAGGGCCACTCATAGTTTCCCTCTAAACTCATCCCTGTCAGGAATAGTCTGAAAAAAGTAAGGCTTTGAGTGTGATCAACTGATTTTTTAGTTGGCATTGAACCTTCTCTGCCATTCTGATTTTTGAAGGGGTTTGTGTAATACCCCTGTCGAAACAAAGGTGATAATGGTCACGAGTATCCATGTGACACGACTATTTTTTTTTTTTGACATGTCCACGCGATGATAGGGAGAGGAGGACTCAATTTGATTTTACGCTTCATAAAGCGCTGCTCATGATTAATTACTCAATAATTATAATACATTACATTTAGAAGCATGTTATAAATTTTTCTTGTGAAACCACAAACTTACCCGATTATACAACACCATATATAGCATTTCAAAACAATATAACTCCATATATATTGACATAACTTATTTACAACATGTTTCGTACTTGCAATTTATAGGATATTATAAAACTATACAATATCGGAAGGGAAATTACACTTCATTCGTATCGATGCTACAAAGCCTACAATATTAATAGAGAATTAGAAAGTTTATTGACTTATTAGTATCGGGAAGACTTCCGGAGACTATTTTCTCTGTTTTCCAATGACTCATAATTAAGTATTTTGCCGTCCAAAAATCTGCTTCATCAACAAAGTCGTATGTCTCTAAAAAAAATAATGTCTATGATTTTCAAACGGTTGGACTACATTGATGAAGAGCAAATTAGTTCCATCGTCCAAGGCAAATTAATTAGTCATTTCGTAATTTTTCAACATGCCTTAAGTTGTCCTAAGCTATGCACAGTTAACCGTGACGATCAGAGCACAATTGTTTTTTTCCTAAAGCAATTAAACAAGGATCCAACTTCAGTGCTATAATTACTGCAACACATCTAGCCCTGTTTGATAAACCGGTTTGGGTTTGTGTTTGTACTGTGCACGTTTGCACTATGCAGTAAAAATACAATTTTACCCTCAGTCACAATCAGACGCTTTCTCCTTCTCCAATATCATTTTCTGCCATACCCATCCTTATCTAGCGGAACACCCCACCCATTCCCCTAGATCACAACAATCATTCCAAAAATTTTGGCCAATTACCACAATGGTTTTCAACTCAATATTCAGGTTTTCGAGTTTATTAATTCAAATATAAGAAAAGTCTGAAAGAAAACCCAATTTGCCACCCATTACTTACAAAGCGGAAGATCATTGTCATTAGGAGCCGTGGATGATCGGTCTTCGTCGCCAACGCCGAGAGCATCGGTCTCCGTCTCAAGAAAACCCATTACCCAAATTGCCCGATCCTAAGGTTGTAATTCCAACTTTGTCCTCCGAAGAGGACGAGGAGATTATCAATTCGGTCGTTGGCGGTTCAATCCTGTCGTACTCGCTAGAATCGAGGCTTGGGGACTGCAAGCAAGCGGCTTCGATTCGGAGAGAAGCACTGCAGAAAACCCAAATTAATTCTCTGATGCACGCCTACCTTAACCTAACTGCAGAAAACCAGGATGAGGAAAAGGTTGCCAAGCACGGAGGTGGTGCGCGCACGGCAAGAACCCGTACGTCTGGTCGCAACAGGAATCTGCTGCAGAGAGGCCGTTGAGGGCCAGGTAGGGTGAGGCGTGGACCTGATGGAATCGAGGCTCAGGGACTACAGTGTGATTTGGGTTTTGAGGTTGTGGTGGCGACAGAGACGCGTTGGGTTGGGGAGTTGGTGATGGGGATGGGGTTTTGGACGGTTGGGCTAGGTTGGATCTTTTTGGCGTGAGACTTACAAAGAAACGGAAACCATGGATGAAGAGAACAAGAACAAGAGGGGTATTTTGGTGATATTAGAAGATTTATTAAGAAAAAGACAAAAAAATGAACAATATAAACCCAAATAGTAACAACACAAACCGGTTATCAAACACCACCCTACTCTAGAATATAGAAATATATAATATGATAAACTGAAGTAATAATAATGATAGACATAAATGAAATAGAATAAATTGAGAAAATAATTAAGGTGATTCAGTATATAACTTGCAACATTTATAAGTTAAAATCTTATATGCTACATATTTTCTTGATATATGATTTGAGTACACCTCTATTTATATGGAGAGCTTTCATTGTGAACTAAAATATTTCAAATACAAATATATTCCTTAAAATTTTTATTGTCACATCGTATTTGGCAGTGACATTTCAAGGCACAATTTTGTTGACTTTCATCTTATTTATCCACGCAACGAATGAATTCTTGGAGTTTCTAAACCCCAAGAACCCATGCTCCTTGCTCTTATTCATACTATCCACGAAATCTCCACCAGAAAGTACCGCGTCCGCAAACCACCACAACCCAACTTCCTCCAATTTTGTGGGTTGCAGCTCATTCTTCCTCACAACGTCTTCCCACACTCCACCCTTGTCTTTCATCATCTCCACCAACCTAACTTTCTCGCCCGCCTCGAATTCATACTCATCAATCCCAAAGCACTCGGCCAACACCTTCCAAAGATGCTTCCACTTGAACACATCCCCGTTGTTGCAATTAAATGCTTCGTTCCTAGCATTAGGCTCCACCGTTGCCCATATATACTGCTCCGCCGTAAGATCAGCATCCGAAGCCACCGAGTAAGATTCCCAGGCGACTTTGCTTCCGGGGAATCTCAAGGGAAGCCCCTCGTGCTTGCATATAGCGGCGTATACGCAGAGCGTGCCTATTATGTTCATTAGGCTATAAGTGGAAAATCCGAATATCAGGTTGGGGCGATGGATGGACCAAGTCAAGCCATCTTTATTCTTAGCTTCTTCTAATAAAACGTCTTCTTGGGTGTAGTAGAAATTCGGCACGTTCAATCGGGGTAAATCCTCCGTAAAAGGCGGGCTGTGGGTTTTGATCTTGTCAAGGGTCTCGAAGGGTCCGGCATAGTGTTTGGTGCCGGTCTGGAGGCAGATGTGGCGGAGATTCGGAGCGTTTGGGATTAGAGCGCGAAGCACGTTGCGGAACATGGCACCGTTGGGCTCGCAGTTCTGGGCCTCCATGCCTCGGTTGATCCACGTGACGTAAAAGATGTGGGTGACATCGGATAATTGGGAAAGCTTGAGTTGGGTGTCATGGGAATCAGAGACATCACATTGGATGTACTCTACTGCACGATGATTCGCGTTCCATTTGGGGCGTTGACGGCGCGCCACACCGTAGACCTTCCATGGGCCACCGGGGGTGTCTGGAAGTGGGAGGATTTCAGCTAGGCTGTTGCCGATGATGCCAGTCACACCGATCACCAAGCCTACGCTCTGGTAGCTTTGAGGTGGTGCCTCTTCGACGTCATATTTTTTCTGCAAATTAAATTCAAAATAACTAAGAGTTAGCATGTGCACCTATTAGCATGGGCGCCCACCTATCACAGAAATGGTAAGAGTTTGTGCCTTCGCAGCGCCGATAGCTCTAGCGAACCACCAACTCATTCTGAAGGGCAAAAGAAAGAGCAGGATGAAAATCAAGAAAATAAATTATAACTGAAGAAGAGCGTGTGAATGAAATCAGCTCAAACTTTATTAAAGTCATAGATCGATGTGATTGGACGGAAAATGTCGACATATATTAGTGACCACAATGAAGACATGTGGCCGGGACTCTACTGGTTTTTGTTTGCCCACGTACGTACGTCTTGCCTCTGGCCATATCTTACGAGGTTACATATATGATTTAGGACAAAGTTTTATAAAATTAACATTTGTCTAATTTTTTTTTTAATAATATATGAGATGTATATAAATTTTTAATAAAATTTATTTCTATTTTGTTCTTTTTAAAAAATATATGTGCATTTTAGATGTTTAAAAATCAAATAACACATGTTACTTTTATAGACAAAATTAAAAGAATTTTCTTTAACCCAATTTGAAGGAAACTTTATCTTATGATTTAACTCAAGTCGGTTTTCTTCTCTTCTTTCTCAAATGAAAGTGATGGCCTGGTCCAATTTCACTGACGATTAATATTGCCAAAGTATTTTGGACACAGACAGTTTAGGATTGTGCAAGAGAATATGAAACGACAAAGCAAGATGTCATATAGTCAAAAGAGCATATGTCAATTAATGATAAATGCCTTCACTAGGGCTGGCTCAAGAAATTTTGAAGCTTAATTATAAGTATTGGATTAAGATATTTATTTGATATTTTGTATTGACGCACTATATATATATATATTTTATGTGTAATTTAATTTGCACAAAATAAAATTTACTTCATTCTAAACGTTATTTTAATGAACAAACTTAGTCAATATACATTGTTTTAAGGTTTTTTTTTTACATATCCGTATAAGAGGAAGAAAAAAATTCAAACTAATAACTTTTCTTTATAAGTTTATGTTTTCAGTTATTAATAAACTTATTTTGGTGCTGAGTGAGCATCAAATTCCAATATTGTTTCTCCATCCAAATTGGCATTTGAAGATTTTTGTGTTTTCTTTTTGGCAATTTTAGAACATAATTCTATTAGCATTTTAAAGAGGATTATGACATCAGATTGAACATATCTTTATTAGGCAAATACATTTTACTTCAGTTGTATCCCATTACAGGAACTCAACAATAAAAGAGTTGATTGTCGAATTTATCACTACCTATAATCTACCAATTAACCACCATGGCTGCAATAAGAACAGAAAGAGAAAAAGAGAAGTAGGCTTCTCTCGCTGGAAAACATTCCATTGCCGATCGACATGATGATGAGCGCATCCATGGCCACGGGCATTCATATTTACCTCTTTCAAGGCACAATCTTGTAAAATTTCATCTTATCTATCCACGCAACGAACGAATTCATGGAGTTTCTGAACCCCAAGAACCCACGCTCCTTGCTCTTATTCATACTGTCCACGAAATCCTCCGTAGAAAGTATCGCGTCAGCGAGCCACCACAACCCAATATCTTCTAACTTTGTGGGTTGCAGCCGATTCTCCCTCACAATTTCTTCCCACACGTGACCCTTGTCCTTCATCATCTCCACCATGCTAGCTTTCTCACCCTCCTCCAATCCGTACTTCTCAATCCCAAATCGCTCCGCCAACGCCTCCCAAAGCTGCTTCCACTTGAACACGTCTCCGTTGTTGCAATTAAACGCTTCGTTCTTTCCATTAGTGTCCACCACCGCCCATATTTGTTGTTCCGCAATAAGATCAGCATCTGACGCCACGGTGTAGCACTCCCAAGCCGCTTTGCTTCCGGGGAATTTTAAGGAGTCCCTCGTGCTTGCATATAGCAGCGTATACGCAGAGCGTGCCTATTATGTTCAACATGCTATAGGGGGAAAATCCAAATATCATGCTGGGTCGGTGGATGGACCAAGTCAAACCCTCCTTATTTTTGGCTTCTTCGAATAAAATATCTTCCCGAGTGTAGAAGAAATTCGGCAAGTAATTCAATCGGGGCAAATCCTCTGTAAAGGGCGGACTGTGGGGTATGATCTTACCATGTGCCTCAAAGGGTCCCACGTAGTGCATGGTGCCGGTCTGGAGGCAGATGTGGCGGAGATTCGGAGCGTTTGGGATCAGAGCGCGGAGCACGTTGCCAAGCATTGCTCCGTTGACCTCGCAGTTCTCAGCCTCAGTCGATCGGCTGGCCCAGGTGACGTAAAAAATGTCAGTTACATCCGTTAATTGGGAAAGCTTGTCCTGGGTCTCCTTGGCGTCATAGACATCGCACTGGATGTATTCGAGTTGATGGTCCGAGCTCCATTTGGGGCGTGGGCGACGCGCCACGCCATAGACCTTCCATGGGCCGCCGGGGGTGTTTGGGAGTGGGAGGATTTCAGCTAGGCTGTTGCCGACGATGCCAGTCACGCCGATCACCAGGCCCACGCTCTGGTAGCTTCCAGATGGTGCTTCTTCGTCATCGTATTTCTTCTGCATAAAATTCATAATAGCTGAGAGTTAGGATGTGCAAGTATTGTTAAAATCACTCGTATAGAAAAGAGTAAGAGTTTTTGCCTTTGCAGCGCCATTAGCTCTAGCCCACCACCAGCTCATTCTGAGCGTATTGAAGGGGAAGAAATACAAGGGCTTAATCCGAACGCCAGAGCTTTTTGAAGTCGTTTATGGACAATCTTTCCGCTTCGACTTACAAAAAGAAAAATCCCGAAAATCCAAATGAAATGTATAGTCTACAAAGATGACAGCAGCCATGACATATTGGTGTTCATGGACTGATTCGGAATTTGTAAATCAAAACTGGATAAGATTTCGTACAATGCGATTGAATTCAAATATGTCGACAAGAAAGCCATCGGCATAATAAGATATTTAATGTGCCTTTTAAATTAGTAGTTTAAATATTTATAAATATTTGATTCTATTTAAAGAAGGTTTGACTGTTTGAGAATATTTCAGTTTAGAGGATATTTTTGTCCAAAAATAAAAGAGAAACGGTTGATGTAACATTCTAAAATTATCAATTTATCATTCAATTTAATGTTCCTCTCAAGCTTTAGATTGCGAGAATGTTTTTAATGCAAATTACTAAAAGTTGACAATATTTTTCGGGGAACAGGATCCTGTCCATTTCAAATGAAATGGATAATATCCATTTAGTGTAAAATAAGGGGTAGTATTGTCTTAACGTTAAAATTGAAGAACTAATTTTCTGATATTAATCATTTTCTACTAAATTGAAATATCTATTGATAAAAATACTCTTAATTGAATTTTTTGAAAAAATTAAAATTTATAGACAAAAATCTAAACTATTTTTGTATTTCTTAAATCAATGGATTTAGATAGCATTTGATAACCGTAATTTAAGAGATAGGGTTGTATTTAAAATATTTCAAATCATATACAAAACTCTATAAATAGGGTTGTATACTCAAATTATACATAAATGAAATATGTAGCCTATTAAGATTTTGATGTGTGGAGGTAGACAATATGCCAAACCACTTTATTCTCTGTGTTTATTATAATTTCCTTTTATTATTATTCCACTTTTATATTTAGCATTATGTATTTCTATCACTGTATGCTATTTTTTAACTCACCATGTGCTAAAAAAATTCCCAATTGCTTTTTTTGTTTTTTTTTTTGGATCCAGCACCTTCGAAATCCTCCAGCCTCTGTGTCGTCGTGCAAGGGGCATGGAATGGAGATAGAAATCAAAGAGTGAGGAAAAGTAGTTTTAATGTTTGTTTATTTATTTGGCCAGTGAGAGCATTGTTTACTCACCAAAATTTCGGCACAAATGAAGAGGCGGCTGACGAATGTTTTTAGTGTTTTTCAGCTCTTTTCCTCATCAAAGCCGTGGCTGTTTCAGCGATTGGCTTTTTAAATATATATATTAAACTGTAGCAAAATTTGATTAACGTGTGAAAAAGGTAAAAATATTTTATATAAAAAAATAGGAAAAATTATTCTGTAGTCATTTTTTTATTTAAATAGTAGTAAGATGTGATTAATATAATATAAAAAGTAAGAATGTTAGAGTTGAATAGTTTAAATTTTTTTTATTGGTCAATTAGCAAACAACTCTATTTTGATAAAGCTATTGTGAAAGTTTCTTAAGGATAGCTCAATTAGTTATAGACTATACTTCATGAAGTGGAGAAACACTAGTTCTACGAATTCTCTTTTTTCTTCTCTTGTGTAAATATATCAAAATAGATAAATAAATAAATAAAGCTATTGTGAATACCCTCAAATTAAGAGGAATAGCTTAATTAATCGATTTAAAGAATAATCATTCTCTTGTGGGCCATAGAAATGATTATTCCAAGTGTAGTATACGTACATTTTATCATCAAGATTATTATATTCTACATTTGTCTTTTTTATTGAAAAAAAATTTTATTCTTTGAGAAAAGTATAAAATGGTCTCAAATTATCAGTCATTTATAAAATAGCCTTTAAAGATTCAATTGATATAAAGTAACCCTTCAAATTCTCAACCCCTTATAAAATGGCCCAATCCGTTAGATAAAACTGTTAAAATAGATGAAAAATCTAAAACGACGTTGTTTTGGGATGTTGAATTACTAAAATACCCTTATTAAAATTAATTTTTTAAGAAAAAACCCACAAAACAATGTCGTTTTGCTCCTCAACAAAAACCCTTTCTTCCTTCTTCCGCTCCCCGTGTTCTTCCCCACCGCATCCCCTTCTCATGTTTTAGCTAAAGCCAGTGAACTTGGATATCTTATAATTCTAGCTTTTGCAAGTCAACAGTGATCTACTCTTCCTATCCCGAATGTGGATTTAGGCAACCCAATAGTAGTGTACTCAATTCTTGCTTGGATTGTTTCCTCGAAAATGAGTCTCTATATCGTTTCGAATATGGAGTTTCTCGATCATTTTCTTTGCTTAGGTGCAGGGTGGCACATGCTCCATTGCAAAATCAGACCCACCAGAACAAGTTATCCACCGAGCATTGTATCTTCTTCAATATGGATTTGGCAGTTATCATGTTATTTTAAACAACTGCGAAGACTTTGCCGTTATTGCAAAACTGGTCTTCAGGCAACAGACGGAAAGAAAAAAACTGGAGGTCAAGCCACTTCCTTCCTTGGTGTCCCATGGGCTGCCATTCTTTCTTCTCCTCTCAAGAAAGAATGGCAGATTTCGCCGGAGAAGACGCCGGAACCCAGCCCAGACCTCTCCGATGCTCCCTCTTCTCTCACCAGCGGCGGCAGAGAACCAAAGCCAAGATGCCGGTGCCTCTCACTCTCTCCCTTTCTTCACACAGACCAGCAAAGAGAAAAAATTTCTCAGTCACCGAAACTTGCATGATGCAAAATTAGATTCATAGCTTGAGACTGCCCAAGACGTTGAATTTGAGTTCACTGGCTTTAGCTAAAACATGAGAAGGAGATGCAATGGGGAAGAACATGGGGGAGGGGAAGAAGGAAGAAAGGGTTTTTGTTAAGGAGCAAAACGACGCCATTTTCGGGCGGTTTTTTTTTTTAAAAAAAAAAAAAAAGAGATAATTTTAACAAGGGCATTTTAGTATATTTGCATCCCAAAACGACGTCGTTTTGGGTTTTTCATCCATTTTAACAATTTCATCTAATAGATAGGGCTACTTTATAAGGGGTTGATAATTTGGAGGCTACTTTATACCAATTGAAACTTTGAAGGGCCATTTTACAAATGGCTGGTAGTTTAGGAGGTCATTTTATACATTTCCCTTATTCTTTTTTATTTTCTAATAGCATAGTTATTTGGTGTACATACCAAAGATGAGAATAACTTCAATTCGGAAGAGGCAAAAAGGTGGTGTTTTTGCCCACCAATCACATACTGACACCTCATAAAAGAGAAAAAATGCAAAACAAAATTCTACACCCTCCCCTTTCGAGACCACACCAAAGAAGAGACTTCACGATGGAGCAAGAAAGAGAAGAGAAAGAAGAGAAAGAAGAAGGAAGAAGGAAGGATCGGTCGTTCTTTGGGTGGAACGGTCTCACGGAAGGATCTCGCTGTCGCCTAAGATACTTCGTCACCCACCCACCTCGCATTTAAGATCGAGACCCACGGCCGGTCTCTACGTGGGTCCCTGCTTTTTTTTTGTTTTTCCTTCCTTTGAATTTTTTTGTTGTTAGATGATAAAATCCCTAAAGGGTTCACCTTCCCTCTAGGTTTTAGTTTTGATGCATTAGAAACGAATTTATGGCATTAGAATCGATTTTTGAGGCATTAGAAATCGATTTTTAGGCTCGCTGAATTTTTTTTCGTTCGCCAGAGAGACCAAAATGGTGGGCGGGCGTCGACGGAGTGGGTCATGACCAGACTCACTACTGGTCCTGGGCCGTGACCCACTGGTGGGTGGGTCTCCGCGTGACTCATGCCCAAGCCACTACTCAAAACCAGGAGAAGGAAAAAAAAAAACGAAGAAGATGATGGGAGTGATCTGGTGTTTCTCTCTTATTTTCTTAAAATACAATAAGTGAGGTGGCAAAATTTGAATGGAAGGCAGAAAACATGAGTTTTCTGCCAAGACCGGATGGCAGCACCTCTCACCAAAGATATCTGTAAAGATTTTAAAAAAATTTGGGGCAGCAATAATAATCATTTGAGAAATGCAACATTTTCTAATTTTTTATTTTGTTTTAAAAGTTGATTTTTAAATGGTGCATCGTTATCCTATGAGTTGGTAATACATCTTCCAAAATAACAGATCTTATATAATGATGATGCATCAATTGAAAACCAACTTAAAAAATAAAAATAAAATAAAATAAAAAGTGAAGCACTTATCTAACTATTTGTCGCAATCCGTTTTGTCTTGATCTAAAAGTTGGATAATAGGTATATATTGAATAGTTTAAATTTAAAAAGGTATATATATATATTGAAAGAAAAATAATTTCAATTTCATTAAGAGAATGATTTATATGCTGAGGTTGCACAAAAGTCCCATTTTGTGCCAACAATTCATCATCTGCACCTTAGCATGGAATACATTAACAAAATAAAATCAAACCACTTGATTATATCAGGTTTAATCATTTTAAAAATTTTAAAAAATTAAAAAAAAAAAATTGCAATGGGAGAGGTTGTCTAGCTGCCACCCTTGGGCCATCAGGGGTTGCCGTGATGCCACCCCGGCCCAGGGGTGTTTGTGCAAGACATCCACTGGTGGGGTAACCACGCCACCCCTTAGCGAGATGCTTGCATGAGGAAGGGCGGGATCTGGGCGGGCAACAAAGGCTGGATCTAGTGAACGGATGGGCTGTGGCTAGTGCAGGGTAATGGGCTGGGGCTAGGAGACGGGTTAGGGGGGATGGCGGGAGGCGGGGAATGGAGAAACCAAGAACGACAAAAACGGGGAGGGAGCAGGGGAAAAACCAGCCCTAGGGGGTGGCTGCACAAGCCTTCCTCAGCCCAAGGGGTGGCTGCAAGCCATCCCCACCAGGGGTGGTCGCGCAAGCCGCCTCAGATCAGATCTGGGTTAGCCACGCAGCCACCCCAAGTGGGGGAGGGGTGGCCAACAGCCACCCCTTCATTTCCTTTCAATTATGGTTTTTGTTCTTAAAAAAAAATTAATTTGTTATTTGATATTTGGTATAATCCGATGCAACAGTGGTTTTTTTTCTAAACTTAAATCTGGTAAAATTTGCTTAGGTGTCATCTTCTGATTGGTTGTACAAAAGCTACCTTTTGTGCAACCTCCTTACCCAAGATGCTTTCTTTCATTAATTGATGAAGAATTACAAGCATAAAGCTTTAACATCCACACATTAAAGTCTTATAAACTACATATTTCCTTAATATATATATATATATATATATATATATATATATATTTTACATGTCCACACAAGAGGGAGATGGGGATTGAATTAAGACCTCCCGTGAGGCGTCCAGGAATTAAACCTCTTGGACCTTAATTTATAATTTACATACACAATCATATCCCTTCAATCAAAGTTAACAAATATTACTTAAATCCTTTTAATTTAAGGAATACAAATTAATATTTATCACCAAAGATTTATATCTTTTTAACATCTTTCAAGGCACAAGCTTGGAATCTTTCATCTTATCTATCCATGCAACGAACGAATTCATAGAGTTCCTGAACCCCAAGAACCCATGCTCCTTGCTCTTATTTATACTATCCAAGAAATCACCCCTAACCAGGATCATGTCCGCAAACCACCACACCCCAATATCCTCCAACTTTGTAGGTTGCAGTTGATTCTCCATCACTATCTCTTCCCATACATCGCCCTTATCCTTCATCATCTCCTCCAAGCT
Organism: Carpinus viminea; assembly: GCA_013348765.1. Taxonomy (NCBI): domain Eukaryota; kingdom Viridiplantae; phylum Streptophyta; class Magnoliopsida; order Fagales; family Betulaceae; genus Carpinus; species Carpinus viminea. Next base: position 8,767,077 of record CP054674.1, read on the forward strand.
AATTTTCTCACCCTCCTCGAATTCATACTTCTCAATCCAAATCTCTCTGCCAACACCTTCCAAAGATGCTTCCATTTGAACACGTCCCCATTGTTGCAATTAAACGCTTCGTTCTTACCATTAGGGTCCACCACCGCCCATATTTGCTGCTCGGCAATAAGGTTAGCGTCCGAAGCCGCCGAGTAATACTCCCAATTTGCTTTGGTTCCAGGAAATTTCAATGGAAGCCCCTCGTGCTTGCATATAGTGGCGTATACGCAGAGCGTGCCTACCATGTTCATCAAGCTATAGGGGAAAATCCGAATATGAGGTTGGGCCAATGGATGGACCAAGTCAACCCATCTTTATTCTTAGCTTCTTCAAATAAAATGTCTTCTTGAGTGTAGTAGAAATTCGGCACGCTCAATCGGGGCAAATCCTCCGTAAAAGGTGGACTGTGGGTCTTGATGTTGCCAAGGGCATAGTGTTTGGTGCCGGTCTGGAGACATATGTGGCGGAGATTCGAAGTGTTTGGGATAAGAGCACGAAGCCCATTGCGGAACATGGCACCGTTGGCCTCGCAGTTCTCGGCCTCAGTGGGTCGGTTGGTCCACGTGACATAAAAGATGTCAGTGACATCGGTTAATTGGGAAAGCTTGTCTTGGGTATCATGGGAATTAGAGATGTCGCACTGAACGTATTCGACTGGATGGTTAGCATTCCATGCGGGGCGTGGGCGACGAGCCACACCATAAACCTTCCAGGGGCCGCCGGGGGTGTCTGGGAGTGGGAGTATTTCGGCTAGGCTATTGCCGACGATGCCAATCACGCCGATCACCAGGCCCACGCTTTGATAGCTTCGAGGTGGTGCTTCTTTGTCTTCATATTTCTTCTGCAAAATTCACAATAGCTTAGATGAAAATTAGCAAATGAGCGCAGGCTTACTATATATAGAAAGAGTAAGAGAGTTGGTGCCTTTGCAGCGGCTGTAGCTCTGGCCCACCACCAGCTCATTCTGAGACTATTAACGGTCCGACTTGATCCAAAAGCGAAAGGTTTCGTCGTCTCTTCACCAGCTTTCTGAGCCCTTCAACTTATATAGAATGAAAAAACAAAACAAAAATTCCAGAAGACAAGTCTACATAGATGACACAAGCCATGACAAATTTCTTTGAGCACCTGGCTGCCTAGGATGAAATGGAATAGATTGGAATTTGTTAAAGTCAAAGTGGGATAAGATTTCGTACAATGAGATTGAACTGATCACAATGTCGACATGGGGAATGACCGAAAGTTGTAACACTTGGTCCACAAAACTACAATTTTATTAGAATTAAGCTTCTTCCTTAGCGTTGACCATGATAGAAAAATCATATTTGACTAGTCCCTAACTAGGAGTAGCTCAATCAGTTGTGAACCACTCTTCGTGAAGCGGAAGTTCTAGTTCGAATCCTCCCTCCTCATTCTCTTGTGTGAACATATCTTAAAAAAAAAAAAAATCATATTTGACCGTCATCTTTCAAAAATACCTTCATTTTGACACTTTAAAAACCAAATTTAGTGTATCAAACTTTTTTTTTTTTGCAATGTCTCGTCTAAAGTTTAAAACGTTTCAATTTTTTCAATGTTCCTCTTCAGTTAAGATTTTTTGTTAAATCCCAACAAAATTCTCAAAATACCTATCTTTGTTTTTTTAGAAAAAAAGGTATTTTAAATGAGTTGAGTTTCAACATTAGTTTTGACTTGATTATATAAAAACGAGTTCAAGTTAAGTTTGGCTCTATTTAGGATCATAAAGAAGCTAGTATAAACTTGAGTCGGTTTGTTCAAACTCATTTAAAGCTTGGTATTAGAATGTCATTATGTATGTTATGATATTGTTCGTGGCAGTCTTTCTTGGGATGAATTAGGGACAAAGATTAGCTGTAAATTGTTTGTAACTAATTCTTAAAAACTAGTCTAATAAAGTTTATGTATTTTTAAAGCATGTGAGAAGCACATATTTTCTTATTAATGCTATTAATATAATGTGATTAAAAAAGTATATGCCATTAAAAAAATATCGTTCCTTACATGGTAAAGGACACATGTCACTTTACTAGACAGGTTTGTAAGAATTAACTACACCCGAATTAGGTGAGCTTGCATCCCTTCGCATTGCGAACATTAGGCCAACTCAAATGGCATTATGGCATCAATTTAAAGGATCTCATGAGTGCTCAAAGGATAACTCAATTGGCCGGCTGGGAACATCTTGTAAAAACATTCTTGGCTTGGCCACATCCGTTCGACACCCTATCAATTTGAGATAATTTCCAATCCCTGACGATATGGAATTCAATCTAGGTAGGTGAGAAAGAGATCTCTATTCCTCATTGCATTCAACGTGACACTTTGTCTGTAGGGCCTAATCTCTCTCATGGCCAACCTTGCTCTACTGCATTCATTTTAATCGGATCTGATATGCGTGCATACCCGTTGGCGTTGGTTCAGCGTTATTCTCGTCCTATTCTACCATACCAGGCCAGAGTAGGGATTTGAGTGAGACATAGGATTGAGAAGGTTTCATAAGTACTTGTAGGGCCAGTCATTTTGTACTTAATATCACCTCGAGATATTTCACGATACGCCAATGGATTTCCACCTCAGCCGGACTCGTGTCAGAGTGTCCTCACTGGTTCCAATATTCATCCCTTTTATTTTCCTCTCTTTGTGTCAACATGTCAAAATATAAATAAATAAATAAAGAAAAAAAAAATCTCATGACGCCACCAATATTGCTAAACGTGGCTAGTGCATAACTGATATGTGTTGAAGCTGAACAGTTGTTGTTGAGGCTATTAATGAAGCCTGCGACTCATCCAAAATGCTAAGGTCAAGGGCAACTAGCTAGTCAGAGTAAGACCATGTACCACAAATCATATCTCATTGGGCAAGTGACCAGAGCAGGGTCACGCACTCCAGATGAAATCATATTGAGAAATCGATGAGAGCAAGACTATGTATCCCTAAGCAAGTTCATGTACTTTTAAGTCATATCTCATCATTCAATTGATTAAAGCATGTTGTGCATAGAATTACATACATGAACAAAATAAAAAATAAATCAATCATATAAGATATTAAGATTTAAGTAAGTTGACTCAACAAGTACCATCTTCACCGACAGAAATACAACAAAGTGAAAAAAGCCCTAATGAGATGTGGCTTCTAAATTTTTCCCCCACGGTCTTCACGATCTGCAGCCTCTCTTTTATAGTTAGCAAATTCGGTTTACTTCTTATAAAACAAGAAGTATTGGCAAAAATAAATAAGACAAAACTTGCTGCCCCACGTGAAAGACTTGAGATATTCAAGGCGCACCACACAAGAAAGCAAGATCATGTACCCCTGATTATATTTTACAACCTCGTTAAGAAGCTTAGTAATCCAACTCAAACAGTCGTGGTCAAGAAAGCCATCGTCGATAATAACATTTTTATATTAATTGCTAAGTACGACTTATAATCACATCAAAAATCAATAATCAAATTTATACCTCGTTAACATGATGAGCCTGGGCCACCCACAAGTCCACATAAAAAATGAAAGAGAAAAGGTTTATTGTTTGGCTCTTTCCAATTTTTTTTAATTGACCTTGTGTTAAAAAAAAATCCCCAATTGCCCATTTTTTTGGCTCAATCCCCGTCTCTACAGAGAAATGACGCCGAGATAGAGAGAACCCAACCGGTAAGAGAGACCACTGTGGGATAAAGTAACGCTGCCATTTTTTGGCGTTTTGTTTTTTCATTTGGAGAGTAACCACCAAAATTTAACCAAATCGGCGGTGAGGCCGCTTATAATTAGGAACGTTTTAGTGTTTTTCAGCAGTTTGCCTCATCAAAGCTATTTTGACAAATTTAAGGAATAGCTATTAAAAAAAAGTATGCCAATTTTCCTCAAAACAAAAAGAGAGCAAAAGACATGCTAGCTTCCCAAGCTAGCTAGCATGGTTATTCTGTACTATATTAATATATATTACAACAGCAAAAGCAGATTCCATCTAACATTGACATTGATTTATTTCAAGGCACAATCTTGTAATCTTTCATCTTATTTATCCACACAACGAATGAATTAGCGGAGTTCCTGAATCCCAAGAATCCATGTTCTTTGCTCTTATTCATAATGTCCACGAAATCACCCCCAACCATAATCAAGTCCGCTAACCACCACACCCCAACATCCTCTAACTTTGTGGGTTGCAGTTGATTCTCCCTAACTATCTCCTCCCATACATCACCTTTATCCTTCATCATCTCCGCCAAGCTAATTTTATCACCCTCCTCGAATCCATACTTGTCAATCCCAAATCTCTCTGCCAACGCCTTCCAAAGATGCTCCCATTTGAACACGTCCCCGTTGTTGCAATTGAACGCTTCGTTCTTACCATTGGGGTCCACCACCGCCCATATTTGCTGCTCCGCAACAAGATCGGCGTCTGAAGCCACCCAGTAGTACTCCCAAGCCGCTTTGGTTCCAGGAAATTTCAATGGAAGCCCCTCGTGCTTGCATATAGCGGCGTATACGCAAAACGTGCCTACTATGTTCATCAAGCTATAGGGGGAGAATCCGAATATTGTGGTGGGTCGGTGGACGGACCAAGTGAGGCCTTTCTTATCTTTAGTTTCTTCATATAAAATATCTTCCTGCGTATAATAGAAATTCGGCACGTTCAAACGTGGCATATCCTCCGTAAAAGGTGGACTGGGGGTTTTGATCCTGCCGATCTTCTCGAAGGGTCCGAGGTAGTGTTTGGTGCCTGTCTGGAGGCAGATGTGGCGGAGATTCGGAGCATTAGGGATGAGAGCGCGAAGCACGTTGCGGAACATGGCACCGTTGGCCTCGCAGTTCTCGGCCTCAGTGGGTCGGTTGGTCCACGTGACATAAAAGATGTCGGTGACATCGGTTAATTGGGAAAGCTTGTTTTGGGCGTCATGGGAATCAGAGACGTCGCACTGGATGTATTCGACTGGATGGTTAGCGTTCCATGTGGGTCGTGGGCGACGAGCCACACCATAAACCTTCCAGGGCCCGCCGGGGGTGTCTGGGAGTGGAAGGATTTCGGCTAGGCTGTTGCCGACGATGCCGGTCACGCCGATCACCAGGCCCACGCTCTGGTGGCTTCGAGGTTGCGCTTCTTCGTCATCGTATTTCTTCTGCAAAATTTACAATAGCTTAGACTAAAATTAGCAATTACGTGCTTACTATAGAAAGTGTAAGAGAGTTGGCCGAGTTGGTGCCTTTGCAGCGTCAGTGGCTCTAGCCCACCACCAGCTCATTCTGAGACTATTAACACTTAACAGTCTGACTTGATCCAAAGGCGATAGGTTCGCCGTATATGCACCCCCAGCTTTCTGCGCGCTTCAACTTATATGGAACAAAAAATAAAAAAATCTAGAAGATAATTACAGAAAAGTCCTACATAGATGACACATGCCATGACGAATTTTGGGGACCACCTGGCTGTCTTGTGAATGGAATAGATTCGTACCATGAGATTGAGCCGATTACAATGTGGCATTAAATGACTGAGCACAAAAGCAGTGGCCCATGAGGAGATGGGGAAAAGGACCCGGTCAAAAGGACAGGAGAATACCCGGTTAAAAATTCAAATTCCTTTATAGAAATCTAAAGCTAAAAATAAGACATATCACTCTTTTAATAAATAAATAAAATAAATTTCAATGTTGACTCTCAATGTTACTTAACTCTGCAATCTTATAGGTGCACGTGTAAACTCAAAAATCAAACACTTATTAATGGAAAAGTTACATAGATAAATTGAACTTTCGCGTTTTTTGTAAACATTTTTTTAAAGTTTAAAAACACTTATTTTAATGTATCAAATTTCTAATTGCTTTCAAGTCATCACACAAAAAAGCAAGATTATATTTTACAACCTCGTTAAGAAGCTAGTAATCCAGGTATCCAACTCAAATAGTCGTGCTCAAGAAAGCCATCGTCGATATTAATTACATTTTTATATTAATTGGTACGACTTATTATCACATCAAAAATCAAAAATCAAATTTATACCACGTTAACATGTTGACCCTGGGCCACCCACAAGTCCACATAAAAAATAAAAGAGAAAAGGTTTATTGTTTGGCGCTTTGCTATTTTTTTTTTAATTGACCTTGTGTTAAAAAAAATCCCCTATTGCCCATTTTTTTGGCTCAGTCCCCATCTTTATAGAGAAATGACGCCGAGATAGAGAGAACCCAACCAGTAAGGGAGATCATTATGGGATAGAGTAACACTGCCACAGCCCCGATCAGCTGCCATGAGATGCAAATGATCACCAGCGGCGTTTTGTTTATTCATTTGGAGAGTAACCACCAAAATTTTACCAGATCGGCAATGAGGCCGCTTATAATTAGGAACGATTTAATTGTTTTTCAGCAGTTTGCCTCATCAAAGTTATTTTGACAAATTTAAGGAATAGCTATTAAAAAAAAGTACGCCAATTTTTCTCAAAACAAAAAGAGAGCAAAAAACATGATAGCTTCCCTAGTTAGATAGCATGGTTGTTCTGTACTATATTAATATATATTACAACAGCGAAAGCATATTTCATCTAACATTGACATTGATTTATTTCAGGGCACAATCTTGTAATCTTTCATCTTATCTATCCACGCAACGAACGAATTAGCGGAGTTCCTGAATCCCAAGAAGCCATGTTCCTTGCTCTTATTCATACTGTCCACGACATCACCCCCAACCAGCATCAAGTCCGCAAACCACCACACCCCAACATCCTCTAACTTTGTGGGTTGCAGTTGATTCTCCCTAACTATCTCCACCCATACATCACCTTTGTCCTTCATCATCTCCGCCAAGCTAATTTTCTCACCCTCCTCGAATCCATACTTCTCAATCCCAAATCTCTCCGCCAACGCCTTCCAAAGATGCTCCCATTTGAACACGTCCCCGTTGTTGCAATTGAACGCTTCGTTCTTACCACTGGGGTCCACCACCGCCCATATTTGCTGCTCCGCAATAAGATCGGCATCTGAAGCCACCGAGTAGTACTCCCAAGCCACTTTGGTTCCAGGAAATTTCAATGGAAGCCCCTCGTGCTTGCATATAGCGGCGTATACGCAAAGCGTGCCTACTATGTTCATCATGCTATAGGGGGAGAATCCGAATATTGTGGTGGGTCGGTGGACGGACCAAGTGAGGCCTTTCTTATCTTTAGCTTCTTCATATAAAATATCTTCCTGCGTATAATAGAAATTCGGTACATTCAAACGTGGCATATCCTCCGTAAAAGGTGGACTGGGGGCTTTGATCCTGCCGATCTTATCGAAGGGTCCGATGTAGTGTTTGGTGCCAGTCTGGAGGCAGATGTGGCGGAGATTCGGGGCATTAGGGATGAGAGCGCGAAGCACGTTGCGAAACATGGCACCGTTGGCCTCGCAGTTCTCGGCCTCAGTGGGTTGGTTGGTCCACGTGACATAAAAGATGTCGGTGACATCGGTTAATTGGGAAAGCTTGTTTTGGGCGTCATGGGAATCAGAGACGTCGCACTGGATGTATTTGACTGGATGGTTAGCGTTCCATGTGGGTCGTGGGCGACGAGCCACACCATAAACCTTCCAGGGCCCGCCGGGGGTGTCTGGGAGTGGGAGGATTTCAGCTAGGCTGTTGCCGACGATGCCAGTTACGCCGATCACCAGGCCCACGCTCTGGTAGCTTCGAGGTGGTGCTTCTTCGTCATCGTATTTCTTCTGCAAAATTCACAATATAGCTTAGATTAAAATTAGCATGCACGCTTATTATAGAAGAAAGAATAAGTAAGAGAGTTGGTGCCTTTGCAGCGGCAGTAGCTCTAGCCCACCACCAGTTCATTCTCAGACTATCACCGGTCCGACTAGATCCGAAGGCGAAAGGTTCTTCGTATACGCACAACCACCAGCTTTCTCTTCAAGTCTATATAGGCCCAAAAAAAATAATAATAATAATCCAGAAGACAAACAAGTCTACATAGATGACACGAGCCGTGACGAATTTTGGTGAGCCACTGGGCTACCTAGGATTAAAGACAAGTCTACGTAGATGACACGAGCCATGACGAATTTTGGTGAGCCACTGGCCTACCTAGGATTAAAGACAAGTCTACGTAGATGACACGAGCCTATGACTGAGCACAAAAGTGGCGTGGTGAGGGCGTGTCCGTAGAGATATGTTAATAAAATAAATAAATAAATAAAATTTGTTCATTCAATAATGTATCTAATTTATTATTATTTTTTTAAAAAAATGTGATGCTTTTGTCGGTATTCCTTTTGTTGTCTTGTGGGCACGTATATAGTTTTGAAAAATCTGTTTTAATTAAGAGATAGTTTGGTCCTTATACTCCGTGGCAAAGCCAAATGTAAGTTAGTGGGACTAGATCCTCTCCATTTGCTTTCAAATGGAGAGCCGGTTTAGGGCATTATGATCATTTATACTTATATTTAAATGTAAATGGAGATGATCCTTCTCTAAGCTAGTGGGGGTTGTGGGTGCAGCCCCTACGACATGTTGAAAATTCAGTGCTTTATTTTTTTTATTTTTTTTTTATATAATCTCTCACAGGACAAAATTTTTCTCTAAATTGAATTGAAAAAAAAAATTAACTTAATTTATAAAAATGACATGTGTCTATTTTTTTAATAACATATGCCATGCAGATGAGTTTTTAATAAAATTTATTTCAATTTTGTCCCTACTATTAAAAAAAATGTGCATTTAACATGTTCAAGGAACATGTGTCATGTTGATAAACTAAGTTGAAGATTTTCCTCCAACCTAATTTGGAGGAAAACTTTGTCCCTTACGAACTAAAAGTTGTAATACTTGAGTCCATACAATTATCATTTTATTGTAATTAAACTCCTCTGCATGTTATTATGAAAAACTCATATTTGACTACAGTCTTTTAAAAATACATTCGCTTTGACTATTCAAAAATCAAATTTACTCTCTCCCCACCTGGGATAAAATTTTGCTTAAAGGTGTGGTACAAGTGATCCCTATATATAATATGAGCATGTTCCTCCTCCTGAATAATCTTTGTTAGGATATAAATAAAATGATGCAAAAATTCCTATGAGGGCATAAGGAGAATTTTTCAAAGATTTATTAGATGAGCTAGGAGCGGATGGGGATTGCAAAAAATAAAGGTGGGTTGGGCTTTTGGGATTTTAATCTTGTTTAATAAGGCACTTTTAGCCAAGTATGGATGTTATCGCAACACCTTGATTCCCTAGTAGCTAAGATCTTTAAAGCTAAATATCACGCTTGTTACTCAGTTTTGGAGGCTGGTATAGGAAAGAAACCATCATTGGTGTGGAGAAGTCTCACGTCAGCCCAAGAAGTTATAAAAAAGGGGGGCAATCTGGAGAGTTGGGGATAGCAAGAGTATCGTGGTGTGGGGGGATTGTTGGTTACCCACCCGTGTCTTTTTCGATCCAATCCCCACGAACAAACCTGCAGGCCAACACCCGTGTATCTGAGCTCATTGACCAAGCGAATAGGAGATGGAATGGGACCCTCATTGAAGCCAACTTAATTTATAAAGGAGGAGGTAGAGGTGATCAAAAATATACCTTTGAGCCCTTTTCTGCCCAGGGACAGATTGATCTGGAGAGGCGCTAATAATGGAGTCTTCACGGTTAGGAGTGCATATCATATGGAAGTAGATATACAGTCACTCGTGAAGGGGGATAGCTCCAACCCAGGGGAAGAGGAGGAAGCTTGAAAGGTGTGTTGGAAACTTAACATTCCAAATGCTATTAAGATGTTTCTATGGCGTGCTTGTCATAATCTCTTGCTGACAAAAACGAATTTGCTGAAGAGAGGGTTCGTAAAGGATAGCTCATGTCCGATTTGCCTCAGGGAAAAGGAAACCATCGAGCATACTTTATGGGAGTGCTTGTCGGCTTCAGATGTTTAGAGTTGTGGACCAGCTCACCTACAAAAAAGCAGAACCCAAGGGGGGAATTTTCTAAAGCTTTTCGCGGATGTAAGAAGTAGGTGCAACAGGAGTAAAGTGGAGCTGTTTGTCTTTACAACTAGAAGGGTGTGGCTACGTCGCAATGATGTTGTGTACGAAGGAATTCTGACCCACCCTTCACAGGTGCTGATGGACGCCTAAAAGGCTTTGGAAGACTTTCAGAGGGCTAATGCCTCCCCAGTTTCAGACGACCAGTATGATAGTCACGACGAAGAAGAAAGATGGACACCACCACCGGAATTAATGCTTAAAGTCAACTGTGATGCGGCTTTGGATGTTCGTAAAGGGGTGGTTGGTTTGGGGATTCTGGCTAGAGACAAAAGGGGCCGTGTCCAGGGAGCTTGCAGTGTGACTATGAAGGTGATGACCTCAGCTCCTGAAGCAGAAGCATTAGCTGCTTTACATGCAATGATCTTCACCAAGGAGAAAGAATATTCAGGGTTGTTTTTGAGGGAGATGCTCAAACCATTGTGAATGCTGTGAACTCCTCGCAACCTTGTGATAGCAGCTACGGACATTTCATTGAGGACGCAAAAAGGGGGCTGTGTTCTTTGGGTAACTCTATGTTTGTACATGTAAAACGGGGGCTAATGTTGCCGCCCATACTCTAGCTAGAGCTGCCTGTAACCATGCTACTAGAACCATTTTGTGGCATTGTATTCCATCTTGTTTAGATGGTGTTGTCAGGAAGGAGATCTTTACTCCTCCTCCTTGATTTGCTCTTTTTGAGCCAAATTAGATTTCTCAAATTCTTCTTTTTTTTAAAAAAAAAAAATCAAATTTACTCTTTATAATTATTAATCAATAGATTTTTTTTTTTTTTTAAAAAAAGGAAATGGGGTCGCTTGCGGCCTATATTTATGAACCTTTATATATATAATTTTTATGACCCGCATATTATGTACTAATTAAATTACTTCATTTCATTTTTAAATTATGCTTATTAAATTTTTTATTTGGCCAAACAATAATAATTTTTTGGCTCCGCCAAAGGGTTGTGACAAATTATTCCCATTACACTTTTTAAGATAAGGAAAAAAAAGGTCTTTGTTGTTAAAAAATTTAGCAAAATCAGTTATTTTTCACATTATCACCAATTCTACTTTGACACATGTTATTTATAATTTTTTTTTTTAAAAAAAAAATGGAAAACGGAGACCCCCTCACCTCTACTGATCTCCATAAGTTCATCTGCGTGGGATCATTACCCAATCTTCAAATCAAGAAGGCTAACCACCAAAATTTAACCAAATCGGCGGTGAGGCCGCTTATAATTAGGAACGATTTTATTGTTTTTCAGCAGTTTGCCTCATCAAAGTTATTTTGACAAATTTAAGGAATAGCTATTAAAAAAAAGTACGCCAATTTGTCTCAAAACAAAAAGAGAGCAAAAAACATGATAGCTTCCCTAGCTAGATAGCATGGTTATTCTGTACTATATTAATATACATTACGACAGCAAAAGCAGATTCCATCTAACATTGACATTGATTTATTTCAAGGCACAATCTTGTAATCTTTCATCTTATCTATCCACGCAACGAACGAATTAGCGGAGTTCCTGAATCCCAAGAACCCATGTTCCTTGCTCTTATTCATACTGACAACGAAATCACCCCCAACCATAACCAAGTCAGCAAACCACCACACCCCAACATCCTCTAACTTTGTGGGTTGCAGTTGATTCTCCCTAACTATCTCCTCCCATACATCACCTTTATCCTTCATCGTCTCCACCAAGCTAATTTTATCACCCTCCTCGAATCCATACTTGTCAATCCCAAATCTCTCTGCCAACGCCTTCCAAAGATGCTCCCATTTGAACACGTCCCCGTTGTTGCAATTGAACGCTTCGTTCTTACCACTGGGGTCCACCACCGCCCATATTTGCTGCTCCGCAATAAGATCGGCGTCTGAAGCCACCCAGTAGTACTCCCAAGCCACTTTGGTTCCAGGAAATTTCAAAGGAAGCCCTCGTGCTTGCATATAGCGGCGTATACGCAAAGCGTGCCTACTATGTTCATCATGCTATAGGGGGAGAATCCGAATATTGTGTTAGGTCGGTGGACGGACCAAGTGAGGCCTTTCTTATCTTTAGCTTCTTCATATAAAATATCTTCCTGCGTATAATAGAAATTCGGCACGTTCAAACGTGGCATATCCTCCGTAAAAGGTGGACTGGGGGTTTTGATCCTGCCGATCTTCTCGAAGGGTCCGAGGTAGTGTTTGGCACCAGTCTGGAGGCAGATGTGGCGGAGATTCGGAGCGTTAGGGATAAGAGCGCGAAGCACGTTGCGGAACATGGCACCGTTGGCCTCGCAGTTCTCGGCCTCAGTGGATCGGTTGGTCCACGTGACATAAAAGATGCCGGTGACATCGGTTAATTGGGAAAGCTTGTCTTGGGCGTCATGGGAATCAGAGACGTCGCACTGGATGTATTTGACTGGATGGTTAGCGTTCCATGCGGGTCGTGGGCGACGAGCCACACCATAAACCTTCCAGGGCCCGCCGGGGTGTCTGAGAGTGGGAGGATTTCAGCTAGGCTGTTGCCGACGTTGCCAGTTACGCCGATCACCAGGCCCACGCTCTGGTAGCTTCGAGGTGGTGCTTCTTCGTCATCGTATTTCTTCTGCAAAATTCACGATATAGCTTAGATTAAAATTAGCATGCGCGCTTATTATAGAAGAACGAATAAGTAAGAGAGTTGGTGCCTTTGCAGCGGCAGTAGCTCTAGCCCACCACCAGCTCATTCTGAGACTGTCACCGGTCCGACAGTGACTAGATCCAAAGGCGAAAGGTTCTTCGCATATGCACCACCCACTAGCTTTCTGCGCTCTTCAAGTCTTCAACTTATATAGTATATAGACCCAAAAAAATAAAAAATTCCAGAAGACATACAAGTCTACATAGATGACACGAGCCATGACGAATTTTGGAGAGCAACTGGGCTGCCTAGGATTAAATGCAAGTCTACATAGATGACAGGAGCCTATAACTGAGCACAAAAGCGGCGTGGTGGGGGCGTGTCCGTAGAGAAATGTTAAAAAAATAAAATAAATAAAATTTGTTCATTCAATAATGTATCAAATTATTATCTTATATATTCCTAATATCTTTACCTAATAGCGATATAAAAAGAGGCGATGTCCAAGACTAGTTGCCATTTTATTTGAGACTAATGTGACTGTTGTAACAAATGACTGTTGTAATCTTATAAAAGTGTGAGTATTTGGAGAATTGAATTGACTGTTTTGTCTTTTAATTATTGTAATTACTGTTTTATCCTTCCTGAATTGTAAGGATTAGAGAATTTTGTTGGGTTGTTTTGGTCTTTTCATTGGTTTAGACTATAGTTTTTTTTCTTTTGCACTGGATAATTGACAATTTTAACCTTTCTCAACTCCGTAATGATCACTTTAGGGAGGGACTTTTGAGTCATTTTGCACATATAATGTTTAAGACCAATTTACTCTTTTGTCTTCATATGTGAAAGGAAGAAAGAAATGAGAAGATAAGGTTGGCAGCCTTATCATCTCGGAAGGTGAAATAGAAAACAAAAGAAAAAGAAGAAAAAAGAGAGAGAAATGTGAAGATAAGGTTGGCAGCCTTATCATCTCGGAAGGTGAAATAGAAAACAAAAGAAAAAGAAGAAAAAAGAGAGAGAAATGTGAAGATAAGGTTGGCAGCCTTTTATATATAAATATATATATATATATATATATTGACATGTCCATATAAGAGAATGAGAGAGATTCAAAATAGTAACATCTGCTTTATTAGACATTGTAACGACTTAGATTTTAAAATTCTTATTTAAATAATATTTAAAAGAAAAAAATAATAAATAAATTAAAGCAATGATATATATGAATTAATGATATTAAATAGCTATTTGGTGTTAATGATATATATTACATTGATTATTAATCTCTTTTGAGTATCACTTTAATTCTCAAATTTAGCTTCGTAAGTATGTTTATGGACATAATTAAACCCAATTTAGTGAATACATTATTTATATTAACGTTTGGTAAAATAAAAAAATTTATTTGAAGGTTTTAGTTTTTGGCCTAAAACAGTGTCTTAATTTTCATACTGTTTAATAAAGATTAAAACTACTAAGGAAAGGTAGGCTAGCCACTTTTGTTGAAAACTTGTAGTCTTCTAGTAATGAGGATTATGAGAAAATATCATGAGAATTTAATGAAGCAAGTGGCCAAGTGTGAATGTAAGTAGATAAAGTTTAATTGAGTTGGAAACTTTGTATGGGCCACAAACAGAGTCAAACGAATTTGGATGAAGTTGAACGAAAAATATAAAATGTTTGTCATTTAGGGGCCAATATACCTTGGACTAAGGAGAATGAACTAATATGTAAATATTATTGTATGTAACCGATTGAGCTACCACTTGGGAACATATTGATTTATAAATATTGTTTACGCCAGAGGACCTTAACTAGGGCAATGGTTTTCGTTCTGAGTTTCTGTTCCTTTCGATCCAGAATTTGTACCGGTAGTTCGTCGTACCTTAAATTTAGCTTGAATCTGAAGTGGTTTGAACTCAACAACATTGCCCTAGTTAAGGTCTCTCTGGCGTAATCAATCTGTCACTTACTAAGGAGAATGAACTAATATGTAAATATTATTGTATGTATATATTTGTATGCAGAAGTAGAACATAAATTCTATACTAAGGAAAGTCAGTATGGATGTACTTACTGAGTATTAGCTTTGTTTTATTGTCATAGGAATTCTTATTTTGTCTTATTGATATAATTTTGCATTACAATGGTTTCATAATGTGTCCAATAATATGGGCTGATAAGATAGCCACCTTAAGAATAAGGTAGGTGGATTGCCGCGAGGAACCGTCGGTATCTCAATGGATGGGGGTATATAACTGTCCAACAGGCTTAATATATAACTAAGTTGAGGCGGTGTAGCCACTAGCACTAAACAGGTAAAACTCTAAAGTGTGAGGGACATAACGGATGTGAATAGGTTGAAAGCTCATAACGAGAGGTTTGGAGAAAGATTATTATAAAACACAAACTAATATGTCACTACGCTGCATTCACATCTCATGCATCATTATATATTTTATTCCTTAATCTTACTTTGTCTCAAACTAGTCTTTTAGTCATTATTTCTAAGAAAATAGATTACTCACTTGTTTGTTTATGTAAATATGATAACGTCATATTTACATAGACCTTGCAGGAATAAAGAGTGAAGACGATGGTTCTTTTATTGGTTTCGATAGTTGATAGATCATCTGCTGCGAGATTAATGTTTACTCTTTGAAGCAAGTCTCATTTATGTTAATTGCTTTTATTACATATTGTAATGTGCTAACTTGACAAAGAGTATTATATTAATTTAGTACCGTCTGTGGCATATATTTGGAATACCTAGTGTGTATATATGTTGTAATGAAACTATATTTATATTTTATTAGGAAAAATATTTTAGCCCCTCAACTACCAATTTTTTAGCCCCTAAACTATCAAATGTTGTTAAATGGCCCCCAACTACCAAACAGTTATGTTTTAGCCCCTCCGTTAGTTTTTGCCACAAAGTGGATGAAAAGTAAACTACGCTGCTTTGATATTACAAGTTACCAAAATACCCTCAACCTCAAGTGGAAAAAACAAGTTTCAAAACAAGGCCATCGTTGGTGTAACTTGTATCTTTCTCCTCTTCGAAACTAACTCCACATCGACATGGTCGTCCCCATACAATGGACCCACCTTGCTGACTCCAAGCTTGCCTAGGACCCATAGCAAGCCATCTTCGCACGAGAAGATGGGCTGAAACAACCAGAGAGAGAAATAAAGGAAAAAGATGGGCTCTGGGAAATAAATAAAGGAAACCTACATGAAATGAATATATATATGATGAGCAAAGAAATTAAAAAGGTTAAAATGTGTGTATATGATGGTAATAATAATATTATAGTCAACACAGAAGCTTGTTAATATTGTGCAAATGCCTCTGATCCTTTCGAGTCTCAAGCTACTAACTGGCCTATACTTGGTGTAATTCAAGCCTAAAACAACTGAGAGAAAAAAGATAGGTGCAAGAAGAAGAAGAAGAATAAGCAGAGCAGGGAGAGGTGAAAACCGAGCTGCTCAAGCTAGAGAAATTTTGAATTTCCAATGATCAAGCTAGAGTCAAGACAACTCACCGGTGATCGCTAACTTTGATAATGCACCTTCGAGGAAGCATTCGCTTAATTGATTATGTTTCTTCAATTTGCATTTATTGCCTTTTGCTTCGGTCCATTTGATAGAAAGCTTGACTGAAATTGTCACCGATCATGTATCATTTGTATGGGCGCAGAGAGAGTAAACCGGATGAGGGTACCGGTGGTGATAACTCCTAAGGGAAATCGGATGCCATGGCCTCCATTCCATCTTAGATGAAATGGGTTTCACTATTGATGTCGTTATTTTAGATGTACATGCAGAAGCAAGGAAAAAGAAGAAAAAGATGGATATAGAAGAAGCATCATTGCTTCGTCTTCATTTTCATGAGCCTGCTCAAGCAAGTTATCTTATCTCTCTCCCTCCTTTTTTCTTTTCTTTTTAATTCCTTCCTGATCAATACCTTATCTAAAAATGTCTGCATGTGTTGAGTTGTGTTTGTCCGTGTGAGTGCATGTAGTGATTGTTTACCCAAAAGAAAAAAGGAAAAAGAAAGTGTTCTGACGTAGAATAAAGTTGAATACTATTTTTATATTTTTGTTAACAATTTTGGAACAGGGATGTGATGCATCTGTACTGTTGGATGGTAGCAGTGGAGAGAAATCAATAGGACCCAATGCTAATTCACTAAGGGGATTCAACGTAATTGACACCATCAAAACTCAAGTTGAGAATGCATGCGCTGGTATTGTGTCTTGTGCTGACATCTTAGCCGTAGCCACCAGGGACTCTGTTGTCACTGTAAGAAAAAAAAATTCCAATTAATTAATTTCTTCTATCGTCCATCTTTTTTCTTCTTTTTCCCCTTGCTTCCTGCATGTACACAGTCTCTGAAAATAACGACATCAATAGTGAAAACCCATTTCATCTTAACCGAGTGTCATGGTCGAGGTGGTACAAGGCCAGAGCTCGCGGGAAGATGGCTTGCTGCATGAGGTGGGTCCATGGCGAGCTTGGAGTCACCGGCGAGGTGGGTCCGCTGTATGGGACGACCATGTCAGTGATGGGTTAGTTTCGGAAAGAGGGAGAGAGAGATACAAGTTACACCAACGATGTCACTGTTTTGTAACTTGTTTTTTTTCCACTTGAGGTTGAGGGTATTTTGGTAACTTGTAATATCAAAACGACGTAGTTTCGACTTTTTCATCCACTTTGACGGCAAAAACTAACGAAGGGGGCTAAAACGTAACTGTTTGGTAGTTGGTGGGGCCATTTAACAACATTTGATAATTTATGGGGCTAAAACGTAATAGGGTGGTAGTTGAGGGGGCTAAAACGTATTTTCCCCAATAATATATCACCTCGAGGTATTTCAGTCAGTTCAATTGTGTTATGCAAGTTATTCCTAGGCCATAAAAAGAAAAAAAATTATATACATATTCCGCTATAAAATTGTATTTAATTGATATATTGTTAGTTCAAAAATATCTTACACGATCCAAAAACTACTTAATAAAATGTGTAATGGGTTTTATCGAGTTCTCTTAAAGGTCTACCGCTTAAGACTAAGACGGGTTGACTCCGACGGGTCAACCCGCTGCATTATCAAGACCTCTTGCCGCTCATATGTATTGATTGCATAAAGGCTATTACCCTCTTTGCACCCACTTCGATGCATCATCTTGGATTCCATCAAGAAAAGATCACCGCCACCGCTGGTGCCATCGATATAAACCGAGCAAAGATTTGCTTTGTATCGAGGCTTGTAGGCCGACCGAACTGAAGAATTGTTCACAGAATTCTCTGTCAATGATGTTTGAAAAGTATGAACTTGGGGTCGATTGGTACCGCGTCAAGCCGGAGTTCATCTGGTTTTGTTGATGTCGGGCTTGATGTGTTAAAATTATGATGATGTGGCTGAAGATCTAACTCCATTTGCTTCTCTCTGTTTTTCTTCAATTCTCTTCCATGAAAGCTTGAATTATTGAAGAACAAAGTTTGCTTTTTGAAGATTTCCTTTTGAACCTTTTGATGAAATCAAAATCTTAGGAAATCAGAAAAGCTCTCGGAAGCCACCTACAAGAACAGAGTTTATCTTCACTTTCTTTCTAAGAGAAAGTAGTTGCCAAAAAAAAAAAGGGTTACCCATCTATTTTCGTGTCAGACCCGATTACGTTTAGCTAAACGGATCGTGTTTGGGTATAGGCTAATCGTGTAACGGGTACCCACGGGTCGTAAATGGGTCATGTATAGGTACCTGTATTGCCACCCCTAGTTACAAGCATGATCCCAGCCGATTGAGATAAGGTTGGCAGCCTTATATTGTTTAAGTCATCTTCTACTCCCATCATCTCCCGCTGTCTCCCACTCCACCTTTTTTTTTTTAATTTAGTTTTCCTCTTTGTTTTTCTAATCAATTTTATATCCTTTCCTCTAAATCTCTCTTCCAGCAGCACTCAACCCTCCCCCACCCACTATATATATATATATATTCCCTTATCTCTATTTTCCCATGCCAATTACTCATTCTCCTTTCTTTTTTTACACTCCACTAGGGGTGTAAACGAGCCGAGCTTGAGCAAGCTTTCCTTATTTGAGTTCGGCTTGTTTAAATTTTACTTGAGCTCGAGCTCGAGACAAGCTTAAGGATGAGCCAAAAATCGAGCTCGAGCTCATAATAAGTCAAGCCGAGCCGAGCCAATTCGCGAGCTGACTCTTATATTTAATTTAATTTATTTTTTTATTATAAATTTAAACTTCAAATATTCTTAAACGGCTCAAGAAACCAACTTGCGTATGAGCATTTGCTTAGTCTAGATAGCTGAGTATGGAGCATAAATCAATAGAGCAAGACACTTGGTTCTGAAGAGAGAAGATATGCATCATTTTATAAAATGATGCATATTAGAAAGAAAAATAAAAATCATCAATTTTTCATATTAATATGAGAACGATTACCAATTCGAGCCTTATACGATTTGATTACGAGCTTAGCTGAGTCGACCCGAGCTTGCTTCGTTTAATTATCGAGCCAAGATTTGTGTTCACGAAACATTTCATTTAATATTCGAGTCGAGTACAAACCGAACTTATGCGAGCCGAAGCCGAACTCGCTCACGAGCGGCTTGTTCTCTTAACACCCTTACACCACACCACATATCATCTCCAATGCCTTGATCGACCTTTTAAGGTATATTTACTTAATCTATTTTTTAGCTATCTAATTTTAAATTTTTTGGTACTTGCCAACATTTTTTTTTTCTATTTTTCGTAAAACAAATTTTTACTAGAATATTGAAAAATAGATTTATTATTTATGTATTTTGTTAAACTTTTTTTTAGGCCCAGTAAACCTATCATCTCTAGTGCCTTGTACATCTGGTGGTTAATTTTTACTGGAATATTGAAAAAATAGATGTTTTATTTATGTATTTTGTTAAACTTTTTTTCCAATCCCAGTAAAATTGTAATCCTCCAATTATCCCTGAACATATCATCTCTAGTGCCTTGATCGACCTTTTAAGGTATATTTACTTAATCTATTTTTTAGCCATCTAATTTTAAAATTTTTCATACTTGCCAACAAATTTTTTTTGCTCGTAAGAGCATTTTCAATTGAGGAGTTAAATGATACTTTTATCTAAAATAACTCTTTAAATTGATAAAATACCATATATATTGGAGAAGCTAAAAAAAATGTAGAATATATTTTTTATTAAATGAGCTAAAAAAAAGGCTACATGTAGCGGTACTATTCAAAGAGCTATTTTCCTAAATTTTATTTTCAGGTCTTTTTTTCTCTCACTATCTCTCCCAAAATTTTCTTCCCACGGTTTTTTTTTATTGTTTCTCTCACCTGTTTTCTCTTTTCCAAAATTTTCTCTTATTATTTCTCTCTCTCTACATCATTTTTTTCTCCAAAGTTGAAAAATAATATATTTAAGAAAAATACAATCATTATAAAAAATAAATGATATAGATAAAAATATAACTAATCAGATGTAGGAAGCCCTTAAAAGGTTATTAGCTAAACTAAATAAATTGAGTTTTGATGAGCTATTTTATATATAAAAAAAATTAGCTATTCCATTGTGAATGCTCTAATGCATAGTTTCTTTCCTTCATATTATTCATATGAAATGACATTGATTCACAAAATGATTATTCTATGTTTCTTGTTGATTTATACCATCACACGTTCTTCCAAAACCAAACAATTGTAATTGCATATTCATGCAATATTTTAGTTCCTATGGAACCAAGTTAATTTACAATTAATTAAATTAGATATATAGTAATAACTAATTGCTATGCAATATTAGAAAAAGGTGATACAAAAATACAATGCGGAAAAAAGTCTCTTATAGTGCGTTATCCGAGGAACAAAAAGGAAAAAATTCAGAAGAAAGCAAGAGAGGTGTACGCACGGAAAGTGGCTATTAGGAATAAGCAAATGCTTGTAGCCCCAATCACCGGGACTTCGGAAGAGCATGTTCGTCACCAAGTTGTACCTGATAGAGAAACTTCTATCGACAACAATACTGATTCAGCCATGCATGCATCATCAGATACGGTCAAGGTATAATGATTAATGAAGGTCCTCAAAGGAATATAGCTGAGCATTGTGTACTACTTAATAGCAACTTCTTAATTTTTTGAGTTAATTTGCTTGATTTGATATTTTAGAGAACCAAGGCTGCCACATTGTGACAGCGAATTCAAGCGATCAAATCAATTCATGTAGTGTCTTTGGCGTAAAAAATTGGTATAATGCATTCTCTGAGTAGTAAAGAGAAGAAGTTTGTAAGAAACAGAGGGAAGCATATGTACGAAAAAAGTCTCTTACAAAGGAGGCTATTAGGAATAAGCCAATGGTTGCAACCCTAATCAGAAAGGCTTTTGAAGATGGAATTGCTTGTTACGAAGATAGGCCTAATTTTGAAAAAAGTGTTGATGAGGATGAATGTCGAAAGAAAAGAAAGCGATCCTTTACAATAAATGAGCATAAAAAAGAAGAAATGCTTATCAAAGTAGAGAAGCTTGTGCCAACAAGAGTACTCATTCAGGCATGTGTGGTTAGATACAAGGACTAGGGGTAGTGATAAATAAGGGTTTTGAAAGGAATACAGGTGGGTATTATTCACTACTTCAGATATAACATAAACAAGCATCGTTCAAAGTCTATATAACTTCTTAATATGTCGTAACTAATTCACTTGATTTGATATTTCAGACAACCAAAGCTGCCACATAACAATGATGAATTTCTCTGAAAAAGGAAAGAATCAAATCAATGGATGTAGCATCTTTGAAGTTGGTAGGTGTTATTCGATTACTATGATTATTCTTTGTTCTGATTGAGGTTTTAGTTGAAATTTAATAGTGAAATCCATGTTATATAGGGTTTGAATCATGTGCAACAAGCAACTCGACTCCAATGACATCCATGCTTGGACCTGCATGTATGGCTCCATTATGAAATAACAAATGATTAGATACAACCTATGCCATACCTATATTACTTAGTTATAGTTAAATACTAACAAATAGGCTTTTGTAAATTGCAAATGGCAAATATCAAAGATCCACAAATCTTAATTATATCTTACGAGTATATCCTCTAAGGTAGATACTTTGCTACATTCGCCAACATGTAAATATTGTCAAGGAAAAAGGTTCATCATGAGACTAAAGGTTTTTGTTGTGTTGATGAACAAATTTCTTTGGTTTCTAATGATGTCTTTGACGAACTTTATAAGCTGTTTACTTCAAACTCAACAAAGTCGATTGATTTTCTCAAGTATGTCCGCACTTTCAATAACAAATTTGCATTGACATCCTTTGGGATTAAATATGACAAAAACTTGTGCAAACGAAATAAAGGGATACACACATTCAAAGTTCAAGGTCAAGTCTATCATTATATTAATGACTTATTGCCATTAGATGGTCATCCTTCGTGTTTGCAATTATATTTCTATGATACTGAACATGAGATAGAAAATCGAATATATGATTCAGATCGATTAAATCCATTCATTTCGAACAAAATAATAGATATATTCAAGGTGAACCCATATTGTGCTTTCTTTTACACTCTTAAGAATGTGCCAGATTTAGAAAATCATCAGAATCATATAAGAACAGATGTTGCATTGGACCAACGTGTTTATAATGCTCTCTTATCTTCGCAAGTGGCAGCAATTTGGGTAGAAGAAAATGCTTCAAAACAACATAAGAGTCGTGACATTGTTGTTTTTAGTCATTCTGATTGTAGTTATAGAGTGCAATACTATTTTGAGTGTTACAATCCTTTACAATATCCTCTATTATTTCCTCATGGAGATACCAGTTGACACCAAGGAATACAGAAACTTGGAAAAGGAAAACAGCATTCACCTTCCTAGGTTGAACTATTGATTGATCCGCAAGCATCAAAATCGACAACTGAGTTACTTAAGAAGGAAACACAAGGTATACATAATTTATAATGTTAGCTATTCACTTATAGTGTGGATGATAAGATTATATCAATTGAATGCTTATTTTTTCCTATATTTTCAGCTTTAGAGAAGAGAAAAAGTTGAGTAGCAGTTTCATGTCGTGAGTATTATTGTTATAAGTTGCAAATAAGACCATCAATCAAATCAATCTTGCTGCATTCAGGACACCTTTTGCAACAATATGTGGTTTGATATGTATATTAAGATTGAAACAGCTAGGTTGGATTACTTTTGTACTAAACGGGTAGAAATTGATTTGAGGCCTATCAAGGCATTATTGATAGCATTCTTATAGGTGAAACTTGCGGTTCCAAAGTTGGACACAAAATTATTTTACCAACTTCTTTCATTGGTGGCCTAAGAGATATGTGGAAGAGATATATGGAAGCTATGGCCTTAGTCCAGGGTTTTGGAAAACTAGATATTTTTCTTACAATGACATGCAACCCATGCTGGCCAGAAATTAAAGAAGAGTTAGAACCACAAAAAGAAGCACAAAATAGACCTAATTTAATTGTGCAAGTCTTTAGAGCAAAATTAGAAAAATTGAAGATTGAATTGTTCAAGAAAGAGATAATTGGCGCAATTACTGCATATGTATATGCAATTGAACATAAAAAAAGAGGACTCCATCATGCTCATTTCTTAATCATATTGAAAAGGGATTGGAAAATAATTGCACCAGAGACATTTAATGATATTGTATCAGCTGAACTATCCAATAGATATGAAAACTTACATTTATACTCAACTGTTGTGAAACACATGATGCATGGTCCTTGTAGTGTACTTAATCCAAGCAATATATGTATGAAGAAATATGGAACTTGCAAGAATCATTATCCAAAAAAAATTTGTGAAGAAACAACTATAGGAAATGATTCGTTCTCGAGATATAGACGACGCGATAACGAAACAAATGCTAAGGTTAAAGGAAACAATTTAGACAGCCGTTGGGTTGTACCATACAATCTATATTTCCTTGCAAAATTTGATTGTCATATAAATGTAGAAATATGTTAAATAATTAAAGCAGTGAAATATCTCTACAAATATATCTATAAAGGTCATGATCGTGTTGCTTTCAATCTGATTTCAAAACATAGTTCCCAAGATATAGATGAGATTGAACAATTTCAATCAGCTCGTTGGATTACACCTCCTAAAGCTATGTGGAGAATCTATGGATTTGGATTAAATGACATATACCATCTGTTTATATTTTACAATTACATCTTGAGGATCAACAGACTGTTAGTTTTTTCAAATCCGACAATCTCACTTATATAGTAAATAATGATCTCTTAGCAAAATCGATGTTGATTGAATTTTTTTGTAGGAATAAGGTAGATGAAAATGCACAAAAGCTATTGTATAAAGGATTTCAGAGCATTATTTTGGAATCAACAAGACAAAATATGGACTGGAAGAAAAAAAGGGAATGTCATTGGTAAAGTCGTTGCAACAAATCCAATTGAGGGTGAAAGATATTATTTGAGATTGCTCTTAAATCATATAAGGGGACCATCATCATTTCAAGATTTAAAAAGGGTTTGTGGAATTAAGACATCTACATTTCAAGAGGTTGCTTTGTTACATGGATTATTAGAAACAAACAATAGCTTAGAGAAGTGTTTGGAAAAAGCATAGTCATATCAGATGCCTTACAGTTTTATGCGTTTATTTACCACAATATTAGTCTATTGTAATCCTAACAACCCTAGAGCATTATGGGAACAATTTGAGGAGAGCATGTCTGAATATTTCAAGAAGTTAAAAGGTCTTCTAATGACAGTTAGAATTAGAGTGTTGCAAAGTATTGCTTCTACACTTCAATCGATGGGAGGAGATATAAATACATATCATTTGGTTGACTATAATAATTCTTTTGATGAAACAGAAATGGGATCAAGACAAATTAGCGATGAATTGGAAATTTTGGTTTCAGCGAAAGATCTTGCAGTCAAATCACTTAATACATAACAAAATATGCACATGAAACTATACTACATCAAGTTTTTTCAAATGCTCTTGCAGTATTCTTCATTGATGGACTTGGTGGAACATGAAAGACCTTATTTAGAGCAATTTTGCTACAATAAGATCAAAATGTCTTGTTGCCCTTGCCATTGCATCATCACTCATCAAGGGTCGCTGCATCCATATTACTTGGTGGTCGCACAACGCACTCACAATTCAAAATTCCGCTTGATGTTGAAAAACATGCAACCTGTCATGTTAGCAAACAAAGTAACCTTGCAAAACTAATTATATGAGATTAAGCACCTATGTCCAAAAAGCAAACAATTGAAGCTTTAGACAAGATGTTACAAGAAGTAAATGAATTTGATTTACCATTTGGTGGTAAAATTGTTGTGTTAGGTGGTGATTTTCGTCAAGTCTTACCTATTGTTCCTAAAGCAACAAGACAAGAACAAATTAATGGTACCTTGGTTATATCATATTTATTGCCTATATTAGAAAAAATAAGATTGACTAAAAATGAAAAATGTTAGGGGTTCTCCCAATTTACGTAAAACATGATTTAAGAAAAAATAAAATTGTAGTAGCCTCCACCACCGGTTTTTTTAGGCATTAGCACTAAATTTATGATAATCAAATCCATTTTGGGTGATACCATCTCTAAATGGTTAACCTTCCACCCTTAGGTTTTAGTTTTAAATAAAAAAAAATAAGTTTTAAAGTATTATAACCTAAATATTAACTCATAAAAATTAATCTATTGGCAATACTAAATGAAGCAACACTTTTCAAGGGAAAAATTTCTTTTTTTTTTTGTTTCTCACTTGTTTTCTCTTTTTTCCAAAACTCTTCCCACTTTTTCCCAATAAAGAGTAAAAAAATAATATTTAAATGATATAAATAAAAATATAGTTAATCGGATATAAGGAGCCTTTAAAAATTCACTAGGTAAACTAAATAAAGTAAGTTTTATTTAATCATTTTGTATAAAAATTTGGCTCCTCCGTTATGAATGCTCACGTTTTTAGTGTTTTTAAGCGGTTTGCCTATTTTGACAAGGATATTAATTGTGAATACTCTATTAATCAATTTCAGGAGTAGCTATTAAAAACAAAAAGAGAGCCAAAAAAAGCATGCTTCACTAGCATCATAGCATGGTTATTCTAGATATTAATATTACAACAGCAAAAGCAGATTCCATCCAACATTGACATTGATTTATTTCAAGGCACAAACTTGTATTCTTTCATCTTATCTATCCACGCAACGAACGAATTCACGGAGTTTCTGAACCCCAAGAACCCACGCTCCTTG
Organism: Carpinus viminea; assembly: GCA_013348765.1. NCBI lineage: Eukaryota > Viridiplantae > Streptophyta > Magnoliopsida > Fagales > Betulaceae > Carpinus > Carpinus viminea. The sequence continues at coordinate 8,793,049 of CP054674.1, forward strand.
CTCTTATTCATACTGTCCAAGAAATCACCCCCAACCAGAACGAGTCCACATACTGGCATGACACCCCAAAATCCTCCAACTTTGTGGGTTGAAGTTGATTCTCCCTCACTATCTCTTTCCATACATGTTCCTTGTCCTTCATCATCTCCGCCAAGCTAATTTTCTCACCCTCTTCGAATCCGTATTTCTCAATCCCAAACCTCTCCGCCAACGCCTTCCAAAGATGCTCCCATTTGAACACGTCCCCGTTGTTGCAATTAAACGCTTCATTCTTACCATTAGGGTCCACCACCGCCCATATTTGCTGCTCCGCAATAAGATCAGCATCCGAAGCCGCCAAGTAGTACTCCCAAGCCACTTTGCTTCCAGGAAATTTCAATGGAAGCCCCTCGTGCTTGCATATAGAGGCGTATATGCAAAGCGTGCCTACTAAGTTCACCAAGCTATAGGGGGAGAATCCAAATATTGGGCCGGGTCGGTGGATGGACCAAGTGAGGCCTTTCTTATCTTTAGCTTCTTCATATAAAATGTCTTCCTGCGTATAATAGAAATTTGACACATTCAAACGTGGCATATCCTCTGTAAAAGGTGGACTGAGGGTTTTAATTCTGCCCATTTTCTCGAAGGGCCCGATGTAGTGACTGAGGCCGGTCTGGAGGCAGATGTGTGGAGATTCGGAGCGTTTGGGATAAGAGCGCGAAGCACGTTGCGGAACATGGCACCGTTGGCCTCGCATTTCTCGGCCTCAATGGGTCGGTGTGTCCACGTGACATAAAAGATGTCAGTGACATCGGTTAATTGGGAAAGCTTCTGTTGGGTGTCATGGGAATCAGACACGTCGCATTGGATGTATTCGACTGAATGGTTAGCGCTCCATGCGGGGCGTGGGCGACGAGCCACACCATAAACCTTCCAAGGGCCGCCAGGGGTGTCTGGGAGTGGAAGGATTTCAGCTAGGCTGTTGCCGACGATGCCGGTCACGCCGATCACCAGGCCCACGCTCTGGTGGCTTCGAGGTTGTGCTTCTTCGTCATCGTATTTCTTCTGCAAAATTTACAATAGCTTAGATTAAAATTAGCAATTACGTGCTTACTATAGAAAGTGTAAGAGAGTTGGCCGAGTTGGTGCCTTTGCAGCGTCAGTAGCTCTAGCCCACCACCAGCTCATTCTGAGACTATAACACTTAACAGTCTGATTTGATCAAAGGCGCACCACCAGCTTTCTGCGCGCTTCAACTTACATAGAACAAAAAATGAAAAATCTAGAAAATAATTTCAGAAAAGTCCTACATAGATGACACATGCCATGACGAATTTTGGGGCCACCTGGCTACCTTGTCAATGGAATAGATTTGTACCATGAGATTGAGCCGATTACAATGTGACATTAAGGGGAAAGAGCCCCACGGTACCATTCACCTTTAAAAAATTTAAAAAGAAAATAATAATTGATATGAAAAGATAAAAAAGTGATATTGAAAAGTGAAAAAATTTTATTTTGTAATAAATTTTTTATTTAAATAATAATAAAAAGTAAATGATGTGATATAAAAAATGAATAATTTGATATAAAAGTAAGAATGTTTTTTTAAAAAAAAAAGTGAATAATGATAAAATGCAGGAGAATGTGAGGAAATGAAGAAGAGTTTAACAAACAAAGCCAAATCACTAAGCACAAAAGCAATGGCCCATGACGAGATGGGGCATGTAAAGGTGAAATTAATGCTGGCCAATAATGACCATCCGCGATATGCAATTATTTGTGAAAATGTCTGCCAATAATGACCATTAGCAATATGCAATTATTCATTATCCGTATACTTGGATGTAGATCACAAATTAATATCCGTAAATGTGGATGCAAATAATAGCTTTAGGAAATGCAGATGCAAATAATTTCCACATATGCATTCTTTTATATATTTAATATAATATATATATATATATATTTCCTTCTTTTATTATTTGGGTTAAATACTAAAAACCCCCCATAAGGTTTGAGCTCTTTAATTTTTGTCCCTAAGTTTTCATTTTTATCAAATAAGGTACATATAGTTTTCATAAAGATGAAATAGTACCTCCATTAAAATTCCATCCAAAATATAATAGAACACCATTTCAAAACCAATCAAATTATGTCATGTGTCCTATAATTAATTTTTGATTTTTTTTAAAGAAAAAAAAATTAAAAAATTTAGGGGTGGCTATGGGCCAGCCACCCCATTTATCTGGTTGCAAAGAGAAATGCTTCTCTTCATTTCTAAGACCATCTACTCACTATCTCATGTGAGTGCATCTTGATTTTTTCAAAATAAATAAATAATTAAGAGGAAAGATGGTGAGTAAATGGTCTTGAGAACGAAGAGAAGCATTTCGTTTGCAAAAGCCACCATGAACAAAAGAAACCCAATTGCAAATAAAAGCAAACCTGAGAAGGAATCAGAGGTTCTAATCAGTTACTGATCATGGAGCGTGGATCCTTGAAGCTACTTGCGGTCTCCGGGACATGGCCAAACACAGAGGCCTCATTGGAGTAAAACATCATTAAAACTCCACAAGTTAGAGCTATCAGAAAAACCCAGGTGATCCCATTAATCATAGTTCAATTCAATCTTCTCCCCCTTTAATAAGCTTAGCTCTAATCTAAATTCAAAGATAGCTCAAGAGCAACAACAAAATCCTTTCAAACTATAACTTTCAATTTACAATATTATACTCCGTTTATTGACGTAAAATGATTTTTGTCGAAAAAATATTTTCAATAAAGTTATTTTAAAGGTGTTTACCACGCGTGCGGATACAAAAAATCAATTTTTTTATATATATTAACCTATAAAATATCATTTGTATTCTGAATATAAAAAATATTAATATAAAATAATTTCAAAGACCGAATTAAAAATTATATTTGATTAAAATATACAAATTGACTTACAATAGTCATTTAATTTCATTTTGGCTAACCCATAAATAACATTCAAAAATACATTTAAACCACCTACACAAGATCCATCATATATTACCAAATTAACGTAAGCATTCATATAGTCATATAATTCTAATTCAACCACAAATATTACAATGTTTTGGCTAAAGCACTATCTGTCTAAAATAACGTAATTGGGTTGTTAAAGATACTCTGCATATGGGCAAATCATCAAATAGGTAATGAGCAAGATTTAACTCGACTTCCCAATCACTCCCACATGCAGAGCATCAAAAAGTTACACAAAGCAAGCAAACAAGAATATGAAGAGAAACAAAACAAGATAAAATTTGTGTTGCAATCAAAAATCTGTAGCATGTACGTTTGACTCATAATTGGTTGTGGGAAATTTGTATTCTTCAACCGCAATAAATCACTTGAATGAGCTAAATCACTCACAAATCTGCCATCACTCGACCATCTGAATATTAATTCAACTGCCATTAGCAACAATTTGAACAAACACAGAGATTGAGACAAATAGAGAGAGACCAGACAGTAGTTTAATAAATTGATCGCCAAGGAAAAGAACTTTACATGAAAATGAAGCTAAAGTTTACAACAAATTAGAACAAATAACTAAAGAATGCTTCCACCTATGGCCTTCAAGCGGGTAATAGCCAAATATCCCTTCTATTTTCAGGCCAGCAAAAGTGACTTTCTTCTTGTAATAAACGAAATTGGCCCATTCTCTCTGTGCTCAACCTTCATTTCATGGAAAACTTCCAAAAGAATTGTTCCTTTGATCTTGAAAGCTACCATCAGTAAAGAACAAAATTGAAAATTTTCCAATGCTATTAACTCTCAACGTTACTTAACTCTGCAACCTTACCGGTGTGCGTGTAAACTCAAAACCAAACACTTAATGATGGAAAAGTTGCAGAGACAAACAAAGAAAAATAAACAAAAGATCTTCTGTATGTGTAATTTCAAGGGAATAGGGAGAGACACAAAGAAAAAGACAAAAAAACAAAGCAATATGAAAACATCTCCAAAAAAAAAAAAAAACTCTTCTTTACTTTTTTTACAGTAAGAATGGAAAACAACAGAAAAAGCCAAATCGACCCCCAACGAAAACAGAAGATCCCATACCCCAAGCGCCTTCTTCTCCTCAAGCAAGATTGATTGACCAGACCAATACATGGCCACCACCTTCTCAATCTAGTCCTTCCCCTTGACGGCGCAAACCAAGTGAGCCATGGTACCTAACAGAACAGATTTCCCCTCTTGCCCCAAAACCATCGGACCCATGGCCGGATCGGCGGTGGCGAGTTCGAGGCGAGAAGGAGGAGGCCAATTTTCTTTGCAAACGTGGGGATGGAGGATTTGAAAGGAGCTTGTGTAACGGAAAATTAACGTGGTTGTTTGGTTTTGTTTTGTTTTTTTACTTCTTTAATTAAGGGGTGAGGTGTCTTATTTTTAGCCTTAGATTTTTGTAGAAAATCTGTACCTTTAACTAGATGGACCGAAGACGATCTAGATCCAAATGGTGGGGGCATGTAAAGGTGAAATTAATGCCAGCCAATAATGACCATCCACGATTTTTTAAATAAGTTTATCTTCCAAAATGTACTAAATGGATACTCTCCATTTTAAATGAAATCCATTTCCTTTGATTAGGTGTATAAAGTAACATCTTATTAATTGGGCCATATGTCAAGTCTATATAAAATGTGATTTACATGTTAATTATTATTCCATAGAAGCTCTTGATTTGAATTTAAAAACTAATGAAACAAGATCATATGACAAGTGTATACCCCCCCCGGCTAGGGTTTTGTATTTAGGGTTTATTTTGTGAACTTTTTTCTTTTAAAAGACAATAAGTAAAATAATCACAAAATTAAAATGTTTTGATCTTTTGAAGATTCGAACCAATGCCCTTAATATATATCACATTATCATTTAAACATTAAACCATGCGTATCATTCAAGATAATTTCAAACCAACTGATGGGGCTGACACTCTAATCCCACAACTTTGGGCTTTGCCTAAGGCTTAACCTAGGCCCAAGGTAGGGAATATTACACATTTGCAAACCAATCCTGTTCAGTGCATTCACAGAGAAGTAAAGAGAAGCCTTAATGGGATCAGAAAATGACTTAATAGAGAGAGCAAGGAGCACTATGGATAACTTTCCTCTTTTATAGGTTTTCTGGTGCAAGCTCTTCACAGAAAATACTTTATCCTAGGGATAAACTCCCAAAATCCAAAGTTCTATTACTCTCTCTTTCCACCATATATGAGTTTATCTGGCAAGTTGAGCTCACTGATTGGAAGGCTTCTCAAGAGCAATACGTTGTCTAATTGCTCTGAGATTCCCACAGTTTGTTAATGGATTAATAACTTATGCTACCTTAAAGACTACTTGATTGTCTTGATGGGAAGGTTGAGGATGTTTTGAGATCTTTTGTTAAGGAAGGCCTGATATCCATCTATCCTCCCATATCTTGATGCCTCCACCAATGTGAAGTTACCAAATAAGCCCAACATTAAAAACAAATCTCTTCCTTGAAGGTAAGCTGCTTCAACTAGCACCTTTCACTGCCTCCAGACAACTTGTGTTTGTAATTCTAGCCAAATAAATCATTAAGATTTTGTAACAATCTCTTTGCTACGATAGGAAGATTGAAGCAAGAATGATCTCAAAATCCCATCCCCCCTCTTCTTTCTTGGAGATGGAGAGTTTCTGCCATGTGAAGAATGGCTCTGTCGCTGAATTGTTTTTGGATTTGGAAACCGATCACCTCTGTTTCCACCCATTCCTAAAGGCTAATTGAGATACAAATTTCGCCATGCACATAAAAATATCCATAAACTAAATGGATTGTATTCCAAATCCCCGGGCTGTTTGCTGACAATTTTCAAAAGTCAGGAAAGAGAATTTGTAATTTGCCACAAAAATATTTAAACAAATGTTTTTTTGCCATTAATTTGACAACATAGTTCAAAACAATCATTCTTTTGTCATGTCATTGCATGAAAATACACAGCAACAAGGTAGCTAGGAGTAAATTAATTTTGCTCAAGGAAACCATACCTCTTTCTGTTCATGCTTATTTAAGAACACCAGCATACACTCAATTGGGAATAACAACGGAGAACCATAAACATTTCTAAGGCACAATCTTGTAAGCTTTCACCTTATCGATCCAAGAAATGAACGAATTCTTTGAGTTTCTGAACCCCAAGAACCCATGCTCCTTACTCTTATTCATGCTATCCAACAGGGCCTCCCCACCTCCAAGCATCATGTCTGCAAACCACCAGACCCCAACATCCTCGAGCTTGGTGGGTTGCAGCTCATTCTCCTTCACAATCTCTTCCCACACTGGACCCTTGTCCTTCATCATCTCACTGAGTCTCAGATTCTCGTCCTCGTCGAACCCAAAATTCTCAATCCCAAATTGCTCAGCCAACACTTTCCAAAAGTGCTTCCACTTGAACACGTCCCCGTTGCTGCAGTTAAATGCTTCGTTCCTCGCATACGGATCAACCGCTGCCCATATAAGCTGCTCCGCAATAAGATCAGCATCGGAAGCCACCGAGTAACACTCCCAGGCCGCTTTGCTTCCAGGAAATTTCAAGGGAAGCCCCTGGTGCTTGCATATAGCGGCGTATACGCAAAGCGTGCCGATTATGTTCATCAAGCTATACGGCGAGAACCCGAATATCACCTGGGGCCTGTGAATCGACCAATTCAATCCCTCTTTTTTCTCAGCCTCCTCGAACAGCACATCTTCAAGAGTGTAATAGAAATTGGGTACATCCAATCGGGGCAAATCCTCCGTGAAAGGTAGATCGTGGGGTTGGATCTTGCCGTAAGCCTCGAAGGGTCCGATGTAGTGTTTGGTCCCTGTCTGCAGGCACACGTGGTTGAGATTCGACGCGTTCGGGATTACGGCGCGGAGGACGTTGCGGAACATCGCGCGGTTGGCCTCGCAGTTCTCCGCCTCCGTGGGTCGGTTGGCCCAGGTGACATAGAAGATGTGGGTAACATCGGTCAGGGGAGAGAGCTTGGCCTGGGTGTCCTCCGCGTCGGCGATGTCGCACTGGATGTACTCGACTGGGTGGTCAGCGTTCCAATTGGGTCGTGGCCGGCGTGCGACGCCGTATACCTTCCAGGGCCCGCCTGGAGTGTCTGAGAGTGGAAGGATTTCCGCTAGGCTGTTGCCCACGATGCCAGTCACGCCGATCACCAGCCCCACGCTCTGGTAGCTTCGCGGCTGTTCATCTTCCTCGAATTTCTTCTGCAAAATTCATTACAACAAATTAACAATAACAAAAGAGTTAGATAAGCACAGAAAATGATTCAATCTGTTATTCTCTTCACGGTTCTTGCCTTGGCAGCGCCAATAGCTCCAGCCCACCACCAGCTCATTTTTTTCTGAGATAAGATCGACGGAGGAGATGTGAGGCGTCTAGAGGTGGGAGTAATAGACGAATGGGATTGGGGGCGGAAGAGTAGGTGAATGGCAGCTAACTGTCAGGGTCTAAGGCTAGGCGTATTTGGGTTCGATCTTCCGTTGCACTTGGCTTTCTGCTTCAACTAAATAAATGGAGGGAGTGAGGCCAAACAGGCCGTGGAGATAGATGACACCAGCCATGACATGTACTCGACAGCAGCGTGGCCGCTTGGGGAGCTATGGAAGTATCTGGAAGCTCTTGGGTTAGTATATTGTCTTTTCGATGGACAGAAAGAAGTTTTTTTTCTTTTTTCTTTAGTGGCATTTCCGTAAACGTGTATCCATGGGCATTTTAATATCTTAATAAGCAATCATGTCAAAAAAAAAATATATATATATCTTAATAATCAATTATTTGCTAGCTTTACAGATAGATATGTCATATGTGGCAAGGAACCTGTGGCTACGGTATATGGGCCCATCCAGACTATAATTAGAATCACCGGTGGCGTTCAAAAAACAAAAATGCTTACTTTTGGCAACATACAAGGGAAGAACGCCCCTTAATTAAAGGGATTCTTAGGTGGCAAGCCCTTTTGTATGGCTTTGCTAAGGTCAATTTGGATTCAAAGTGGATAAACGCAATCAAAGATTGGTATTGGTGTGATTGTTAGCGATAATATGGAGAGGTGTTGACAACATTGTCAGCTTCAAAAGACTAAATCATCGATTCAATTGTTGGGAAGTCAGAGCAGCTTAGAGGTCTATTGTCTTTTGGTAGAGGATTGGGATTGTAAATAGTGAAATTAGAAGGCGATGCCCTCCAAGTAATGCAGCGTCGCAGAAAGATAAAACAAATTAGAGTGTGTATGGTCACCTGATGAAGGATGCTAAAGAGATGCTGGAATGTTTACACAAATAGAAACCATGTTAGGTGAAAGGCAAATGAAGGAGGGTGAAAAGGCTGGTGGTTAATAATCGCTTGCTAACCACATTAACCGTTATTTGCATAAATATAGCCATTAGGAGTGAAAAGGTGGGTGGTTAATAACTTGTTAACCTCACTAACCGCTATCCACCTATATATATATATAACGATGTCTTTTTGTGTTTAAAATTTTATATATATATAAAAATGTATAAAAATATAAAAATAATGTTGTATGCAATATAATATTATTGTATTACCATAGAAACAACATCAATTTTTATTTTATTTTTCAAAAAATCTTTTAAAAATTTTTTCTTTTAAAAAGCGGTTAGCGGTTAAAATTTTGTTGTGTGCTTCCATCTAGTTTGAATGAAAAATAGTGATATTATTTTCAAAATGACTCTTACTTTATATTATAGGTGGCATAACATTTGACAAAATAAATAATAATAATAAACCTTTTTTTTTTAAAATAAAACAGCAATTTGACAAAATGGAAAAGTGTAGGAGTGAAAATGTAGTTACAATTAATGGTTATTGGCTAGAACCACTAACTATATCCAATTAGGCAATTAACCGGCAGTTAGCAGTTAGAAACTCTAATAACCATTAACGTTTATAAAAAAAATATTTAAAAAAAAAACCAAAACAATGTCGCTTTTGTAGTAATACGATAATATCATACTATATACCACATCATTTCTAGATTTTTATACATTTTTATATATATTTCAAATTTTAAACAAAACAACATTATTTCATATGTGTGTGTTATTAATGATTTTGAAAAAACTAAAACCGCTAACTGTAATAGCTTAGGCAATTAGTGATTAGCAAGTGATTAATAACTGTCCATCTTTTCACCCCTAAAAGAGTGTTGCTTTAGAAAATTTCATAAATTTTTGAACAAGCTAAAATAGAAAGTTATCAACTATTTTGAGAGGGAGGGAGTGATTAATTTTTGAAATTTGAGAATAAGTGTGACGTGTATGAGTTGTTGAATATATTAGTAAATTAGCCATATAGACCACAACATATATATATACACGAAAAATAAATATGTTTCTGAAAATATAAACTAAATATTGAAATTGAAGAAGACGTTATAATAAACTTCAAATTTGAATACGTAAATTACTTACAAATTACAAAGTAATTGACTTGAAACTTGAATTTGAAATGCTGGAGAACAACATGAAGTACATAAAAATATATATGAAAGTACCCTCAAAATATATATATATATATATATATATGAAAGTTTTTGAAGAGTATTTTTGGCGATGCCTAAAACTCTTATGAGACTTTCCTTAAATAAAAAAGAAAATTTATCTTTGAAGCACTGTTCATAAATAGTAATTTGCCAAGTATTGTTTATAAATAGTTACTTATCAAGAGATTATGTTTACTTTTGTCTTTTCTTGTCATAGAGACTAGGCCTGAGTATCGGTCAAAACGGTCCGGTTTGATCGGTTATCGGTTATTAACCAAAAATAATCGATTAATCAGTTAATTAACTGATAACTAACCGATAAGGAATTTAACCAAATTATCGATCAAAATGGTACAATTAAATGGTCCAGTTAAACTAGTTAATCGATAACAAACAATTAGTTGTTTTGAGAGCCCAAATGCTTTTTGTTAGGCTAAAATAACTTATTAAAATTTAAAAATTGGTTGTTTTTGGGCCGAAATACTTTTTGTTGGACTAAAATAGCTTATTAAAAATTAATTATTTTTGGGCCCAAATACTTTTAAATAGGTATTTATAATCCCCCAAAATGGCGTTGTTTTGTACTTTCTCATTACCGGTTCATATCGGTTAAATGGTTAACTAATAGTCAAGGCTTAATCGGATCGAACCGAACGAATATCGGTATAAAATGTTCAACCGATAAGAATATCGATATATCGGTTACGATTAATAACGATTCAGTCGAAGTCGGTAGATGGCCGATAATCAGTAACCGGTTAATCTGCTCACCCCTAATAAAGACACAGATGACAGAACTTGAGTTTCTGAAACTTCCTATGGATTTGACGATACTGCTCATAAATAGTTGAATAGTAATTTGTTGGGGAATTATTTATTTACTTCCATCTTTTCTTTCTAGAATTTCAAGGTAAGAAAACAAAAATTAAAAGAAACAAATTTGTGAAAAAAAAAAATCTATTATTTAGTTAATATTCTAAAAATAATTTTATACTTTTGATAAACCTCGGCCATCTTCGAACCCACACCCTAAATAGTCTTTAGTGACAACACAAAGTTGTCGTTAAAGGCCTTAATGTCATTGCTAAAGTAGTTGCAATTGCTCCTCTCGCTTAAAACTCAATAACAATGACTAGTAAAGTTGTCGTTGATAAAATTAAAGGTCGTTGCTAAAAATACTTCACGTCAAGTTATCAACAACAATACCCAGTGGCATACATCCATAGTCGTCATTTGCTATACGCAATAACTCTTGACGTTGCAAATAAGCCAAATCCCATCGCAAGTTGTTTTTCGCAGCTTTCCACACGCAAAAAGGATTTCATCTTAATATTAGGGACAACATATCAATGTCAATATGAAATTTGTATGTGACATAAGCAACAAACATAAACTGTTGTCGTTAATAAGATGATTATTAGCAACGACTTTTGGATCGTCACAAAAATTGCAATTGCTAAAAATCATTTTTCTTGTAGTGACAAAAGGTCAGTTAAACAATGTACTAACAAGGATGTGTGAACTATAATACCCCAGATTAATGTGAAAGTTAACTTCTAAATCCGATAGCTCAATTACAATGGAATGTATGTGGGAGGTCCTAAATTTGTTGTATACCAAGTGAGCTTGGGTTATATAAATGATATCATGAAACTCAATTTGTAGTTTTGAAAAATTATTTCGAGTGAGGAGATTGTGACCCTAGATTATAAATGTAAGTTCCATGTTGAATTCGGAGATTATAAATGCGAGTATGTATCAAGTCTTACATTAGTTGTGTATTGGGTGAAACTAACTATATAAGAGCATTCATATTAGACTCAGCAAAAGTTAAGCTAAATTTAGTCAAAATATCACCTCTTTTTTTTTTTAAGCTATAAACTTTTTTTAAAGTAGTAACATTGAACTTAGCATTTTAACTATCAACTTTTAATATTTTATTTGAAATTTATTACTTTTATTATTTTTTATTCTTTATGTAGTTCTACGAGGTAGGAGAGAGAAGTTTAAATGGGTTTTAATTAGATGAGAGAAAATGAAATGATTTTTTTAATTAATAAAATTAAAGGTTGTTGAGCACGTAGCTCCTCAATAAACGCTTGACTAGTTTGCTAAGCCGAATGGAAAGTGATACTCTAAGCGACTTTAGATAAATTTTAGGTATAGCATAAATGTGGTTGCATTTTCTTAAGTAGTGGCATGACATACTAGGGTGTACAAGCAATTAGTGATTATTGGCTAAATTGCCTAAGATGGTTACTTGAATTTTAATAACTACAACCATTTTGCTTAGGGACTTAGTTGTTACTAAAAATCAATAATTGACGGTTTTATAACCGCTTTTTATATGGGCTTGTGAGCCTTTTTAGGTGTTTTGGGCCTTCATTGTACTTATTTTATGGGCTTATTTTAAATAGTTTTAAGCTTTGATTGTGCTTATTTTTTGGCCTTCAGTGTGCCTATGAACATATATCCTACATACAATTACACGTACCCAGCCAAATGGTCCAAATCCGATAATCTAGATACAAATGAAAAGAGTTCTAGCACAAACAAATATAAATCTCACATCCAAGTACAAATCTCAAGTCCATGCATTTTTTGTTCCTTTAGGTTTAAGTGGTAAAATACAAGATGAATATAACAACTAACAAAAAGAAGATTAACGAAAAAATGAATATAACAATTAATAATCTGTACAAATCAAGAAGATGAAACAATCTGTGAGTTTTTCTCTTACTTTCTCAACAACTACAAGCAGGTGGCCTATAAACTAAAAAATAAATGGACAAAAACTCTTATGATTGTGACCATCGGCCATTCAGCCTGTGAGACACAAAGAGAGACGACAAGAGAGAGGAGCTAGTGACAGAGGTGACAAGAGAGAGGAGATACAGAGAGTCCGAGAGAGAGGGACGGCGACAAGAGAGAGAGGTACGGCGCTACATGAGACTTGAGTCGTGAGAGAGAGTTTAAGACCAAGGAATATGATGAAATCCTATTCTGTATGAAATGTATATATATAAGGTTAGGCGATCAGTGGTTGTTAATCGTTTTTTCTTATCTTTAAAACTGTTGATCACCTTGCTAGACAATTATCAGTTTTTAATAATCACCTACGAAAAGGGTTATACGATTAACAATTAATAGTCAACGATTAGCGAAACAATTATAATTGATGAGCTTAAACACCCGTATGACCGACTCTTTTGGCATAAGCTTAGAGTGTGAGCGGCGGATTAAAGAAACTAATAAATTTACTGTCGGAGATGCTGGTAGAGTGGTTCCGTGCCTCCCAACACGCCCACAGTGCCACGTTTACAGGTCTATATGATTTGTGTTGTGTGTTTTAAGTCATAGAAAAGAAAACCAAACTTACCGCACGTCATAATTATTATTGTTGGACTTTAGCTGCCACCTCAATGACAAACGAAACAGAAAAGGTTGGTTTATGACAGCCACCTGTGCGAGCTCAGTGGCGTTCATCTTGACTTTGTGCGCTATAAAGGGACTACGGGGCCTCCTTCACATGAGAAAAAAAAAAAAAAAGGAGAGAGAGATGGCGAGGAGTCCATGCTGCTGTAAAGAAGGACTCAACCGAGGAGCATGGACTGCCTTAGAGGATAAAATACTTGCTGCTTACATTAGAGCCCATGGAGAAGGCAAATGGAGAAACCTCCCCAAGAGAGCGGGTACTTTTTGTTGCTGTTGTTGTCATTTTCTTAAATTAAACCATTGTTTTGAATGTTCTCTTGCTCTGTTCCCTCTGTTTTGATGAAACCAACCAAGAAAATTAATGCAGGTCTGAAGAGATGTGGTAAGAGCTGTAGACTGAGATGGTTGAATTATTTAAGGCCGGATATCAAGAGAGGTAACATATCAAATGATGAAGAAGAACTCATTGTCAGACTCCATAATCTTCTTGGCAACAGGTGCTCTGCTCCTTTCCCTCCCACTCTGTTCTCTGGTTCTGCAATTTTTTTATAGCAGTAAAGTAACTAATTTCTCCATCATATATGTGTAGATGGTCTCTAATAGCCGGAAGGCTACCTGGACGAACAGACAATGAAATCAAGAACTACTGGAACACCACCCTAGCAAAGAAAGCCAAGGCTCAAAAAATTCACTCATCTTCACCACCTGCCGAGGAAAGTTCCCTGAGCAGATTTCGAAACAAAAAGATGACAGTTCAACCTAAGAAAGGTGAGCCGCCGGCGCCGAAGCCTGCGCAGGCTGCAGCAACTCCGCCCCACGTATTCCGAGCCAAGGCCATTAGATGCACCAAAGTGCTGATCCCGGCGCTGACATCTCCAAACGAACATCATTCTTTCAACTCAACAGCCACAGTCCCAGCAGAGCCTCAAGCGCTTCAAAGTGATCAAGACAAGGGTAATTCAGAAGTTCACCGTGGAACTGAAGAGCTTCACGAGACTTGTGCTGGAGACTCCGATTTCTTCAGTTTGAGCTGCAACGAGTTTCAAGCCTGCAGCCATGAATATGCAGCGGTGGATTATAACTTCAACAACAGTATGTGCATGGGTCCGGACCAGGCCCCACATTTTGACGAAGCAATGTTCAAGGATTGGACAACAAATTACAGTCTCGAGGAACGTGCCAATTTGGATCTAGAATCCTTGGCATTTTTGCTTGATTCTCAGGAGTGGCCGTGACACGCAGGAAATAAAATAAAATAATATTATCAATATTAGAATCAGAGTAACGCTAGGAACTTGTAGAATTAAGAAGATCGATGGCGACAACTTGTACATATAAATAAATAACAAGCCTGCATTTTACTATTTTTAGACTGTTGTGTTCTGAGTTACTGTTTTTAATTCCTTAACGAACATATCACAGTTCAAAAAGAAAACCCTGCTTTGGTTTCTTCGAGAACCCTGCTTTGGTTTCTTCGAGAAGACTTGTTTCAGAATCAAAGATGGTTGCTACAATTGACATGGTAGATCGATGTAAGTCCAGATAATATGAACAGGTTAGCCACTTGATGATCATGGGTTCCACCATGAATTATTGCTATATTTTTTTCCAAGAAAAAGTACAAAATTTGACCCACTCAAAATTTATGTTCAATAGAATTTCATTTCAATTTGTTTTGTCCGATGATCGATGTCGACAAGGGGACACAAAGTTCCTCTTGCGTGTGCAAATTGTGCGGTGAAGATTTAATTTTTTTTTTTTTCTTCTGTTTTTTCTTGATTGCTGGTAAAGACTTGCTTGAACAGTGCACTGAAAGTTTGTCCTCTAGCAGTTATATGAGCAAATTATGATTATTTATTTGGCTTTGAATTGCAGATAGATAGAACTAGGGCCGGCAATTTTTACACGACCCGCGAAAACGACACGAACACGACACGAATAAACAGGTAATGGGTTTGGGTTAATCGGGTTCGGGTCTTAAACGGGTCTACCCGTTTAAGACCCGCGAAAATTCGTGTCTGCGGGTCTACCCGTCGGGTCTGGCGGGTCGACCCGGCAGACCCGATTAATGGCGGGTCTAACGGGTTGACGGCGGACCGACTACTAGTTGGGTCGCGGGTACCGCCATCCGTTTTTAACCCGCTTTGAGTCACAGTCTCTGAACCCCGTGACCCGACGACCCGTGAGGTCGTGACCCGTTCCTCTTCCTCATTTTTCAATTTTTTTGACTCACTTTGAAGACACTTTCCTCCTAAACTGTCCAGACTCGAGAGAGACAAAGCAACAAAGACAAACCCTTACCCTGTTACCCAGGACTAGGAGGCCAGGACCCGTGCCGTGAGTCTCGTGACCACCGACCACCGACCACAGCCGCACAGCCACACAGCCGCACAGCCAGACCAGAGAGTCCAGACGACCCAGACCCAGACGACCCAGACCCGTGCTGTGCGTGCGCCTCCTCCACACCCACCGTCGGGCGCCCCCAACCCCCGTCGTCGTCACTGATCAGTCTCTCAGTCTCGCTGGACCCTCGGCTCTCTCTCTCAGCTCTCGCCGGACTCCGGCCGCCTCTCGCCGTCGCCGTGAGCCACGCCTCCTCACCATCGCCTATACATCTTGATTCTCCATAATGCATTGCGTATATCTCTGATAGATTGAGTCTCTTACTCTATCTCTGGTTCAATCTTGTGACGGCGCTCGCTGACTTCTTCTGGGAGGAGAATGAGAGGGAGCGGCGGAGGGAGATGAAGCCTGAAGGAGGCGGTTCTTTGGTGGTGGTGGTGGTGCGGCTTTGCTAAGGTTTTGAGGTGGGTGAGGAAGGTGGGTTTGGAGATATTAGTAGATACGTCCTGGATCCCCCAAATTCCGAAACCAATTCCGCACACTCCCAATGGAAAATCCTTACCGAACAAGGTACCCAAATTCCTTCTCACAGGTTCTATCATTTTGTATCTCTCACTCTCATGTAAACATATATATTGAAACTGGGGTAATGTGTTGTGCAACGCCATTTTCTGTGTGAGTTTAGAAAGAGCTGCTGAATTTGGGTTTGATTTCAGGTTTCTTTGGTTCCACAGAGATTAGAGAATTAGAAAATGTTTTTTTTTTTTAATTTTTTTTTAATTTTAGCCTTAATAGATTTAGGTTAAACGGGTCGTGTCGGGTCGTGTCGTGTCTACCCAAAAGACCCGATTATTGTAAACGGGTAAAACGGGTCGTGTCGGGTTACCCGTTTATTTTCGTGTCATAATCGTGTCAAACCCGATTACCCGTTTAGCTAAACGGGTCGTGTCTGGTTATAGCCTAATCGTGTAACGGGTACCCGCGGGTCTAATCGGGTCGGGTCGGGTTACCCGTTTTGCCACCCCTAGATAGAACAGGCTGATATGGACAGCTTCTACTAACAAATAAAATCTACGTTTTCTGTAGTTGAGAAAATATTGTGGTAGGTAATGCAATATCTTCCCTTGAATCTTGATATTGACCGTTAGATGAACACATTAGACAAACAAATTAATCATCAAATTTAATTGCCCTACGAAATCAAAGGTCACTTCATGTGTAACTTGATTGAAATAATTATTACTTACTCCTCCTGCTGCAGCTTCCATCAGTGCTTATTTCACGGAAACACAAAGAACAGGAATTGACTGAAAAAGAATAAGCACCATAGCCATAATATTTCTACAAAATAAGCTTGTTTTAGTCCTCCGGGTGTGGGTGGACTGACCAAAGATGCTATCTTATGGTCAAGAGGCATTAGTCATTTAGTCCTTAAGAATAAAATTAAAAACTAAAAAATTACATGTGCCTTGACAAGGCACCATGTCTAATTAATGGGCAAGGTCGTGTGTATAAACTTCTCCAAAAATAATAATAATAATAATAATAATAATAATAATAATAATAGTAGGCTGTGGACATCTTAGAAACCACTCCTAACGTTGGGAGGTTCTGAGCCCCTCCAAAATTAAAATATATATTACAAAAATTAAAAAAAAAAATTCTAAACTGTAAGTTTTTTTTTATGGGCAAAATACATTTTACCTTCCTAAAATATCCACCCATTTGCACTTTTAACCATAATATTTAAAAAGTGACACTTTACCCCTTCCAAACTTTTAAATTGTTGCAATTTGACCATTCTATTTTTTTTTTCCAAAATGATCCCATCACAAGTAAAAAAAAAATTAATTAATTAAATTTAAAAATTAAGGGGTGGCCGGCCACCCTAGTTGGGCTTGGGGGTGGCTTTGGCCATCCCTTAATTTATTATTTTTTTAAAAAAATTATGGGGGCATGTTGGGAAAAAAAAAGTCAAAATGGTCGAACTGCAACAATTTGAAAGTTTGAGGAGGTCAAATGTCACGTTTTAAACACTGAAAGTGAAAGTGCAAATGGATGAATAGTTTATGAGGTAAAGTGTATTTTTCCATTTTTTTTATTAAATGAAACCCCTAAAATTAATTTTTATCACTATTTAAAAAAAAATTTCTCACCCTTTCTTAAAATTCTAGTTTAATCCTTATCTACGCTATTTCTTTTTGTTAAACTACCACTTATTTTTAAAACTTAAGTTGTTAACTTAAAAAAATAAATTTAATCATTTAATTAATGATTTAACTCATCCATAAGTAGAGGGCAGTACCCGAAATTGGAATATTCTTTAGCATCTTATTTAATTGATTATTTTCTTTTTTCTTTTTTTGAGTGAAGCAATGTATTTGAATTGAGTGAAAAGAGGTGGCGAATTTGCAATAGGTTGAGCAACCTAACAGCGACAGCACTATTTCGTATGGAACAGGAAGTGTTCCACAGCCACTGGTCATAGAATTGGTTGAAAACGAAATTAAATTCAAAATAAAGTTAGTTCAATTTATATCATTTTCTTTTTAGTGTTCTTATAAGAATGTGTATCAAGGCTGTAATCAAGCCAAGTTGAGTCGAGCTTTAGAATTTCAAGACTGACTCATTTACGAAGATGCTTATTTGAGCCGAGCTTGAGTTCGAGCCAAATTATAAAATGCGTGTTCAAACTCGATTCATTTAAAATTTGAGCGAACTCGAGCTTAAACTAAACTTCGTTGAGAATGCTATTCGAGCCGAGCCAGGCTCAACTTGAGCTCGAGCTAAACTATTAAATTCTTAATGTATGATCCGAGCAAAGTTCAAGCCCAAATTTTAAAACAACTTCTAGATACTTATATATAGTATAAATTAATATAACTAATTTTAGTAATATATATGCAAGATATATGAACGAGCTAACTAACTAGTTAGTATGTTAATTAATACATGCACATATAAATATTAAATAACCTATATAACATATATTACTTAATTACTAATATATAAATTTATATAACTCTTTTTTTGTAATATATATAAAAAAAGATTTAAGAATAAGCTAACAGTTGGGCTAACAAGTCGAGCAAGTCGGACAAGCTCAACTTAAATGAGTCAAACTCACGAGCCCCTGTCGAACTTAATCGAGTGAGCCGGATATGTGTCACTAGCTAATCGAGCGAATTTCAACAGTAACGAGTGAGCTTATACAGTGTTGAGCTCGAGTTCGGGTCAAACTTAGCCGAGTGGGTTTCGAGCGAGCTGTCGAGTGTGTCGGTCCATTTACAACCCTAATTTGTATTGACTAATAATTTGACAAGTTAAGGACTAGTTTTATATTTCCCAAAATTTGTCAAGCACAAAAAATTTAAAACTTAGGCTTCGTTTGTTTCGGCATAAAATATTTTTCGTTGTAAAATATTTTTAGGGAAGTCATTTTAATTACATGAAAATATTTTACAATGAAAACATTTTTTGTTGTTTGGCGTGCACACGGAAAATCACAAATATTTTTATATTCACAACATAAAAATACTAATATAGAATAATTTAAAAATAAAATATAAAAATGCGCGCCCGAAACTTGAACAAGACCCACCCGAGACTTGACTGGGACCCACCCGAGACCTCACCGGGAGTTGCTTGAGACCCCGGCAACTCCTAAGCCCCTCCAAATTAAAAATATTTTTAATTAAAAAATTTTGTAATATTTTTTTAAATTTTGAGCCGCTCCAAATGTAAAAAATATTACAAAATTTTATTAAAAAAATGAAAAAAAATTCTAAACTGTAAGTTTTTTATTATTATTATTAAATGAAACCCCTAGAATTAATTTTTATCACTACTATTTTTTTTAAAAGAAAAAAGTTTTTATCTCACCGTTTCTTAAAATTCTAGTTTTATCCTTGTCTACACTATTCTTTTTTGTAAACTAATGCTTATTCTTAAAGCATAAGTTGATGGGAAAAAATAAATTTAATCATTTAATTAATAATATAACACCTTTAATTTTAAGGTTGTAGCTATCCCATAAGTAGAGGGCAGTACCTGAAATTGGAATATTCTTTAGCATCTTATTTAATTGATTTTTCTTTTTCTTTTTTTGAGTGAAGCAACGTATTTGAATTGAGTGAAAAGAGGTGACGAATTTGCAATAGGTTGAGCAACCTAACAGAGACGGCACTATTTCGTATGGAATAGGAAATGCGCACAAACCTTATATCGTGTGTCGGGTTCGAATTGTGTCAAAGAATTAATATAATATTATATAGATAAACCCTAATGTGATTATACATTTTAACCATAACTTGCTAATTTTATATTGATTTGACGTTGAATTCACAAATAGCATGACATTAATGACATCCGAAAGTTTCATCTCCTTTGTTAAATAAAGATTGTTTGAAATTCTTTTACTTACGTATTGGAAATATGGTTTCATGCAATTAATATACAACCACCAAAAGACACGTGAAACACAAGAAAAGAAAGCACGGCAGAAGAAATAGGTAGACATCATCGCTGGGGCAAAACAAAAACTTGTGATGAACAACCAACGATTATTTGTTTGAAGAAATGAGTCTCAATTTGCATCATTAAATCTGGCCTATCCTGGGACTGGCCACTGCTGGCCTTTTCAAAGAGAGAAGCCGTGTTACGCCACAATAATTTTAATTTCTTGCACACCAATTATAACAACAACAAAAATAATAATAATTATTATTTATTGAGTTTAGACTGAGATAATGCCATCCCAATGGCTGAATATGGGGCCACAAAGACCCAACAGAGATTTGAACAGTCAAGTTACCCAGCGACTATATTTTTGTAAGAATTAATGATGCTCTTGTTGAAAATGGGAGGAATGGTTTAACTCATTCAGACTCTTTAGAGCATTCTCAGCAGTTTCCTTATGTTGTTCCCTACATTTAATTATTCAAACCAGTTTTTGCTTCCCTATGTCAAAATACACTATAATAACTTCCTTAAATGCTTCCCTATATCATTAAAATATTATTTATTTTTTTTATTTTTTTAATTTATTAAACAAACTTTCTCAATCTCCCTCATTTTTCTTCTTCTTTCTTGTAGCAAGAACGACTTCTGAACATTTCCCTCATTTTCTTCTTTCTTCCATCTTCTTTTTCCCCATTTCCCCCTTTTGAACATCACTTTCTCTCTCCATCAAGCAAAATGCAGGAAACTCAATCCCATTTCTTCTATTTCATTTCTTCACTGGGCGTGGCCGATAGAGAGAGATGAGAGCGTGATAGAGGGACAACCCACACAGCACCAACCAGCACAGTCGACGACAACCCACAACCCACGAGCCCCTCCCTTCCCCATTTCGTCACCGCCTCCCCCTTGATTCTTTGTTTGGTTTGGTTTGACTTTGGGGTTTTTTTTTTTGTTTTCCTGTTGGTTGGGTTGTAGGGAACAGAGGGGCTGTGTCATTGTGTTTTCCTGATTTTGTGTTTGATGAACATTCACTTGTAGAAATGCTGTGTCTTTGTGGTGCGAGACAGAGAGACGTGTGAGGAGAGAGGAGAGAGGAGAGAGAGCGTTTCTTTTTATGAATATAATAATCATCAGGATTGCAATAGTGGAGCCTTATATATAAGGCTCTACTGTAGCATATTAATGTTTAGGGAACCATATAGGGAGTCTGTTGTAGGACGTTTTTTGTGATTTTTTGGACATATTTCCTACACATAAGGAATATACCCCTTGTAGGAAGATTGCTAGAATGCTCTTAGAGGCAGTACTTTCTTAATTTACACGGTTTTTAATGAAATATATTAAATATTGTATTAATTAATTAGTATTGGATTTTTTTTAAAAAAAAATGTGAAATGAGAGTATAATGTGAAACATTACTCTTTTAAAGATTAGTGTGAGAAATAAAACTTTTAAGTAAAAAAGTTATTTTATTTTATTTTATTTTTTAACAAAAATTTTATTTTTAAGTTTTTGCCAAAAGTACAATTTAGCAATTTTTGAGCTTTTTAGACCCTTAAAAAGGTTTTCAATTTTTTTATCAAACAAGTACCTTTTTTTTCGAACAAACTTTTTGAATGTATTAATAATTAAGTTATGAATGAATAAATAACGAGTCACATAGTTATTAATTAAGTTATAGGAAAATAGAGGGGAAAAAAAAAACATGTTTAGGAACCAAGTGAACATGTTTATTGATTTGGAATGTGCATCAATACCTAGTCCTAGGTTGAATGTCAAAGCACATGTAAATGCATATTTGATCACCTAATCCATATTGAAAAGGATCTCTCTGCCCAAAATGTAAATGTTTCTTTCTGCTGAAAATAAATAAATAAATAAATAATTGATAGTTTTGGACGGCCAAAGCTAACATACCAACTCAAATTGGCTTGAAATGCGATGCTCAAACTCCTCTGTTAGAAGATTATATTTCCATAATATTATATTCTCGTAATATTCTCAATATATTACGGAAATATTTGATATCATATTCATTATTGTAAATATGTTGATTTTATGTGATTTTGTAATTATTGTATTTCATTTCTTTTAAGGCTTTATTCAACTATAAATATGCCATTCTATTGTATAGTTAACATCACATCAGAAATACAATATTTGTTCTCTACAATTATCTTTCTGTTGTCTTTTTCTACATGGTATCAGAGCCATCATTGTCTTGGTGCCTCTTTTAAGCCTCCGTTCCCCATCCATACTATTTTCGTTTTTCCATTTGAGCGTTCTTTTTGTTTCAAAAACACACCAAACACTTGTTGCGGTTGCTTTGTATGTGAATTGTAGAGGTTTCTTTGCTACTCAAAATTGAAAATTCGGTGAAGAAACGAAGTCCCATGCGCCCCCACCGTCAGCACGCACCTCCACTCGCCTCCACACGCCAAAGATTCTATATGCGTGAGATACATGTGCCACACTCTCTCCATGCACTACACGCGCTAGTTCCACAGTCTTGCGTCACACCGGATCCTTGCCCGCTAGTCTATTGTTTTTGTCGTGTATTGTGTGATAGTGGATTGCTGCCTGCTAGTGCATCGTAGCTTTTGCATGTGCGTTACACAGGATTGCTCCCTGAGGCTGTATTTGCACCTACGCCACACCAGATATGTAGTTCAATTAGCTAATACTACACTTAGGCCTCGTTTGGTTTGCGGATTGTCTAGTCCATTGGAAAAGGATTAGCTACCACCGATTAACTACCACCGAATAGATTAACTATTCCTACTCCTTTGTTTGGTTATTGTAACGGAATAGACTACCTAATCCTATTCTTCGTTTGGTACAATGTAATATGTTGGTGAATGAAATCGACGTGATCTTATTTCCTAAAATACCCTTATAATACAAATACAATTTCATAAGACAAAAAAAAAAAAAAATCTGAGTGAAGAGAACGAAAACAATGAAGAAAAACTGAGAAGAGAATAAAAAACTGAAAGAAAAAAAATTAAAAAAACCTGAGAAGAGAACGAAATTGAGAGAGAGAAAACAAAACAATAAAAAAATTAAAAAAAACGAAATTGAGAGAGAGAACGAAATTGAAAAGAGAACGAAGAAAAAAAAAACTGAGAGAGAGAGAAGAGAAGAGAGAAAACAAAACAATAAAAAATTAAAAAAAACGAAATTGAGAGAGAGAGAACGAAATTGAAAGAGAGAACGAAGAAAAAAAAAACTGAGAGAGAGAGAAGAGAAGAGAGGAAAAAAAACGAAATTGAGAGAGAAAAAAATGAGAAAGAATGAAGAGAACGAAAAAACTGTGAGAGAGAAGAGACCGAAAAAAAAATTGAGAAAGAATGAAGAAAAATTGAGAGAAGAACCAAAAAAAAAATTGAGAGAAGAAAAAAATCAAGAAACACAGAGAGAATGAAATAATCGAGAAAATAGAGATCGAAGATAAAAGATGAGAGAGATACCTTTGCTTTGAGAGATGGAAATCGTTGCTTAAAAAACTATGAGAGAGAAGAACGAAAAAAAAAAAATTGTGCGATTTAAAAAAAAAATGAGAAGAAAAAAATCTAAAAACACATAGAGAATGAAATAATCAAGAAAATAGAGATCAGAGAAGAGAGAGAGAGAGATATCTTGCTTTGAGAGATGGAGATCGTTGCTTTGAGAGATGAAGAACGTTTGTAAGAGATGAATATCGTGAGAAATGTGAGAAGCGTAAGGTTTTTGGGTAATTATATCGATAATTTTAATCCCACAGGAAAGAATTAGGTTGCTCGTTTTGAAACACTAATAACTCTAATATGGGATTAGTATTCCCATGAATGACTACTCCTAGGAATAGAATGTTATTAACAAAGGATTAGCTAACACTAGTGTTAATCCAATCCAAGCTAATCCACGAACCAAACGGGGCCTTATTGAATCTATCTCTTCTCTCTATACAGACATGTAAAAAAAAAAAAGATGGTGATTGGTGGGGCTCAGGCAAGCGTGCACGAGTCGAACTGCTATGTATTTACTAAACACTCTGTCCAATTTTCCTAAATGCCCTTTTACCGCTCAGGCTAAAAATGTTGGAACTTTCGAGCAAGGTTTTTCACACATGAAAACTCGAACCATCTAGAACATAAAGAATCACAAAAAGTCATATATAAAAAAAAACCCCACAAAAAGTTGGATACTGACTTTACACAACAAACCTGGCTTCTAGGTTCCAATCACCAGCAGGTCTGTAGGAAAAGAGGGCCCACGAAGCAGTATGGTCTAGGTCTCGTGGCAAAACTGTAGCGGTATGGTTTAGGCCCCACTGTCAATTTTTAGGTCCCATTTATGTCCGTACAAGAGGGAGGGAGAGATTCTAATTAGTGACCTCAACTTTATTAGGCGTGATCTTAGTTGATTAAACTATATTTTAAAGACTTGTAAAAAAATAGAAAAAAATATAAAAAATATCTTTACAATATAAGCAATATTGAAAAATAATAAAGTAACCTTCCCAAATTATCAAAATGTAACAAAAAAGTCACTTATTTTTTTATATTCCTATAATATCCATATTCTTTTAACAAATAAAATAATAAAATAATTGTAAAAAAAAAACATTTTTGAAAAAAATACAAAAAAACCAATGGGTTAATAAAAAAAAAAGTGTTTTGGAATAAATAAACTTTCGCTTTTTTTGTTGAGTTTTTTTCAATTATTTTATTATTTTATTTGTTAAAATAATATGAGTATTTTAGGAATAAAAAAATGACATTTTTGCTACATTTTGGTAGTTTGAAAGGTAATTTTATTACTTTTTGAACATTGAAAGACTATATTGTAAACTGTTGATAGTTAAAGAGGCTTTTTTTATATTTGTTCTAAAAAAATAATTGATATAATATAAAAGTAAAAATGTTGGGAGTTAAAAATTAAAGAATACTATTTGGCCATTGGTTTGGGCAAAGCCTGTGGACACCGGAAGGTTCAGATGATGAGTGGCGAGTGCTCCGAATAGTAGAGGGAGAAGTTTCCTATGAGCGTTGATTGGGGAGCCTAGGTCTTGGGTTAGGCCCAGGCCTGCCTCCGGGCCGATAGTCATTGGGCTACGCTTATTGCACCCTACTAGGTTGTGGGCACTCCAACATCCCAACACTTGGGCCTGGCGGATAATTTACCAAATAAGTGTCTATCCTCAGCAATCACTTCAAAAAAAAAACTTTTATAACACACAAATTTAAAGAGAAACCTACTTGGATGGATTGAGATTTTCTATAATTTCTTTTAAATTAGAGATTTTTAAATTTATAAATTTTAATTGTTTATTATGAATTTAAGAATCTCAAATTTTTTTTAAAAAAATTAAGAGATTTTAATTTCCCTACCTTTCCCGGCTTCGTTTGATAAATAGTTCGATGAAGGCATTGAAGGCAATGGCACGACATTGTAGAACGGACATGACAGCCATCACTTACACATTTTTTGTCTTTGACTTGTGCCCCGGCATTTTTCAAAAGTGTCCTTACTTTAATGTCCTCTTCAACTGCCGCCCTGGGGTTGAGGGTGAGGGCATTTTTGGAAGAACGGCGGGCACTGGTACCGAGACGTTGCTGTATTTTTTCTCTTTGACTCGTGCCCAGCATTTTTTAAAAAACGCCCTAACTTCAATGCCCTCTTCAACTGCTGCCCTGGGTATGAGGGTGAGGTATTTTTGGAAGAATGGAGATGCACGAGTGAGGAAAAAGGGGCTGCAGGGTGATTGCTGTCACATCGTGGCACAGTACCATGCCATTGTATTGCCTAAAACCATTTATCAAACGAAGCCCCCATTTTTATAGCATCCAATAAAATTTTGCCACATCATCTAAAATATCCAATACAATATACATAAAAACACTGAATCTTATTCTTAACCAAAAAACCCAAAAACCAAAAAAAAAATCCAATTTTCCCTTTGCAAGAGATCCCACGAACTCCTCAGCCCAACATTGCTAGTGGAGGATCTATGTCGCTAGTCGAGGAGCACCGTCATGTTTGGTAGTTAAGGATTAGAGTTTTCTTTAGAATCATCTCAAATATGATGTAACATTTGAAATCACTAATATATTAAAATTTAATAATAATCATATCGAATTTAATGATAATTTTAAATACCACATCACATTTTAAATAACTCTAAGAGAATTTTAATCCCCTTTGTATCATTACTCCATTCAAATATGTTGTCCAAATGCTCATTAGCCCATCGCAAACCACCAAGCAATTGTCAACTTTCATGTCTAAGAGAGTTCCAAATATGAGAGAAAGAGTCGACTTCCAAATTTGCGAGAGAGCACTGAGAGAGAATATCGACGCCAGTGAGTTTCATTGCATAAGAGAGAGAGAAAGTAGGCCAAGAGAGATCCTTCAATGAGTGAGAGAGAGAGAGTGGGCAAAGAGATCCTCCGGCGTGAGTTATTCCTTCGAGGAGTGGCCAAGAAATTATGTTATGAGAAATGGTATGGATAAGTAAATTATCTATATTTGACTCATATTTTCTTATATAATTAATTATTAAATTTATGAGATTCACAATGACTCATGTAAGATCCATATAAATTTACAAATCTAATGATTGATTGTAAAGTAATATAAGTTAAATATGAATAATATATTGACCTCTAATATTTCTCTTATGCTTACTTGTCAAATTTTGATTGAATGCTCTAAAAATTGGGTTTTTACGTGGCAGCCGATAAAAGATATTCTCAAATTTAAATTGTTTCTGTTATCAAACTCCTGTATGCACTGAAAATTTTATTTTTACTTAATTCTGTTCAAAATCAATTATTTTCTCATTCATGTTGTTTTTTTTTTTTTTTTTTGGCATGCTCATTTATGTTGTTTCAAACGCGGAAACATGGTAAATAGGGCGACGCCCAAATACGTGACCTTCATGATTAACCGTCTTATGGCGTTACGCGTTACTGCATTAGGGTTTTGCTAAAGAGTAAGGTACCCTCTGCTTTTGGACCGACCAATAAAGGAATAAATATATATATTTGAAAGAAACTAATAAAGGAATTAAAAGAGAAAAAAGGCATTAGGTTTTGTATCTTTAAAACCTTCGCACCAAAACTAGAAGTACCGAAACTCTCCGATTCAAGTGATTCTTTACCCGAGTTCTACTCAACCCAGCGATTGACTCGGCCATGGCCGTTCGGTTCAAATTCAGGAGCTCAGCGAACTTCGATTCGGTAGACATTGGAGGACCTTACGTATCGGTTCGTGATCTGAAATCCAAGATCATTCGCCACAAGAACCTTGATATCTGTCAAGACTTTGATCTTCTATTCTCCGATGCCCTCACTGGTCAAGGTCAACTCTCCCTCCCTCCCTCTCTTTTATCTGTTTCACTTCTGCTTGGTTCCCAAGAAGACGGACCAACAGGATCGAGTTCAATTGTTTTGTTTTGTTTTGTCTCTCTGTTTGCAGTTTCTTCGTAAGTCTTTCTTTGTGTTTGGTTGCATATCATATTTGGTTGATTTTATTAGGGCCTTCTTCATAAAACCAATTCCGTACCCATATCAAGCTTTTGAAATGTGCATAACCCGATTTCCAATTGCTTGTTACACAAGATGGCTTCAGTTGTTTGAATTAGGTTTTACACAATAATTTAAGCCAACGTTTATTCATATATTTACTATCATCTTTTTGAGAAGCCAACTGGAGGCTAGAAGTACTAAATTGAAAAATGTTTCAATTCAAAGGAATTGAAGAGCATTTGTGTTAATTGTATTTATCTGTTTCTTCTTTCCCCCTTCTTCTTTCAAGTTTTCTGATATAGAGTTGTTATAACAATTTGTTTTTCTTATTTCTTTGGGATTAATTCAGAGTACACTGACGAGAAATTTCAAATTCCGAGTGGTTCAAGTGTGATAATCAAAAGAGTGCCTGCTGGATCAGTTCCTTCCAATATGTAAGTTTTTAGCAATTGAGGACAGTTTGTATGTGTGTGTGAGTGACAACGCAAGTTTAACTTAAAATTTTGCAAATTTTTGTATTAGTTGAGGCTGTATTGATATTCTCATGCAGTTTTTCTTACATAAAATTGCTGTGTTGCAGGGCATACTTTAACTCGTTTGAGACTGTTCAAAACAAGGACACTAGGATGGTTAGCTCAACTCTTCCTGCGGTATGTCAATAAATTTGTTTTTCTAGGAACCTAGTTTAAAAGCTTTCAAATAAATTAGAATGAAAAAAATAAGAATAACCAATACAAGGGATATGGATGAGAGGTTTTCTGAATACTCCACTGATAAAAATGAAAATTATTGCTTGCTTTATGATGACTGATAGATAAATGGTTTAGCTTTACACTCTTGCTATGGGATGTCCTCGGCATATTTTTATAATTCGTGAGATGTGAATCCGTCATCTAGCTTCTTCTTCTTCTTCTTTTTTTTTTAAAAATTTTAAATTTTTTTATTTCACTTTCAAATGCATTAAGTTTTATTTTGGAATCTTTCAAGAGTTAAAAGTACAAGAAGGTTTTAAGGTTGGGATTTTGGATTGACTACAGCACCTTCAGTACAGAGGCCAAACAGCAACTGCTGTCTGTGACTAACATGTTGGTGCTGTCCTGTAAAGCCTATGTGCATATTTATCATGTAGTTTTATTTCTGGAGATGGCGTTGTGCTCTATTTTACTATAATGTTATCTACCTACTTTCTTATTTTACTTTCCTATATCATTCGATTCCTCGGTATAACTTTTATATGTTACAGAATGTTGAAGTGGACAATTTTGATGACTTTGGGGTTGATTTGTATCCTATTCCTGAGGCAACCTCATCTTGTGCTGATCTTGATACTGACAAGAATGCATGCACTGGCAATGATGAGAAAAGTGATTATGTTGCAAGGTATACTTTTTACCCCTGGAATTCTACCTGCGCATGATTGTTGCAGATGCATCGAACTTTTGTCTAATCCTAGGCTTTTCCTCCCCTTCTTTTCATAATTTTTTCTTATATGTATTCAGGTGTTCTAAGCCATGTACAGAAGGATATCAGAAACTTGAAGAAAGTGACCTTAGTGAGGCTATTCCTAGAGGTATGTAATGTGCCCATACATATTTTTAAAAATATTTGAAGTGTTAGCTCTATGCTTACCACGCACTTCAATTTCAGTATCAGGTCCTGCTCATGGTGGAATTGAAGGGAATATGTCCCAGGAAAAACCAATGCTTAAAGTTGAAGAAGATATGAACATAGAAAGGTAGGATAATAGTTAGTCATTTCCTTTTAATTTCTTTTGGTTGTTTGGTCTCAAATATCTGATTCTTTTTGCCTTATGGAAATATGAAGAGTGGTTGATACCAATCCTCCATCCATGCAAAATGCGGACTTGCCATCGGAGCTAAAGTGCTCTCTTTGTGATTCATTTTTTAAGGAGGCTGTGATGATACCTTGCTGCCAGCATAGTTTTTGTCAGAAATGTAAGTTTTTTGTTATTGTACATACAATCATCTGTTAAATTGAACCTTACTTTCTTTCTTTTTCTTTCTTTTCTTTTGAGTTTTTATTTTTCATTGAAGTTTTTTGAGCCTAGTGACAAACTTATATTTCCTCCTCTACAAAATTCTAATGCCAATTCACCATCTGTTTTCTTTTTGTATCTTGATTGTGGATTTTTGGGTGCAGGCATTGTCTGGTCCTGCTTGAGAAAAGAAGGTGTCCTAAGTGTTTTTCTACCAGATGCAGAGTAGAGGATTTGCTGCCAAATGTCTCTCTCAGGCAAGCAATTGAGCATTTCCTTGAGTCCCAAATTCTAACCACTCATTCAGACACTGCCTTTCAGCGATATGCTCCAGGTAGGAAAATTATCTACTGTTGAAATGTCCTTCCACCAACTAAATTCTGGTGAATAACTATTTAATAATGCAAAAAACAGATGGTGAATCTGGAATTCAAGCAAAAGACGTGTCTTGTGGTGTGACTATCTTTCAAAAAGAGCTAGAGCCCCATTCTCCCTCTGCAACAGGGAGGGGATCCAATCAAAATATGGTAGAATCTGCTTATGATCTACTGATCAGAAACAATGCATCCATGGGTGGCATTAATTCTCGTGTTAATGTGAATAATCCTTTGAAAGCACCTCCTTTGGCGCACAAGATAAATCAACATGGTTCTCGTCATCCTGTGGATATGGAAAATAGACATGGGAACTTGGCTGCTTTTGATGATTTTCAAGGAGAAAGTCAGCCCATCCATGAGGAAGGTATCATCTTATTAATTCTGTGACTTCATTGCTGGTGAATTCTCTAACTAAGATAATCTTACCGTTTACAATGTTGGAGCTGCATTCTAGACAGCAGGCTGTAACGATGATGTTGTTCCTGATCTGATATGGTGCAGCAGATGTATTCTTTAGTGGACATAAAATGTGTAGTATTGTCTGTGTGATATTTATCCTAGTCTGGCTCTGCAACTCTAATTTTTCTATTCCTGATGTTATCCCAGCTGAATCCAATCTCAAGAAAAAGAAGGGATTTTGGGTTAATAGTACTGCAGGTAGCATTTACATCTTTGGTTTATTTTTATTTTTATTTTTAAAAATTACGTGGTCTCATTTCTAACCTCATATAGGCATCATCTCCAATATATCTCCTGTTTGTTCTGACACTTGCATTAAATTTGCAGATAGAGACAGGACTTTCGTGGAGACTGGAAGACACAAAAAGGTAATAGCTTCAACAAAAACTTGCATTATTAATGTGACAATTACCAAATGGTCACTATAATCTACATTGCAAAGACTTTCATTCTGTGTGGACAGGCTTGCTAAGAACGTAGACTAAGAATTAGGGATGCCCACCTGAGGATCCAAGTAGAAATATTATCTTACGAATCTGATTTCTGACTTTGAGAATCTGTTTGCTGGGTTTTTTGAGAAGTTCAAAATTTTGTGCTTACAAGCCCCTGGTTTCTGTCTGTCTACTCAGACCCCTTCTATAAGATTGTACCTGATGCTCTCATGTAAAAGTCTTGTTTTTGAATCTTCCTGAGCTTTGCGTTGGAATTTTTCTTTCATGTTTCATTTTATCTTTCTTTGCTTGTTTTGATTCACCTGAAAACTGTTTCACTCAGTAGTTTGGTTCTTATTGGTGGTTAACACTGCCTCAAATTTCCTACCTGTTTGGGTTATTAACCAGGCTGAAAAATATTAAAAAAGGGAAAAAGTGAAATGTGTTGGGTGCATGTTGGAAACTTTTGTGAGGGTGTTTATTCTGTACTTTTCCCCTTTTAAACTGATCCAAGCTACTGTATTGAAATCAGGGGGACCGTACGTGTTACATGTGTGGTTCACCAGACCATTTTGTAAGGGACTGCCCATCTGCTTCCAGTCCACATCCTATGCTTCAGAGAGGTATAGTCTGGTTTCCCCTGTTATATTTCTCATAAGTATATGTATTGTCTATGGCTCGTCTGGGATGCTAACTTTCTTTCATGTTTCAGGCAATGCTATGTTTCCAGGAGTTATGCATGGTTATGCCCGGCCATTTTGGAATGGGAATCCATTGCCCCATATTAGGCCCTATGGGAATCTATATTGCAATACTGGGATGATGCCCTTTAATGCAACCATGTTGCCAGCTGCCCCTTATGTTCCGACATATATGCCATCTATGTATGGTGGCTTTCCTGGCTTCAGGTAAACTCTTTTTTCCTTTTCTTCTTCTTCTTTTTTTTTTTTTATAATTTTTTTTTTTAAATTTGGTAATTTATTGCATCGTATAAAATTTGAAACTTAAGCATTTTACAGTGGATATGTGACAATGGGAGCTGCGGCACCTCAACTTGGGGGGATTGAGAAACACCATACAAGTCATCCAGAATATGTGGATTTTCAAAATTTTGGAAAGAGACAGAAAATCTCAAATGAGAATATGAGGAGGTAATTCTTTAATATCAGGCTATAACAATTTCGATAGAAGGCGTTTGGCTAATTTTTTTCTTTTGGCTATGCTTTTTTTTGTTATATATTTGGGATTAGCTTCATTGTTGTCTGCCGTACTTTCTTTTGTTATTAGCTTTATGGTGTTTACGTATCTTCTTTATGATTGCAATGGATATGAATGCAAGTAATTCAGTTTTTACATGTAAATGCTCAATACCCAAGTGGCAAGTAGGCTTACAAAGTTGACCATGATCAAGTGCTTTCTGGATCTATCTTAGAGCAAATCTATTGGTTTGGTAAAGTTCTGAGAAGTGTTTTGGGTTTTGAAAAGAATCTTGGAAAAAGTGACAATTGAGAAATGTTTTGGTGGGGATCACATTTGAAGAAGTGTTTTCTTTGGGGTTTCACAAAAGATTTTTTTTTTTTGGTAAACTAAGAAGTGTTTTTGAAAAGAAAAAAAAAAAAACTTAGAAATATTTTCAAAAAAATAAAACGAAAGCTAAAAAAGCCACAAAAATTAAGTCTGTTGGAGCTAGCCTCAATGGGTGGTGGTTGCCACCCCTCTGAAGGCCATCCAACAGATCTGGTGAACACCACGCTGATTTGGCGGCAGGCCCCATGGTGGCTGCCAAACAGGTCGTTGGCCCGCTGTGTTTGCTATGCAAATTGGCCCCACCATAAACCGCCAAATAGATTGGCAGTCACTGTGATGGCTGCTGTGTAGATTTGATGGCAGCCACTATGGTGGTTCGAGACGCATCTAGTGGCCCCACAATGCCATGCAGATCCGATGGCCTCCACCGAATCTATTTGGTGGCTCTACGGTGGCTGCCTCCAAATCTTGTGGGGTGGCCTCCACCAATGGAGGCTAGACTCCTTTATATATATATATATATATATATATATATATATATATATATTTAATTTTTTTATTTATTATAAACAACAAAGGCAAACCTCTACACTTGAAAAAATGAGTGTGTTCCCTAAAAATTCCCATATGAAGATGTGGGAAGTTTTTTAAAAGATTGTGTTTTATTTTTTGAAGAGTGTTTTTTGTATTCCGTTTCTTTTTTGGGAAGTGTTTTGATATTTATTTGAAAATTTTGTTAATGATGGGAGTCCGAAATTTACTTTTGTTCAACTGAGCTCTTTTGAGGAAGTGGTTATGGCAATACGTGCATAACAGAGGCGCTATACAGGATGCTAGTGGATTTTAAATATGGTAGCTTGTGGGGTGGGTGGTGTTTAAATGATGTCCATGGGTTATATGGGGTGGGGTTATGGAAAAATGTTAAGAAGAGCTAGAGGGAGTTTTCTAGTCATACAAGATTATAGGTGGGTCACAGCTTCAAAATTAGATATTGGTATGACATGTAGTTTGAGAATTAGGCTCTTAAGGTTAGGCCTGGCAAAACGGGTAACCCGACCCGATCCGATTAGACCCGCGGGTACCCGTTACACGATTAGGCTATACCCAGACACGACCCGTTTAGCTAAACGGGTAATCGGGTTTGACACGATTATAACACGAAAATAAACGGGTAACCCAACGACCCGTTTTACCCGTTTAAAATAATCGGGTCTAATTGGATAAACACGACCCGACACGATTAACAAACAAAATACGATTTTTTTTTAATTAATGAGAATTTTCATTAAAAAGTAAAAACCACAGCTCAAAGCCTCAATTCTCAAACCAGAGCAACCACTTAACAATCCCTTACAAATTGAAAAACCAACCAAAATGGGAAAAAAATCCTCAAAACAGGAGAGGAAAATAGACTATAATCATTAATCAAGCTATCAAATGATTCAAATATTGTTATTATGTTATATGATACGGGAATCGGGATACCCAAGGACCAAGGTCACACGGCCGACTGCAACGGCGAGGAGGCGTGGCTAACGGCGACGGCGAGAGGTGGACCGCAGAGAGAGATCTGAGGGCCCGAGAGGGAGAGGGAGACGGAGAGGCGAGAGTCGAGATCTCAGAGACTGAAAGGCACTGACGGCGACGGGGTCTGGGCTGGCCGCTTGGGGGGATTCTTCTTCTTCTCCTTTTCGATCGTGAGCGGCGCCGGTGAGCGTGCTTGGGTCTGGTGACTCTGGCCGTCTGGGTATGGCGGGAGTTGGGGGGTAAATTAATTAAGTGGTTGTGCACAGGATGTAAGTCAACTTCGGGTGGGGGCATTGGGGGAGGCGAGTTAGGTTTTTTATTTATTTATTTATTTGCTGGGTATGGAGATTAGACCCGCTAGACCGATTAATAACCGGTCTGACGGTGACCCGCGAACGGAAATTGCAGGTCTTAAACGGTAGACCGATTAAGACCCGAACCATTAACCCAAACCCATTACACATGCTTATTCGTATGGTCGTGTGTGTTTTCACGGGTCGTGTAAAAATTGCCGGCCCTACTTAAGGTAGCTTTTCAAGAGTTGAGAGTTGTTCAATATTTTTTGTTTTTAAGGATGCTTCCATGGCATATCATTTAGAGTTTTCAAATGGCAATCATCAGTAGAAGATTTATTTTATCAAAGTGGTGCATATGACTGGAAGGTGGATTTCTTTATCTCATTCTTCAATCTGTTGTATTCCATCATATTGAGACGGAGTGGTGAAGACAAGTTTTGTTGGGCCTCTTCCAAGAAGTTGTTCGATGTTAGATCATTCTATAGTGTCCTTGCTTCGCATGATATTACTTCTTTCACTTGGAAGTGAATTTGGCAGAATCAGGTTCCTTTAAGAATAGCGTTCTTTGCTTAGTCGGCTGCTGTAGGGAAAATTCTCATTATGGATAACCTAAAGAAACAGCTTATCATAGTGATTGATTAGTATTGTATATGTAAGAAGAGTGTGAAATTCGTTGATCACCTTATCCTTCCCTATGAGCTCGCTAGTGCTTTATGAAATACTATCTCTAGTCATGTTGGGTTAGCTTGGGTCATTCATAGATGAGTGATAGACCTATTTGCCTGTTGAAGGGGGTTGTTTGGTAGCCTTCATAGTGCAGTAGTGTGGAAGATAATTCCACCCTACCTAATGTGGTGTATTTCAAGGGATATAAATTGTCGAAGTTTTGAAGTATGCAAGAGGATGATGGTAAAATTAATGGCCCTTTTTTTCAATGCACTTTACCATTAAACAATTGTCTTTGACTATAAAATTTATGGTTTTCATGATTTTTTATTTTTTATTTTTTTTAAGTGTTTCTCTTTTATACTTCCTGTATGCTTGAATTGTGCCTTTGCATTTTAATGAATTTTAATTACTTACAAAAAAAAAAAAAATTATTTGAGAAGTGTTTTGCAGCTTTTGAAAATTGTGCCAAACACTCTTTAAGGTTCACAAATCAATTTTGTTAAATTTTCTGGTTCTCTTTGTTAGATTAGTGTTTTTTGGGATATGCTTTGCAGATGTACCAAGTAAAGTTTTTTTTTGCATTTAGTACAAATTTGTATTCATCATTTTTCTTGTACATGCTTGCGCTTTTTGTATAAAAAAATCATCATTTTTCTTGTTATAAGATTTCGTGTCCAGGTCTTTTGTACCATTTTGAATTTTAATGTGTATCTCATTTGTAACTAGAGTTTTCCTGCCAACTAAAAATTAATAATCTCTCCGTAAATTTCTAGGATATATATTAGATGAAATCTCTCTCTTATGTATGGAAATCCTTACCTTTAAGCTTGTCTTATTTAGGTTCTCATGGAAAAATATTTACTGCATTGATCCTTCAATTTTTCTGATTTCTATTAGTACTTCTTTGCTCACCAGAAACCAATCTCTCGATGATCGTGATGTTGATGATGATTTTAGTAATGGGCATCCATATAATGAGACAGAAAGATCACGTGGCTATAAATCTTCTATAAAGAGAGAAAAAAGTGTAAATTACTCCGATGGCAGCTTTACTCAGAGGTCACAGAAGAAAAGTCTGCATGATTATTATGCAGATGACAACAACTCGGATGATGAAAGACTTGAGAAGAGTTCTCATTCTTCAATTGCTGTTAGAGATCGGAGGTCATTTCATCACCCGGAGAGATCAAGTTCAGAAGTAGAAGACATGCCCAGTAGCCCCGAGTGGCATAGGAAAAGGAGCCACAAATATCATCATAGAAGCTCCAAAAAGCACAGTGAAAAAAGAGATGAGTGTGGTAGTGATTCTAGTCGGAGTCATCATCAAACTTATAAAGAAAACGAAGTTGAAAGAAAGAGAAATAGGCCAGACGACAAAAGGCACAATCACAAATGTCACAGCCACACAGAATCTGGTCTGGACCAAAGTCTTTCCATTGATCAGAAAAGGCAACAGAAAGAGAGCAGTCACAGTCACACCTCCAGACATTCTAAGCACAATCGAAAGTTTAGTTCTGATGATCCGAGTCACGACAGGTGGCAGATGGTTAGTGGATCCAATGAGGATGGCAGAGAACAGTATCATTCTTGTAAACGGAAAAGAGTTCATTAAAAGGGGCAGCGGACCTGACTGAGGTAAATATGTATATGTGTGGCATATCAACTTAGGTGATCAATCTGTTTCTCTCTCTCATTTCTATATAGATATCTTACTGACTTGGTTTGTTATTTAGTTTTGTTCTATCATCCTTAGTCTGCTTAGAAGTGTTGGATTTAGAACACACCTATTTTGGACCCAATAGGCTTGTTTGAGCTAATGTCAATTTCTGTTTTTTCTACAGATTTACTTCATCTATCGCTTTCAACCTGTAACTATTTGTTAATATCTGTTAACTAACCCTCTTCACTTTTTTAGCTTGAGGTTTGGATGGTAGCAAACAAAAGTTTTAACAGAGCAGCATCGGTAAATTTTATATAGGGTTTGGAGCATTATGCCGTGCCTAAACTTCTCTTTGCAGATATTGTTGCAGCTGGTGAAGGTATGTTTTCATTTCAGAAAAACTCAAAACAACCACACACCACAAAAATAAATAAATAAATAAATAAAGCAAGAAACATTAAAAGGTCTTCAGTGATGACTTCCCTCGACTTGGTGCATTAAGGTCCCGTTTGGTTTGCGGAATAAGTATTCCATTAAAAAAATGAATAGGTATTACTGGGAATAGAAGATGTTGGAATATAATAATTATTCAAATTCTTTAGTTTGATATCAACATATATTTCATAATTGAAATTAAACCAAAATTACTAAGAAGTCCATATGATTTATAATTTTTCCAAAACTCAAAT
This sequence comes from Carpinus viminea, assembly GCA_013348765.1. NCBI lineage: Eukaryota > Viridiplantae > Streptophyta > Magnoliopsida > Fagales > Betulaceae > Carpinus > Carpinus viminea. Next base: position 8,829,966 of record CP054674.1, read on the forward strand.
TAAAAAGATAATAATAGTAATAGTTGAAGGTGTGGGTGGCCAGCCACCCATTGGAGTGGTCGGCAACCCACAAGAATTTTCTTTTATTTATTTATTTTTAAGTTTGAGAGAATTGAAAAAATAAATGAATAATTTTTTTTTGGAAAATCTTGTCCATTCCCTTAGGAATAGTTATTCCTCTTATTTTTTAGATGAATAACTATTCTTATGTGGAAGGGTCCTAAGAATTTGACCATACCAAACAAAAGAATGACTATTTCATATAAATAACCATTCTATTTTAGGGGTTTATTCCACAAATCAAACGAAGCTTAAGTTTCATTCTATGTTGTAGCTTGTCATGCATGCATGTAAACCCCCTTTGCCCTTCTACACCACCTGAAACCAGAAGAGGAAAAAGGAACCATGTTGAGAGTCCACAGTGACAGATCTTTTGGGTTCCATCCTTCGGTTGCATGCCAGCGTTCTTGTGAGATATCAACAGTTAAGCGTCATTATTAACTTTCCTGAGCCAGAATCATAGATTCCTATTAGGTGACGTGACACTTACATTTTTCGTATTTTCAAAAAGTTTTTGGTTGGGTTTTCCTTTGCACAATTTATCGAGGCAACCGAATTTAGACTTACTCTGCAGCCAACCCCTATCTTAGGTTTAATAGTTGGTGAATACATTCTTACCTGGGGGCCTAGTAGCCGGTCATCAATCATTCAGTGGAAAGCGTCGTTAAGATTACCTAACATCATTTTGAAACTTCTTAGAAATGTGCATGCTTATGAGCAGGTCATCCAATAATAATAATAATAATAATAATAATAATAATAATAATAATAATAATATTCTGGAGGTTTGACCGAGGTGAACACAAAACGTTTTTTCCTCGATTTAGTTGAGGTGTTAAGAAACGAAATCAAGAAGTTTTAAATTATTGAAGCTGTTTCCTCAACCTTGCTTAAGCTGAGAGACATTTGAATCAGAATTGTTGGGGCTTAACTTGTTTATACAAGTTCTGGTAATCTTTGAGTCGGTTTAATTGTTGTAATCCCAACTAACTTTTTCCCCGCTGCCCTTCTCATACGCACACAAGAGAACCAAAAAAGAAAAAGGAAAAAGGAAAAACAAGAAAAGAAAAAGGCTGTGACCAGTGTTAGCACGTTTTTGGAGTAAGCGGTTATCAAGCGCTTTTAAGCGAGTCTTCGAGTATTTTCTCCTAGAACGAGGGTAGCAGTGCCTCCCATTCATAATAAGTATTCTACACCTATACACCCGACTGATGTGGTCATGACATTTTTTAATCAGTAGTTAAATAGAGTAATGCAATATATTATTATATTATCTTTCAAAGTTGATGTCACTTTTAAAATCACCATTAAATCAAAATTTAATGGTAATTTTAAAAGTCATATAAATTTTATAAAGAATGTTATATAACATTACTTGGTTAAATAATGTCTTTTTATCATGGTGTCATTTTTTAAAAAAAATTCAAAATAGTAGGCCCTAAGAGATCAACTGTAGCTATCTTACGTAAGTGTAACCATAGTAGTATCTACCCATTGGAAGCCGCACAAGAGGGGTCCATAACAATAGGAACTGTAGGTACTCCTTTAAGTCCAACTAAGCTGGACAAGGATCATCTCTAGTCCAAAATGGACTGGAGAGATAATCCAATTAAGGGTGAGGATGGCCCTAGAGATATCCTGGGGCCATAAAAATGCCATGTGTCTCACCCATTTAAAAATAATAAAATATTATTTAACATTTGAAAAATAAATATAAACTAAAATAATAAAAAAATGAAAAAATATATAATAATACATTGGGTCAATCCTTCATAATTTTAAAATGCTTGAAGTTTTTTAGTTTTTTGGAATATTTACTCATTGGGTCATTTAAAACTACAATAAAATTTATGCCGTCATTTTTTTGTTAACCGTCATTAAGTGGGATAAAATGAATTGTTTTATCTCATTAAAATAATAATTTTTTTAAAATTTAATTTTAAATTTTTAAATCTAATTTTTAAAAAAAAAATGGCCTTAGGGGTGGTTGAACCATCCCATAGGGGGTAGTTGGCCACCCTTAAGGCCATGGGGTGGTTCGGCCACCCCTTAGGGCCAAACCCTCAAAATTTAACCACCTCCTTAGTGCCCTAAGGGGTCAATGTGGCCAAAACCACCCGCAACTGGGAATCCTTATTTTAGAGCAACTCTCGATTTTGATGGAATTCTCTATGTGTTTTCTCACCCAAAGACTTCCACAGGGAATGAAAGGTGGGACCCTATTTGGGTAGAACAAGAAAATATTTGTAGGGCCATTTTTGTTGATGACGGTCCTGGAGCTTGTGGTCCCTTGGGGGTGGCCGACCCTTGGAGCCAAGGGGGTGGCTGAAACCACCCCTAGTGAGTCTAGGGGTGGTTTGCCACTGCAAACCACCAATTTTTCTAAAAAAATATATTTTTTTAATTTTTTTAAAAATAAATTACATGACATGTGACAAGATTTAATTGGTCCATGTGTCATTCTGTTAAGTCAACTAACGGTTAATGGACGGAATGACCAATTTGGTCATTTATCAAAACCACAAGGACCTCCTGTGATAAAAATCAAACCTTAAGGGAAAAAAATAAAGAAGTTAAACCCTAGTGGGTATTTAGGTATTTAACTCTACCTTTTTTGGAGGAGAATAACTTAGAAGAGGAGGTTGTACAAAATTCACCTTTTGTGCAACCCACTCAATGAATGACAACTCATCTAGTTGCAAATAAAAAATTAGTTTGGCTACATTTGATTACATTCCTAATGTAGTAGAAAGAAAAGAGAAAAATGAGAAAAAGAAGGAAGAAGGTGCAGTGCAAACCCACGACCGACGGCTAGATCTCGCCGGCCTTTGGTGGAACCGGTGGCCAGCCATACTCAAGCTGGTCGTGGGTCTGCAGACCCATGGTGCCTAGGTCTGGTTGGCCACCAAGAACCACGGCTTCGACGGCTTTATTTTTTGATTTTTTCTGATGGGTCTTGTGCTTTGGTTTTTCACATGGCTCCGACGACTTTTAGGGTGATAAAATCCTAAAAGGTTAACCTTCTCCTTTAGGTTTTAGTTTTGAATTCAAAATTAAATTTTGAGACATTAGAAACTAGTTTTATAGCATTAGAATCGATTTTTGAGGCATTAGAAACAAGTTTTTAGGGTCGTTAGAGGTGGCAGAGGTGGTGGATGGTAGACAGCAGAGGTGTCTGGGCGTGGGTGGAACTAGCAATGGCAGGGGTGGTGGCTAATATGTGTGAGAGAGAATTAATCTTATGTTTTGCTAACATATATTTATTTTTTGCAATTTTTTGAAATAAGTGAGATGTCAAATGGTGAGTGAGTTGCACAAAAGTTGTGCACCCAAGTTGCTCTCTTTTTGGAGAAAAAAGTTGGTGGAATAAGGTTTGCACAATGTGCATGGAATGTTACAAATTTGAAAGGAATTAAGAGCACATTTGATTTGTGGAATAGACAACTTTTGTGGAACGTTTTGGTTGCATACCATTCTTGGGAATAGCCATTTTCATTAGAATTAGAGGAATAGCTATTATTAGAGGAACGTAATATATATATTTTAATATATATATATTCTTTAAACCCTTTTTATTCTTTAAAAAAAAAAAATTGATTAAATTCTATGGGTGGTAGACGACGCTAAAACATCAACTGTGAACAAAACAACCCCCATGGCTTGGGAGTGGTTGTGGCCACCCGTAAGTGATGTTGGAGTGACCACAATCTCCCCCAAGTGACGTCGAGGGTGGTTTTGACCACCCTCGATAGCAATATGGGTGGTCAAAAAGAATATGAATTATCAATTTTTTTTTTTTTACATGTCTACACAAGAGGGGAGAGGATTCGAACTAGTAACCTTCATTAAGCGTAATTTTAGCCGATTGAACTACCTCTTGGAGACAATTATCATTTCATTCTAACCTCTTCTATTTTTTGTAATACCCATTCATATTTCTAAAAGAATAACAATTTTGAGTACCAAATGTGTTCTAAGAGTTGCTTGCGCACTTCTCATTTCTTTCTAACCAAGAAAATGAACGGCACTTATCCTTTGTGCAAATGGATTATTATTATCTTATTATCATCCATCCATTGTTGATGTAATTACCAGCAAATTATAGTTTCTTTTTTCTTTTTAAATTTTAAATTTTGCACAATGTAACACCTCGATCATATATATATATATATATATATAACATGTCTACAAGAGGGAGAAGGGGGATTCGAACTAGTGACTTTCGTTTCATTAAGTGAGGTCTCAACCGATTAAGTTACCTTTTGGAGGCCTCGATACTGTATTAGGAAGATGAAAATAAGTACACATAGAGTTGGTGGTTTATAAAAATAATCATGAGTATTAAATCTTATATTGTTTAGTTACTAGGTGAAACTGGGCTTTATAATGAATTATAGAAAACTCCAAATTGGCTAGTTCTTTTGGGATGATAGCGCAGATATGACTAACGTTTTTCCCTAAGTCGTTACAAGTGGTATCAAATCCACTTAGTAATGCTAGGTCATGTGATATTGGAGTATTGCTTGACGTGGCCCTGACAAAGACCTCAATAATTTAAGAAGTGGAGTTTGTGACACTAGTCTTATATTGAGAAGATGAAAAGAAGCCCATATAAAGTGGGTGGTTTATGAAGATGGTCATGGATGCTAAATTTCACACTGCCTAGTTATTATGTGAAACTAAGCTTTATAATAAATTATAAAGAAGTTTCAAATTGACTAATCATTTTAGGGGTGATAGCGCATATGTGGCTAATGTTTTTCCCTGGATTGTTACACACAATCTCCTAGTACTTGCAAGCTTTTGGACATAGAGACCCCGCATTTTAATAAAATAAGATAAAAATCTATCTTTGAGCATCTGCAAATCAATCACCTTCAATATTTTCTGTCAAATAAATAATAGAAATATAATGAAACTACAATTATGCCTAAAATAAATAAATAAATAAGGTGAAAAAGTGGCCTGGGGTGTCACCCATATTAGCCACTGATGGATATCTTTAAAAACTATATTTTTGGAACTTGGGCGGGTCAGCAATGGTTTGTTCATGACCAATCACTGTTATGATAGCAAAACGACCCAGCACCATGATTGGGAGAGGTCTGACCACTGTTGTGACTAAGTCTCTCCTAGCCTTGGTAGTCAGTTCGCTTCTAGTTATGACAATGGTTAGGCATGAACCAACCATGGTTGTGCTGGGTGACACCTTAGCCACTCTTTTTAAATTTTATTTTTGAACTTATTTGGGGAGTACGATATTTTTTTTATTTTTTATTTTTTGGAAATGAAATATTTTGTTCTCATTTATAAAACTCGCAAGTAAAAGTTCTGAAGTAAATCATAGTTAAAGCTAAACAAATCAGTCATAACATAATCATCTACTAACCTATGACTATCATCAAGTTTAATTTCAGATCTGTGCCAAACAGACATCATCCAATGCATATGTAGCACTTATTCCTCGGTTTTGAGAGGAGAAATCCACAAGCCAATATTTATCCACCTCAACCCAAAAGTCAAGATATTGTTTACATTCACAACCCAAAAGTCTGGACCAAATGCAGATATACTCGCAAGTAGAAAACAATATGAGAGGATAGAACTTTATTAAAAGCAAAAACAAGAAAGAAAAAATGTACAGGGAAATAATAGGACAAAAATGAAAAAACAACCAAATAAAATGAACAAACAAAATAAAACGTACATGGAAATATCAATGGAAAAACAAGTAATTATAGGTAAAATCGAAAAAAAAAAATCAAAGGAAAAATAGGAAAGCAAACTATGAGGAAGATGACAGCTGGGAGGAAGCCGATAGTATTTTTATGTCACCATTGTTATCTATTTAATGAATATATTGGCAGGGGTCTAAGTTTACAAATTCTCAAACTCGTCTCAATTTTGTTTAAATTAGAAATTGTAGTCTCAATGTCAAAAAGTGTGACAGCACAATGGGTTTATGACATAATTTCCCTTAAATTTTTTAGGTATTACATGGACAATCAATTTGGGCTAGTGCCAAGTAAATAGTATTAGGACATAAATTTCTTTCAAATCAGTAGGGAGGAAATATTCTTCAATCCATTTAAAATAGTGACAAGTGTTTATAAACATTTAAATTGTTAGTCTAAGTTAGTGGAATAGGATCCTCTCCAGTCCAAAATGGACTGAAGAATATCCAGTTCATGACTAAGATTTGTTTTAAGAAATCCTAAAGTCACAGATGAGACATCTGTCACACTTACTAAAAATAATAATAAAATATTATTTCATATTTAAAATAATAATAATAATAATAAAAAGGGTGGTTGGCTAGCCCATTGAGGGTGGTTAGACCACCCCAGTTGGGGGCTGGGGGTGGCTTCGGCCACACCAAATCTAAAAGAAAATAAAAAAAGAACATTTTAGCCCTCGGGGTGGCTTCGACCACCCCAATCACCCTAGACTGGCCGGTCTGGGGTGGCTTCGGCCACCCCATGGCCCTTGGGGGTGGTTCGGCCACCTCCAATGGCTATTAAAAAAAAAAAAAATCCATTAGGGGTGGCCAGATCACCCCCAAGGGCCATGGGGTGGCCAAAGCCACCCCAATGGGGTGGTCCAACCACCCTCAATAGGGTAGCCAACCACCCCTTATTTTTCTTTTTATTTTTTATTTTTATTTTTAAATATAAAATAATATATTATTATTGGTTAGTGGGACATGTGTTTTATTTGTGGCTTTAGGATTTCTTAGAACAAATCTTAGCCATGAATTGGATATTCTCCAATCCATTTTGAACTAGAGAGGATCCTATTCATAAGTTAGTAAATTGTTATTAATAATCTTAAGAATTTAATATATATTTTAAATATTTATAAACACTTATCACTATTTTTAAATGTTTATAAATATTTGTCACTATTTTAAATGAATTGAAGGATATTTTCTCGTTTAAAGGAAATTTTTGTCCTAAGTATTATTTTTCAGGAATATTGTTATTAGCTTTTTTATTTTTTATTTTTATTTTTTATTTTTTTAATGGAGATTCCTCTTTAAGACAAGCAACCTAAGTTCCCCTTTTGGGAAAAAAAGAAAATTGGTTTACATTAATTAATGCAAATAATAGGTTGAACAAAATAACTTAGGATCAAGATCCCTTCAAATGTCTTCCAAAATTGAAATTATCTTATTATTAAATCTTGGCAATGCTTTACATTTAACAATTCACAAACCTAACCAAAAAAAAAAACCAATTCACAACGTGCCAACTGTCATACAAAATAAATGTAAAGTTAAAGAAAGTTTATTCTCTCTCTAGCTTATTGCAGCATTAAATTTTTATTAACTTTAACATTTTTTTGTGTAAATGCTAGAACGTTATGAATTATTAGATATAAAACATGGCTATGACTTAATAATAAGAGAATCTCAAATTTGAAAGAAATTTGAGGAGATTCTAATCCAATAATTCATCCTCCCTAAAGCCCTCAGCTTTGGAAGTTGGAGTGTTGGACAAAATGGTTTATAAACAATTTTTTAAAAAGTCAATTTAGTCGACGGGGAAATGCTTTTCTGTGTACAAAAGACACTGCTTACAAGAACAACAATTTTGTCATCCTGATTATAGAATAAGAGGGGCTCCAAGTTTTCTATTCCTTTTTTCCTTCCCCAATGTGAAATAAATGCACTAATCACCCCTTGGTTTTTATTGATTAAGGGCAATAGATACTATGAAAGACAATATCAACCACCCTAAAATGAAGTATCCCACCAATCTTGTTGGTCCCACGTCCTCTGGTTCCTGTCATGCCAAAGTTTATAGTGTTATTATTGTCAAGTTTAGAGAGAGAAACTGTTCATAATTTTAAAAATACAATTGAATTTTGATTATAAAAGTTACATCAAAGAGTGGGAATTTGTGTAACGTTACTCTTATCTCCAATAAATAGATTAGAGATAAAAGTTACTCTTACTCTTATCTCCTATTTGACATATATTGGACCAACTATTAATTTTCATTTTGTTCTCCTTTATCATATTAGAAAAGAGTAATGCTAAATACCATTTCTACATCCAATTTGTGTTCTTTCAAAACTGACTTAATTTTTAAAATCATCATAAAAAAAATTAATAATGATCTATTACAAATTCAATGGCAATTTATAATGTTACTTTAGTTTTACAACGTTACTTTTGTTTTAAGTTTTAAAGTAACGGTGATGAGAAAGACATACCTGCAACATCGGAGGAGACTCTTTAGGAGTTTTTGTTTTGTCAACCTCAAAGGGCCAAACATATCTCTCCACATCTTGGCTTCTAGCCAAGCTCCAATCGTACATCCTTCTCTCTTCCTCAGATGACAAAATTATGTATGATTCCTATATATCAATTTTTCAGATTGGTCAGAATTGCTTTCCCTCAACACAGAATTTTCCACTGGATTTTCTCTGAGAAAATATTAACTAACTTTTAGAAGTTCCAGTCTGTTGTCGAGTTCTTCTTCATTTAATCCCTGATTCCTCATTTCTTCAACCTTTCTTTGGTATGCAACTGTAACCTGGATGATCAAAAACAATGAGAGGGAGAGAGAGAGAGAGAGATGAATATCAATTTGCATTATTGCCAATAAAACTATATATGTAATTAGCTGTCGTTGAGTTGCATGTAACCTGCTCAGAAGAACATCCTCGTTGTAGCCCAAGTCTACCATAGTGGTCCACATCTGTTATTGCTGCATTCTAAATTGAACTTTATCGATCAAATGCATCATGAGAGAGCAGTAAGATGAAATATATATATAGAAAGTAGAAATAAAAATGCAAAGTTAAATATTAAATGGGTTGGTTTTCATTACGTATTCCACGAAGCGCTCTTTCCACGTTAAGAGCAGAAATCAAGGACGGTGGTTCTTTTGAGGCTTCAATGGGATTTTCTGAAGAATCTGCTTGATCTGTTGCACTGGAGTCGGCGGATAATTCACCTGAGCTTCTGATGTGAAATCTGCGTAGCTTGGTTGCAAAAGTGATGGAATTTGTGGATATGGCACCATTTATCATCGGCGTCTGAGTTGAGAAATCTTTTCGGGAGATGTACAGTGCCGCAGTGGTGGATGACACAGCTGCCATTTTTGTTCTCTCGTTGGCTTGCCTGCGCTTTCGTTAATTTGTTTATTAGGGGAGAGATAAGGCAATGGCTTTCTACCAGAGAAATGTTATCTGACGAATATGATGTAGCAGCAGAATAAATCTTCAGTGTATTTGCCTGTACCGTTATAAAGCTCCGAACAATATGCTCTTTTCTTTTTTTGGTAGGGCCAGAAGATATAAGAACGATATGCTCATGAGGAGAAAGAACAAGTGATTCCAAAAAAAAAAAAAAAAAACTTTCCCTTGCCACATCAGCATTGGTTTGGGTTTAAGGGGTAGCTCAATTAACTATAAATCACACTTTATGAAGTGAAAATTATTAATTCAAATTAAGAAAACCTTGAATTCAAACAATCTGCAAAACACACCTTTTACACCATCCACTAAGAACATGAAACCTCACATAAAGAGAACAAATTGCACACAAAAAAACTAGTGGGTGTTGCAGCTGATCAAGGCCATAATTAATATAGGAGAAAGACGAAACAGCCCTTTGTGGAAAAACAGTAGAAAAGTGAAGCTCGTGAAGCATGAAACCCAAAAAAGAAAGAGCTGGGTCTCATGGGGTGGGTTTCCACCGAGACCAGGGTCTCACGGCCATGGGTCTTGACGAGTTGGTTCCGGACGTGCTCAGAACCGCCGCTCCTGATGACGACGAAGAAGAAGATGACGACGATGGAGAAGATGACGACAACGACGATGGCGGATTTGACCCAAACAACAATTGTGGAAGGTTTGCCATCACTGAAACGTTGAAAGATTTGCGCATATCTGCTGTGCAACATTTGGGTCTATTTTTTGGTTTTTTCTGATGGGTTTGCTCCGGTTTGGGTTTGGTTTTTTGGTTTTTTCTTTGGTTTTTAGCATGGCTCCGGCAACTTTAAGGGTAATAAAATGCTCCGATTTTAGGATAAAAAAATCATAAAAAGGGTTAATCTTCCCCTCTAGGTTTTAGATTTGAATAAAAAAAAGTTTTGAGGCATTAGAATCGATTTTTGAGGTTGAGTTGGTGTTTTTCAGTGTTTTCCGGTTGGGGATTTGGCTAGAAATGAAGAAGTCGCCGGAGTTGTTTGGCTGGAAATGGTGACCCACCATCGCCAATGAGTTCGCTGGTGGGTTACGTGTCGCCGGTTGTTTGGACGTTGCAGGAGCATGTGGGTGGTTTGGTTTTTGTTTGGGTTTATTTGGTGTTTTTGAGTTTATTTTATCAAAATAAGTTTGATTATGTGTCACCATGTGGTTAGATGCTGCAAAAGGCACCTTTTGCAGATGGTTTGCACCTAAGGGGCTTTCATTCAAATTTCTCATCTCCCTTCTATTATATAGACATGTCAAAAAAAAAAAAAAAAAACAGCATTGGTTTGATAAATATTTTGTTGACATGCGGCCCATACTCTCCTATTGGCTTGCATATAGGGATGGTAATATAGGTATTCATATGCCTCAAAATATTAAAAGTTTGTTTGAAATTACGTTTGAAAAATATAATTTTTAAGTTATTTTTTTAATTTATTTTTTGGCAAAAGTTTGATTTTCAAGCTTTTACCAAAAGTACGTTTGGACAATTTTTAGAACAAAAAAAAAAAAGAAGTCAAAATACTTTTGAAATTTTTACCAAACATGTCAAATTTTGTCTGGCATGACTTTTTAATCTCTCATGCAATCTCAATCAGACCATAAATTGAAAATATGCTCATAACCTTCCCTGGGTGGGCCGATATCAACAGACAAAAATTTACTACAAACTAGTTTTGTACCAAATTCATACAAAACCCATATAATAAAGTGACATGTATTCCTTAACATGTGCTTCTTACATGTTTTTAATAGGTATAAGACATTTAATTTTATTAGATAGATTTATATGAATTACCTATGAACCAGTTTGTAGTAAATTTTTGTTCAGTATCATTTCAACGGCTTGCTCCTAATACATCTCTAGGCGTGGGGACTGCATTTTTGTTGTGCATATGGAGATCAACTTCAAATTTGTTAATAGCATCACCAATCAAGTCGTTGTAGTATAGTGGTAAGTATTCCCGCCTGTCACGCGGGTGACCCGGGTTCGATCCCCGGCAACGGCGCTTTTTTTTCCTTCTTTTTTATTATTTTATTTTATTTTTCACTTAAATTGTTTATTTGGTTGGTCTGCTAAATCGAACGACGCCGTCTCCTCCTTCGTTATATGAATCGACTGAGCTCAATTTGACTGGCAACTGCAGCTGCTCTATCTCTCTGCGCTCTTCTTCCCTTTTCGTTCTGGTGTTAACAAATTTCAGACTGAGAGCTTATCAGAGATAGATGGGATTGGGAAGGAAGGAGGTGGGCGGGTCATCCGACCCGGGTCCCAGTGGGGAAGCGGGTCGGGGCAACACGCAGCGGCGAGCCGTCTGTACCACGAAGATTCCCGCCGGCGGCACAGCCGGAGATAATGAGAGCTGCCGAGAAGGACGAGCAGTACGCCTCCTTCGTCTACGATGCCTGTCGCGACGCTTTTCGCCACCTCTTTGGTCCTCTCTCTCTCTCTCTCTCGCAATTTTAGGGGATTCAATTTTGTTACTTCTACAAGTGATTATTGGCACATCATTTCCTGGCTGTGCGAAAATTTTGCTCGTTATCTTACACTTCCTTGCCTTTCATTGCCTCTCTCAGAAAATTGATTGCCTCTTTCTCTGGTGTAGGTACGAGGATTGCTGTAGCTTATCAGAGCGAGGTTAGCTTTGTCAGCTTTCGGTTTTCTTTTCACTAGAACAGGAACTGAATTTAGGTTTTAAGAGTTAAATATGTTGTCCTTAGGTTAATTGAGCATGCATTTGCCAAGAGCCATTTTTCATACCCCCGACTGTTGGTGCTTGTATATGCATGTTGGTGACATTGGAAGCGGTGTTAAATATGGAAGCTTTGATGCAACTTAATTTACTAGAGATCAATTCCTGTCATACTATTTCACCTTTTGCTTTTTTTTTTCTGTGTGAATTAGAGTAGAAAGAAACCCAAGGGCTGAGTAAAGCCTTATGTGACAAGCATTTTTTCTGTTTTGGAAGCAAAAAAAGAAAAATAACACCTAAGAGATACGTTTAATAGGAAGTTATGGTACCTTTTACTTTAAATTTTATGAAAATTGTCTGTTTTCTAGTTGTTTTAATAATCTTGATTGTAATTACCTCTCACCCGCTTCAAAGTTCTTGATTTGAAATTCACAATTTCTCTAGCACCTTCGCCTGTTTTGTTTTTCAAATGTGACAAACTGACAATGGTTTTTGTAGTGTAGTTTTTCTTTATGCTAGCAATGCAGCCTGAATCTTTCCAAATTTACAACTTTAATTCTCTCATAGCATTTGTATTTTTTAGACCTTGCTACTAGCCAGTATCATTTTTGTTATGCAATGTGGATAACGTAATATAGTTACTAGCTTTTCAGTTTTCTTGTTTTGCAGACAAAACTTTTGGGGCAGATGCTTTATTTTATATTAACGACTGGTTCGGGGCAGCAAACACTGGGAGAGGAGTACTGTGATATCACTCAGGTTTGTGTTAATTAGTTTCTTGATATTCATCAATGGGCCTTTCTAAGTGCTCTAAAGTTGGCTTTAGCTTCTATTTTATATATATGAAACCAAAAATCTATAGAAAGGTACCCTTTTCCCCCTTTGTCTGAGTTGCATGTTTAGATGCTTTGGATGACATAAGCCTTGTTATTTGATCAATTGCTCAATTGTCTAAATCTTCTATGCCATAGTCAACAAAAACCTCAAATAAGAGTAGTGTAATGACCGAGGGAAAGTGCTAGCTACATGTGTGCTATTATTTCAAAAGAGCTAGTCAATTTGAAGTTTTCTAGAATCACTTATAACACCCAATTTTACGTTGTAAGGAACTAATGTGGGACTTAGCACCCATGAGTGCCTTTATATCCATTCACTCTATGTAGGCTACTCATCTTCCTAACATGAAATTGAGGTGCTACAATCTGACCCCCCTCCCCCCACCCAAATGCCTGACGTCCTCATTACAATCAAGTCATGTAGTGCTCCAATACCACATAATGTTACTAGGATGCTCTGATACTATTTGTAACGACACAGGAAAAAACTAGCCACATTTGTCTCATTACTTCAAAATGACTAGTCAATTTAGGTTACTTGTAATCACATATAATGCCTTGTTTCACTTAGTAAGAAGTTAATGTGAGATTTATTATCCATGAGTGCCTTTATAGTCTACCTACTCTATGTAGGCTATTCATTGTCCCAAAGCGAAATTGGGGTATTACAAGACTTTGCACCATCTGCCACCACAGTTTTTTTCCCATGTTGGGATTCTAATTGCATCAATGCCCTGTGGTTAATATTTTAAAATTTAATCTATGTTAAATTGGTTAATAGTTGTTTTGATAGGTTTCAGGACCTTATGGACTTCCTCCAACCCCAGCAAGACGTGCTCTTTTCATTGTATACCAGACAGCAGTTCCTTATATTGCAGAGCGAATTAGGTTCAAGAAAGCTTTCTCTTTGATTTTCAGTTATTCATATATTTATTTGTAATTGTTACTGAGCTTTTAGCCAACACTGAAAAGTTACAAAACAAAAACTGCTCAATTGTCTGTTTTGCAGTTCAAGAATTGCTTCCCGCGGCATTGTCCTTGCTGAATCACAGTCTGATGAGCCCTATGACAACAATGCTCCAGGAAGCATTCATGTTCAGTCTTCCACAGTGATTGATCTTCCATCATCATCCACATCAGGGGCATCCGTTTCATCTCTGAGATGGCTGAAAGAGAAACTGAATGGATTATGGATGTATGCACTTCGGAGATGGCCTACGGTATAGTTATCTATTAGACAGCTTGCTCATTCAAGTCTTGATCTGTGTTTTGGATGTGATCTTTTGAAATTAACTCATGTTTTTATATGTATTTAGTTTGAATTATAAATTTACTATTATGTATTTATTTGTCCTTCAATAGAACTTATGTCTGAAAATTATATGATCAGTTGTTCCTTTAGTATCATTCTTTTCTGGAAACATGTCCCTTTTTCCCCTCTTTTTTAGTGATCAGTATTACAAATTAGCTGCTCAATTGGTTCTTAGAACACCTGGTGAACTGCTTTTCTTATTTAAAATTCCTACGGCACTGCATTCAGGTGCTCCCAATAGCTCGTGAACTTTTGCAATTGGTTCTTCGTGCTAACCTCATGCTCTTCTACTTTGAAGGTTATTCCTATCTTTCATAGGTTTATATACTGCTGTAGAAGTCAAAGGAAGGCCTTGGGGAGGTGTGGGAATTCAATAATCTTATCTTTGTTTTTCTTTGCAGGCCTCTATTATCATATATCAAAACGAGCAGCAGGCATTCATTATGTGTTCATTGGAAAACCATCAAATCAAAGGCCCAGGTATGTGTTTTTAGATCAGAAATGAATCATGGTAACTCCATAGCTTGATGATTTGTAATTACAAGGAGTAGCTTAGTTGGCTGGGGATCATAACAGAGGTCACTAGTTCGAATTTCTCGTTTTCCCTCCCCTTGGGGCCAATTACTTATTAAAATAAAATTAAAAGTTGCTTCCTAGGTTTTTCTTTGTTTTTTTATTTTATTTTTCTTTTCCCAACAATAATTTTTGTGGGGTTTGAGAGTAGAGTTGCTCTGCAAAAATTTTCCTACCAGTGTCATTATACTGTCAAGCTGATCCTTTTTCCTATTGAGACATATATCGTATCTTATAGATACAGTTAATATTTATAGGCATTTCTTATCAAGCCCAGTCCACTTTCCTTCACTGAAGATAGGAACTTGAATATGTGTTTGTTTGTTAAATGCATTTGTATGTCTGGCAATTTTCATATCATGATGGGTATCTCTAATTAAGTTTGTGATTTGATTTCATGAGGAAATCATCACTGACTGAAACATGTTACTCATATTGGAAACCCATTTTCCTCCTTTTCTTGGTGATCACAGTCGTGGATAATTTAATGCCTGACTATGTTGGATTGCTTAAGACATGTGCTTTGATTTTCTTGGGCAATTTTCTCTAATTTGCTCAAGCAAAATATTTTGTATGTTCTTTACTGTTATTAAAGAAATTTAACAACTCCATCTTTGACCTTTAGTCATGTGAGGTTTTCTTGGCCTAAAATATTCACTCTTCGAAGTGGCTTCCATGCAGATACCAAATACTAGGAGTGTTCCTACTGATTCAGCTATGTGTTATTGCTGCTGAAGGATTGCGGCGCAGCAATTTATCTTCTATTGCGAGTTCAGTTCATCAGACATCCTTTGGGAGCCATTCAAGTTCAGCAGGTTACTGATTCCATACTGTTTTAAGTCATCATTCGTATATCAATATCTATGCGCTTTCCTTTTTCTCTTTTTTGTTGGGGTGGGGGTGTTGAAGCACACATGAAGTTACATACTCCATTCTATCAAGGTAACACTAACTTTTTGGTGAAAAATGAAGCCTAGTTGCCTATAGTTTTTCTAGGATCATACACTAGCTATATATTTTGTTATCTCACTTGTATTTGCCATGTATAGTAAATTTTTTACTTGTACATGCATACAAATGTTTCTATGTATCACAATTTATGGGAGTAATGTTTATTTGTCTCTTCCATTCTTTGGTTTGTAGGGCGAGGTTTGCCTGTTTTAAACGAGGAAGGCAATTTGATATCTGCAGATAATAGTAACAAAGGAAGTTGGGGGCCTGATTCTTCGTCGACTTCTGAGGTTTGTTTTTCCAGCCTTCTCGTTTGACCCTATTTTTTGAAGAAAAGTGGGGGAGGGGGGTTATGGGGAGATATACAAATGCAATAGGATATACGAATCTTCTGTCCTTCTCATTAATGTCTGGGCCTGGCTGACTTCAATAGCCAAGATAGAATACAAGGAGAAGATCAAAGACCATTTGTCCTGATGTAAGAGGTCACTTAAAAATGTCATAACATGCATATTAAACATCTAACTAGATTTGGTTCAAAAGGCTCCACTGCAATGATCTCTTTCAAATTGTTTCTAGATGGCTAATTCAATTTTGCCAATTTCTCTACCCTTTTTTTTTTGCAGTCTCAAGCGACAAGCAAATGCACGCTGTGCCTGAGTAATCGGCAACACCCAACAGCCACACCTTGTGGCCATGTATTTTGCTGGTATTGTCTTCTTTTTCCTTCATCATCCTTTTCCTCTCACCTCCTTTTGTTTGACGAGCTGTGTTTGTAGGAACTGCATTATGGAGTGGTGTAATGAGAAGCCTGAATGTCCCCTCTGTCGCACCCCAATGACTCATTCGAGCCTAGTTTGTTTATATCATTCAGACTTCTAGTATTTGATTACGGTAGGCCGTCAGTCTTTAAATGAATACAGAAGAAGAGAAACGAATTGTAAGCAAAGAACTTGTCCCCATCATTCAACACGCTGAGGATGGCAAGGACATAATTTATTAGTCTGAAAATAAGGGGTTGTTGACTATGATCATTGTAGTTGTATCCTGTTCTCAAGTAACGGGGTCTTTTTCACTTGAGAAAATGAGATGTTCCTCTCCAAATTCTAGTGGAGCACAAGATCAGTTAGTTACCTTTGGCAAAGACAAACTGTATAGAGACCATGTTGTATTCATATGCAAATAATTTTGATCCGTTTATACGTACAATATATCGAGAATTTCCTTGTTGCCATATGGAGACTAGGATTCCTCAACATTATTATCATTGATTTTTTTACAAGAATAATGCGGCTTCGTTCTCCTAGTAGGTCTGGATCTCTCTCAATATATGATTCATATTGTCTTCGATCTTTGATAGGAGATTATATGATGATTAAAGTAATGTTATTTAATAGACTGTTATACGATTGTCGTGACAATAATATTTAGATTCTATTCCATTCCATATTTCAATCACCATCAACCGATTACAACATTTTATTTATTCATATTCTCAATCTCCCTTTAGTGTATTCATCTATTGGACAAGGGCTATTTGGTTAAAATACACATCGAAGACTCCTCAAGATTGCTCTTTTCTTGAACTTTTTCTTTCTATTCTTTTATTTTATTCATTCTCTCTCATGTCACTTCTCTTAAAATTCTTGCACACCATGTCCTTTATGTTTTTTTACACAAGACAACAATTTTCTCCCTTTCACACGCCCTATAAAAGTCTCCCTTATTGAAGTATGGTGTAGCATTTATATTCGGCTCAACAAATATTTAGTTAAAATTTGGACAAAATACACTTTTTTTTCTTCTTATTTTAGTTTCTCATTTCTTCTAAACATATACATTCAGGTCGACAATTTAACACTTTTTACTCACTTTGGTCTCTCAACCAAATCAAGTCGGTCAATTAGAAAGAAAAAAATGGGTCACACGTAATTCTAAAAAAAAAAAAGAGTGCAAGTGGCACTAACTTTTAAAACCGAGCATTTGACAAGAAGTGTGAGGCATGGCTTCATTAATTAAACACATGTTTTGGTTAACTAGCAACAAAAGTGTAAATGGTGTGTTGTGGATAATTCGTCTTCCACTATGTCTCTTCCTTCCCCGTCTTATTATCTGTGTAACTTAAAAAGTTGCTTTTGTGAAAAAAAAAAAAATCGAGACGACAGTGTGAGTCATTTGCCATGATGAGTGGTTGAGGGCAGACAAGCAGGGCATTCAGGAGATTTCTACTAGGGTTAAGATACTAATCTTTAAAATTTTATCAAACATCCTGACACTTTCGTTTCTCCTCTTGTGACCTCTACAATCCTATTGCTCATAATCATTGATACACCATAAATAAGCAGAAACAAAAGAAACCAAAATACTACAAAGAAAGCAAGTTCTGCATAATTGAACCCGCACATTATAATATGAGTTCGTGACACATAAAAAGAAGGCAATTTCAGTTTCTTCCAATCAAAAACCTAAGAATAATCGATACAATCATAGACAAGGTATAATAAAAAACCTAAAGAATTGAACCCACACATTATTTTGTTAAATTGTTTATTTATTTTGTTAATTATGTTATTTAATATTTTTAATCAATTTTGTTCAACTTGTACCATTTCTATTAAAGCTTTTTGCAATGTATGATCAAGAATTGGATCTTGCTATTGACATTTTGTTTTAGAATATGTTGTATCTTTTATATTCTTAACAAGTGACATTATATATATATATATATTGATTTAGTGACATACTATAAGGCGTCTGCTGACATATTGAAATTATCCTTTTAAAAAGCGACATTTTATATATTGATATAACTACAATGATTATCTTTAATTTTTATTTTTTTACTAAAAACAGAATACTACTCCACATTTCTAACCAAAAAGAAAAGAAAAAGTGTTAAGTTCCTTGTAGACTAATCTGATGGGCCCATGCGGCCCATGGTCCAGTATACAAGCATCCAGATTCGTAATCTCCTATTTCGGTATTTCCTATATATATACGACACGATTCTTCTGTACTTCACGCAAGCTAGGGTTTCGCGAACTGGACTCCTGACTCCTGAGCGCCGAATCTCATCGAACCAGGCGTTCGATTTTCATTTCTTTACACAGCGAAACATGGCGACCCAGATGAGCAAGAAGCGGAAGGTAAGTCCCTCTACCTTTTCTGAGTAAACCAAAGCATTCGATCTTTTGATGTGTGTGGATCGATCTGGCCTATTTGTTGTATTAGTAGGGCAGGTCTATTGGTGAAACCCCGTTTAGTTGGTGCGTTTGCGGGTAAATGTGTTGAAAGAACATGGAAAGAGATTTTCAAATGTCACTACGTTTTTTGTTTTTGTTTTTGTTTTTGTTTTGTCTGTGTGCATGTGTTTGATGATTGATGTTGTGCATTTGCCATTTGCCATTTGCCAACAGTTCGTGGCCGATGGAGTCTTCTTCGCGGAGCTTAATGAGATTCTGACCAGAGAGCTGGCGGAGGACGGGTACTCCGGCGTCGAAGTTAGGGTCACGCCGATGCGCACTGAGATTATCATCAGGGCCACTCGTACTCAGAATGTTCTTGGTACGTGTGTTTGCTGGGTATTTTTTGTATACTTAAAATGTAGGAAAGGAAAAATACAATCTCTTTTTATTTCTAACTTCTATTCATTATAGGGTAAACAAGTTGGTCACTCATTTAATGGCTTGATTCCGCTAACTTAGAGGGGCTCCAATGAGGGAATGGAACGAAACATGGAAAAACAAAGGCCCGCCATCATTCCTTTCCATTCCATTCCTCCCTAAATCCTCCAAACATTCATTAGTTGCTTTGTCTTTTTTTCCACGGTAGCTGTGCACTGCTCAGTTGGGTTTGCAATGATTTTGTTTTCAGTTTTACATGCGCATATAGTTAACATTTTTGTTGATTGCTTGAGTAAGGTAGGAAAAGAAGGGACACTTAATTAGCTTAGTAAAGTTATGCTTTCATCTCGGAAACCAACTTTTCATTAGCTAAGAGGACAGTCGTTCAGATTTTTTTCCAAGTGCTTTGTCAATACTAACTTTTGTTCTTTTTTATTTTGTTTCAATATCAGGTGAAAAGGGAAGAAGGATAAGGGAGCTGACTTCTCTTGTTCAGAAACGGTTCAAGTTCCCAGAGAACACTGTGGAGCTCTATGCTGAGAAAGTTAACAACAGGGGTCTCTGTGCTGTTGCTCAGGCTGAGTCTCTCCGCTACAAGCTCCTTGGTGGCCTTGCTGTTCGGAGGTATGTTTAATATGTCCTACGAGTTGTTGATTGAGTGAATTATGTCTTAACATTTTATCATGTTGTCATGTTGGTCCTTGATATATGTTAATTATGTTTATGCAGTTGATGCTCTATACTTCTTTTTTGGCCATTTTTTGTGCATTTGACCATGTTTGATCACAGTTGTATTTTCTCACAAAAATTACCTGTTCAAGTCATCTTTACAGCAAGTAGGTACTAACGAATACCTATCTTGTGTCTGATGGTGACTATATTTATCGTTCCATCTTTCTGTTTAGCCAAGGAAAGAGTCCACATTCCTTGGTACTAAGTTTTGATGGAAAATGATGGTTATAATAGTTTTATATTGAAATTCCGGTTTTTATTTATTTATTTTTATGTATATGGGGAATAATTGTCTATGTTCAATGTACTTTTCCTTTGCCATTCATTTTTTGTATTTGGATTGTGGAATTGTCTTCTTGATGAGAGAATTCTGTGGAACTGAGTTATGGTAATGTGGACATCAATGTTGGGGCTATCTTCATTTTAAAACAGACCACACTATCTATCTGAATTTGTACTTTCAACTTTGTGTACCTTTGCATATACAAATTACTTTAGATTTACTCATTTAATAATTCATATTTCATTGTCCTCATTCTGTGCCCCTGTTAGCTATATCATTTGGATGCATTTAACATCTATATACAAATGGAGTCTGCTTTTCTATAGAATCCCCCTGTTCTCTTCTGCTGTCATTGTGTTTTTTTTTTTTAATTATCAAACCCATGTAATTTTCATACATAACTATGTCTTTGTGGGTTTCCCGATATGGGCCCTTACATATGAGCATTGTTTTCCCCTCTCTGCCTTGTCAAGTGTGCTCTGGGGTTCCATATCAATGCTCACAGTAAAGATTTCTCGGAGTCAGTCAGGCTTCTTGTGCTATTAAGGTGCTTGGAGTTTGGAATGTCCTCCTACATCCTGCATCTTTCATCCCTATTGTGCAGTTGCGCATAATATGTAGTTTAGTCACTAGTTTTGCCCTTATTTTACCCCTATTTTTCAATGTGTTTCTTGAATAGCTGAGTACATTTTCCTGTTTGACCTCACTTTCTAGCTCCATGTTATGGTGTCAAGGTTTTGTGTTTAAATACCTTTGAATACCTCTGTGATGGCTCCATGTGGTTCTTTTAAGTAATGAAAGTAATGGAAGATGGTTAATTATAGCCTTTCTATTCTAAAGCATATGTTTGTTCCTTTTCATTTAAAGTTTTGTGATAAGTAAGTTCTCTCATACTGTAGGGCTTGCTATGGTGTCCTGAGATTTGTCATGGAAAATGGGGCAAAGGGATGTGAGGTATGTCTAAAACTATGTACTGTTTTTTCCTTTTATGTGGATGCCTATATTTATGTGTTTTTCGGTTTTTTTTATTTCTTCAATTTTCATTTAGGTCATTGTTAGTGGAAAGCTGCGGGCTCAGCGTGCTAAGTCAATGAAGTTTAAGGATGGTTATATGGTATCCTCTGGTCAACCTGTGAAGGAATACATTGACTCAGCCGTGAGGCACGTTCTTCTCAGACAGGTCAGTCTTGCCCTCTTGTTTACTGGATGGGTTCTGTATTCCAATTGTGGTGCTTGCCTGCTTGTTAGTAGGTGAAGATTTACCATCATTTGGTCTACTTATTTTCTTGGATCACATCGTTATTTTTGGGGTTTGTTCATAGTTCTTTAATCCTCATCTCTGCCGATGTTCAATGTCTAAAACTGCAGAGGGATCTTCTTGTCTTGCTGTGGATATGATATTTTCCTCATCTCTTTAATCCTCATCTCTTTGCGGATGTGGAATACCAATCCAAAATATTTTGGTTAACGAGTAAGATGAAGGGTGCATGGTTCATGATCCAATCCGTGAGATGCAACACATTAATTTTTGTGTGGATTGCTCTGCTATGGACACTACAAAGCTTGTTATATATTCTTTACGTATTGATGTGTGCTTACAGGAACTTGAACAATTACAATTCATAAATCATTATTTATAGGGGTTTGTTAGGGGTTCTTAGTGCTCTCTTGCGCTCTTACATGTAATCATGATTTAAGAAAAATAAAATTGTAATATCATTTTTTACTAATGATTAATTTTTATGAAGAATAGTTATGTTAGATTATAATTCAGAAAACTTGTTTTTGGATTCAAAACTAAAACCTGGGTGGAAGGTTAACCATTTAGTGATATCACTAAGGATTTGATCATCATAAATTTGATCTAATCCTCAATTTTGATGTTAATGTCTTACAACTTTGGTGCTAATGCTTAAAAACCATGGTGGAGGCAACACAATTTTATTTTTCTTAAATCATATTTTACGTAAAGAGGCAGTTAGGAGCTACAGAAAAAAATCTAAATTTTCCTTATTTATATTATTATTTTTAATTATAATCCTGAATGCATCACTAGTGGTGAACTAGTGGTTCATAGATTATTTGGACATATGAACGAATACCCATATGATTCAAGATTCCCAGGTAAATGGAATCTTGTTCGAAGAAAAATTCCAAATGCAAGAAAAAAAAGGATGCAATCAACATTTATTTTAATTTGTTTGAAATCAGAGCAGATGGATCGTTTGTGATACACGTGGATTTTGTATGGAGGTTTTAGGTTGTGGTTATTTTGTTTGGCTTGTTGATGTTATTGTGGAAGTTGTTGAAAAATGGAGATTCTTTGTTGTTGTAGAGGATGCTTTAGAGTGTGGTTATGTTGATAAAGTGCTATGAGGTATGAGAAAAGGAGAACAAGTGGAGTGGAAGAGGGTCTTCGGAGTGTTTTTGTTTGGAGAAGATGATGAATTGTAACTTTGATCAATTGAACGAGGAATAAAATGTTGGATCAATTTGTTGTTCAATTGACTGAATTAGTAGCAATTTGAAGTGTCACGCCATGTGAATAAAGTAATGTATTGTGGGTTTGAAAAGTTGAAATAGGAGTTTAATCAATCAAACAAGGGATAAAGAGATGATCGAGCATTTGATACTTTTGGATTCATCGAACTAAAACAAAAAGTTTTGAGTAGGCTTCTATTTCCAATCTTAGATGTACTTGTAGGATTATAGGAATGAGGAATTTTAGAGTAGATCAAATTTTTACTTTTTGTTAATTAGGTCAATTGATGGGTAGGGTTATGACAAGCTAAAGAATTTAAGAAAGAGTAGAGTTGAGGGTTTCCTTATTTAGAAAAGAAGGTTAGGGTCTTGTCAAAAGCATCTAGCTAGTTAAGAAATTATGTGATATGATTATAAGTTCATGTATAGAGTAGGAAAAGTGAAAAAGGAATGTTATGCACACTAAGTAAACTTCCTTTTGATATAGATAAAATAATATTTTATGATTGGTTGGTTCATTGAAATTGTGCACTTTTCTTTTATAATACTAAAAAATCTTCTCATAAAAGTTTTCTTTTTTCCTTCCGAATAAATCATAAGAATTTTTCTTAGTATTACATGTCATGAATAACAACATAAAATTGTGCTCATTCCACCTTAAAACAAAATGCAACTTGAGCACCTTAAAACACAACCTTGAAAAATACATATAGGAAAATGCTAGTTATTCTTTAAAATTCTTCTGGTGTATTTTCAACTGTACGTAATGTGGCTTTTAAAATTAAAATTACTAATGATTAAAAATCAATAATGATAATTTCAAATTCAACGGTGATTTTAAAAACCATATCACAACTAAGAAGACATCAAGAAAATACTAGAAGAATACCTAATATTTTTCATATATATATATATATATATATATAGCATGCGAAAAATTTAGTAAAATCCCGATAGCACGATGCAACCACGTAAGGATGTGGGCTATCACTTGGTATGTCTTTTTGCGTGTGTAGTCCATAGCTTCAATATAGGCATGGTCGTTTGCCATCCATTGCGTTATCATAGTCATAGTTGTGTGCCATTCATGGCTTCAACATAGTCAAGGTCGAACAATGATGTGTTTTCCTAACTAGTTTAGTGCACGGTGCACCCATATATGGTGTCAGGATAGTCATGGTTGTGTGTCGTCTATGGTGTAAGTCTAGTCATGTTTGTGTGTCATCCATGGTGTCAACATAGTCATGGTCGATCAAGAAGGCGTGTACCCAGTTTAGTTTAGTTTTGAATGTACATCGTTAGCCCATTAAGTAAGTTAAAACAGTTGGTTAGAAAATTTTAGAAAAATAAAGAAAGTATTTTATGATATAACATTTTTCAGCATCTATTATATAAGCAAAGTTTTGAATAGAAAGTAGTATTTGTGTTAGAATCTCTTCAGCTTTTCTATGCTTGCAGAAAGTTGGAAATTAAAGAAAAGTAATTATTTTACAAGAAAATAAAATGTTATTTGTTTTCCATTTTGAACAAAATTAAAAGTAGTTTTATTCAAAAAGATTTCTCTTAGTAAGAGGATTTTGATAAATTTAGAACCCTACTGTCTCCTTTCATTCAATAAAAAAGATTTTTCATAATAAAGAGTTTACATTACACACTTTTTTGATAAATTGTTTATTTACTAAGCCTTAGACTCACTCTTTTACCTATGAATGTTATTTACAGAAAATATTCAACAACGGGATAGAGAATGAAAAAGAATAGAAATTCAAGTTAATGTAGTAGTCTAAGATGAGGTATATGTAATTAATGCTGTACTTAGATGTAACATCGGAGAAGGATCCTCTCTAGTTGAATTCAACTGGAGAGGAGCCAATCCCTTCTAAATGAAGGGCATAATTGACAAAAAATATATATATAAAATGACAATTATACCCTTCTAAATGAAGGGACCGGTTCCTCTCTAGTTGAATTCAACTAGAGGATCTCTTTCCCAAATTCATGAATAGACATAATAATAAGTGATCTGACATTAGTTATGAGAAAGGTTGCATGATTTATGGTTTTATGGAAAATTAGACACTGATTTTTCAAAGCAATGAGAGAAGTAATAAAATTTTTCGTTGCTCACACTTTTATATAAGTGGAAACTTCACTTTATATTCTTAAAGTACCACACGTTTTAAAAACCTCCTTAAATTTCAAAAATTCTTAATTTCACCATACAATTTGATAAAATGTATACCTTTGCGTCAGTTTTAAAACATTAAAAGTGATAAAATGACCATTATACCATTGACTTTATTATAAAATTCCAATTTTACTCTAATTTTCAAATTAAAAATTAAAAAAATAAAGTTATTATAAATATATATATATATATATATATATATATATATATATATATATATATATATATATGGAGGTGACCCATGGTTGAGTCACCTCGTGACCCATTTTTTTCTTCATTTTTTTAAGGAAAAAAGTGAAAATTGAAGGGTAATTTGGTCTTTTTAGGAATTTATGTTAAGGTTTAACTACAAAAAATTGAAGGAGGAGGGTAAATTACATCAAAATGAAAGTTTGAGGGGTTGAAATTGATAGTTTTTTAAATTCGGGGATCTTCTCCAAACACATTATAGTTTAGGGATCCTGTGTGAAGTTTCCTCATATATAATATTTATTATGTTACTTTCTACTGCATAAATTACTTTTACAAAAATAAAGTTATTGTGAAAAAAAAAATCATGGAGGTGACCCATGGTTGAGTCACCTGAACCATTTTTTTCTTCCTTTTTTTTTAAGGAAAAAGAGAAAATTGAAGGGTAATTTGGTTTTTTTTAGGGATTTTTGTTAGGGTTTAATGGCAAAAAAATTGATGGAGGAGGGTAAATTACATCAAAATGAAAGTTTGAGGGGCTAAAATTGAGAATTTTTGAAATTTGGAAAGTCTTCTCGAAATGCATTATAGTTTAGGGATCTTGTGTAAAGTTTCCCCTTATATAATGTTTATTATGTTACTTTCTATTGCATAGATTAAAATTTAAGTGTATTTTTTTTAAATTTTTTGACATGTCCATACAAGGATATGGGGAGGGGGAATTCGAACTTGTGACCTCCGCTTCATAAGACGTGGTTCACAGCCGATTAAGCTACCACTTGGGGACAAAATTTAAGTGTATTTAGTAGTAACTTTAACCACTAATATAAAAAGAGAAATGTTAGGAATATTAACTCTTTTACTTATAGAAGCTTACTAAACTGACTTAATTAATTGTTTTGTTTTTCTCCAATAAATGAGTTACGTTTCAGTTTAGTAAGTATTTGTTAATAAAAGAATTGGTACCCCTAACATTTCTCATATAAAAATTAGATTTTGACGGCACTATAGATCCAATTGAGGTTGAATTTCGATTTTACAAGAGTCCTAAGTCGATTTTGACGACCACCCCAACTTTCCTAGTTGAGCTGATATCTACAGGTTGCCAAGTTGGGGTGAAAGCCAATGGTTACTAGATGGTGGCCACCCCAAAGATCTTACAGCCACAGTGGCCACTGGCCACTAAGATAGAGTGAGTGCAATCGGCAATTTCTTCTTCAAAATGATTATGACACTGGTTTAATTGAAGGGAAAAGTGAAATCTTTGAAACTAAAGATTAAGGAGGTCAGACGGATAGGGTCGTACATTTGTGGGTGTTAAAAGATTGAGTCCCACAGTGAAAATATGCCAAGAGCGTGAGCGGTTAATATAGCATAATTGGGCCTAAATTTATACACTTAAGCTTTTGGGTTGAGTAATATCCCAACATGCTGTATTATGATCTCATTGGAAGATTCTCCACGGTGTCAACATCCCTAACAAGTGATATTAGAACCGGCAATAGTGTGTGCTATGGTAGAGTGGACAAACAATCTTCGGAGTAAGGACAAATGCGCAAGATGCAGGCATGGACAATGATCCTTAGAGTAAGAGGCAAAGGTTCATGGAATGAGCACGGACATCGATCCTTGGAGTTCAAACAAAGGTGCAAAGTGTGGATATAAATAAAGGTCTTTGGAGTAAAGGGCAACGGTTCACGGCACACACACAATAAAAAAAAAGGGGGTCTATTTAGCATAAACTTTCGTCTAATTCAAATTATTTAAAAAATCAATGCTTTTTTGAGGATATTCAAAGGAAAAACTCTTCCTCAGGAGTTCAAATTATAAAAAAGAAAAAAAGAAAAGAGAAACGTAAATATAATGTTTGCATTACTTAAACAACACTAATAAGGATCAAGATTCACAACAATTATTTGTCTAAATTACTAATATATGAGGGCTCACAAAATAGAACTTAATTTATTGTCACAAGAAGTGGTGAGCAATCCAAACTCTATCTGATTGATAGTATATATTGATTTCATATGAATTCTCTTAATTATTATACCTTATCCCATTAGCAATCTAAGGCATCTATATATCTCTGCGTACTCGAAGGCGTGCACCTAATAATTGCAGTGGGACTAATTAAGAATTAACCATTAGAATGCAATTGGGTAATAATTTACCAGCACTTTGATCACTTGAATTGCATATATATGATCTTGTGAGTAATGATATATATGATCCATATATCCCACACACACACACGCACGTCTACCAAACCCTGCCTACTTGGTGTCCGATTAAAGGTTGAAAATCTTATCACGTTGATCATATGATCACTTTTAAGGTGGTCACTTTTTCAAGGCACTAACAGCGCTAGCTAGCACGTTTTCTGGACAAATTGATCGACGGCATAACCCTCATGCTTTTTAATTAGAGACAGTGGGATGGAAAAGAGACCCAATATGTACCACCAATTAAGCAGCCCAATCAGCAAAAGTACATCGATCATGTCCCCGGCCAGCCGCCTTTTTTCGTTGAAATTTTGGGAAATCTTATATATGTATGCATGCAATTGGTGGTGGTGGGGACATCACCAAGCACGCCTGGGGTTAATTTGTTAAGTAGTACTCGATCAAAGGACCCTGTCGAACTCCATTATCACTTAAAAATAATTTACTAGAAAATTAGGGAGACAATATGGAAATTAATGGAAATATTTTAATCACCTGCCACTCAATATATATATATATATATTGTCTACATATATTTGGAAATTAACCCTAGTTTTCTTATATATATATATATATATATATATCCATTCGAAAAAAGAAAAAAAAAACGTGTCTAGTTTGAACGGTAAGCAACCACTTATCTATAATTTTGATATAAAAATCTAAATTTAGCTGAATGTATGGATTTTATGAGATTTTTTTTTCTATGGATTGGTCAATAATTAATTGAGAAATTATGTTGCCATTAATGTTTATTTGGGTAAGTCACTAATTGTTGCCTTCATGGAAACAACTACAATATATATGACTTATTTTTGGCCCTTCTATGTATATGAACTATGAATCTTATAGGTTTTGAACAAACAATGCTTTCGGATTCATCCAATTTATGAACACATCGATCTCTAGCTTTACGTTATCCTTTGAATGACATAATTAAACACTCGATCTATACGTGTCGATCGTTTGTTTTTATAATTAAACTTAAGTATGTAATTGGGATTTAATAAAATAATTAACATATATTAGTTAATAGACACTAACACATTTCTATTGGTTTCTGACGTTTAAAAGCATCTAATAATGGTTGCAGGCGATGAATAAAACGACATAAATGGTTATGGATCGGATTTCCTAATGATTATGATCTAGAATATATACATATATATAGATGGCTTTGACTCACCTAGAAAACCCACTTCTTCCTCGGATTATTAAAGCAATTGACTTTATTAACGCCACTAATTGAGAAGGGTTGGATCAAGTTTAATTTGTTAATCGTCCCACAATTAAAGGCTCCACTGATGATTGTTATGAAACCGCCCTAGCAATGAATAAAAGACTAATTAAATACATGCATTGTGCATTTTGTTTTAAAAATGCTTCCACTCTTTGTCTCCCTATTACAGGAAAAGGTTGCCACGGAGCACTAATATTTAATCCTTTTGGTGGTAATATAGTATACTTAATTTTATCAGTTTATAATTGACTATCATGCCCTTTCAAGCTACCAAACGTCTCTTGTGTGAACATGTTAAAAAAAAAAAAAAAAGCTATGAAACGTCTTGCTAAATATTTTCTTAATTAATTTAAAAACATGTCAATATTCCCAACTAATCCCTTTGCCACTTGTTGGAATATTTTATATTTTCTAAATTAGGTTCATTAATATTTTTCTTAACAAGTTATTTGATATCTTTATGTTATAATATTTGTATTCTCCATTATTATATTTTCTTGTAAGGTTTATTACTTTCCTTAAATAGTTTAGGTCTATTTTAAGGTTTTTTCGATTACTACTAATCATAATTGTCTCTATATAAATATAGAGTTATGTAATATTGTTCGATATATTGAAGATACAAGATGTAACCCATACGTCTGTCTCTAATTTCGTTCTCTTTTCTTTTTCTTTCATATTTTATACATATTTCAACACCACTAGTTAGGTAGAGAGAAGGATGCTCTACGATCAATGATTCCCCTGTATAACCTTTTGTTGCATGTGTTTAACTCTTTGCTGGATGTTATCAACTATCGAGTTACCCAGACAAAAGAGTATATATATGAGAGATTGGTTTGAAGCTTAATTAATAATATATATATGAGTGGTGTTATGTAACACGTCGCCCTAAATGATATAATATTGTCCGCTTTGGATCAAGCTCACACGGTTTTAGTATTAGATTTGGGCTTTTGTGCACACTTCGTCCTAAATGATATAATATTGTCCGCTTTGAACTAAGCGCACATGATTTTAGTATTATGTTTACTCCCGAAAAGGTTCATACCATATAAAAAAAAGTATATTCCACGTAAATACATTATTTTTTCCATACCCAAACAATTTTTCCATACCCAAACAATAAGAGACGTGACATGTTACATCTGAGGAAGTTAAAGTGGTTGCTTCCATTCGGACAATCTTGAACATTCAATGTATTATTATTATTATTATAATATATGCATAATTTGTTTGTCTCTGGGCAGAAGATTCAATAATGAATATTTAATTGAGCATGGGAAGTTGTTTATTAGACGACTGCAAAGACATTGATAACGACAGCCGACAGGTCTCTTCCTTTTCTTTTGGCCGGACTAGTCGATTGGTCATAAACGGTCATAAACATGGTAAATAATTGTGCTTTTCTTTTCTTTTTTTCTTTTTTTTTTTTCTCTTTTAATAATATTAATGAATTAAAACATGTAGGCTCAAAGAGAGGCGAGAGGCAGAGAGAGTGAGACGAGAGAAAGGGGCCCAAAGTTAAGAGAAAAAGATTTCATTTTCTGGATAGCAAAGAGAAGAAGATCGAAGAATTGAAAGGCCCTAATAATATTAGGGGTGAAATAACATATGCAGTTAGTGGTTAGTGATTAAAACCGCTAATCCTTAACTGTCGAGATGGTTAGTAGAATCTACAAACCGCCTCCGCTAACCGCTAGCGGTTAACCGCTCGATTAGCGGTTAACCGGATGCGGTTAATCGCTTTTCTACTAACCATTTTTTATTGATTTTTTTTTTTTTGGCCAGTTTTGGGCTCATTTTAAACCTTTGTTTTCCTCACTTTAAACATCTTTTTTTTTTTTTTCTCTTTCATGACCATTTTTACATTAAAAATTATTGGTTTAAAGTGAGCATTATATGTTGAACCATTATACCAAAATCTTGTTAGTCACCTTCTACAACATATATATAATATACGAATAAAATTACAATAAAATTATCGTTTTGGGTTAAGAAGAAATGAATATATAGAAGTGTAAAACTACGTTGTTTTGCACAATAACTACTATGCTACAATAACTTATTGTTATTTATTATATGAAATATATATAATATAAATATATATTATATTTTTAAAAAAGGCGGTTAGCGGTTAACGGTTAGATGGTTTTTCAAAATCTACTAACCGCTAACTAGACGGTTAGCGGTTTTTATTAACCGCTTTCAAAGCGGTTAATAATTAATGCGGATAACAATTAACGGTTAATACGGATAACGATTAACGGTTAATACGATTAGCGGTTAACAAATACGATTAGACAATTTTAAATATCACCCCTAGGCAGTATGGTCATTTGGCAGCTGAGGAATGGTCAAAACTCGAAACAATTCGGCACGCAAAGACAAACATATACGGGATAGAATGATGGTGATCGAAGTCTAGCTAGAGTGGTCTCTCCACAAACTGATCAGTGGGAATCACGCAACGCACTCGATCAACACTTGTGGGACCCGTCGAGCGAGCATCCATCATCATCATCATCATCTTCTTCGATCCGTGGGAGGCAGACATCATCAGACAGGTATTGGGATACGGTGGTAACGCCACCGAGCGCACCAATTAATACGTTTGTGGGAATTATGCCTGGGGGGCGGCTGGCTATATGCCAGAGAAGGCCGGGTACGTGCAATATTATATAATTTTTGAAGCAAAAACCCTTTTTTTTTCTCCTGCTCCTACCTTCCTGGGTCCTTCGCTTCTCTTCTGCACTTCGAAACTGCCACATCCACTAATGTGGTCCACGTGTCAATGCGCACCCACCACCATCACACGCGGAAGAGTAGACGACACTTTTTCCTGTTCCACTTTTGTCGTCGTCGTTCGATCCTTATCTCCCTCACATAATAGTACAACACATTTTTTTTTTTATATCCAGCCTTCCGCTGTCGCCACTCGCCATGTTGGGAAATTAAAATTTTCTCACATGTTGTTATTTACATGGACAGTAATATTATGAAATATATATCTACAATATGTCAAATGTTCTTGAAATAATTTATAAATTTATTTAATAAACCAAAATGAATGTCATACAATAGAAATCGAGTTTTAACAAGAAATGCTTGACCACCGCTTCTATGAGGGATCTGACACAGGGAGAAGGTGCGGTCGCTAGGGGTGAATGGAAGCCGGAAGGAGTGGACGAGGTCTGATCCACACGGTCTTATTATATCCATCCTCCACCTGGCATAGGCGCATTTGATACCCCAGGCATAACAGATACATACTTATCACCTGCAGGTAGGTGCTCTTTAATGACTATTAGTTGATTAAAGCGGAATTAAGATAATATCTTGGATATTATCCTGTCGTACGTGGTCTTCCAAATAAAAGAACCCAATTTTCATCAACCAATACTACGAGGGTTTACTTCACATAGCCTTTGAAAAATATATTATATTAACCAATAGTAATTCAGCAGTACTGAGAAAGGCCTGCAACGGAATTACTGGCCGCCCATAGTATTGGCGTTGGGCCTCTAGCATTTCCCACTATAAAAACCCACGTTTGGGGCACTCATCTTCCTACTGTCCACTCTCTCTCTCTGTCTCAAGGTATCTCTGTTTGTTTGTGTGTTCGTGTGTTCGTATGTGTTGGGTTTTCCTTTCGTCTTACAAGGATGGGTGAGGCTGTTCAGTTCTTCGACACCAATGGGTTCTCAAAGAAGTGTGAAGAAACCAACCAGCTCGACAGTCTTCACAACGGTAGTTGGTATGAAGAAGTGATCGATGATGATCTCAAATGGTCGTTTGCTGTGAAAAGGTTCGTTGCAAAATCTTCCGAGTTCAGTCCATCAACAAGTCTCTCCAACTATGAATGTGCTTTATTCTTTCTCAAACCCTCCAGAAAAGAATTCCCGACGCCATGCTAGAGATTCATCAACATTTTCATATCGTGATTTACATAACATTATTATTAATTCTCAATAATTTTTCGTTCTTCGATCGATGTTAATCTCTCTCTCTGTTTGCAGTGTACTCCATACGGGTACAAGCGAATACCAAGACATAGCTCTCATAGATACCCTGCGTTTTGGGAAGGTATATGTTGTTTCCTTTAATTTATGAGTTTTTACGTCAAGGGACTCTCTACCCACTATCCTAAACAAAGGAAGGGGAAGGGAGGGGTATAGGTCTGGCAAAGGACTGTCTTCCCAGCTCTGCAGTGGAATGGAAGGGGCCTAAAAATCGAACGCTCTCAGCAGTCGACTCTTTCGGTCCCTTTTTTTTAATGCCTTAGTCGGTGGAAAGTTGAATTAACCTAGGATACCGTACTTTAGATTCGTATGCCGTAGTAAAATCAACAGTTAAGATTAAATCTTTAAATAAAAATTTTTATCTTTTTTATTTTATTTAAATTTTTTTAAAAATAAGTCAATTTTAAGATTCAATCTCAATCATTACTTTTACTATAACATATATGCTATTATTTTAATAACAACACCTAATCCTTGAATCTTATCATTATTTTTACTATAACATATATGCTATTATATTAATAACAGCACCTAATTAGCCAAATCCCTCCGCATGGCCTTAATTACACTAATTTCTTTAATGGAGGGTTGTATGTTAAAAATAAAAAAAAAAGTTAGAAGATGGAGTTAAATATTTTATTTTTATGGTTGTTGGCCAAAAATTTCAAAAGAGCTGTCATTTCCGTAGAACTTTAATCTGTCTTTGTTAATTGAGATTGAGATTTGATCTAACGCTGGTCCAGTGTAGTACTATATGTCATCATATGTTTTTTTGGGCGGTTGATTGGCTATAGGTTTTGGTGATTGATGGGAAGATGCAGAGCGCCGAGGTGGACGAGTTTATTTACCATGAATGCTTGATTCACCCTCCTCTCTTATGTCACCCAGAGTGAGTCTAATCCCTTATAGCTAATCCCAATGCCATTATTGTATATATATACTGCACTTAATTTATTTATTGTTTAATATTTAAATAGTCCTGATCTTATAGATAGAGAGAGCTACCATATACTCATGCACCTAGCTCCCCCCCCTTTTTTTTTCAAAAAAAAAAAAATCTTCTGAGCAAGATAATAATTAAATAGTTATAACAGTGCCAAAAAATTTAAACTAAACAAAGATTCTTCTATAGTTGTCGTTTTGTGAAGCAGCCTGTTAATTGGACTGCTAAAAATTATTTGCTATAAATGAATGATATTTACAACCGGCAACAGAGCACTTAGATGATTGCGATTAAGACATCTTTGAATAAAGGAGCATTCTTCGCGGGAGTTACTGAGAAAAGAGAGTGAGAATTGTTTCCAGTTTAATTAGAACGATTAACGACGAGAATGTTTTCTCATCAATCTATGCTTTTTATTCTTCTTTGTGTTATTCTACATTAATGAATATTTGCGGCTATATATATATATGCCTCTCTCAAGAGTTTTCTTCTTCTTTGTTAGCCATTCACCATTGATAGCTAGAGGTCCTGGCCGGTTCATTAAAGACTTGTTTCTTCTGTGCATGGAGACTTTGACAAAATTGCTTTTTGTTCTATTTTTTTTGGTTTTTTTTCTTGAGCTGTCGGACTGTGTGTCGGATTATATGGCCTAAAATTTCAACTTTTTAATTATTATGTGCAGCCCAAGAACTATGTTTATAATGGGTGGTGGCGAGGGATCCGCTGCCAGGGAAGCACTCAAGCACAAATCAATGGAGAAAGTAGTTATGTGCGATATTGACCAGGTAATTAATGTTCAGATTGGTCGGAAAAAAAAACACAGACCAGGCAGTTTGAATTCTAGTTCTTCCGATCCAGGCCGGCTTCGAATCAGATTCACTGGGAAATTGGCATTTTCCCATTAAGGAATATCATCAAAATCCTTTTTGGTTTGGGCTGCGGGAAGAGGCGGGTGCTGTATCAACAAAATCTAATATATCTCTTAATTAACACTGAAAACGGCAATTTATTATATATAAATACGTATATATCTAGTAGCTAGGGTGTCGTTTAACAAATTTTGCCACACAGAGAGAGGGGTCGTGGCTGTTTAAACACAATTATTTAAAGAAAGTTATTTGAAGGCTTGTCGAAAAAAAAAAAACCTATTTCATTTTATAGTCATCAACTGCTTTTTGGTCGCTACCTGTAATAAGATAACCTTATTTAAATGTCGACTAGGACCACTTATTATTATTTGAAAAATATTTTAGAATCTCCTACTTAAAAAAAAAATCAATTAGGGTGATACCTCTCCAACCAACCAATTCTATTATTATTATTATTTTAATTTTTTAATAGAAATAACAAATTGTTGCAGGAGGTGGTCAATTTCTGTCGTATGTATTTGACTGCAAATCAGGAGACCTTTTGCCACAAGAAGCTTAATCTTGTTATTAATGATGCCAAGTAAGTTAATTGTTTGCTCTTTGTTCAACATCCCATGTGGTCATATAGATCACACGATAAACTTATATATATGACATAAAGCTAACTGTAATATTAATTTGAACAAATATTGTTGCTAACTAAAGGGCTGAGTTAGAGAAGAGGAATGAGAAATTCGATATCATAGTTGGAGATTTAGCAGACCCAGTTGAAGGAGGGCCTTGCTATCAACTCTACACAAAATCTTTCTACGAGAAAATTCTCAAACCCAAGCTCAATGACAATGGCATCTTCGTCACCCAGGTAGGTGATCATGTTCTTTTTGCTTGCCCCCGACAAAAAAAGAGAGACCAGATCGAATCTGAGAAACATGCATGATCATGTGTTTATTATAGGCTGGACCAGCAGGCATTTTCACCCACAAGGAGGTTTTCACCTCCATATACAACACAATCAAGCAGGTCTTCAAGTGTAAGTAGCACTCTAGACTCTCTCATTCAACCCCAAACAGTCCTTAATTTACTTGGTGAAGGGTCGTTTAATAAAATATATATCGATCGATCTCCTCTGCATGCTTGCAGATGTGATGGTGTACACAGCTCACGTGCCCTCTTTTGCAGATACATGGGGATGGGTTATGGTATGTTAAGAGACGTACGCTTGTTTCGTTTGTATAATTGTATAGAAATTAATAGATTAATTCGAGTTAATTTGCACGGTTAATTGTTTGCTTAATTAAATATATGTGTTTCAATGCAGGCCTCAGACCAACCATTTTCTATTAATGCTGAGGATATGGACAAAAGGATTGAGGCAAGAATAGATGGTGAATTACTCTATTTGAATGGTGCTTCCTTCCTCTCTTCTGCCATCATGAACAAGACTGTTTCGTTATCGTAAGTTTTATGTGTTAGAATATTAATTAAATTATTATTTTTTATCTATTCTGATTTTTATTTTAATTAAATATTTTATGTGTTGATTTTAGGTTGTTGAACGAAATGCATGTCTACACGGAAGAAAATGCAAGATTCATTCATGGACATGGGGTGGCTTACCGCCATTAAAGTCAAAGGCTTCCTTTTTGTTTTTAAATGGGAGTTATTGGTGTGCAGAGGAAAATCATTGACTTGCATTGGCTTTAAACAATGGATGTTAGATCTCCAAGTGGTAGCTCAATCGACTGTGAACCACGCCTTATGAAACGAAGGTTACAAGTTCGAATCCCCCCTCCCCTTACCCTTGTGTGGACATGTCAAAAAAA
Source organism: Carpinus viminea (assembly GCA_013348765.1). NCBI lineage: Eukaryota > Viridiplantae > Streptophyta > Magnoliopsida > Fagales > Betulaceae > Carpinus > Carpinus viminea. The sequence goes on from CP054674.1 coordinate 8,866,210, forward strand.
AAAAAAAAACAATGAATGTTAGGAAATTATGAATTTTATTATATGTTTCTTACAAATTGACAAGTGAATCCATGCACATGATACTTATTACACGTGTTATCCACAAATGTGAACTATCACTATGACAGAATAAATAATACTTATTTTCATAACATGTAGACTTTTTTTTTTAAGCAAATAAGGAAAGGGAAATATTAGGGTTGGGAATGCTTCTCCGAATGCCTCCGGAGAAGCGGCCTGTCAACTACATGTACACTAAAAAGTGCACTACAAAGGCAATAACCAAACCAAAACAGAAACACAAAAGAACATACTTCAACAGGTTGAGAAGCAGCATGGCCTTCACCAAAGGTAGCAGCAGATGAGAGGTACTTGATGGCAGCATGGAAAATTTTACTATTAGATGAACTAATAACCACAACTGCAAAGGAGAACCGGCTCAATACCACCGTAGCAACGAACAGCAACAAAACAAGAAAATACAACGAAAAAACAAACAGGAAACAACAGAAAATAAGGACAACAGAAAACACAGAGATACAAAAAAGAACAGAAATGAAAAGCAAACTAGAAAGCATGTAAAAAAGTCCAAAAACAAGCAACGGAGTAGTCAGAGGAGTCACACAAGGCCACAAACCGGCAAGGGAACCAAAAAACCTTCGCCATAGGAGGTGGATGGTGGTGGAACGGCAAGAGAAAGGCTTCACACGTCAGCGCGTAAGAGTCAGATCTACTTGCAGACGCATGTTAAGCATTCGACGGCGCGTGAGAGTCAGATGGCCGAATAGTTGTTGGCAGAGGATGACAAAGACTACCAGGAACCCATTGGAATGGCTTGTGAACTTGGAATGACTACAGATGGCGATGATCAGAGTAGGTGCAGAAGAGGATGATGAGTTGCATGTTTTGGACGCGGATAAGGCCTCCATGGAGGCAGATAGGGTCTCTAAAGAGACATATTTTGCCTCTGAAGAGGCGGGAAAGGAAGGGGAAGAAAGGAAAATGGAAAAAGAAAGAAAAAGTGGGAGGAGGAAACCAGCGGCTTCCTCCTCCTTGGTAGCCGAAGAAAAGGTGGGATAATTTAGAGGAGAGAGAAGAGAGCGTTTTTTATTGATGAAAGGTTAGTGTTTCTCTAGACTGTTATGTTAAGTGAGTTTCTAAGATGTTATAGTAAAAATTGTAAATGCCCCAACATTTTCTTGGGTTTTATCTATAATATGAGGCATTCCTCCATTCAGATTTTTTTAATGGAAGTAGCTTTTTTTTTGTTGGAAGTTCTTGGTTTTTATTAAGGTTGATAATTTTGACACAATTCACAAACCCAGCACGAACTTAATACAAAATTAAAGTGTTAGAGTTGAAGAGTCTAACCCGTTTAATTAAATTAATCGGGTTGTAATTAATTTATATAATATTATACTTATATATGCCTCGACATGACTCGAACTCGACATGTGACATAATGATTGACAATTTTTGACATGATCAGTGAACTCAACAAGAACCCAATACAAAATTAGAAGATTAAGGTTGAAGAATTTGACCTGTTTATGTAAAATGATCAGATTATGATTTACCTATATATATAGTCTATACCCAAATCTGAATACAACTCAAACTCAACACACGAACACCAATTGCCAACCATAGTTTTCATGGTGCAAGTGAAATTCCTCCATTCATGTTTGAACTAAGTATATATGTATGCTATGTACCAATTAAGTGAAAGACATTAAATTTCCAAATATAAATATTTCATGGCAATAATATTAATAGGAAGAAGAAGAGCTGCATAATTCTAACAAGTACAAACCCCATAAACCAAAAACAAGAAAGTGAAGATCAAGTAGCAAACAAATCAAAGCTTTTACTGATCATCAGCTCCGCTTAACGGGATCGAAGTTGGCAACGCCAATTACAGCTCCAACAATTGCAGAGAGCACGACTCCGCCGGAAACGATGTTGAGCAAGAAGTTCTTGAGAGATGGGGAGAAGCCTGCAGGACCTGTTGCCTCCGCCACCTCCGGTATCACCATTGCGGCTGTCAAAGCAACGACCGTTAGGCCTGTCACCGCCTTTTTCTAAAGAGATGCCTCCACTCCAAGCTTGCCTTTGGAGGACTTTGGCTTCACAAACATAGCCTTCTTTGATGGCATTATAAGGACTCAAAGCTCGGCCAATTGTTACGTGCTCGGGTCTCCGAACGTGTAACTGGCTTATGAATTGGAAATTTATCAGGATCGTTCTTCCTTGATTTCCCTATTGTAGAGAAAAATAAGAAAAAACAACTCTAGCGGTAGGATTTTCGAGGAATCCTAGACCTCCTTGGTTGAGCAATCAGAGGAGCTCGTGACTCTACAAACATAAAGTTTGAATAAATTCTTGACTGATTTTTATTCCACAGCAATGCAATATTTATAAACTGAAATTACAATAGAAAATATAGTCCAACACGTAAAAGGACTTCACACCTGACCTGACTCTAAAAGCAATAAAGATAGCTTGACTTAAAGTCAATGAGACCCACTCCTAAAGCAATAAGGATAACTACCCACTCCCAAAGCAATAAGGATAACTAAATAAAGTATGCTACATGACAAACCCATCAAATAGCAATACTGACAGACACAATGAAAACTTTATGGAAATAAAAGACTACTGCATTGCATATGTAACACGTAACTCCAGCCCTTAGCCACTTTCACCTAACACCAATTTAGCTTGCTCCGAGTGGTAGAAGTTACCGGCAAAGCCATTGAAACGGAAGCAACCATTTTCTGGGTGCAACCTTTTTTGTTTCCTTTTCCTGTAGTGTTTTTGCTTGGTATGCGATAGGTTGTGATAGTTTAGATAGACAAATGAAGGGGCGACGATGGAAGGTGGAAATTAGAGATTTTTAGCTTACGTGTCACTCAGAGGTTGTCCTACATGGCAGATTCTCCACATGGGTTTGGAGGATAAGGTTAGCCTCCTAGCTTGATCCACTAGAATTAGATTTATTAGGGTTAGGGCTTGGAGATAATGATTGGTTATTTTATTTATAGGTGGAATTCTCATCAATTGATACGATTTGTTTTTACTAAAACAAATATTTACACTTAGAAATTTATTACAAGTACTTGTAATTGAGTTGCCATACCATGCATATCATATTAATTGCTCTCTAAAATTTAAATTTTATTGATTTACTCTTTAAGATTTGTTATCAAATAGATTGGAATATTAGAGAATAAATGAGTAATGCTACAAGTCCCTCTTGTGTCATTCTTGCGTCCCCCTCAAATGATGTGACTCTTAAAATCACCATTAGACTTATGATTGATTATTATTAGATTTTAAAAATAATAATTTTAAAAGTCACATAATTATTAGAATGACATAAGAAAGACTCGTAGAATTTCTACAATAAAATTTTTAATAAAAAATAAATGATAAGAGCAAGTCAATTTTTCCCAAAAATATAATACCTTAACTTATAATTCTAGAGCTCTTTGAGTTTCATGATAATTGTCAATCTATATAATGGATCGAGGAAGGAAGAGGGGATAAGACCAAGAAACATGAAAGTGGGTGAAGGTGTGTGAGACATGTCTCCACTAAAAGATTTGATGTGATTTACGTATCATATAAATGTTTTAAATAGTTTCATATTCTCTATTTTAGAATATTATCAATATTCTTTATTTTAGGCCTTTATTATATTTCTTTGTACATCTATTTCTTCATTATCTAGTCTTGAGTTTTCTTGTTCACAACTTTTAATTCCTTCTATAAATATTACTCATTCTAATATAGTTGAATTATACTTCAATATATTCAAGATGTAACCCTATTTATTACAATTTAATTTTGGTTCAATTTCAACTAAAGGCTAAAAGCATATGAACTGTTAACAAACTAAAGAATACAAATAACTATTCAATTTTACCATCATCTATTCTCAATAATAACTATTTCTTTCTTTTCCTAATAGAATACTCATTTTGTATACCAAACGAGGCATTATATGTATCAATATGGTTGAACGTAAATACCCTCATACATATTCGGCTCTCTTTAAATTAGAAGTGGTACTTCCACACAATCCACGCCATGAGATTCCCAGTTCAAAATCATCCAGGAAATGAACTTATCTACCATACAGCTCTAATATCCTAGGAAATAAGAAAATACAAAATAACACAGAAAAAGAATTATATATGTTTTTTCTCTAAACAAATCAGCCTTGTTAGGATGTCCAGTCTGCTGAGCTTCATCACTGATTCAATGCCTTTTTGAGAGTACAAAGCTCTCCCTAAACCCTGGAAACTCAACACACCCATTCAACTTTCTGGCTGCATTGCCTTCAAGCTAAACAAATATAAGAGACTTCTGTTTCAATAATTTTAACTCTAAACTGTTCAATTACACCCTTCTTTGAGGAGGTCCCCCATATCCTCAAATAAAATTATCTGAAATTTCACATTTAATTGAAGATCTATTGTAAGCAAGGGCTTTAAACAATGCGGATTAGTACGGCCTCGGACTTCTGCTTATCTCAGTTTATTTGATAGTAAAGAGAAGCTCATAAACGGAGTTGACATCCACAAAGTCATGGATTTGGTATAACATGCAGTGGTAATGGAATGCCACTAGAAAACTAGTAACTCAAGTCCCACATATCTAACCCAAATCTAAATTGCAGATGCACTCTAACATATATGACATTGGCCGAATGGCAAACTGAAATGTGATATCAATTATACAAGTTAATCTCCTCAGAAGAGGAAGGAAAGGAAGATTATAAAAGCCATCTGAATTGATGAGCAAAAATCATCTGTTGGTTGCATTTGTTGTTTCAGACCCAGGATTGCCAAGATGAACTGCTTGGGGCAGGAGATTGTATCTGATATTAAGCTCCTCGAAAATCCTTTTTATCTCCATAACTAATTCTGTTCTTCGCCTGGTCTTCTCTCCCACGTCTTGAAAGTTTATTGTGTGGAAGACAAAGAGACCCATCTTTATCTTATTTACATTTTCGATCTCCTTCACCACCAAATTGTGGTTAGCATGCCAGTGTTGTGGATTTTTCTCCAAATACCTGACCAAACAAAAGCAAACAGGGAAAAGGTTAAGGCAAAAGAGTAGTACGTGCTTATGGAAGAACTTATTAGTATTAAGATGAATTCAGGATAAGATTGGGTGTTATTATATCACTCTCTCTACCAATCAAGTAAGGTTTTATTAGAAAAACTGATTCCTTTGTGTAGCCTGTTTAGTTTGAAACCTCTATCAATTCTTTATAGTTTTTTTTCCTGATCTACTATGGGTGAACACTGTCCACTCTGGCATCACAAAGGAATCACAAGTCCCCATTTTCTAAGGGAGCTGATAAACAAACTCTGGATCATCAGGCTCCTCTATTAGAGTGTTGTTAAATCTCAGATAATGGTAGAGTAGAAAGAGACTATGCAAATCAAAATCAGAACCATAAAGAATTGATTTTTCACTGTTAAGACAATCCTGTTAGTTCACTGTGATTTCTACTAGGAGATGGAAATTTGACGTACTGGAATATGAAATTGATGTAGAACTGAAACTATGATACCTAAATTGATGTAGAACAAAAACTCTGATACCAAAATTTGATGCAGAACAAAACTGTGTCGAGTACCACATGAGTACCCATGTGTCAATGACACATATTTTCCATTTGAATCTGTTGTGAAAACTTGGGGGGTTTAGGATTTTAAGAAATTAGGGTTTTAAAGAAAGCATTGGTCTAAATTTTGAAGGTTTCCTAGAAAATTGTTGGAAATTTCAAAGGAAAACATAAATGAGAAAGACAAACCTAAGCATCACATCTAGGATTTCGTGACATCACACCTCGGATCAGGTTGCAACACAATCCACAAGGCAATAGTTGCTCGAATTTTTATTCTTCAATCATCATCATAGAAGAAAATCCTTACATCTTTAATTATAGGCATCAAATGCCTAAACCTAATGGACTTAGACTCCCTGGCTTCAACTACTAAGCCTAAACCAAATAATTAGTGAAACCTAATACAAAAATAAAACCTAACTAGACTTTGAAACTAAATTATACAAGCTCCCAAGTAGGCTCCACATCATTTAGCATATGCTAAATTAAAGTTGGGCCTAGGAAGCATCTTTTCTATGCCTTTTATAAACTTTTTAAGGGTGCTTCCATTTGTCTCCATCATCTCTCCCCGGTTTGAGAAAACTCAGACGTTGACGAGTTAAGGGCATGAAGCCTTTGATGACCGCTTCCACTAGTAGAGACGAGTTGATGACATCTTCAATCTCTCCCTTCACACATGGTGCTGGTGGGACAACAATAGCATCATTAGGTTCATCCTCATCATGCACTTGGCATAAAGTGAGATCTTCAATATTGAAGAGATTACTTATACCCATATGTTCCGGCACATCAAGAACATAGGCATTAGAACTAATCCTCCTCAAATGGAGGTAGGAGCCAGCACTCTTCGAATGAAACTTCTTATACACACCTTTCAGATATCTTTCATTCTTAGTTTGAAACATCACCATATTTCATTCCTTGAATTCAACAAACGTTCTCCAAACCAAAATGTGCTGTGTAGCTCTCGTTGCTGATTGCAATCTTTTATTGCACATCATCATTTATCTCACGCATATGTTTCACAAAAGCATCAACTTCAACACCAGGGGGTGTGATTGAATAAGTAAAGGAACCAAATTAATTGGCTTTCTAGGAAGTGCTTGAACCACAACATAGAATTCTTTGCATAGGTGGAGTACTTTTGTTTGGCTTCATTTAACTTCTCGTTGAAATAAGTAATGGGGTGGCCTTCTTGACCAAACACCTCCAATTCCAACATGTGATGCATCACAAGCCACCTCAATACTAGAGGTTCAGTCATTATTTTCTTTATCTCTTCAAAAGCTTGTGATGCTGCCATGGTCCAAATAAATTGTCCCCTCTTCATGCAATTGGCGATAGGCACAGCGATAGTGCTCAAATTTAGAATAAAATGCCTATAGAATGTGGCCAAATCATGAAAGCTACAAATTTCATTCAAAGGAGAGGGAACTGGCCATTACCGAATAGCTTTGACTTTATCTGGATCAACTTCCACACCTTTGGAAGAAATAACAAAGCCTAAAAACACCAGAGTATGACTCATGGAGGAACACTTCATATTTACGTAAAGAACTCTCATGACTTGTTGGAGAAGAGATGATCCTCATTGGTTGTACTATAGATTAAGATAGGAGAAAATACATTTTATCCCCCTGAACTATCTACACATTTATCTCCGATGTTTAAAACGTTAACACTTTACCCCCCCCAAAACTTTTAAATTGTTACAATTTGACCATTCTGACCTTTTTTTTCCAAAATGCTCCCATCACATTTTATTTTATTTTTTAAAAGAAAAAAAATCCAAAAAAGATGAAATATGTTGGCCACTTGGGCCAAACCTCAAAATTTTTTGAGGGCTTGGCCCAAGTGGTTCAACTACCCTTAGGCCATGGGGTGGTTCCATTTTATTAGGGCCAAACCCTCAAATTGTTTTTTGAGGGTTTGGCCCAAGGTGTGGCCGAACCACCCCCTTGGGCCTGGGGATGGTTCAGCCACCCCCCAAACGGCCGGCCTAGGGGTGGCCAAACCACCCCCAAGCTAAACGGGGTGGCTGGCCACCCCAACATATTTCTTCCTTTATTTTTTTGGATTTTTTTTAAAAAATAAAATATGTGATGGGGGCATTTTGGGGGAAAAAAAAAAGTCAGAATGGTCGAATTGCAAAAATTTGAAAGTTTGGGGAGGTCAAGTGTCATGTTTTAAACATTAGAGGTAAAAGTGTAAATGGGTGGATAGTTCAGAGGAGTAAAACATATTTTACCCATTAAGATATCATCAAAATAAACAACTAAAAAGTGACAAATGGAAGGCTGAAATACCTAGGTCATAAAAAGCATAGATGTGCTAGGTGTATTGGAAAAACCATCTTTTGCCTTGAATGCAGTCTTCCACTCATCTCCAAGTCTTATGCGTATTTGATCATATCCACTCTTCAAATCTATCTTCAAAAAGATAATACAACCAGTCATCATATCTAACATATCATCCGGGCGTGGGCGTAAACCGGTACTTTATGGTAATTTTGTTGATAGCACAACTATTGGCACACATACACAAGGTACTATCTTTCTTTGGTGCAAGCAAAGCAGGGAAACCAATATGGACTTAAGACTATTGCAAATAAAACCCCTGGACAGCAGCTCATCCACCTGTCTTTTCAACTCAGCATGCTCACTTGGGTTCATGCGATATGTTCGAAGACTAGACAATTGGGACACCAATACAAGATCTATTGCATGCTGGAACTGCATATAGGAGGGAGTTCAATAGGCAACTATTCTGGCGCTATATCACAAAATTTAGACAACAATTTTCTGCAATTATAAAGGCATACTAGATTCAAAACCATATGCAGATTTCTTCACTTCTATGGTCACAATGGCATAAATAACATTAGATTCCTTGCTTTTGATTTCAAACTGCTTCTTTGAAAGTATGTCAAAAGACTTTTTCTCATGTTTAACAATACCTTTTGGCATGACTCCTCATATTTCTTTGGGTAAATACACTTTGCCCCATCAAACAATTTGACTCACTATAACTCGCTCCTATGAAATATGATATTGTTCCAACTTGCACCGCAGGTCAGATTGGGCCATTAAAGTTGACAGAATCCATCACACATAGGTCTCACGTGGCGTAGACTCATATACACACAATACAAAATATTATAAGGTAAATTACACTTTGTACCCCTCCCCTTAGACTCCCACCCCATTTGCGCTCACATTTCTAAACTTTGATTCACTGCATCTTGCCCCACACACATGACATGTTTTCCATCCACATTTAACAACCTAATATACCTAGGGTGCAACTTGGAACAAAATGGTAGTTTGCAGGCACGCATTACAGTGAGACTAAGTTTAGAGGTGTAAGTGCAAATGGAGTTGTAGTTTGGGGAGGCATACAAAGTGTAATTTACCCTGTTTCTTTATTTCAGCATTAGATATAGACTTTAAGACAATTTATTCTCTTCCCACAGAGAAAAATACAAGTGTTTTCTCTCCCACACTGTTGTACGTGGTGATCATAAAGCCAAGGTCGACCAAGAAGGATATGTGTGACTTTCATGAGAATCACTTCACATAATATAGAACCACTATAAGTACAACAAGAAAAAGAAACAAGACAAGTTGAGTTACCAGAATAAAGGTGTTAACAATCCATGTTACTTTGTATTGTATGGCTGAGGGAGTGGTTCAATTGGAAGCTTAAGGTGATAAATCCTACACACTGGCACAACATTCATGCAGCTTTCACCATCACAAACAGGTTTCTAAGTTTGATTTCCACATCGGAGACCAGCTTTTGAAAAACAATAGTAGTTAGAATTCGCCTAACAATAGAGAGGAAAGAAGTATCTTATTTGTGTTTCTCCAAATCATCAACGGTACATACTCCATAATTAAATGAAGTCTCTTCAATGGCAACCTCTTGTGGTTTTCCTTCTTCCTCTTCATTCATCCTATTATGTAAATTATTCTTCTTTGGATTTTGATAAGCCATATGTCCTAGTCACCACCAGGGCTGCTCAATGGGTCGGTCCAAACCAATCCACCCAACACTACTGACTTGTACTGACAAGGTTTGGCCGGCTTTCCTCTTCTCCCAATTAATTGGTTGGTAGGGAAAAGGGATTTCTGAGACAGACGGGTTAGGAGTTGGGTTTAGGGGGTCGGTAAACCAAATAGGCATATCCAACGTAACTCACTCTTGTCTCTCACACAAACGCCATTCTAGAAGCCTCTCCCTCTTGGTGATGAGTGTGGCCTTGGTTTTGATAAAAATGCATCTTCTTCCAAAGTCACACCTATCCACCAAGGGAAGATCAATTTTGTGCTTCCTGCTGCTTAGTCCTAGGGATGTGGATAAGGCGAAGGATGTCTTAAAATCTGATAGACTTAAGGTGGTGGACAAAGGGAATAGTGTTAGGGTTCCCTTAAAGTCTAAGGTTGAGGGTATCAACCCTCCTAGGTGACAACCCCACAATGGTTTGTCCCTAAATGTTATCACTGTGATAAAATGAATAACTTTCAACCTCATTGTTACCAATTTATCTCTAGCCAACCTAAAAGAGAAAGTCCCCCTCCTAGGACTAATCTAGATAAGCTTGTCATAATGATGAAAGATGTTGTGTCTAGGTTGGACAAGCTAGATGTTTTACAAGATGTTCCTAGATGGAATATGAACATGCTTAAAAGAGGGGTTGTTACTCACCCTTTGAGGGGGGGTGTACATCTAAGTTGAAGTTACTTCTGGTAGGAATAAATCTGCAACACCTTTTTGATGCTCAGACAGCTTGCTTTAAAAGAACATAATTGCACTAGATTATGCCCAATTTATCTATTTCCCCCAATTTTCCTTTTAAAAGCCAATTAGCACAAAGACATTAGTTTCAAATTATCATAATAGTCTCACATAATTGCATCATTATTTATAATTAAAGGAAGAACAAGGGTTTAGTTAACTTACTTCTTAATTTTATCTTTCAGCATCCCAATCCTCTCTACTGGTGTCATAAAATCAATCGAGAATTCAAGAGAATCGCCCATATTAGGGCTTCTGTAGTAATTGCTGATGGGTTTTGTGGCCAAAACTGAATTTGGATAATATACCTTTTCAAAATCAAGCTTAAGGAAGACTGTTGTTAAAATGTTCATCTCTTCAACCATCATCTGTCAAGGACCAGATATCAAACAGTGTTAATGAAGTATTTGCCTCACGATTGAATACATTGAAAGGAGAAAGAAAAAAATAAGAAGTGTTCTTTGTAGGTTACCGTAACACCATCAATGACACATCGATCGCCAACATCAAATGGATGCATTACAAAGACAAATATTATAGCTTCAAATATAGTCTTGCAGGTATTTCCAAACATAAAAGCCGCCACGACAAGCTGTGATGAGAGAAAGACGAGAACTTTTGTTGTTGCAATTTCCATCAAAAGAAGCCACACAAGAATGGTCACAACAATCAGGATCACCGTCACAAGTTTGTTTAACTGCTTGACAGCAGTCTTGGTGTCGTTTAAAGCATGTGCTAGTGCTTTGCGGCCTTTGTAAACCTTCACCTGCACAATCACAGATATGAATGAAAAGGTTTTCCCACTGCCAGAGTTTCAGTCTCTGTTACATTTAGTAACATGGCTCTCGACATTGAACACATCATAAGTTCGTCAACTCTTTTTACTATATTTCAAAATTCATTTTGGTAGAAACCAATGTTAACCTTCAGAAACACCATGTTGCGACAACTGAAACCGAAGCATAATTATGAAACTGTGCTTTCACTGTCTTGCAGTTGCATGAAAGATTTTGAGAAAACAAAAATAATCAACTAGACACATTGGAAACTTCAAATTTTTTGTTCTCTCTGTATTGTCACCTAAAAGAAGAAGAAAACAAAAGGTAAATTTGGAACACAAGCATAGGTTATCAACCTCTCTTTTGACTTCCCTTGTTAGAATATGCTTCTTATATGCTTTGTAAGGTGAAACCTTTTGCAGTTTCCGTGTTGCATATCCTAGTGACCAAGAAAGAGAACTCGGGGACTAAAAGCATGATATGAGCGAAGAGATTCAAACGACAACACAAAAACAGAAAACCGATCTGAAACTTTAAAAGTACAAAAGGAAGTTGTCTTACCACCCAGTCTGTAAGATCTTTTCTGTCAATCCTTCCGGTCTCTCCTCCTTCCAACAGTGGAAACACAAGATCCACTTCTTCCTTAATCATGAATCTCATAAGGTCGTCCTCATCAATGTACCTACTCATAAATATAATATGTTGATAAAAAATCAATATAGAGAGGAAAGGACTAGGACATCAGGAAACTTCTCTTAAAGGTAGATTTTCTCACTTGCAACCAGACTGAGCGACATTCCTGAAAATGTGATAGGCAGCGGCAGTTGCTTCCATCTCATTGGTAATCTCCTTATCTGTCTGCTCATTGCCTTCGTCAACAACACTCTCATCTAGCGCATTCGAGATTGTGGACAGCCCTGAACTCATCACTGCATCAACCAACATCTTCATGGTCCAAGCAGAAACCTTTTCTTGTTTCATCTTATGAAGTTTCCCCATATCGATTACCTCTTTCTCCTTCTTTCCTTTACTCTTCTTCGTATTCCTGAAGCTCAATTGTCCGGTGCTCGGTGTTCTCCCAACCCTCTCAGCCTCCTCTATAAGGGGAGGCCCCGAAAGGGTCTGAAGTACATACTGATGGAAGATTGATTCCTGAATTCTATCAAAGAAGGTGTTCACATGAAAATTCGATGCCAAGATCTTTAGCAACAAAGTCTTCAATAACCACAAAAATGCTCCAACTAAAAGCGAAACAAGAGTCCAGGTAATATAACTCAGAACCTTGGTGGCGGCCTTCGATCGCTTAATCCCGCGATTGAAAAGCAATTCCCATGTAAGAAGAACCAAACTCAACCAAATAAAGACCTGAACACTCTTCTTCAACCCATGAACAAAATACAGCACCTTCTTCCTTAGCAAAAAGTTCCTCTCAATCAAGAACACAATCACATGCATAAACCAATTGGTAACCAACATTCCCGAAAAGATCACCATCACAAGCACCCACCATTTCCAAAACTCCAAACCCCACACCGCGACAGTCTTCAATCTCTCGGCAGTTAAGCTAGCCACTAAGCACCCCAAAATGCACACAAACGCAATTAGCTCAACCAAAGCCTTAGTCTTCACTTTCCTATGCTTCTCTTTACTCAATTTGACCTTCTTGTAAATCTCTTCATCCTCATCGCGCCCCGGAGACGCCATCAACGGCGTCTTCGGAGTAATCGACACCGTTCTAGTAGTGCTCCTTGACATTTTGTTATTAGGCGACGCCACATTAAAAGAATTCTTATATGGCGAGCCGGCGCCAGTTTGTTCTTGCAAAGCTGAACCATTCTCATCAAACATATTTCCGTAAGTAGCATAAGGTTGTTCCCCAAATCTTGATTTCGGTTTGGAATACACTGACCTTGCCAGAGACTGTCTTCGTGTAAGGTTCTCATAGGTGGTCGGAACTTTAGGAGGCTTATTGGGGCTGGGACTGAACCTCGAGATCTCCGGCGACGGGCAGCTAACTGGGACCGATTTTGAGAACTCAGTAGTCGCGGACTCGGTGGACGGTTTGAGAGGCGACTCCACCCGGCTTTGCTTCCAGGATTCAGAGGCTTTGGGAGAAGACCCCTTTGCGTCTTTGATCTCTGGGATTTCAAGAACCACTTGGCCATCGTTTGGGGCCTTGTTTTCCACCATGTTCACTTCGCCGCCTCTTAGAGCTGTCTGCTTAGCATCCATCATTTCGGTCAAAGCCCAGGCGCATCAAGCACCAAGCTAGTGAGTCACCGTATCAGAATCAAACTTTAAATATACCCACTTTTCGGTTGTTGAGTGAATAAAACTCCTCCTTCATTATTCATTCCTGGGATCTCCTTTCGCAGTTTCACCTTCAATAAAATGCGCCAGCCCAGAAAAACAAGAAGATTACCAAATCCTCAGTAATTTCGCGCCAAAATACTGTGAACAGAAACTTTTAAAACAAATAAATGTATATGGGTGACCGACTTTACCGGAAAATTTATTGTCTCACAAGACATGTGAAAGAAACCCTGTTTGGGTCAGTGCCATTCAGGGTTTGCCCAGTACGGGAAAATAGAGCAAAAAGGAAACCTTTATGTTGGGGGTGGGGGTGGCAGCAGGGATGGTTAATTTGGTTTTGTTCTTAGTGGGAGAAGGTAGTGATGTTGATGCAATAATATGAGTTTCAGAAGAATCCAACGTGAGGAAGCGATTGTTTAATACATATCAAAAAAAAAAAAAAGAGAGATTTTTTAATAATGTTAAATGTGTGTCGTGATTATCATATATTAATAATTAGAACGTTAGGTTTGGTTTTGGGTCAACATTATTTCGAAATAATAATGGATTATGGTGGTGTTTGATAAACCAATTTGTGTTTGTATTGTGCGTGTTTGTACTGTACATTTTTTGTCTTTTACTTAAAAAATCTTCAAACATCATTGAAATACCCCTCTCTTGTTCTTGTTTTTGTTCTTGTTCTTCGTTCGATGGTTTCCATTTCTCTGCAAATCTCACGCCAAAAAGATCCCACCTGGCCCAACCGTCCAAAACCTCATCCCCATCACCAACTCCCCAACCCAACACGTTGTCGTCACCACCACAACCTCAAAACCCAGATCACACTGTAGTCCCCAAGCCTCGATTCCATCAAGCCCACGCCTCACCCTACCTGGCCCTCAACGGCCTCTCTGTGGCGGATTCCTACTGCGACTAGACATACGGGTTCTTGTCGTGCACCACCTCTGTGCTCAGCAACCTCTTCCTCATCCTGGTTTTCTGTAGTTAGGTTAAGGTAGGTGTGCATCAGAGAATTAATTTGGGTTTTCTGCAGCGCTTCTCTCCAAATCGAAGCCACTCGCTTGCAATCCCCGAGCCTCGATTCTAGCGAGTACGACGGGATTGTACCACCGATGACCGAATTGATAGTCTCCTCGTCCTCTTCGGAGGACAAAGTTGGAATTACAACCTCAGGGTCGGGCAGTTTGGGTAATGGGTTTTCTTGAGACGGAGACCGATGCTCTCGGCATTGGCGACAGAGATTGATCATTCACGGCTCTTGACGACGATGATCTTCCGCTTTTGTGTGTGATGGTGGGTCCCCGCGTTGTGTGCGGTGGTTTGCTGTTGCGGAGGCCTTAGTGGCCTCCGCCAAATGTCCATTGCATTACAATTTTTTTTTTGGTTTTTTTCTCTTTAATCCTTCTTCTTTTGTTTACCAGGCGGCAAATTGGGTTTTCTTTCAAACTTTTCTTATGTTTGAATTAATAAACTCTAAAACCTGAATATTGGGTTGAAAACCATTGTGGTAATTAGCCAAAATTTTTGGAATGATTGTTGTGATCTAGGAGAATGGGTGGGGTGTTCCGCCGGAGATATACAAGGAAAGTGGTTGAACTTTTTTTGTATGCGAAGAAGGATGAGTACAGCAAAAAATGAGATTAGAGAAGAAGAAAGCGTCTATTTGTGGGCTAAGGGTAAAATTGTATTTTTATTACACAGTATAAACGTGTACAGTACAAGTACAAACACAAACCCAAACCTCGTTTATCAAACAAGGCCTATATGTGATGATGGTCTGCTACGGCTAAAAAGTGTGAAAGGCAGAAAATGCTTGAGAGAGATAAAAGAGTCCACATGCCGAGGAAGTCGGGAAGATCAGTAGGAAAATTGATAGATTTAAGCACATGATTCTAGGAAAATGACTAAACAACTATAATATTTATATGAATTGAGTCAACATGAATAAGAAATTAATTAACGCGGATCCAGATAGTGACCCTACGACCTTCACAAAAAAGAAGATGACCCCATGGCACGGTGATCAGGATTCCTTAAATTCTTTCAAAATTTAAGGCCTTTAAATTTTAAATATTGACCTTTTATCTTAATCTTAATGGCCTAAAATAAATTTTTTTTAATTTTTAATAATAAAAGAATCAGAATATGTATTGACTTTAAATGTGAAAACTGAAAAGTCTTTTATTTTTAACCATTAAAATCAAGATGAATAGTCAATATTCAAATTTTGAGGGCCTCAAATTTTGAAAGAATTTGAGGGAATCCTGATCCATGATCCGTTTAAGATAAATCTAAACATGAATTATTTAGCTAATAGGTCCTGTCAAAATGGTTAATCCTAGATTAGTTTCAAATTGTTCGTAAATTTTGTTATTTTTTGGCTTGAGATAATTATAAAGTTGAAATTTGTTAATTGTGGTGTGGATGGATGTCGTCTGAATAGATGGATGCAAATGGGATGGCCAAGTGAATAGCGGATAGGATGGTCCAAATGCTTTGCTTTTCTTACACGGCATATTCACCCACTCCAAGGCAAAAAGAAAAAGACGAGGACTAAAAGAATAACTATCACTGTAGTCTGTCGTGCTTTGCTGACACCTTCCCGCTGTAGAGTTTCCAAGTCGTGCCAGCTAAAATGTCAAAAGTTGTTTTTTGTTAGAGCATATTCGAATAATTCTAAAGTTAAGGATTGTAATTAATAAAATCAAATAAAATCAAAATTAAATATATTTAATTTTATTTTATTAATCATATTATTTTATATTATTTTGTATTTTTATAAATAGAGATCGTTTGTATTCTAAAATAATTTATTCAATAAGAGTTTAATGTAACTCTTAGAGCTTTATTTATGGACGTAAATCATAGACCGAATCATGTTAAAATCTTTTATCTCTTTCATTTTATTTTCACTTTTATCTTATTTCCGCATTTATTTTTGAATTTCTTCAATTTCTTTATTTTATTTATTTTTTTTAATATAAAGTTCACTTAACCCTCTTAAATTACTATTCTAATAACAATCTACCTAAACTATCAATTACGATAATTTACTTCCTAAACTACCAAAATAATATTAATGTACCCCCCCATGGTAGAAAATTGACGAAATTACTCTTATAAAAATTTCAATAAGACAAAAATACCCTTAAAATTTGGAAAAAATAATTAAATTTTAGTATTTTTTGTTTTTATTTTAGTAAAGATAATTTTGTCATTTTTTAAATTGGGATACATTGTCATTATTTAGGTAGTTTGAGAGATAAATTATCGCAATTGATGGATCAGAGGGTAGATTATTATTGGAGTGGTAGTTTGAGAAAGTTAAGTGGACTTTATCTTCTTCTTTTTTTTTTAATACAAAAAAATTTGTAGGTTTTTTATGTTCTTTAATAAAAGAATAACACGTCAACTTGAGACCAAAAAATTAAAAACAAAAAGTTAACACTTCTTCTTATGTGTAAGTTCAAACTCTTTTCTAGTAGGTAAGATTCGACACGTAGAATATTTAATTTAAATGAAAGGTCATTTGCCGGAATCAAAGTTCAAATTCAAAATCTTTAACTCTGATACCATGTCAAATTATAATTTTTTCTAAAAACTTAAATTTAGAGAAAAAGATAAATTTAATCATCACTTATTACGTTAAGATTTAGAAAACTAAAAAACAAAGACAAAAGAGTTTTACATAAGAGATGCACTTTGGTCTTGAGCTGCTACTCTTCACATAAAATGAACATGGGTGTCAATCATCAGCATATATAAGTCACGGAAGAACAGGCTGGTGTTGGAATGCTCTCTCTCTCTCTCGTCAGTCGCTCAATGTAGCACTCTAAACAAAACTGAACAGTTTTCACCAGACTCTTTTATGCGCTGGAAGCACATGTGGGTTGTAATGAGCTAGAGTTAGCTGTCATTCAAACTAAGATATGCTTTATAGTCCACTCACTGTAACAGAGGCTAGCTTGAGGTACGGCGGTGAAGAACGTTGGGCTTTTGTTGATGCAGATACTGAATAGCTTGAGCTATATAATCTATCTCCAGCGCCCTACCAATGTGCCATCCCTATTTCTGTCTCTTTACCTGGCCCTCGAGTGCCATGCTCAACAGCTCCGTCACTACCCACCATGAATAGGGGGGCTCGAGCTGGCATGCACCCACCCATTAGATGGAGGACAAATGGATGGCGCTGCCTGGGTTAGGCATCCACCTCTTGACCCAAAAATGACACAGTACCATTCCCATTTTCCCATTTAATCAATTTCCATGGCCTAGCTTTTCTTGCAATTCAATCTGCTCCATCACATGCACATGTGTTGTGTGCGTGTTTGTGGAAATACTCATTGAAGAGTCGACTGAGCTGATGTGGGTGGATGTAACTTCCATTGATCTTTGCTTCCATCAACGATGGCCACTAAGTCAATAGAGTAATCAGCAGTAGAGGGATAGAAGCATTAACAGGAAAGAAGAAGACTTTGATGTCCATGATCTTAATTTCTCGTGAAAGGTGCAAGAATCCACTTTCTTGTACTTTTTTTTGCGCTTTTATGGAGATTTTCGTACGTCTTCTTAGAAGATAGTTTAATCGGTTAAAATCATATTAAATCAAGCAGAGGTTATTAGTTCAAATCTTCCTTCAACTCTTGTATGGACATGTTAAAAAAAAAAAAATCTCTCTGTACCTTATTATACTGTTATACACTCTTGTGTTCTTTCCAATCTTTTCTCATAACAGAGGAATTGATGGTATACACAGTAGGATAAATAATGATGATTTTCAATTTTGGAAGGTTATTTCCTTGTAAATGGTATTCTAGGTGAAGTGGAGTAATAATACACATCAGGTAGGTAATTAATTGTAAATGGTATTCTAGGTGAAGTGGAGTAATAATACACATCAGGTAGGTAATTAAGTTATTCAACAAAAGTCAAAAGCAATAATATCGTGATGATATCTATTCTTAAATTTTTGAGTGTTTTCTTGAAATTTGAAAATTCAATATTACTTTTTCCCTTAAGACGCTATTTTCAAACTCGCATTGCTCGTTTGGTATCCAATCTTGATCTTTCACCTCGAGCATTAACTATCCAACTAGAACGTTCGGCATCCCACCCAAGCATTCGATATACTATTCAAACATTCGAGCTTCAAAAAAAATGCTTAAAAATAAAATTCTCCATCCTTTCTTTTAGATCCGACTTTAATATCTCATATTATCTTTTTAAGGCACTATTAGTCATAATTAATACTTGAAGTATAATAGGAAAATACAAAAAATATTTTACATCAAAACAAGCATAGCCCAAACTACAAAATTTTGTTTTGTTTTAGCCACCTTCCACGTAATGGCAACTGTGTGACTAAGTAAGTAGAAGAAAAAGAAAAAGTTCACTTTGTATTGAGTAGAAAAAGAAAAAGAAAATAAAATTGGGTGACCTAAAAATAAAACAAAAACTGTACGTTGTAGAGTCACTAAGGTTTAACCTTCTATTAAATTATTTCTTAAGGTTTAAACTTAAGGGGTAATTACCTTTTTTTCTCCTATGAACTACAACGTTATGTCAATACCCCCCATGAATTGTCAACCTTACTATCCGACATTATCAAACTACCACTTTCTTTCCAAAACCCCCATTCCATAAGTTAATCACGTTAAATCGGACAGAATATTCTCTTTTAAATTTTAGATCTCATTAGAAGACAAAAATACCTCCAAATACAAAACTAAAACAAAAAATATAAATATATTTGTTTTAAATTATAAGTGTTTTTCAATTTCAATATATTTATATATATATTTTTAATTTTAATTTTAATTTTTTTGAAACTAGTACTGATACATTAATATATATATATATTCTAAATTTGTTTAATTTTAAGATTATTATATGTAATTTTTGCATATAAAGTTAGGATATTTGGGTCATTTCAAGTCTTTTAACGTGGTTGACTGACGGAAGGGGGGTTTAAGAAAAAAATGGTAATCTAATGCGGTCGGATAGTAAGATTGATAGGGAATATTGGCATAGCGTTGTAGTTCATGGGAAAAAAAAATGTAATTACCCCTAAAATTAATCAAATCACTCAAGTTATGCTCTCTTATCAAATTGCTCCTTTAACATAAGTGAGAAAAAAAAATGTTAAAAAAAACTTTAGCCTTTAAATTTGTTTAAAGGCCAAAAACAAAAACAAAAAATCTCTGATCATTTTACCTTCCAAACAAGATTCTTAAACTGAAAACTTATCAAGATCCAATGGGCTTAGAAGCTCATCCTTGGACAATCTTTGAATCCTGTTTAGAGATTAATATGTCAAATACGTAAGTACCATTAATTTTCATCATCAGTGGAATGAAATTTTATTTTTAGTGGAAAATAATTGGGTTAATTACTTTTTTAGTATCTAAATTTGCACATTTTTATTTTTTCCTACCTGTGGTTCAAATCTATCATAAATGGTATCTAACTTACGGGACAATACCAACTTAGTACCTCTCTTAGGTTCTATTAGCTCAAACTAATAGAATACCATGTATCGTCACATACAAATGCCACGTGTTCTAAAAAATAAACATAATTTAACAGAGGTACTAAGTTAGTCTTTTTTCATAAGTCTGATGCCATTTGTAATAGGATTTGAACTCCAAGTAGGAAAAAAATAAAAATGTGCAAACCTAACTACTAAAAAGGTAATTAACCTGAAAGATAGCGTTAGGTTATATTTTAGAGTTAATAGATAAACATTTTACCTTTCTTTATTATCGCTATATGCTTCAAAATCAAAGTATAATTGTATTGAGGTGTGATACAACCATAACTTAAATCCAATTAAGATCCAACTTATATACTCAATTCTCTCTCTCTTCTAGTTTAAGGCTCTCTCTCTCTCATTCACATGCAGTTAAGAGAAAAAAAGATATTAATCTCCCTTCACCTGGCCTCTTGTACGAACATGTAAAAAAAAAAAAAAGATCTTTGTACCTTATTATATATATTGTTATACACTCTTGTGTTCTTTCCAATCTTTTCTCATAATAGAGGAATTGATGGTATACGCAGTAGGATAAATAATGATGATTTTTTCAATTTTGGAAGTTTATTTCAGTTTGCCATGTAAATGGTATTCTAGGTGAAGTGGAGTAATAATACACATCATGTAGTTAATTAAGTTATTCAGCAAATGAATATCGTCATGATATTCAATTTTAAATTTTTGAGTGTCTTCTTGAAATTTGAAAAGGAAAATACTAGGAGTTCTCTCCGCAGGTTCTCCTGGCATTCTTCCAGTCTTACGTAAAACATGATTTAAGAAAAAATAAAATTGTAATGGCCTCCACCACCGGCTTTTTTAGGCATTAGCACCAAATTTGAGACATTAACACCAAATTTGTGACGCATTAGCACCAAAATTGAGGCATTAGCATCAAATTTAGGATAATCGATCAAATTCATTTTGGGTGATATCATCCTTAAAGAGTTAACCTTTCACCCTTAGGTTTTAGTTTTGAATCCAAAAACAAGTTTTAAAGCATTAGAACCTAACTATTAACTCATAAAAATTAATCTATTAGCAAAAAAACGATATTACAATTTTACTTTTTCTTAAATCATGTTTTATGTAAGACTGGGAGAACGCAGAGAACACTACGGGGAGAACCCCTAGCAAACCCCATTTGAAAATTCAATGCTTTTTCCTTTACGACTATATTTCCAAATTCGCATTGATCATTTGGTATCCAATCTTGATCGTTTGCCTTGAGCATTCACTATCCAACTAGAATGTTCGGCATCCCACCCGAGCATTTGATATACTATTCAAACATTCAACCTTCACAAAAAATGCTTAAAAATAAAATTCTCCATCCTTTCTTTTAGATCCGACTTTAATATCTCATATTATCTTTTTAAGGCACTTTTAGTCATAATTACATCAAAACAAACATAGCTCAATCGACAAAATTTTGTTTTGTTTTAGCCACCTTCCACTTAATGGCAACTGTGTGACTAAGTAGAAGAAAAAGAAAAGGTTCACTTTGTATTGATCGAGTAGAAAAAATTAAAAAAAAAAATTGGGTGACCTAAAAAAAAAACAGAAATTGTTGTAGAGTCACTAAGGTTTAACTTTCTATTAAATTATTTTTTAAGGTTTAAAATTTAAAATTAAGGGGTAATTACTTTTTTTCCTTATGAATTACGTCACCATATCAATATCCCCATGAATTGCCAATCTTACTATCCGATTTTATCAGACTACCACTTTCTTCCTAAAACCCCCATTCCGTAAGTTAACCTTGTTAAATCAGACGGAATATTCTCTTTTAAACTCTAAATCTCATTAGAAGACAGAAATACCTCAAATAAAAAATTAAAACAAAAAATATAAATATATTTGTTTTAAATTTTAAGTGTTTTCAATTTCAATATATTTATATATTTTTTTAATTTTAATTTTTTTGAAACTAGTACTAATACATTAATATATATATATATATATATATTCTGAATTTGTTTAATTTTAAGTTTATTATATGTAATTTTTGCATATAAAATTAGGGTATTTGGGTCATTTCAAGTTTTTTAACGTGGTTGACCGAAGGAATGGGAGGTTTAGGAAGAAAATGGTAGTCTAATGCGGTCAGACAGTAAGATTGGTAAGGGATATTGACATAGCGTTGTAGTTGATGAGAAAAAAAATGTAATTACCCTTAAAATTAATCAAATCACTCAAGTTATGCTCTCTTATCAAATTGCTCATTCTATACATATGCCCTTAGGGGCTTTTAACATAAGTGAGAAAAAAAATGTTTAAAAAAAAAAACTTTAGCCTTTAAATTTGTTTAAAGGCAAAAACAAAAAACAAAAAATCTCGTGATCATTTTACCTTCCAAACAAGATTCTTAAACTGAAAACTTATCAAGATCCAATGGGCTTAGAAACTCATCCTTGAACAATCTTTGAATCCTGTTTAGAGATTAATATGTCAAATACGTAAATACCATTAATTTTCATCATCAGTGGAATGAAATTTTATTTTTACTGGAAAAGAATTGGGTTAATTACTTTTTTAGTATCTAAATTTGCACATTTTTATTTTTTCTTACCTGTTGTTCAAATCTATCACAAATAGTATCTAACTTACATGACAATACCAACTTAGTACCTCCCTTAGGTTCCATTAGCTCAAACTAATAGAATACCATGTGTCATCACATACAAATGCCACGTGTCCTAAAAAAAAAAACATAATCTAACCGAGGTATTAAGTTGGTCTTTTTTCACAAGTCTGGTGCCATTTGTAATAGGATTTGATCCCCAAATGGGAAAAAATAAAAATGTACAAACCTAGCTACTAAAAAGATAATTAACCTGAAAGATAGTGTTAGGTTATATTTCAAAGTTAACAGATAAATATTTTACCCTTCCTTATTGCTATATGCTTCAAAATTGAAGTATAATTGCATTGAGGTATGATACAACCAAAACTTAAATCCAACTAAGATCCAACTTATACACCCAATTCTCTCTCATCCACATACAGTTAAGAGAAAAATTAGGTCTTAGTTGAATTTTAAGTGGTCACTTTATCATTTTCCAATCGCATTTACCCAAATAAGTCAATGAAATCAATTTTTTATAAATAAAAGTAACATAAAGATAGTAGTATGATAAAATTAAAATTAAAACTCTACATTCAAACTCCAATTGATAAAACTAGAACTCACGGCACATCTTCGAGTGCCATGCACATGCATCTCTTCATCACTCAATGTTTTGGTCTTCCGAAACCCCTGCAACATATTGCAGAATAATTACTAGACCTTGAATCCACACACCAGGAAGGAACCCATGGAATGGAATTCATCACCAAACATGTTTCAAGTAAAAGAAGGGAAATATACGCACCTTGATGCTTGGTAGCCAGATACTTGGGGCAATTTCTCTTCCAATGCCCCGCATCACCGCAATGGAAACATTTTCCCTTTGATTTAGCCTTTGTTGCCTTGTTGTCAACCTTGTTCACTTCTGGAGTAACTTGCTCTCCTACCTCCTTGGTTCCCTTTATGTTCTTTCCGACTTTGCCTTCTAGTTGAGACTTAGAAGTGGAAGCTTGAGTCTTATTCACACTTTCCTTGTCTTTCATGATGCCTTCCCCTGCGACGATCTCATTCATCAATTCAGATAAAGTATAAGACTTTTTATTCATAGAAACATCGAGTTTGAATTGATTGAACGAGTCTGGCAGGGACTGGAGGATCATATCCACTTGAGATTCTGCATCAATCTCTGCACCCAAAACTTTTAGTTCATTTAAACAGGCGATCATTTTTAGACAATGATCCCGACTTTGAGTTCCTTCAGTCATCCTATTATTAAGAAGGCTCCTCATCATGTCTTGCCTAGCAGCACGACCTTGGTCACCAAACATCTCCTTCAGATTAAGCATGATGTCTGAAGCAAGTGACATGGTCTGCATCTGATGTTGGAGTACATTTGACAAAGACGCCAAAATGTAACACTTGGCCATCTCATTGGACTTATTCCAACGATCATATCGCTGCTTGTCCTCTTGAGAGGCATCTAGAGGTGGGACCTCGGGACATGGCTGAGTCAGCACAAACTTGTGCCCTTCAGCAATCAGCACAATATCCAAATTACGCTTCCAATCTAGATAATTTGGTCCAGTCAATTTGTTTTGATTCAGAATAATGGCAAGAGGGCTAAAACATGACGATTCTTTCAATCTGGAAAACAAGAGCATGATTAGGGCTTATAACTTAGCGTAAAAAAGGATAATATCAGGTATTTCGGTCATAGACCAGGTATCAAATCTAGGTTTCCAAAATAATACATATCAAAATCTAGAAGAAATTACTAGGTCCATCAACTAATGAGTTAAGCACAAGTGAACATATGCAGGGAACTCAATCGTTATTTATGAGGAAAGGAAGAGCAAGGGTTTAGTTAACTTACTGCGTAATTTTCTCTTTGAGCATCCCAATCCTGTCGACTGGTGTCATAAAATCAATCGCTAATTCAACAGAATCACCCAAATCAGGGCTTCTGTAGTAATTGCTGATGGGTTTCGTGGCCAAAACTGAATTTGGATAATATACCTTTTCATTATCCAGCTTCAGGAAGACTGTCGTTAAAATGTTCATCTCTTCAACCATCATCTGTCAAGGACCAGACACCAAACAGAGTTAATGAAGCAAGATGAAATACATCGAAGAGGGGGGAAGAAAATGAAAAAGAAAAAAGAAGTGCTTTGAAGGTTACCGGAATATCATCAATGACACATCGATCTCCGACATCAAATGGATGCATTACAAAGACAAATATGATAGCTTCAAATATGGTCTTGCAGGTATTTCCAAAGATAAAAGCCACCACGACAAACTGTGATGAGAGAAAGAGAAGAACCTTTGTTGTGGCAATTTCCATCAAAAGAAGCCACAAAAGAGTGGTCAATATAATCAGGATGACTGTCACAATTTTGTTTAACTGCTTGACAGCAGTTTTGGTGTCGTTTAAAGCATGTGCTAGTGCTTTGCGGCCCTTGTAGACCTTCACCTGCACAATCACACACATTTAGTAACATGCATGGTCTGCGTAGAGATTCACAAGACAACCAAAAAAAAAAAAGGAAACATCAAAGTTAGAAAAAGAAATTGTCTTACCACCCAGTCTGTAAGATCTTTGCTGTCGATCCTTCCTGTCTCTCCTCCTTCCAACAGTGGAAACACAAGATCCACTTCTTCTTTAACCATGAATCTCAGAAGGTGGTCCTCATCAATGTAACTACGTACTCACAAACATAAGATGTTGAGAAAAGACCAATACAGAGAAAGAGAGAGAGAGAGAGAGGAAAGGAAACGTGTGTAAAAGATAGATTTTTACACCTGCAACCAGGCTGTGCGACATTCCAGAAAATGTGATAGGCAGCGGCATTTGCTTCCATCTCATTGGTAATCTCCCTGTCTGTCCGCTCACCATCTTCATCATCAACACTCTCATCAAGTATATTCGAGATTGTGGAAAGCCCTGAACTCATCACTGCATCAACCAACACCTTCATGGTCCAAGCAGAAACCTTTCCGTGTTTCATCTTATGAAGTTTCCCAATATCGATTATCTCTTTCTCCTTCTCGACTTTTCTCTTCTTCTTACTCCTGATGGTCAACCGACCAGCGCCCGGCGATTTCCCAATGCTCTCTGCCTCCATTACCAGGGGAGGCCCCGAAAGGGTCTGAAGTACGTACTGATGGAAGATTGATTCCTGAATTCTATCAAAGAAGGTGTTCACATGGAAATTCGATGCCAAAATCTTTAGCATCAAAGTCTTCATTAACCATAAAAATGATCCAACCAGAAGTGAAACCAGAGTCCGGGTAACATAACCCAAAATCTTGGTGGCGGTCTTCGAGTGCTTAACCCCGTGATTGAAAAGCAATACACATGTAAGAAGAACAAAACTCAACCAAATATAGACCTGAACACTCTTCTTCAGTCCATGGACAAAATACAGCACCTTCTTCCTTAGCAAAAAGTTCCTTTCAATGAAGAACACAACCACACGCATAAACCAATTGGTAATCAACATTCCCGAGAAGATCACCATCACAAGCACACACCATTTCCAAAACTCCAAACCCCACACCATCAAAGTCTTCAATCCATCGGCAGTTAAGCTAGCCACTAAGCACCCCAATATGCACCCAAAAGCAATTACCTCAAGTGAAAACTTAATCTTCACTCTCCTATGCTTCGCTTTATTCAATTTCATCACCTTGTAAATCTCTTCATCCACATCCTGCCCCGGAGACTCCATCAACCGCGGCTTTTGAGTTATCGACACCCTTCTAGGAGTTGAACCGTTCTCATCAAACATATTGCCGTACGTAGGATAAGGTTGTTCCATAATTCTTGATTTCGGTTTGGAATACACCGACCTTGCCAGAGACCGTCTTTGTGTAACGTTCTGATTGGTGATCGGAATTTTCGGAGGCTTACTGGGGCTGGGATAGAGCCTGGAGATCTCCGGAGACGGGCAGCTAAAAGGGACCGATTTTGAGTGCCCAGTTGTAGACTCGGAGGCCGCTTTACTCTGCTTGCAAGATTCCGAGGCTTTTGGAGTAGACTCTGTGATGGGTTTCGAAGTCTCTTCCCCTTTGATTTCGACGACCACTTGCCCTTCATTTGGGGCCTTGATTTCCACCGTGCTTACTCCGCCGCCTCTTAGAGGTCCCTGCTTAGCATCCATCGGTCAAAGCCGTGGCACATCAAGCACCACAAGTTTCCCTAACTAAGCTTGAAATTAATTCTTAATTTGTTAAAAAACTACAGTTGTTGTTTTTTTAACCACCTATCGAATCATACAGTTAAAACTCTTGTCTTCAATAAAATCCCTGCTTAGAAAAAATAAATAAAAAATTAAGAAATAAATAACAAAGTGAACTTAATTTCGCGCCAAAATACTGTGCACAACGAAAGTTTTCATTTTTATTTACTTAAAAAAGAACAAATATATGTAAAGGGGTGACTCACCGGAAAATATCCGAGTCTCAAAAAATATTTGTCGGGAACCCCTTTTCGGTGAGAGCCACTCAGGGACGCCCACGGGGAAGTAGTGCAGAGAGGAAGTGGTCGTTTGTTTCTGCTGGGGGTGGTAGTGGTCGTTTGTTTTTGTTCTAAGTGGGATAAGACAGGGAAATGTTTATCCAATAATGTAGTATATAGGAAAACGAGAAAGAGACTTAACGATAAAATGAAAAGGCGGAAGAAAGAGAAAAACAGAAGTAGGAAGTGACGTGGTTTTTTAAATCACCATAGAATAGTAAGAATAGATAGATTTGTATATAAAAATATGACAAATAGAAACAGAACAGACTTAGACGACTGCATTCAATAATATAACATACTTCAAAAGGTGGTCGATCCAAGCACCGGAGATGATATCTTGAGAACAATTAATGGACGCCTCAAACTGCAATGCATGGGACCTAAATAAAATTAGAATAAAATACATGAACTGCAAAGATATTTGCTTCAAACATATCAATCGCATCCCAATTCAGCAAGTTTATATATTAATAGTACGAAAATTATGGGCTTTATGCAACAACACAATATATGGACAGGTATTAATTTAAAAGGCATACATATCTCTTATCCGGGAATAATTACTTGAGCAAACTACAAAAAAAATTGCACCCAAATGACATTTCTAAGCATTAATTATTTCTTTCATTAACTTCCTCGAAAAGTAACAGTCCTGATGAGGTGAAACCCAAAAGACAGAAACTCAAAATCCATTTCCAGAACAATCTTAAAGTACGAACTATTTGAAAAAAAACATAAAACCCAACATCAATCACACCACACGCACAGGGAACAAAAATCATCAGTTTCTACTGCTAGCTCTAGAAATGCACAGAGACCCAATTCAAGCACCAACCGACACAAAATTTGGTACACGAATGTGTTTGGTAATGAGAAGTAGTAGTAATAAACTCTTTGTCAGAGATCGAGAAGCATAGAAACTGATTTTTGCCTTACTCTTTATTTCACCTCTTTAAATCAAATCTACGGTTCTTTGTACTGTATTTTTCTGCAGCAAAAAGGATGGAAATCCATATAAATGCGGGTAGCTCTTCTCTATCTATTCTTTCCATGTATGTGCGCGCAAGATGGAGATGATGAAGGTGTGAAAAAATCTTCAAAAATCTCATGACTGAACTTGCTGTGCTTTGCTGAAATGATGCATTTGAGGTGATACACCAGATTGCCCATAAAATGTTTCTCTCGACTCTCACGCTTATCTCTATGCCAACCAAAGAGTGCCTATCTTTTCTAAAATAATGACCATATAATTTTGTAAGATGGCAAAGCAATGATTAAGGCCAAAATAGTAACTTTAGTCTACAAAAATTGCCTATTAATTACCCAAATATTTAATATGACACTCATGCCCATATCTTCTAAGATAATACCCATAATTTGCTAAGATGACAAAACAATGAGTAAGGTTTAAATAATAATTTTAGTCTCAAACAAAATTTTTACTATTTACGTGAAATTGGGTTTTCTTTTAATAAACTACTTCATAGAGAAAGAACAAACTTACAAAAGCTTTCACTACGAGGGAAGAGAAGGAGGTAGATCTTTGCCACTACAAATGAAAATAAAGAATGAGGTAAATAGAGGGGAGAATAAGGAGGAAATGAAGAAGGAGGTAAATCTTTGCCGCTATATATGGAAATGAAGGGGAGAATAAGAAGGGAATCGGTACTTGTTTATATAACTTTAGGTTTAAGATATATATAATATATTTTTTGTAGGTAGTGGACCAGATATTATCATTATGTCCAAATATAATACCCTTTAATCTCGTACTTGTGTGCCGCGCAAAAAATCATCAAGAAGCTGATTCTAGTCAATTTATTAGAGGAGTATAAATCATCAAGAAAGCTACTAAGATCAATAATTTAATATTGGTAGTGCTAATTTTAGTGCAATTTGAAAGTATTCTCAATTAATTTTTTATTCTTACTGTCATCTAGATGAAAGTAAGAAACAAACTCTAGTGTTTTTTTTTTTTTTTTTCCTTCCCTTTATACAATTTTTTTTTTTTAAAAAAAAAAACTTCAATAAAGTCTTATTGTAAAGTAGGTATTTTATAACGTGTTTGAGCCACCAATCGGTTTGTCTATTTCATTTGATTGTTCCATTTCGTATGTTTTGTATAATTGTGTCGGGCAATTTATTCACCATTTGTTGTTTTGCAATTATGTACTTGTGAAGATAATACATATGACCATGATGGCTATTGGTGCTGTTTGGATTGGCGTAGAAGCAAACGACTTTGACATCTGATCGGGTTTGGAAGGCCATGGAGGTGGTTAGGGAGGTCCTGGAGAGGTGGGTTCAGGGCAGCGATGATGTGCCACTGGCTTTTTAAGAGAGAGAGTGGGGGTTGAAGAGAAGGGTGAGTGACAGGAAAAGAGGAGTACCTTTATACATGGGAGGAGGCGGTGCAGTGGCTTTGGCGGCGATATTAGGTGATGGAGGAGGCAGTAGTGTTAAAGTATAAATTAAATGATTAAATTTATATTTTCTTATAAACTTAAATTTTGGGAACAAGTACTAATTTAATATAGTATAAGGGTTAAAAATCATGAGTTTGAACCTTGACTCCATTAATTCACCACTATGACACTATTTAACTTAAATATTTCATGATGAGTTGTTGATCTAGTTGTTTTTTTTTTTTTTCAATCTTATGTATCAAACTAATATTTGATGCTCTAAAATGAGGGGTTTAGCCCATCATGATAGTGATTAGGATCCTCCACATTTTAAAAAAAAGTGTAAATTCTCAAATTATGAAATTTAAGCCATTTCTTTATATCAAAATGCTTGAAAAATGCAAGCCAATAAAATTATGGCATGTTATTGAGGTAGCTAGAAAGAATTTTCCTCAAAAAAAGCATATTCTTCACTTTTCCGGAGACGTTTTTTATTTAGAAAACCAAAATACAATTTTTTGCTCAAAACTTCTTTTACAATATAAATAGCAAGAATCCCTAAAAGATAATTCAATTGGATAGAAACCATGCTTCATGAAGCAGGTATCACAAGTTTAAATCCATTCCCCTTCTTGTGTGGACATATAAAAAATAAAATAAACCTAATGAAAATATACTCGATTCTTAATTGTAACATGTAACTTTTTTAAATATACCATTTTCTAAATGTTTCGGTGTAAATAAATAACCAAAATTCTTTGATTTAAAAATCTACACTTTTTAAAAAATTATAAGATTTTGATCTCTTTTTTTCTTCTTATTTTTATTTTTATTTTTTGAAAAATATGAAACTTTCATTAATGAAATTTCACGAGCATAAAGTTGCATCAGCATAAAGTTGCATCACTGAGCATACAGCTATGAAAATTATAACCAAAAGCTACATATGAAGGTTACAAAGTTATAAAAATGACTTCAAACTTCCGCTAACTCATATACAATTATATTTAAGGAACATAACTGCTTCGTGTAGATTAGATCTAGGACATGGGTAGTTCAAATACAAAAATAAAAATAAGTGAAAAATATTTATATATATAAAAAAAAAAAAACCCCAAAACTACCAACCATTTGCAATATAGCCCCTCAATGTTCAAAAGGTGATAAAGCAACCCCTCAAACTATCAAAATGTATAAAAAAGACCACTTATTTTTTTATATTCTTATAATACCCCTATTCTTTTAACAAATAAAAAAATAATTGTAAAAAAACAAAAACAAAAATATATATTTTTTGTATTTATTAGCTCATTGGTTTAGAATAGGGGGTAAAGTGTAATTTTTCCCTCTTAAAAAAATAAAGTGTTACGTTTGAAACTTTGGAGATAAAAGTGCAAATGAGTAAATATTTCAAGGGATAAAGTATAATTTTCCCAAATTATTTTCATTTCTTAAATTACCCTTGTTATAAAGTTTATACGAATAGATAAAAATAAATTAATAATTTAATAAATACTTGACAATTTAATCATTGGTGGATGCAAAATAAAATTCAACGTGTAAAATGCTCCATTGAAATAAGAAGCGAATTAAGAAATAATATTCAAATTTCAGACCAAAAATTAATAAATTTAATCTAATAGCTTCCATAATTAGACATCTAGCTACCCATTAACGCAGTGGAATGGAGTAATGCTATAAGTTCCTTTTGTATTACTTTTGTATCCTTCTAAGAATGATATGGCTCTTAGAATTACCATTGGACTTATAATTGATCATTATTGAACTTTGATCAAATAGTAAATTTTAAGAGCCACATTATTATTAAAGAGACATAAGAGTAACACAAAAACTTCTAGAATTACTCAATAAAAAGTCTTTTAGAATCCATCAACAAAAAAATCTGAATCCACCAAGAAATACATAGAATGTCTTTTGATAAATTATTTAATTAATAATAATTTTTACTTTATTGATAAATTATTTAATTAATAATAATTTTTACTTTACCCATTTAACTAGTATTGCCTACTGCTAGCTCCCACTGTTGGTTAATGTGATGTCACTATTGAGATAAAGTTAAAATTAAGGATAAACTTTACAAAGAATTCACAAACTGTTATGTAATTTGAAAAGACTCTTTTAAATTTGGTCAATACTCATCGGTTTACAATTTATCAATAATTTTTACTTTATTGATAAATTATTTAATTAATAATAATTTTTACTTTACCCATTTAACTAGTATCACCTACTGTTAGCTCCAACTCTTGGTTGATGTGATGTCACTATTGAAATAAAGTTAAAATTAAGGATAAACTTTACAAAGAATTCACAAATTACTACGTAATTTGAAAAGACTCTTTTAAATTTGGTCAATACACATCGGTTTATAATTTATCAATAATTTTTACTTTATTGATAAATTATTTAATTAATAATAATTTTTTACTTTACCCGTTTAACTAGTATTGCCTACTCCTCCCACTCTTGGTTAATGTGATGTTACTATTGAGATAAAGTTAAAATTAAAGACAAATTTTACAAAGAATTCATGAACTATTACGTAAATTGAAAAGAATCTTTTAAATTTGGTCAATACTCATTAGTTTATAATTTATGAATAATTTTTACTTTATTGATAAATTATTTAATTAATAATAATTTTTACTTTACCCATTTAACTAGTATTGCCTACTGCTAGCTCCTATTATTTGTTAAAGTGATGTCACTATTGAGATAAAGTTAAAATCAAGGATAAACTTTACAAAAAATTCATGAACTACAATGTAATTTGAAAAGACTTTTAAATTTGGTCAATACTCATCAATTTATAATTTGATCAACAAACATTTGGTGTGGTCCTTGTGCAAACATTCGCACTAACTAAGATTGGGCTCGATCATTTGGTAGTCTCCCGTGAACGTTCAGCCAAATAAAAGGTTTTTCTCCCAAAAAGCTTGTAATTTTAAGTTGTTTTTTTAATACTTTTTGGACCATGTTTTTTATATTTTATTTGAAGAAGTGTTATGATGCATGTAAACAATTCTAAGTGTTTTAAATTGTTTATTAATTTTTTAATTTGTAAAACGGAAAACAAAAATGAGAAAGATAATGATTTAACAAACAAATTAAAGCCACTCTAATCATTCTTAAATTATAACTCAACTTTTGAATTAATTTATTTCTAATTATATTTTGACCTTTTTTAAAAAGTAATAATGCTGTCATGCGCGACTATGTGTCAGTATAATGTATACTGCAACATAATTATTGTGATTGATCGATTTTTCACGTAAAATCATTATATTTTAAGATAATATTATTTTTACGTACTTTATTTATTTGATTTTTGGGTGAATTAGTTTTACAAACATCGTATTCACAAATCTTTCAAAAACTATATATATATATATTTACACAAGAAGAGGAAGAAGATTCGAATTAGTAACATTCGTTTCATTAGATGTGATTTCAGTCGATTAAATTATATCTTTGGGACATTATATATATATAGCATGTCTCATATATATATATTTGAAATAATTTTTGAAGAATATTATTGATAAAATCGTAGGTGGAGCCAGACTCTCCAACAACAATCAAGAAGATAGAGCTAACCACTCCATTAAAACAATATCACTAATACAATTAGGAGTATCATCCTTCTAAAATCTATCACTGACATTAGTAGTAGCTGTTTTTGCCAATCTATGAACCGCCTCATTTGCTTTGCGTGGAACAAATGCACACCTCCACCTTGAAAGAGTGAGAAGCATCCACCTTGTGTCTTCTATTAGATGCCCGAAGCGACTTCATTTGCCTATTCCTGAGTCTCATATATATTTTGATATGATGTGATTGTCAATCACTACTTGTATATATTATATTTTTTTTAAGGTGGTCGACCATATATTATCATTATGTCCAAATATAATACTTCTTAATTTCGTACTTGTGTGCCACTTAAAAAGGGTAAATCAACTTGCTGATTTTAGTCACGACATTAGAGGAGTACGAATCATCAAGAAAGAATACTAGGATTAAGATCAATATTGGTAGTGCTAATTTTAGTACAAATTGGTTAGTTTCTTATCCTATATATGTTTGAAAGTATTCTCAATTAATTTTTATTATATCTTTTATCTAGATTGAAAATAAGAAAGATTTTCCCATTTTAATTTCCATTTATTAAATAGAAAAAAAAAAGAAAAAAAAAAAAGAAGAAGAAGAATAACTTCAATCAGTTATTGGTATAAATTAAGTGGATACTTTACGGCCTCTAATAAAGAGAACGTCCACACGCAAACAAATCACTCGTTCAAGAGAAACCATCTCTTTCTCCATGAATTTGCCAAATGATGTCGCCGACATCTGCCTAAGGCCACCGTCTTGAACCACGTACCAATCAGTTAGTCTGTTTCAGCTGATTGTTCCATTTCGTATATATGTTTTGTATATATATTTGTGTTGGTTGGGTGGGGTTTGTATTGCTGGTTTTTGTGTCTTTTTGCAGATTTATTTGCTGTAGAATAGGTCTTTTGGGTGGTTTTATTTGGTTGTTTTGAGTTCCTTGTCTCTGTTTTGGAACTTTTTTTAGTTGTTGTTGGAGGGCTATATTTTAGGCCTTGGGTGGGGTTTGTAATGCTGTTTTTCTGCAGTGGTTTTGTGCTGTATTTGTTTCTGCAGTATGTTTATACTGTTGTTTGGGTGTAAGTTTGGTTGATAGCCATTTCAGGTTGGTTGAGCTTTAATGAAGTCACTTACTCATCCAAAATATATATACATATATATATATATGTGTGTATATATATATATATATATTTTGTGTCGGGCAATATATTATCTATCTGTTCTTTTGCAATTATTTGTCTCGACATTTTGTGAAGATAATACACGTGACAATTATGTCTTGGGGTGATTGGGGTAGAAGGCTATAATGTTTTTGACATCTTATGGGTTTGGAAGGCCAGGGACGTGGTTATGGAGGTCCTGGAGAGGTGGGTTCAGAGCAACGATAATGTGCCGTGGCTTTTTGAGAGAGAGTTAGGGTTGAAGAGAAGGGTGAGTGACAGAAAAATAAGAGTGGCTTTATGCATTTATAAGAACATTCACAATACAGGAGGTAAATGACACTTTTATTTAAAATAGCTCCTCACATTTATAAAATACCATCTATATTGGAGAAGCTAAAAAAAATGTAGAATATATATTTTATTAAATGAGCTAAAAAAAAAAAGCTACATGTAGCGGCACTATTTAAAAAACTATTTTCCTAAATTTTCTTCCTATGTCTTTTTTTCTCTCACTATCTCTCCCAAAAAAAAATTTCCAACGTTTTTTTTTATTGTTTCTCTCACCTGTTTTCTTTTTTATCAAAATTTTTTCCCACTATTTCTTTCACATCTCATTTTTTTTCAAAAT
The DNA here is from genome assembly GCA_013348765.1 of Carpinus viminea. Lineage (NCBI taxonomy): Eukaryota > Viridiplantae > Streptophyta > Magnoliopsida > Fagales > Betulaceae > Carpinus > Carpinus viminea. The sequence continues at coordinate 8,901,192 of CP054674.1, forward strand.
TTTCTCTGGACAGAGTTTTCCTCCAAACTGGGTTGGAGGCATTTCCTCCAACCTGGTCTATAAAAGTGACATGTGTAATTTTTTTTAATAACATGTGAGATGCACATGTTTTTTTTAATAATCAGAACAAAATTGGAATAAATTTTATTAAAAACCCATGTGCATCTCACATGTTATTAAAAAAAATTACACATGTCACTTTTATAGACCAGGTTGGAGGAAATGCCTCCAACCTAGTTTGGAGGAAAACTTTGTCCATTTTCTCCTATTATTTCTCTTTTCACATCACTTTTTTCTCAAAAGTTGAAAAATAAGATATTTTAAAAAAATACAATCATGATAAAAAATTAAAAAATTAAAAATTAAATGATATAGATAAAAATATAACTAATCGGATGTAGGAAATCCTTAAAAAGTTATTAACTAAACTAGATAAATTGAGTTTTGAGAAAGCTATTTTACATAAAATATTAGTTCTTCCATTGTGAATGCCCTAAGAGGTGGTGCGGTGGCTTCAACAGCGGTATCATGTACTAAGTGTTAAAGTATAAATTAAATGATTAAATTTATCTCTTTTTATCCACTTAAACTTTTAAGACAAAAGGTAATTTAATATGTTATCATAACCAAAGGTTATGAGTTTGAATCTTGACTCCATCGATTCACCCTATTTAAATTAAATATTTCATGTGTTGAATCTAATATATTAAAAGGAAGTTTGAGCTCACACATGATAGGTCAAAATAAGTTTGAACTCACATATGAGGGAGAGTGCTAAAGTATAATTAAATAATTAAGTTTACATCTTTCGTTTAAGCTTCCGAAACAAGTAGTAATTTAATAGGAAGTAGGTAGATCTGGTTTTTGAAGAATAAAAGCAACACCCCTTTTGTCAATAATGAAGGATGGGTTGTTGATCCATTGTTTTTATATGTATTTTATTTTGTGTTTCATGCTTATTTGTCAAACTAATAATTGATGCTGTAAAATGAAAGGTTTATTGTTTATAGCCCGCCCGATAGTGAATAGGATCCCTTAATTTTATTTTATTTTTTTTAAAAAAATGTAGATTCTCAAAATATAGAATTTAAGCCATTTATTTATATTGAAAAGCTCGAAAAATGCTAGCCATTAAAATTGTGGCATGTTATTGAGGCAGCTAGACCCTTCAAAAATCTTTATTCGTCACTTTTGCAGAAACGTGTCTTTAGAAAACTAAAATACAATTTTTTGCTCAAAGCTTTTTTTCACAATATGAAAATATATTCAATTCTCAATCATAACATACCACTTTTTTTAAAAAATAACATTTTCTAAGTGTTAAAAATAGCCTAAATTATTTAATTTGAAAATCTACTTTTTTTAATATGTATATATATATAGGAGATCTTGACTGATGATAGCCGTTACCCATCTTGGAAAAACTTTGTGGTTTGACCACTATTCAGCTCATGGTAATGGTTTTTTTTTATCTTTTATTTTTTTTATTTGAAGTTATTTTCATTTCTTAAATCACCCTTGGTATAAAGCTTAAACATAAAGATAAATTTAATAATTTAATAAATATTTTAAAAATTTACTCAAGTGTTGATTCAAAGTAAAATTCAACACTTAAAATTTTCAATTGAAATGACAAGTGCATTAAAGAGATAAAATTTGTTTTGAAACCATAGTTAACAACTAATTGTCTTAAAAATTTAAATTAATAAAAAATAATAAATTTAATCTAGTGGCTTCCGTAATTAGACATCTAGCTAGCCATTAACGCAGTGGAAAGGCTTCTAGAATCCATATGCAAAAGATCTGAATCCACCAAGAAATACATAGAAAGTCTCTTGATAAATCATTTAATTAATAATAATTTTTTCTTTACCCAAACTAGTATTGCCCTTTGCTAGCTACTTAGTATATGTGGAAACTGACTGTAGCGCCCATATGTTAGGGTCTGTTTAAGTGTGCATTTGAGAGGTTTAAAAGTGTGTTTAACACTCAAAAAATTTGTTTAAAAAAAATATCAGCTTCGTAAAAAAAATTGAAACGCTTTTAAGGATTCAAAAGCTTAAAAACTATCAAAATGTACTTTTAGCAAAAAAAAAAAAGAAGTTTTGCCAAAAAATGTATTTTAACTTAAAAGCTCTATTTTTCAAACATAATATTAAACATGCTCTTAATGTGATACTACTCTTGCATTAAAGTTAGAATTAGTGAACCAGATTAAAAGATGGGGAATGCTAGTTTTTTTGGAAAATGCTAGGTGTTCTTCTAGTGTTCTCCATGTGTTTTTCTAATTGTGATATGACTTTTAAAATCACCAATAGATTAAAAGTCAATAATAATAATCTCAAATTCAACGGTGATTTTAAAAGTTACATCACAGTTGGAAGGACACCAGAAGAATACTAGAAGAACACCTAGCATTTCTTTATTTTTTAGTATTCTCTTAGTGTCCTCCTGGTCCTATGTAAATATTATTTTTTTTAAATCAGGTGAGAGAAATAAGAGTCAGTTTTTTTTTTTTTGAAAATAATATCACTTAGAATTAGGAGAACACCTGACATTTCCCTTAAAAGATTAAGTTCAAGATTTTAAACCGACTAGTTGCGGTCATTTTTAAGGAAAATTTAACCTACATTCCTTAAACTACTACCAAATTGATAATGTTGTCCCTACATTTTTAATTGGGACAACTATCCCCTTAAACTACAAAAAAATTGACAATGTCCACTCCAAAGCCAGCAAAAAGATAAAAAAGACCACAATTTGTTATATATATATATAAAACATTTTATCCCCCTAAACTATCACTCATTTTGCACTTATGCCTCTCATATTACTACCGAATGTCAAATTAGATACCTTTTTATTTTATACGCAAAATACCCTTAAATTTATTAAAAATAACAATTTGAAAAAAGAAAAATTTATTAAAAAATTAAACAAGAAAAACTACGTTGCCCTTTTCAATAACATTTGAACATATAAGAGATGCACATATAAAAAATTATTAAAAAATTAAACAAGAAAAACTATGTTGCCCCTTTCAATAACATTTGAACATATAAGAGATGCACATTTTTTTTTTAATAGTAAGGAAATTCCTCCAACCCAATTTGGAGGAAAACTTTGTTCAAATAAATTTTATTAAAAACTCATGTGAATTTTATATGTTATTAAAAAAAAGAACACATGTGATTTTTATAGAATGGGTTGAAGGAAGTTCCTCCAACCCAGTTCAAAGGAAAATTCTATCTAATATGAAAATTCTGTTTAAACACCTTTCATATTAGCCTGCTTAATTTTTTTTTCAAATTGTTATTTTTATATATATTTTTTTAATTTTATTTATTGATAACTTCAATGGTATTTTGGGGATAACAATGTAAAAATGTTTAATTTGACGTATAATGGTAGTATGTGGAGGCATCAATATCACTTTCTAAAGTTTAGAGGCATAATTACAAAATGAGTGATTGTAATTAAGAGGGTTAAAGTGTATTTTTCCTTTCTACAATAATACTTCGATAAATTCAAAACAAAGATTTTTTTTTTAAATTGAGATTTGAAAAAGTCAAGAAAATTCTTAAATTTCCGCACCTTGATTTTTCTTTTTTTATTAAAAAAATAGTTTTAGTTTTAGTTTTAGTTTTTTTAATTTTAAATATGGGTATTTTTGTCATTGGGTGACAATTAATGACAATTTTTGGTAGTTTGAGGGCGGTATGTAGACTTTTTAAAAAAATAATAATTTTAGGAGGATAAATATGTAATTTTGTATACTCTGTAATTAATTAATTTGATGGATAAGAGGACAGAGGTTTTGGATTGGGGGTGGCTCAAAAGGACAAAGTTTTCTTCCAAATTGGGTTGGAGGAATTTCCTTCAACCTAATATATAAAAGTGACATGTATTCCTTAATATGTGAGATGATATGTTTTTCTAATAGCTGGGATAAAGTTAAAATAAATTTTATTAAAAACTCATGTGTATCTTACATGTTATTAAAAAAATGGACACGTGTCACTTTTATAGATTGAGTTGAAGGAAATTCCTTCAACCTAGTTTGGAAGAAAATTTTGTCCGGCTCGAAATTCAAGTCGTCAAATAAAACAGATAAAAAAGTAATTGATATTTTGTTGTTATCAATAAATTGAAGAGTAATGGATCGATGTTTGATATTATTTGCTTTTTTTTAAAAAAAAAAATTGAGTTCTCACTCCTTTCACAATCCCCTAAGATTGCATTTTAGTTCAAACAAATAGCTAGCACTCTAAATATTATACATGAAAGCTTTAAAGAAAGAAAAATAAAAACTTCACAAATATCTTATGAAATTGTGTTTTGAGATGATCTCTCAAAGTTCAAAAACTCTCAATTTTACTTCTTCAAACTTTTAATTGATGCAATGTGCCCCCTTTGTTAGTTTTTTGTGTTAACTCCTAATGGAATATCAAAATATCCTTGAATTTTCGTTTTTTTTTAAAGAAAAAATTTTAATTTGCAGTTAAGGGTGAATTTTGAATTTTATAAAGGTGTAAAAGGTTATTTCATCCTTTTACTGTTTGTTTTAACGCTCGAGAGGGAGATTATATCAAATTGAAAGTTTGAGGCTGAAATAGAGTTTTTAGACTTTAAGAAGTCTTATTAAAATGTGTAAAAGTTCGCGCAGGGGACTAAACAGTATCTACAAGACTCTTTTGAATTTTCCTCAGAATAGAAGTGATTGTTGCGAAGGATGGTCTATTATTAGCATGCTTATCCCATGAATGGCAAATGAGGTCAATGAGCCCTCCAAGTTGACCATCGTCCTCAGGAAGCTTGGGCCTTAGCTTACCCTCTCCAACTTCCATGGCAATCTAATGTAGAAATAGGAAACATTATAAATATTTACTCATTACATGAAAAGAAAATAATAATTATATCGGGCGCATTTGACATTGTGATTTAAAAAAGTACGATTTTAAATCAAATCACAAAAAATAAATTATTTGAAATTGGGTTTTTTTTATTTTAAATTGCGATTTGAAAATATAAAAAAATTTGCGTTAATTTTCAAATCACAGATAATGAGGCATTTTTTTGAAAATGAATTTTAAAGACTAAAATGCTATTTTAAATGACAAATTGTGATTCTACCAATTATGTTTAGTTGCATTTTTAAAAATTATGTCTTCAAATTCAAACCTAAACGGACTTATACTAATTCATCCTATTAAAAATTATTAAATTTAGCTATTCTATCTATTTATCTTCCTTTATGAGTTTTTTTTTTCCTATAACAGGGATTCCGATCCTTGAATTAATATGGTAGAAATTTTGAAGTTCAGATGGATAAGGTTGAGTATTTACCTGAATGGGACTGTAATCTGTCTCAATATATGGATATTCTCCACTAATGATCTCATTAAGTATCACGCCAAAACTGTATACGTCGCATTTTTCATCATAGGGCTCACATCTTATTACTTCTGGTGCCATGTACACTAGTGTTCCTGAAAATATAAAGAAGACTAAAAAAAAAAAACATGTTTATTTGTTCTAGTAAGAAGGGCAGAATGCTTTACATATCAAACTTTGGTTACGTAAAATATTTAATTAAAAATTAATGCTAATAATTATATTTTATCTTACAATTATTTTGTAATGTTGTAACCATTGGATCAGTATTATTATTATTATTATTTTTAAAAGGGTTGATCAAGTTTGTGGAATAATTATAGAATAAAAATATAGTTTATAATATTATTCTTAATTGAAATGGGAGGTGAATGAGATAATGTATTAAAGAGTAGTGCTATATATTATATTTTTATCCCACAATTATCATACAATAGTGACATGCATGGCAATCTTGACCAATCCTGAATCAGTGAAATTTTTTTTTAATAACTACTGATCTACGAATTAGTTGAAATTTATACGTCAATATTATGAAATAATTGTAAAATAAAAATATAATTGATAGTATTACTGTATGTATACGACTATAAGTATAAAAGTCTACTAAATAGTATTATTATAAAAAGTGAGAGTTGTTGTCTGTTTCACCGGTGAGCGCCATCTGTTGATCACTCAAGAAACGGGCATTACCAAAATCCGCCACCCTGACATGGTTGGAATCATCCATGAAAATGTTGGTAGGCTTGAGGTCGCGGTGAATAACCTTGGGATTCTGTTGATGCAGATACTGCATTGCTTGAGCTATCTCCAGCGCCCCACCAAGCCTCTCTTCGATTGGAGGAAACGGCACCGTCCTCTCCTTCTGTCTCTTTCCCGGTCCATGAAGCCAGTCCTTGAGTGTCATGCCCAACAACTCCGTCACCACCCACCCATGATTGGGCGGTTCAAGGCACGCGCCCGGTAGGTGGAGCACAAACGGATGGCGCTGCCGAGATAAGGTTTCCACCTCTTGAGCGAAAAAGGAGACACCATTCACATTGGAGAGAAAATAATCAGGGTCAATGCACTTCACCGCAACGTCAATCCCACGCCATGTTCCTCTGTAAATATCTGCGCTACTCCCATGGCCTACCTTTTCTTGCAACTCAATCTGTTCCCACAGCGTCAATGTGTCAATCAAGAAAGTGCTCATGATTCTCATTCACTTGCTTTGTGGGTGTTTTGTGGAAAGTACTCATTGAAGAGTCGACTGACCTGATGTGGATGGATGTGCCATCCATTGAGCTTGGCTTGATCAACTATGGCCGCTAAATCAGAATGCTGGTGGAGCAGGGTTGGCTGTTGAGGGCTGGGAGCATTAACGATGTCGGAGGTAAGATGAAGACTTTGCTGTCCACCATCTTTATCGTCAATAATGAGATGCAAGAATCCATTTTCTTGTGCTGTTTGGAGACAGTACCTTAGATACTCTTGTATTCTTTCCAATCTTTTCTTGTACATCAGCCGATGTTCTTTCTGATTTTCTACCTCCTTTTCCAATTCGGCTACCTTTGTATACCCAAAAAAGCACATAATTTGTATAAAGAAGAAATATAAATTGGGAGGAAATTACCTCGAGCTTTCGCTTTATATGGGCTCGGCATATGTTTAATTAGGGAATACTTTTTTCTATTTTAACTACTAATTTTTTTAAACTACTTATATTTGCTCAATATTTTAACTATTTACTTTCTCTGGACGAAATATTTAAATTTATCTCATAGGTAAAAGCTAATGAGGAGTTTTCCTCCAAAGCAGGTTAGAGAATCTCTCCAATCTAATTTATAAAAGTGATATTTGTCATTTTTTTAATAACTATGAGATGTGAGTTTTTAATATTATTTATTTCAACTTTATCCTTGTCATCTCACATTTGACACGGCTTTTATAGATTAGATTGGAGGAGATTCCTCCAACCCAGTTTAGAGGAAAACTCTGTCCAAAGCTAATCTGCCTTGAAGAATTTGGATGTTGATCTACTACAATATATGTCTTTAAATCGGCCGGCGTCAATAATTTCTTCATGTTTCTTTCATATTATTCTACAAATTTAATAAATCAATTATTATTATTTAATGATTAATTTATAAGATGAAATGAAAAAAAAAATAAGACAAATTATTAACACCAATCATTTCTCTTTCAAGAAAGTTAAAATTAATCACCGGCAGCAAATAGAGGATTTGATGCTATACGTACCAGGACAAAAGAAGGTTAATTAAGTTTCCTACGTAAATGGAACTAATGATGATACTTTTAAAGGTATATATACGAATATACCATTTAATGATGATACTTTTAAAGGTATATATACGGATATACCATTTAATGATGATACTTTTAAAGGTATATATACCATTTATTGGGTATGATTTTGTTAATGTTTCTTTCGATCTTTATTAATATAAATTTTAAAAATTCTATAGCTTAGAAAAAAATAGATATGTTGATTCATTTCATGCATTTTATTTATTTTGTTTGACTTGGTGAATCATTCAATTAAGATTAATGTTAGATACTCATTTTTTTTATAACACTCTCGTACTATTAGGCTAATATGACAATGACAATTCATCATTGAATCTACATTTATTACAAAAACAAAAGCAAAAACAAAATTCAAGAGCTAATAAACATTATCACATCAACTCAAAGCTTGTTTGGTCTTCAAGTAGTAGTTTAATCAATTGGAGACCATGCCTTATGAATCAGATGTTACTAATTCAAATTTCTCCTCCCCCTCTTATGTGAACATGCCAAAAAAAAAAAAAAACTCAAAACTTGTTTGTAATTGCGTTAAAAAAATTAAAAAGTAGTTTTAGTAAAAGAAATAATTAAAAGCATTTATTTGATTTATTTTTTTCACTCTAAAAATTGTTAAAACACATTTTTTAAAAAAGCTTAGAAATATATATATATATATATATATATATATATTCATACAAAAACCTCCTTTTAACTTTAAAAACTTAATTTTTCAACACAATTTCAAACACAGCTTAATAAAAGAGTGGAATAAATATAATCACCATATGAGAAAAGTAGACTAGCTAGGCTGTCGCTAATGCAAGGATGACCACCTATAGGCTCAAGCACGGATGCGCTTAGGATGAGGCCCAATCTCCATGATGTTATTGTTATTGAGCTTGGGCTTAGTTCTGCGTCTTCTGACCCCTCCCCCCCTCCCCACTTCACCAAAAAAAAAAAAAAAATCTAAAAATGACACCTTAATTTTAAGGGATTGAGGTGACCTTGTTTATCCGTCTTTATTAAATTGAAAAAGAACAAAAAAATTAAAGGTTGATAAGCAGTAAGCCCTACTACATCAATATAATAAAATGGGAGTGAGAATGGGTGTGATTTTTTTTTTTAAAGAAGAAGAAGAAGAAGAAGCTTGGGCTTGATTCTAAGAAGAGAATTTAATATTAAATAAAAGTCTAAAAGAGAAATATTAAGAACCAAATTTTTATTTAACAACTATTTCACAATACTAAAGTGACCGACTTAAATATTAACTCTTTAAAATATGAGAGTGGGAGTTTGCCTGGCATTTTTCTAATGAGATGTTGTGAAATAAAAATGCTAAGGGTATAGCTAGCATTGATTCGTTGGTCTAACTTGCTAGCTAGCTACTATATACTGCATGTGATCCAAAGAAATTACCTGCAGCACCAAATAAGAAATTAGCTGCTGGTTGGCGTGGTGGGGAGATTGGTTTGTGGAGACAATAGAGCCCATGCACATGCAGTCGTTGAGTCCCCTATAAAATCTACCTGATCCTTGCTTCGCTTCAGCTGGGGACTGCAGGGGCTTGAATATGGTAGCGGCGGCCTTCTTCTGCTGAGAGGTACTACTACTGCCTCCGATGCTCATAATTATATATCCTGATGATCAGGAAACAGCTGCTGATCATCAGTGTTCATCTTAAATCAAACTGTAAATGGTGCATTATAATATTATATGTTTACCTTTTGTTGCTTGCTGCTGCAAACGACATTTAGGGCGGATTTTGTGATGAACTTTCCAAATACGTGACAAACATATATGCCACTGTTTCTCTCCTTTCTCTTTGGGGAGGGAGGGTGCTTTTAGCCTTATTCTTTCATCCATAACGCCAATCCGGCACCTCAGGAATATGATATTTAAGCCAAGATATATATATATATATATATATATATATATATATAATGTATGGCTTTTTCTTTTTCTTTTTTTTGCCTTCCTTTTAAATACAAATGTCTATATTAGTCGATATATACAATGTGTGTTAAATTCTTTTATATATTATATATGCAGGAACTAGGAAGGATAGAACGGTGCTTGTATTACTTGTTTTTTATTTTAAGGTTAAATACATTTCCAGTACGTGTGCTTTGAGCTAAAGTCAAATAGCCACCTTGGTTTTCAAAAATATTACAAATGGTACCTGTGGTTATCAAATAAACCCACTTGGTACTTCTGTCAGGATTTCGTTGGTTTTTTTAATGGAGTGCCACGTCACCCTTACACGTGGCGTGGTACCTGTGGTTTCAAGGCACCACGTGGCGTGGTACCTGAGTTTTTGGATGCCACGTCAGATTAAATAATATTAAAATTATGTAAAAAAATAAATTAAAGAACTTGTGTACTTCCTAAAAAAGAAAAGAAAAGAAAAAAATTCATCGTCCTCTTCATTCTCCTCTCCCCAACCACTTAGGTTTTTGTAGAGCTAAATCTATTTTTGCAAATGAACCTTATCAAAACAAATTGTAAAAACAGTGAAAACAGACTTACCTCAGATGAAGGGTAATGGGGGAAAATATTTTCTCTGAGGAAGGGTGACGTGGTATTTGGGTTTAAGACGAGGGCTTTCATATAGCTTTGATTAAAGAGGATTTCCTTTATGCTCCATAGTTCAGAGTCGATGATGCCTCGGACGTACCCTTAGCCTTCAAATAAGAACTCCTACTAGCACTTGGAGAAGAGGCTTTTGTCCGTCGAGACAATCCAGTAATTGGACAAGCATTGTCGATGGAACCTTGTTTAGGAAGATCTTCCTCAGAATCGCTAGGGTCTGCAACAAAGTTTGTAATTGGGACCCTTGGACTTGAATTTTTATTTAATTTAGTGTTTGTTTTCTGATTGTACGTCTGTAGACTACTTTTAATAGTCTGTTGTGAGAGTTCCTTTGAATCATCATTGAGAGAGGGATGACAAAGATGGTATTTGGGTTTGCAAAAACCTAAGTAGTTAGGAGAGAAGAGAATAGAGAGGACGATGAATTTTTTTTTTTTTTAGGAAGTACACAGGTTCTTTTTATTTTTATTTTTACATAATTTTAATATTATTTAATCTGATGTAGCTTCCAAAAACTTAGGTACCACACCACGTGGCGCCTTGAAACCACAGGTACCACGCCATGTGTAAAGGTGATGTGGCACTCCATTAAAAAATCTAACGGAATCCTGACAGAAGTAGCAAATGAGTTTATTTGATAACCACAAGTACCATTTGTGATATTTTTGAAAACCGATGTGGCTATTTGATTTTGGCTCAAAGCACATGTACTGAAAATGCATTTAACCCTTTATTTTAAGTTTTCCCATTAAAGTTAAATTAATTTTGAGAACGATCGATTGATACAAAGATGTAATTATTGTTAAGCTAGAAAGTGCCTTGCGTTACGTACATTATTAAATAACAGGCGACACTTTCTATGACATTTCCGACATTTATCTTAAGAGGACAACTAATGGAAACAACATTTGGGCTGGCTTAGAATTAGAAGGATAAAATTGCGCGTTGATATATATATATATATATATATATATATATATATATATATATATGGTCCTCTGTGCAACATAATATTGGATGCATGATCAATTTTTCTCAAATATAATTGGACATATATATATTGGTTTCCTTTCATTTGAAAACATTTTCATAAATGAAGTACCTTTTTTGTATGCAAATGATTTTTGAACTGCATATATCAGCAGTAAATGATCTTGAAGTTCATTCTCGGGAAAATGATTTTTGAACCCTTTTTGGAGACTTAGCAAATTTCATTTTAAGTTCTAGTATCAACTGATAGTCATTATATTTCATTTATTGAAAAAAGATTAAGAGCATAAAGCACTTAATTACATCAGACAGCATAAAGCTCTAATAAATTATAGTCAAAGTTATGATGTCACAAAATACGATGTCATAGAGACAAACATAAAAATCTTACAATCAAATCCTATCTATGACTTCAACATTTGCTAACCCATGTCCAAACTTCAGGTATATATAGAACATGATCTGCTCCAAACAGACTTAATCTAATACATAGATAGACTATATTCTCAACTTTTATTTTCTCGGCCATAAGAGCAAATTAAAACCCCTCATATCAAAACTAATCATGTTTGACTCAAAGGGCAGGACAAAAACCTTCACTCCAAAGATCATTCATGAAATCAGATCTAAGGAGAAGTCAAACCAGCCATTATTCAAAAAAAAAAAAAACAATAAAAAACTAGCAAACAGATACAACATCCGAGGCGAGGGAGGTGAAGTGCACTAGCCGGCGTGTAGTGGACGAGATGAAGTTGTTTTGTGCTAATGGGCAATTGAGGAGCCGGGGAGCATAGTGTGCCAACGCATGGCTGAGCAAAACTACCGACAATCCTTTTATTAACAACAATGTTTTGTTTGGTGCAATTGTCTAAAACATGTCGTTGGAAAATCTAAACATTTTGATAGTATGATTCGATTAAGCTTCAAGGGTTAAAATCTAAACATTTTCTCTTTACATTTTGGAAGACAAGTTGATTTCTTGAACATGCATGGGTTTGTTAACTATGTACTCAGAGCTAATATTAAGTGTATTGAATAAAATATTGGTGACGATTACTTACTAAGTCGTAGACGTTAAAATTAGGGGTGAAATTTAAAACCGCCTAACCGCATCTGCTAACCGCTAACCGCACTAACCGCTAACCGCTATCCGCATTAACCGCTAACCGCTTTGAAAGCGGTTAGTGAATTTTGGAAAACCGCCTAACCGCTAACCGTTAACCGCTAACCGCCTTTTTTAAAAAATATAATATATATTTATATCATATATATATTTCATATAATAAATAACAATAAGTTATTGTAATCTAGTGATTATTGTGCGCTTCTTTTACTCAGGAGTCCCGATTTCAATTCCCACCACCTTTGACTTTTGTTTGGGTTTTATATTTTTATTATTTATATAATATAGAAGTGCAAAACAACGTAGTTTTGCACTTCTATATTCATTCCTCTAACTAACCCAAAAGCGATAATTTGTTATAATTTTATTAAAATGTTATATGTTGTAGAAGGTGACCAACAAGATTTTGATATAATGGTCCAATATATAATGCTCACTTTAAACCAACAATTTTTAATGCTAAAATGGCCATGAAAGAGGAAAAAAATGTTTAAAGTGAGCAAAACAAGGGTTTAAAGTGAGTCAAAACCAGTCCAAAATAAAAAACCCAATAAAAAGCGGTTAATAGAAAAGCGGTTAACCGCATCCGGTTAACCGCTAACCGGGTGGTTAACCGCCTAGGCGGTTAACCGTTAGCGGTTAAGCGGATGCGATTAGTAGAATTTACTAACCGCCTAGGCGGTTAGCGGTTAGCGGTTTTAGCCACTAACCGCTAACCGCAACCGCTATTTCACTCCTAGTTAAAATAAGTTGAAAGTGTTACCCCGGCCCATCACGGTATACGTTTTATTGTCCCTCTTGAAATAATTATATCAAAGGGTTAGCTTATATATATATATATATATATTCTACACATCTTATATAAAATGAAATAGCGATAATTGCATTGGTCATAAAGGTTGGTAGAATGGTTGTTCTTCATAATAGTGATCCAAAGGATGAAAATTAATCGTGAAGTTCACAGTTAATGTACGTAAGAGGACATCCCCTCCACACATGCATATTTATTGTTGTTGTGTTTTTTTTCCTTAAAACTTTTTTTTTCCTAGATCTGTCGTCTATTTAATTTGTCCAAATCGATCATAGTTTGTCTAGAGTAATTAAATATGATTATCTTAATTTCTCCCTGCCTAGCTACCTAGCTACCTAGCTACTTTGTAGGAGAAAGGGAAAGCTGCTGACAAGTCTTATGGAAACTCACCTTGGGATCGCCCATCACAAATTAACATACCTCTGGCTTTTGCTAGCAAAGCAAAAGTGGAAACTGGTGGTCCATCTCTCTAACGAGTGTCTGGTTAATTTTGAGTGTGATCGTATCTTTGACGTACAACTTTTACGTGGTTTCTTCAAGTTTGAATGAGAACGTGAACCTTATTGCCATCACCACACATTGATTCTTGTACTAAATCATTCAAACAAGAGTAAGTGTCATTTCTTTAAGACAATCGATCTTGCTGCAATAATATATATTGTCTTTGCCAACATCGTTTCGAGAAGGTTGGTTTGTTCCTTATTATTAATATTGTTGTTATTGGTTTTATGCAAAATTTTAAAATGAAATTGTCCTAAAAGTTCTTGAGTTGCATCGATCCTTTCAACAAATAAGGGTCTAAGTTTCAAACTTCGAGTTTTAGCCTGTGACAAATACGTTCTTTCATCTTATTTTCATCCAACACGTCCAATAAAAATGTGAAACGTGTATATATTCAAGTCAAGTCCACTTTATCATGCCACATTTGCAATTGAGTCCCAAAAAAAGGTGGATCTTTACAAGGGTAAAGATCCACCCCCTATAGAGGGAGGGATATGCATAGTGTGGGTTTGAGATTCATCGCCCTTCTGTTGGGGTGGAGCCACCCACCACCACCTCTCTCTGATGGAGAGTGGCAGTACTGGCATAGATCTTTACCGTCCTATTATTATTTCTATCTTTAGAGCATAATTGTTTATTGGCATGATGATGTAAATCTAGATTATATTGGCGACACATTTTTTATTGGTTTATCTTGGAGATCGAAGATGATAGTTGGTAAGCCAGCTTCCTTTAAAAATTGCACATAAAAACTTATTTATGGATATTTAATTATTTATCAAAATTAGAAACTAAAGCCCATATTTGTCACAAGAGTAATAGTACTACTCAGGGACTTTTGAGAGTAATTTCTCAATTTTAAATTTTGTAGGCTCAATTCCACTCGACGAGTGCTTGAGCAGCACGGCAGAGTAGGTACTACCAAGGAGCACTGCTCAGCGGATGCTTGAGCGGCAGCCCCCGACCGCTCGAGCAACGTTTGACGGGTGCTTAAGCATTAATTGGCAGTTGGCTTTGTGTATTAATTAACCCTGATCTTCTTCCCCCGCAAACAATATTCTTCTAATCATTGCTGGATTGGATTGGTATCAAATATTTTTAACTCTGTTCAAACCAGATAAATTGAATAAGCTATTGATCAGAGGCACCAAGAAAGATTAGAGAAATGATATTCTATGAGAATTTGATACCAATCTACTCATCTAACATGTTAACTTCATTATAAATCTCATAACAAACCCTTTTAAACAATTTTGTCAACACATCCAATCATAAAAGCCCCCATTAAAAAGTATAAGATTGTGGTCTACCAATATTTTTCGAATAAGTTACAATTCCACCACCACCTTAAATAAAAACAGGTTTGAATAGTTTTTCCAGTTTTTAATGGGATGATCATGTTGGTTTTTGACTAGAGAAAAAGATTCTTTGAAGTGGGTCTTCTCTTTAACATTTAACAATCGTCTGCATGCTTGTCACGTAGTAATCTTATATTATTAGCTCGGTTTTTTTAATGAACATGTAAATAATATATTGATAGGCCATTATTAGGTCTACTAACGATGAACCGCCATAGGGATTTCTTTTCTATATATATATATATACACGCTTAATTAAGCATGTCCATTTTTACACCATGGAGTTAATTAACTGCAATTTGGTTGCCTTGGTGAGGCCCGCAAGAGACTTCAAAGCAAAAAGGAATTCGAGAATGAGAAACATTTCTTTTCATTTTAGAGTTTATTTAATTTGTGTATATTTTCACTGAGTTGTCATATTTTATTTATCCTTAATTAAAAGGAGGGAAAAAATAAATAATAAATAGAGTAAAAATGTACGCGAGATAGTGGTCGCAATGCAAAAAAATAGCTCTCTTAGATAATTACTTACTAGTAATGAGTATATTAAGCTGTACACAATCAAGACCACGTGGTTTGATGCACCATATATGTACTTAGTGTATTATTGTACTAGATGCAATATCTCTTATTTAGGTCATTTATATCAAATGAACGGTTCAAATCATAACAAGTAAGGAAAAAAAATAATAGTTGTTAGGGTGGTCGAACCATCTCCTCCGGCAATAGGAGTGTTCAACCATCCTCATTAATTGGCTAATTAATTTGGGAATGATCAAACCACCCCTTTTGGCCAAAGGGGATAGTTCAATCACCATTAAACCGGCCACCAGAGATGATCAAACCACCCTGTAGCCAAGAAGATTGGTGATTCAACTACCCCAAATCAGCTAATGACGTGTTCAAATTACTCCCTTATATATACACATCTTCGATGTTTTCTTAGTTAATGTCATATTGTACTATTTTCATAGTTAATGTCATATGCATATTTCTGGTCCTTGCCTTAATTTCATATTATACTATTTCCCATTATAAATATTCGATCTGAGTTGGCCTAACCCTAGCTACCAATTTCTCGCATTACTCAAGTATTTAGCACCATTTACGAGCAGAGGTCTTATAAAAGAATGCCTTGGAGTAGAAGGTTTTTTATTTTGGGGACCCCAGCATCTTTGCTTGAACGAGCCCATATATTCTGTTCTAACTCTGTACCCTACAATATGTATTACATTAACTTTTGAACTACCAAAAAGGAAGAAAAATAAATGAATAAATTTATAGAGGGAAAGAGAATCTGAACTGCCTAAAATTGTATATACATTATATGAAGAGAATATTTTAATAGCTTTTATAATATTAGGGCCAATTCTAACCAAATTCTCTGGTTTTATAACATTAGGTCTAATTCAACTGCAGTACCTTTCCAAATTAATGCTGGCAAAATAGGTTTAGGTCAACTTTATTGCTTGACCCTCCAACCCGATAAAAGTAAATTCGAACTAAAATCATTTAGCTAAACATGTCAAACTTTTCAAATAAGCCAACACGACATGCTTGATTCGTTTGACGTGTTTATTTGACCTAACCCAATAAGACTCGTTTCGACCCGAACACGACCCGTTCGAAGAGTAGGACGACTATAAGTCTGCTTTTGGAGAGATAGACATCCAGAACAGTGAATTTTTCTTTCTTTGTTTTTTATTTTTATTTTTGTTGTCTTGGTTGTTGGTACAGGGATGCCAACGCAGTGTTCAAGTAAAGGGAGGGGGCCAAGGAAATTCCAATTCCAGAGAAAGAAGAAAAGCAAAAGCTTTAATCTTGCTTTCTCTATTCCCATGGGCGAAGATCTGCCTTTCCCTTTACCATCAAACCCTCTCTCTCATTCTCATTTTGCTTGTGATTTCGATCTCGAATCTTTCGTTTTCCTCCTCTTTTTCTTTGCTTTCTTTTCCTCCTTCCCTGTCATAACTGAACTGTCAGTATCTGAGAGTTAGATCATGATCAAGAATTTGACGCATCCCCATATCTTTCTTTTCAGAAAAACCAAAAAAAAAAACCAATCTCCCAGCTCGCTTTTTTCTTTGTTTTTCCCAAAAAAATGCTCCATTCCTGCACATTGTATACACATGTAGGAGAAAAAGTTGAAAGAATTTGTTCATCTTAATCACCCACAAAATCATCATCTTAATCCAAATCAATTCAAGTGATCTTATCGAAAATTTGAGCATAAATGAAACCCAATGCATTGATTTAACTGATATTAAAACCCAATTAAAAGAAAATTATATTGCTATTGCTGTGTATGATATAATCAGAATTACATTATCAAGCCATTAGCTATGGCCCGATTAGTTTCAACATGAGTAGTTTCATACACCGGAAGCTCTTCACGATACCGATTGTTTCCCATTACTTGGAGGTGATCAAGCTCGAAAAGATCGGAGCTTGAACAACTCGCAGCATCATCGTCTTCATACTCGCCGACATGCTCGTTGCCACGAAAATCTCTCATTATTAACTCGTTCTTCTTCTGATTTTGATGATAATCTCTCAAAAACTCTCTCGCCGACTCTTCCACTCGCCGGGTTTTCTCGAGGTCGACCTGGAACTTGAGCTCTTCTTCGTTCTTTCTTGTCTTTGTTGACCGTCCAATTTTCCACGCGGTTGGTACCGACACCGGCATTAGACTGGAGTCTTGTTCTTCGTACAGGCATTTTTGCCCGCAAGGCCGACAATCTTCGTCGACAATTACGCTTACAGGGCAAAATCGGACCGTCCTTTTAACCCCATTGCGTAGCTTTTCCCTTGAAGAAGGTGAAGTTTTGCTTAGACATGATCTTGAGAATGAAGATGCGGAGGAACAGGTTGAGGCTTGCACCGACTTAGATTTCCTCGCCACGGCTACATCTTCGTAGACTCCAACGGACGAAGAGTTCTTCGTTTTCTTTGTACTCCCTGTTGTAAAGAGAGAATTGAGAAAATTGGCGAGGCGGCCACCCGGTGAAATTGGTTGTTTCACCTTCTTTAGATTGGCATAAATCTTTAGTGCCCTCGATTTTGACTTGATCATAACTTCGTCATGCTTTGGAGCATCCCCTGTAGCAGAACTATAATGATAATCATCGAACATATGCACCTCCCTCTGCTCATGAAACAGACCCCTCTGTTTTCTCTCTGCTTTCTCTGATCTCTCCGACCGAGCCGAGACGCTGGTCCTTACCGGCTTCGGCCTCGAAGGTAGAAAACACGAGGAACTCGATTTCAGACCGTAGATGGACTCCGTATCAGAGGATGAGAATCCTCCGGAGCTAGAGTCTGAGGAGCTTGAAGCGGAGCTGAAGTACAGAACATCATTGTCATGATCACGATCGTGCTGTGGCTTTCGCTCCAGTTCCGTCAAATACTGTCGTCGTTGAGAACCGACCTTCGCGCTGGCCTTCTTTTCCATCCATTTCTCGATCAAACAGGCTCCACGAGACTCGCAGCCCCTTCCTCTTCCAGAGCTCTGCTGCTTTTGCCGCTAGCTCTGCTCTGTTTCTTTCCCATTGTTTCCCTGTAAAATTTCAATTCTTCAGTGCTTTTTTCTCCTTCGTCGATGGAACGGTAAATTTTGTCGAGAAGAGTCGAAGAGAAAGATGGGTTTTTCCTCTCTTGGCAGTATCTATCTTCTCTCTGTATTTTCTCCCTCATGTACATGTTTTATTTATGGAAAATGTGATGGCAATTTAACAAAAGGGAGGCAGAGGCAGAGGGAAAGAAAATGATGGAACAGAGAGGGTGACAAGTGGGAAGTTTAGATTTAGAGCTTGTCCCTCAGTTTTTGTCTGCTAAGGTAGACTCAAAAGCTGGCAAAGATGGCGATCGAAATGATGTGAAAGAAACAGCTAGCTAGAGAAAGCGGCCATTATTGGAGCATACAGTGATTCAGTTGCTTTTTTCTCTCTCTGAAAATTTCTTGGTAATGGGAATGAGAGAAGGAAACATGAAGTAGCAGAGCTATTGATGTTTGTCGCCGGAGAGAGTTTTTTGCTCAGAGAGAGACACAGACAGAGAGAGAGAGGGGTAATGAGAGCAAAATGGCACGCCTTGGAGATGAAGGGGAACAGGGAGTGAGAGAGAGACTTTATAAAGCTCTTCACGCGCGTGCATGTCCATCCGAATGGGAGCCAATTGCCAGTTTGGCATTACGTGACGTGGCAACGTTCTTTCCTTTTTCGATCCCCCAAATTATCCCTCCCAATCAGGAAACGACGCTGCATTCCTTCTATGTTTCGACTTCCAAATTCGAATTTCAAGCCGTTGATCAAGTTCGAGAGATTGGGGGTAATAATAGCATGCGCTCCGCTGCAGAGAAATTTAGGTGCACAGACCGATCACGGTCAGACTGGCGGGTCCACATGTTGGTGTGGGATGATAGATTACTGTGGGTGGCAGACACTGACTGGGATTTAGCAAAATTCATGGTTGAAAATTGGAATAATTTTAAAAGTTTATCTTATATTTATCTTTAAGTTCATTTAAAAATAATGTGATTATTAAAATTATTATTTAATCAAAATTTAATAATAATTAATTATAAATTCAATGATAATTTTAATAATTATATTATTCTTCAATGGACTTAAAATAGACATAAAATAGACTTCTAGCATTACTCTTAAAATTGCTAGTAATTTAGATAAATAATATTACATTATTTACAAACAATTTTTAAAATTTTCTCTAAAATTAAATCTAAAAATTTATTTTATTTAATTTAGCTAGCCACTTTTTAAAACCTCTCTAAATATTTATTTACTTTAATTAAATATTCTATTTTATTGCCAACTTTTGGACTATTTGTATTAAAAGTCTAGGAAAATGTTAAATGTTTGCTTAGTGAACTTTGTAGATATTATTTTAAAAACTAAGAGAAATAAGTGTCATTTTTTTTTACTTTTTAAAAAAATATTCACCTATGACTCTAGGAGAACGTCAAGAAAACACTTAGCAGTCTCCAAAAATCTACTTTAGTTGAAAGAAAAAAAAAAAAGCATGAAAGAGAAATAACATTAAAAAAAAAAAAAACTTTCACTTCTCCACGTACTCTTTAGATTTAGAGAGCATTATTAACAAGAATAAAATTTAACATTGAGTAAAGAATTTGTTAAATGGTGTATTTTGTGAGTTTTGTTAATTATTATTTTTTTTTTAAAAAAAACAGAAGTAGAAAATTCATTCTAAATGCTCATATAATACCCATTTATCGACGTACTTAGATAAGTAGGCGGACAATTTAAAATTTATTTGAGCAAGATGAAATCCTATATAGGGTATTATATCCCACATGGACAGAAATTTCCTCAAACCCAATTAAAATAGTGACAAGTATCTGTAAACATTTAAAATGTTAGTCTAAATTAGTAAACTATTATTAATGATCTTAAGAATTTAATGTGCGTTTTAAATGTTTATAGACACTTGACACTAGTTTAAGGGAAATGTTAAGTGTTCTTCTAATATTCTCCTGGTGTCCTTCCAATTGTGATGTGACTTTTAAAATTATCAATAGATTAAAAGTCAATAATGATAATCTCAAATTCAACGGTGATTTTAAAAGTCACATTACAATTTGGAGGATACCAGGAGAACACTAGAAGAATACTTAGCATTTTTCTTATTTTAAATGGGTTTAAGGATATTTTCTTCTAACTGGTTTCAAGAAAATTTTTGTCCTTATCATACTACCTGCTCTATAACATGTCTTTCACATTATTTGCTCAAATTACCAACAATTTAGGCAAGGAAAATCTTACATAAAATCTCTCACATTAGCTGTCCATTTTATATTACTTACCTAAATTATTTGTTTGCTCAAACTACTCCCAATTTAGGCAGATCAATCTTATATAAAATCTCTCAGCGTTTGATATTATTTACCTAAATTACTAGCGAATCTTTTTTCGGCCGATTTACAAGCATTTGTTTAGAAACGAAAGATAGGGCATTGAAGGTGCAGAAAATTTTGGAGGAGAGAAAAGAATTTGCAGAATTCAGTTGAATTATTTAATTCTACAGTTGGGTGGAACTGGAATATTGTAATGAGCCAATGTGTTAGGTAGCTGCATGCATGTGATGGTATATTAAATGGTCAGAAAATTAATTATTTTAGATTTTTTTTTTTGCTATATTTAATTTTATAAAATTGTATATATTATTAAATCTATAAAATTTAATTTGAACCGACTTTTGTCTAAGTTGATGATAAATCTTACACCGTTAACAACCTCCCATGCAATCAGAATATTAAAAGGTTTTATTTTCTTGGTGGGAAGGTTCAGCGTTTTAGGTATGAAAATCCCATTGATCGAGCTGGCAGAAGGGTCGTTGATTAATTCAAAACGACTATGATATGTTATATGTTAAAACGACAAGAAAAATATTGGTAGAGAACATCTACTTTTTTGTAAGATTTCTTTCTAGAGAGCATATGATATTAGTAAGATTTCTTTCTGTTTTTTGTTTTTATGCTGCGTTTCGTGATGAGAGATATAATCCTCCATAAATCACACGTTCAACCTCTTTTATTATTATTTTTTTTAATTTTATTAGGTGTGTATATATATATATATATGTATATATTTTAACAAAAAATTGTGTCATATATTCTTTTGGGTTTGATTGGATTAAGTTAGACTTGTTTTAAGTGCTGGCATGGAAATTTATTTAAGAGCATGTTTGTGATTGTGTTTGAAAAATATAACTTTTAAGGACATATTTAGATGTGCGTTTGTTTGGTCTAAAAGTGTGTCTAACACAAAAAAATTCTGCTAAAAAAAGTACCTTTTAGTAAAAAAAAAATTTGAAAACGCTTTTAAAGATTTAAAAAGCAAAAAAAAAAAAATGACAAAAACCTAAAAATGAAGTTTTTGCTAAAAACCTTTTTTTTTTTTAAAAAAAAATCTATATTTCTCAAGCACAATCTCAAATATTCTCTTAAAAAAAAGTTTTTTTAGTAAAAGTTTCATTTTTAAGCTTTTGCCAAAAGTATGTTTTTGCCATTTTTGAGCTTTTTTGACCGTTAAAATTATTTTCAATTTTTCTAACAATTACGAGTACTTTTTTCTTCAATCAGACTTTTTAAACAATAAATGCACTTTTAAACCCTTTTAAGCACACCTAAATATATGTTACATAAAGTATATATGTTGGAGGAGCGCCAGTTAAAACTTTATAATGATTAGATAACATTTTCTTGAGCATCCAAGAGACATAAAATTACAGAAGGATTCACCACCCATGAGATGAGAGTTACTCACAGGACAGAGATAAAAGATTCTACAAAACCCCTAAGAGAATTGATGGGCCCATTTTGCTTTGCGAAGGAAGGCCATCATCATGATTGTTTGAATTTTGAAAGTGGTAGAATTAGAAAGCTCCATTACCAAAATATGGAAATGACAGTTAAAAAGAGATCGAAGAACACAAGTGGCGGATGAAAGATCTCCTTCAATGATGAAAAATTGGCGTTTCACCTTTGGTAAATTATATATATATATATATATATATATATATATGGAAGAAGCCTGGATTTGATTATTAACCTTTAATCATGCCAATTTAACCCAGGATCGGACAGGAGGAGCCTCCTCCCTCTCTTCTTCTCTCTCTTCTCTCTCACCCAGATACACAGATCGAGAGAGAGAGAGGTAAATCTGCTTTTCTATAACCAAAACCATGGAGATTAAACAAAAATTAATTAATTAACTTATATATATATGTTTTAAATCTATAAATAAGTGTTAATTATTAATTATTAATGTGTGGGACTTTTTAATTAATTATTCTATATATATAGAAAGCCAAGTAATTAAGGGGTGATTTTTTGAGTAACCCAATTAGTCGACATGGGATAGTTTCTCCAAAATTGATACAATTATTAAACTCTCAAAAAATCACCCCTTATTCATTAGATGGAATGGAATAATTGTAAAATAAAAATATAATTTCAGTATTATTCGATATAAAAAAGGTATATATTAAAAACACGATGGTTGTCACTATCAAAATAAATGGCATAAATCTTCATAATACAACTGGTAGGCTAAATAAGTGCCTGATTTTTTGAATATATAGTTACTTATTTACATGCATGGGACATATATCATCTAATGAATGTGAACACCAACTGGGAAGTAAGAATGCTATTTATGGAAGGGAGGACCATTTTAAGATGACAATTAAAAACAAATTAATCTGCCATTACTCATCCTGTTAGGGTTGGTGTCCTAAAACTTAATTCTACTTTAATTTTATTTTAAATAATAGTTATTTATTTTGAGTTTCATGATTTTCGGGATATTTTATTATTCACCACAAGATTTAAGTAATCAACTTATATTGTATGTGATTAATGATTTGGGTGCAAAATTCTAACCTCAAAAAAATAAAATTAAAAAATTAATACACAGAAAAAATCTAAATCATAAGTTCCTAATAAGAATATGAGAGTTTAGGTTAAGGTGTTTGAGATTGTTCCTAAAACTAAACCAAGGATTCCTTCTTTTTTAAAAAAAAAAAAAAATTAATATGATATGGCACTCACGTGGTGCCTTCAAACCACAGGTACTACGTCACGTGTAAGTATGATGTGACACTCTATAAAAAAATGAAAAATGCTAGGTTCTCTCTAATGTTATCCTAACATTCTCCCGGTCTTACATAGAACATTATTTAAAAAAAAAAAAAAAAATTGTAGTAACTTCCACCATCGGTTTTTTTTAGGCATTAGCATCAAATTTGAGGCATTAATACTAAATTTAGGATAATCAAATCTATTTTGGATGATACCATCCCTAAAGGGTTAACCTTCCACCCTTAGATTTTAGTTTTGATCCAAAAACAAGTTTTAAAGCATTAGAACCTAAATATTAACTCATAAAAATTAATCTATTGGCAGAAAAATAGTACTATAATTTTATTTTTTCTTAAATTATGTTTTACCTAAGACTGGAAGAAAGTTAGGAAAGAACACTAGAGGAGAACCCCTAGCAAACCCTTAAAAAATTAACGAAATTTTGACATAAGTACCAAGTGGAGTTTTTGCTTACCATAGATATCATTTGTGACACTTTTTAAAACTCAAGTGACTATTTGATTTTGGTGTAAGTCACAAGTACTGAAAATGTATTTAACCCTAATAATAATAATAATAGAGAAAGGAGATTTTGAGGTGAGTTATGAGGATGGGGACTTTGACGACCCACTGTGGGAGAAGATGGGGACCGTCTCTCCCAGATACATTGACATGTTTGTAACCTAGTCGATGACCCCAATTAAATTGTTTCTCTATAGCATTTGAAAGACCAACATCATTAACTAGGATGAAAAGGATGCTTTGGAGGTACATTAAGATCCAAGAAACCCCACCAATGCCATAGAGTGCATGGGCATCAAGGATGTGCCCCCATAATCGTTGCCAAGATCACATGTGTTTCCATATTTGGTTTGCTCATTTTCATCCAAGGTACAATGCATTCAACATCTATTAACTCTTCATGTGCCCCAAGCTGAAGATTGGAAGAAAGGGTGATGAAGAAAGGTTGTCGATTTGGTCTCTTGATTTGGCTCCAGTTAGAATGATGCCCATTTTGGTTTTGGTTAAAATAAGGTAACATGCAAGGTGGGTTGCAGCAACAGTTAGACAATCATCAAATGTACTTTCAACATCTGATGGCAATGGATCTTGGAGAGATTAAATATATATATGCATGGTACGGCCTCCTGTGGGAATATGGTCGAAATTGGAGATATACCCACTTTCCTCTCTAAATTAAATGGTACGATGGACACCTTCAAAGTGAGACCCACGTTTACAATTCTTGCTTCTGGATCGATCGATCCTTTTCAGTAATCCTCCCAACTTTCTTTCTTTTCTTTTTTCCTAAACAAATTACAAGGGGAGAAGGGAGAGAGTAATTCTAACCTTAGGAATCCCTCTTGTGTCATTCTTGAATCCCTCTAAGAATGATATAGCTATTAAAATCAATATTTGATTAAAATATAGGGTTAAATACTTAATTAGTCTCTAGTTTGAAACTTTATTTTCCTTAGGGTTTGAAAATGACCAAATTGATCCTTGTGGTTTTGAAAAGGGCAGTTAATCCATCGAATTTTGTTAATAGTATAGTTGACATATGGACTAATTAAAGTTGACCGTGGCCAATTAATTAATTTTTTTGAAAAAATTAAAAATATATATATTTTTAAAAAAAAAAAAAAAAAAGGTGGCTTCCAAGATTTTCTTTCTTTTTTGAAAAGATATTTTAATTTTTTTTAAATTAAAAAATAATATTTACTTTCTAATTGATTTCATGTCAATCCGTTAAATTAAAAATAATAACTAATTTATACTTTTTAAAAACAATTTAGTATTTCAAACTAAGGAGAAAGATAAAGTTTCAAACTAAGACTATTAAGATTTAACTAAAATATAATAATGATCAATCACAAGCTCAATGATGATTTTAATAGTTACATCATTTTTTGAGAGATTCAAAAGGAACATAAAAGAGACTTGTAGGCATTACTCGAAGGGGGAAGAACTATTTCATAATGTGCGTAGTAAAGTAAACACCCTAGCTGAGAACATCCCATCAGAACTCTTCTTATTTAACATTTCTCTACATTTTTAACAAAATCCAGAAAAAAAAAACACCTATCAAACACTTTATCCATATATGCTCTCCAAATATAAAGACACCAAAAGCAGAAGGTATTTATTTTTTAATATTATTTTGTTCGTTGGTGTGGCATTTTGGTAAATCTATCGCATGGAATCAAAGTGAGTGAGTTTCATGACAATTACATTTATTAATAAAAAATAATATTTACTTATAATAAAGAAATATTTAGAGAGTTTGATATTTGGTAATTTTAAAAAGTGGTTAGTTAAATTAAAAATATATATTTTTTAAAAGTTATATTTAGAGAAATTTCATAGAGCTTGATGAGAATGTTCTAAGAATCAACTGATACTATGCATGAAGTTTATCCAAAGAATCGGCCCAAAAGTATAATATTAGTGGTGTAACGTTTCTAGAGAGATAGAGGCTCTACCTTCTCTTTCTCTCTTCTTGTAGACAACACTAAGAAGAATTTTAAGAGGAGGGAAGATCTAGATCTTGATCTTCCCTTTTTCCTTTCATGGTAGTAGTGCTTGGTGTCTTCTATTTAGACTCCTTCAGTCTCTTAGTGGGTTGCTTTAGATATAGTTTGTAGATCTAGTCTCTTCAACTTTAGCTCTGATCATTTTCTTTGGCCAAGGCGTGTCTTCCAAATGGAAGTCTACGATGTAGTGTTCCTCCACTGCTACTTATAGGGTTTTTGTTTTTTATTTTTTTGTTTGTCCTGGTCTTCGGGTTGAGGATGGATTTGTTGTCCTGGCTTTAGGTTGAGAATGAAATAGATCAGTGTAGGGGCTTAATTCTCATGGCCGGATTTTTAGTTTTTAGTTATTTTTGTTTTTGTTTTTGTATTTTGACTACTCATATCTTAGATCGTAGATATGATTTTATAACCTTTACTATGATTTTTCAAAGTTGTATATTCATGAAATTTCATCAATAAAATTTTTTTCCCAGAAAATCATATGAAAAAAAGAGTTTTTAAAACATTTTTCGACATTTACCTCTTACAAGTTACAATAAATGAGTGACAGTGAAAAATGTAGGTGAGTTTCAGCATAGGTTTACGTAAACTATGTATAACTTGAAAAAAAAATGCTCAAACTAAAAAAATTAGTTTATGATTTTAAAAAGATAACAATTTTTATAGAAATAAAAATGTTTTTTTTTAATTAACTAAAAGTGTTCTCAGTTTAACCACAATTGTTTTATAGTATCAAATCAATACCATTTTTTTTTTTAAAGGCTGATTTTTTTTAACATTTAAATGTTGAGAATAAATAAAATTTAAATGTAAACAGTTGAAACAACGCAACTCAGCGAGAAATATCTGTCTTGCACGGCCGCCAATAATTGACGGTCTGATCTCGCATCACGCGTAGCGCGTGGGACCCGAGGAATAGTACTGGCAACTTGTGGGGACCAGACGTGAAGCATTTGACTGGCCATTCAGTGTCTGTCGCACGACATACGGATGTAACAAGCCCCTGACGCGCTTGTACTCTGGTCTTCACCTTCACGCACACCTTCGCGCTCATGCAGTTCCCCCCTTGGGAACATCAACCTCACAACTTGCCCAATCATCTCTCGCCACGTTTTTTAGATTCTCTCTCACCGTTTTAAACTCCTTCCCTTTGCATACGTGGTGGGGATCATGGGTTGAATTGAACCAATGGGCAGATCAATGCCATGCAGTGTATTCACCACAGGATTTGGATTATAAGTTACCGTCCATTCATTTGATTATTGTACTTTCTTATATAAATTCAATATGAATCACGTCTAATAAAATAAAATTATTAGTTAAATTTTATTTTTTTTAAATTTTTACATATTAGGAAAAGTATATTTAAAAACAAAAAAAAAATTTGCAGCAAAAGATTTGGAAGGTGAAAAAATAACTTGGTCGGATAAAATAAGATGCGGGACTGATAAATTAGTCCAACAACAATAATTCAGGACAATAAAACTGAAGAACCAAAAAAAAAAAAAAAAAAGTTGCTAAAAGGCCCGTCGGTTCATAGCTAAGGAATGTAAAGTGACCCCTAAGTTATTAAGAAGGCCATTCCAAATCACTGTAGCATGAACATAACAACTATAAGGATTCAATCGCAGTCTTACCCAAATGCAATTTCCTCTCAAGTGTTGATTTGTCATTCGTCAACTTAATGACCAACAATTTATTGAGTGTCACTTTGTGTTTGATTTTCACCATACTAACTTGAGTATCCTCAAATGTCTTTTGCCAGATCCATGTTGCGAACCCTCTAACATCTTGCAAATTCTCACCTCATGATAAAAGCTCAAGCAAATAGGCCACTTGTTCCGGTAAAAGAGTTCTGGCTTTGGCAAGAAGGCTCATCAAGCGCACCTACCTGCTAGAGTGCTAGGGTAGGTAAGAATCCGGGTGATTCTTGACCGTTGTTTAAACAAGCCGAATCCGATTGAGATGGAAAAAATTGTTGGAATTAATTATGTGATCGTAGGAATCCGGGTGTTTGCCGACAAATAGGTGCCTAGGCCTATTTGCCGGGTGATTCTTGTTCAGAAGCATCCCATTGAAAAAATGGATCGCAACATAATCTTCCATTCCAACTCGTTTAGGATTTTCTTTCATGGAAGTATTCACGTGAGAAGGCATGGCCACACGCTATACACCTCATCGGCGTAGGGTACGTAGTATGAATAATTGTACATCTTTTTTTCACGTTGGCGAACTTTTTACCACCGTACTCCACGGTGCTCCATCATTAATCACCACACAATGACGCCCTACATGAGAATTATCCGACGGTGTACGTGGATTTAACTTCAAAGGGACAAAGGCCTTTGCATCTGCCTGTTTATTCATTAAACAAAGGCTTTAGTGGCGGATACAAAGGGGTGGGTAGGGGCGCCGCCCCTCTAAAATTTTTGAATTCCTTTTTTTAAGGGTGCTTTTTTAATTTTTTTGACCCTAGTCTTTACTCTTCTTTTTTCCGCCCTTACTCTTCTTTATCTGACCTTCTAATACGAATTTTTAGACTCGCCATTCAAAGAGAAGGTTCCTATTCAAGAAAGCAACGGACTTATTAGCATCTTATTAGGTGTGGCGTTTATTGTTTGTGACTAGGAAAGGGGTTGATATTTTCGGCTGTCAAATTGAGGCAGCCAAGAGTCAGACATTTTTTATTTTTTTATTTTTAATTTTAAGAAGAGAGATGTTATAAAGAGAACTTAAATTTAAGGTATTAACATCAAATTTGAAGTATTAATATCAAATTTAGAATGATCGAATTTCTTTTAGGTAATACCATCCCTAAAAGGTTAACCTTTCACTAAATTTTAATTTTAAATTCAAAAATAAGTTTTGAGGCATTAGAAACTAAATATTAATTCACAAAAATTTAACTACCAAACAAAATAACAATTTTTTATTATTATTTTTTCTAATATATGTTTGACGCTAGTTTGGCAGCAGCATAGCAGGACTCTTAGGAAAGTCTCTCTCATTGATCTTTCTCTTAGGTTTTCTATACGTGTGATGCTTTGTGCATGGTGCACCCACGTGCAGATGCATGACTAGAGTCACAACTCAGCATGCCCAGCTAACGAGTCAGCTGTCAGACGCTTAAACGGATCGAGATTAACAACAATTTTACTGTTAATATTACTAATAAATCAGACAGTAAATTTGAGAAGGGTTAATATCATTTACCTATCAAACAAAATTTGAGTTGTCCATCTACTTATTTGGACAGATAAATCCCATAAAATTTCTCTAATAATCTAAACAACAAACGGTTGAAAATTCTGATCCCTAAATATGTGGTTAGCAATATACATGCATTAGGGTGCCTATTGATCTTTAAGTTCTTAAGCAACTGTAGAGGTCTGCAATTTGAAACTCATCAAGTGCAAACTGTTTCTTAGAGCTACACCCCTGGTAAATAACCAGTGAAGTACCCTATTTTGTGTAGGAAATTTTTTGAGAGTGTAGTACACGGGACCAAAGTTTATTTTGTAATGGTGAGTCTAAAAGGTCTTGCCTTGTGAAGATTTCCTGCCATCATAAAAATAAAAAATAAAAATAAAATGATGACTTGTGCTGTTTCTGCTACTCTGCATACCTATTGTTTTGCATTAATACTCATGACAAAGGTTGCCTCCCGTTTGATGATCAACATGGAAATTCAAAAAGGACGTCTATTTGGAAGGAAGAAACAACGTTGTCGCATAACTCCGACAACGTCTCTCTTAGATGATTGACATGTTCACCTTCCCCAACTTGTCTTGCCTAGAAGGCCGACCTCTATCGTCAGGTAGAAAATGATTGAAGTAATCATTTAATTTAATTTATATTATAATACTCTCATTCAAGTATAAGGTTTGGCAAATAAAACATTCAATCAAAAGTAAATGGTAAAACAATATTTGAACTCAAAACTTTCCTTGGAATACCATATTAAATCAATATTTTTTTTTTCTATTTTAAAAGCAACGATTCTGAAGGGAAAATTTCGGCAATTCCTTGACCAACCAAACAAAACTTTCTCAAGGCCTCCCCATTTGATTGATCATTAGTTGATTGGACAATCATAATGTCTTCCCAAGATTTTTACCAAAGCAGCTCAAACCGGCTGAGTAGTAATTTCTTTCTTAAACCATAATCAGCCAAAGATAAAAACTATGAAAAGAATTTGGCTGCTTTTTCTGGACACCCAAATTAACAATAATGCAGTAACCATTGAGTGGATGATATACCCAACACATTGTTGAAGCTTTTAAGCAAATTTTATGAGCTGGATGATATACCAAACACATTATCCTATAGCCAGAAATTCAAGTTCCAACTCACCACATACAATTATACGACACCTGAAATGGTTTGTGCAATAGAGTCTCAGAATATAATGGTCTCACATTTTACATTGCAGTAACCTTTCTGGCTGAAAACCCTTCCATGCATCAGAGCAGTCCTCTAGAATTCCTCACTCCAGTCACTGAGAGTTCAGCCTCTGAACATCTACCAATTGGTAAAGATCACACGCCGTTGCTTTAACAATGGGAGGTTTGTCCTGAATGTTTAATCACAGAATTAGGATGAAATAATACTATAAAGCACAGTAAAAACATTTCCACAAGCAAAGGAGAAAACATTACCTCCTGAGCTCAATTAGTGAATAATCAACCTCTGCTATGATTATAGCCTCCTCGTGTTCAGTGGTTGCCAGGACTTCTCCAAACTGCCACAGTTTTGTAAGAACTTATGCGATAATATTACTTACAACCCTAAAGAGCTTTGCTGAATTCATAAATAGATAGGTGTTATGTGCTTAGTCCAGCGATAAGATTAGAATTAACATTAATAATTCAATTTGGGATACGTGATTAGATTAGGAGAAATAATTCAAGAGTAATTATCTTTTAAGTAGGGTGATTATTATATCTCAATAGGATTTGTTAGTAGGATTAATTTCAATCTCATTTTATTTGAAAGTCTATTTATAGACTAGTTTGAGATCAATAAAGCATGTCGGAGAAATTTTATTAACAAGTTTTTTGTTGTAAGGGTCAGGTTCTCTCTGAAGAACTTACCCCAAATAAACCCATTATGCGCTTTCATATTAATGTTAAGAAGTTCCCAAAATGAGAGAACGTTTTCTGAAGAAGAAGCTCAAATCTCTAGCTGCTTGTTTTCTTCATAGTCGTTATCAGGTAGTTCCCACAGTTTCATTTCGATATTGTCGTACATTGTTTGTACAATAAAACCAAAGTGTTCTGTGCGACTTGGTAGTTGCTCGTATAGGGGAACAAAATGCACCACACACTTGTGCATTACAGACTCGGCATGGACATCATCCATTGTATTACGTGACTCCCAGTTTCCACCATCTTGTTGTTATTGCCTCTTCAGGCCAATAAAACCAATGGCAAGTTACTATCATGCATCATCATAGCTCCTCCAATCTCTCCCTCTCCCAAATAAACATGCCGGCTTGTCAATCGGCTTGGCGTCCTCTCGGTGGCTCTTCCACATCGATTTCCTTTTCGTCCTTCGCTGCTTCATCCCCCAAAGTCCTCTTCTTCTCCCACTGCATCTTCGTTGACTCCCCTTTCTCTGCTATGGGTTTCAGGTGCTTCTAACACTTATGTCACAGCTGACTCTCCAGCAGCTTCTCTTCTGTCTCCGCAAGCTGCATATGTTTTTCCCATGGTTGGATCTCCACCGACGCCTCTATTCCCTCCAAGAGCCTCGTGAGTGTTTGGCGCAATGCACGTCGTGCCCGGACCTATGCAAGTGGCTGGTGTAGAGCAGGTTGCAGTACACAGGTGCTCTCTGAAAGAAACTCGCACCACACCCATTGTTTAGCATATGGCCGGTGCGGTGCAGATCACAACTCATGGGTCCTCTTCAATGCTCAGTAGATCACCTCACGCAACCCACTCATCTCCAGTGATCTACGAACACTGGTCTGCTTCTCACTCAACATTGCACTGTAGCAACAAGGCCAACGAGTATGTGAAGCTCCCAAGTTGACAATGCACAAGTACGTACAGTCACAGGCAGACAACGTCATACAGTTCTACCCCATTGTGAACGGCGGTGCACCGTGATGATCCCTCAGCATCTGGGTCTCCCTCTTGACCTCTCTGTTTCCTGCGTGTTCCCCTTCTTTGAAGAACAAATTGCTGCAGTGGTGCTCCATTTCAATCTGTGCATCACAATTGGAGCAAAATCCATGATTGTGTTGGTCCTACAGTTCAGCGGAGCTATGACAAAAGATGGTTGGTGTCTTCGGTTGCAATAGGTCCGGGGGTGACATATTGGTGGCTGCTGAGAAGGGCAGCATAGGACAGGATGTGTGAAGGTGGTAATGCAAGGGAGGCAGTGGCTCAATAAAGAGTAGGCGTGATTCATCCACACGTGCAAGACCCAACAATGAAGTCAGCGTTCTTCGCCTGGTGGCTTGCACATCTGTTCTAAGAGAGTCCTTCAAGCCATTAAGAAAACAATTTTTCTGATGCCCGGTTGACAGTTAACCCACATTGTTGTGAAACTTCTCAAACTGACTCAAGTAGTTACACACAAATATTGTGCGTCCTTGTCAGATCTAAATTGGTCTTCAGATCATTGGGCAGACGATCCTTCATCAGCTTCTGTCCCATTGCCCTTTCAACAAATATATTGTCAATGAAAGCATTGATAGCAAGGATCATTTCTTCAAATTTTTGCTCATTCGGCTCCATGGTAGTTATGTTATAATCCACCTCTTGCTCTAAGTGATCTAAACGTGGATCCAACATAACCAGCACTCATATCCTTTTGTTAGGAGCTTGTATGAAAGCATTAACGGGATTACTTGGGGTAGGTTTTTCAGCGGGAACTTGGGGCCTCACAACAAGGTATTTGTTTATAAAACTTCTCCAGCATACCTTATGGATCTCAAACAAGTCTATAAATGGACTTAAAAATAAAATAAGATAAAATTAATCAAACTACCAAACCCTATCTAGATACAATAATCACCCTACTCAAAAGATAAATACTCAAATTATTTCTCCTAATCTAATCACCTATCGCTAATTGAATTATTAATTCTAATCCTAATCTTATCACCAGGCTAAGCACATAATAAAGTGTGAAATCAACTTTGAAGAAAAATCACTTTCTATTCTGCATGTAGTACGCATCAATCTGCCAAGTAAATGGCTATTTGTACAAAGAAAAGCAATATGTCAATATCCACTTACTGGTCCAACAAGAGTGGAGTGGCCCCAAGCCACATAACCAGCTCCAGCATCTCGGGCAGGTGAACAGGTTGCCACATATAACTGTGATTTTAAGTTTTCAACCAAAAAAAGAAAACTTACATAAGACACTCCTCATCAGTTTATAAAAAATAAAAAGACATGCTCACAATCAATTTTGATGTCTCCCAAGAGATTACTGGTCATTTGATTACATGTGAAGCAGCAAGACTTTTCCATGACTACAGAAATGCTGAATCATGTTTATTGACCAAGACATCAGCTGTGAAGTTTACGAAGAAGCTACTTAATAGTCACTAAATTTCCTCTGTAAACCTGCCAACTTTGACCAAATTTTGAAGAGAAATGCATGTAAGACACAATTACAGAATCTGTTCCAAAGAATACTGCCAAGAACTCAAGTCCTAGCTGTATGGTGTGGGCACCCTAATCTGTTACTATTGTCCAGAATATCAATATATATTATTTCCATTAAAGAAAAAAATTGTATTATCTTTGTCAATACCATCATTAAACAATCTTGATTATCGTATTTGTTGAGATCGATCTTTTAAAAATGAGAATATAGCAACCGGAAAGTATCAATAAAGTGGCATGGAAAAAGATGCAAACTTCAGAGACGGGGACTGAGAAAACAACAAACCTTCTCTGTCCAAATACCACAAGACTTGCCATACACAACAAGAAAAATTGGATTTTTTTAGCATACCTGATTGTCAGCAGCCCTACACATGGAAAAGCATGGTATATGAGTAAAACAATGACTACTATTATCATGTAAAGCTAAAGAGAGCATAAATCACACTTATCTGCACAAAATTACAGGAAATCACAAAATGGTTAATTGGGGGAATGGACAAAGGGGGATACTAAAAGAAGAACAACGTCCACAAAGATGAGCATTAATCATGCAGCGATTTGCAGTAAAGGGGAAGATATTTTCTTCTTCAATGTTCAAAAACAAAAAACAATATTTATTTCCTACTTCATTGATTCAAAAGTTGCTTGTGTTTTCTTGCCCATTGCCCCCCAACCCCACCCCAACCAAAAAAATGATCCACATATATTCAAGTTTTCAAGTCTCATTGTGGGTGTTATTCATCACCAAAAAAAAAAAAAGGTTTCATTGTAGTTGTTGAAGGAAGATTCAAGTGGTTTGCAGGTAAAATTTAGTAATTTAAACCACTGGCATAAGTAGAAGATCAAATAACAGGTACACATGGTCTGGTTTTCCATGCTATTTAGATTTTACAGCACCAGATCAAATAACAGCAACTGCACCCCCCACACACACACACACACATAGATGACATTGAGAAAGAGCCTCAAGATATCAAACTATCATATTTGTTTACAATGGTAGAACTTTCAAGGGATATAAGTTCGTGCTTTAAGTAAAATTTATCACTACCTTGCCCTCTGCAATAACTCCCAATGCAATGGTCCAGTTGTCATGTTAAATGCCCCAGGATAGCATAGCAAGTGAGCACCTGATGTCAAAAACTTGATTTTGTCAATGCACCTTAAATACCGGTTTTAGAATGGATAAAAGATATAAAATTTTGTACTAGAGACTATTGATCAGTACAAAACAGTACTTGCTATGACAAGGATAACAGAACCCAAACAGAGAAACATAAAAAAGTAAGCACAATCTCACAACCGTATAGAAGCAGTTCCATCTTTATGCGACGTCTTTCACACAATCATAAAAATGACAAGAATAGAGGCATAGAATGGGATTGTATAACTCAGTAACATATTCCTTTTCTTTTCTTTCTTTTTTCTTTGGGTGGGGCGTGTTGGGGGGCTCATAGCAGATCCCATGTTTCATTTGTAATAATTTCTGAATAATGAAATTATATTTGAAAAATGCGATTATAGAACTTAAATAGCGATACCACCATATCTGAAAACAAATGTAAAAGTACAAATAAAGGGATCATGACAAAGATGCGTGGAAAAGAAGAAAGAAGAATACTCATAGCAGATCCCATGTAGTTGGGATTAAAACTATCATTTTGACTACAATAGTCTAGAAATACCACCTTCTTATCACAGATATAAATAGTCAACAAATCAAAAGAATTACCAAAGTTTTGCTTCACAGATATAAATGGTAGATAAATCAAAATAATTACCAAAACTTTGCTAACTGGCTACTAGTCATTGACAATCAGTTGGTAATAATAAACTCCACCAGTAGCGCGAAATTTTGAACTTTTCATAGGTCAATGGAAGGAATAAACAAACCTCTTGCAGCATATATCATTGCCAGCTCCTGAAACCGAAGGTCATAACAGATGCCTATCCCAATACGCCCAACATCTGCATGAGAGAATAACAATTACGATGATCCATGAAGAAGTGAGAACTTCCTGAATGATGGATAAGAAGCTATGGAAAATAATAAATATCATACTAGCATCATCATATAAGTTGCCAACATATTGTGTAGACAGAACTCAGCGTTTAAAGGTCATATACCACAACCCATCATTAAGTCACAGTAGGGTTGTCCAGCCAAAAACTCCAGAGTAATGTGATCAAATTATGCATGAAGCAGATCTCCAGAAGGCCAATTCAGAAATATTACCACACGCCATCTCTTTCAAACTCAATAAGTTACCAAGAAACTTAAAGCGAGTTGGTGGCATAAAAAAGAGCCTTGTCTAGGTCATTATATTAATTTTAACTGTAAATATTACCTGTGTCCACAATGGTAGGAGTCTCCCCTGCAGTGAGAGTCTTTGACTCAATGAAGGTAATCTTCCCAGGAATGTCAATATCAAAAAGGTGTACCTGTAGTCAGACATGTACATAAGAAATTATGTCGCAACCAGAAACAAAAAGGTCCGAAAAATGACACTCCCCAGGATATGAAATATTCTCTACAAGGGTAGTTCATGGATATGAAATATTTGCATGCCACAAAACATGAAGTATTGGCTTGTAGACACCATATCTCAACATCTGGCCAAGGAACAAGTAGTTTTGCTATATAAACACAACTTAGGTTCCTTTCTTCTTTTGAAGAAAAAGAAATATGCATAAATTATGAGATCATCCATACTCCTAAAAATAGTCTAACAATATCAGGCATCTACTAGTAAACTCCAAACTACATCTTATTTTATCACAAAATAACAAGAAAAAGTAACTTCGCTTAGCTTAGTACAATTTATATAACTATTTTTAAATTTGGGGTGCCCAGTATTATCCAATATCGGCGTCATAGTCTAAGTGTGACATCAATTTTTTTGAAAGGGAATTGTTAGAATGTTAGTTAAATGATTAAATTCAACGTTGTCTATCAACTTTTTTATAATAATTGGTAATTTAACGTGGTTTCAGCTTTTGAGTTTTAACTTGTCTCTACAGTTTACCCCATTTTAATTGGACTTCAATTGTTGAGCAGAAGTTTACGCAACAAGTACCTTCCGGTGCTTAGCTTTCAGCTCTCCATTAGTACCAAAGACGCAACAAGTATTATACACTCGATCCCCAGAACGTTCTGGTATGGAGCCACCAACTATTGTGATCTTCAGAAGACGAGAAACTTCAGACAGCATGGCTGTCGAAGGAGATGCATCACCACCAGCATCAATGTCCTCAGCGTAGACTGGGAAGCAATCATTCGAATACGGGCTATTCCATATTTCCTGACACGACAAAACCCAGTCACAATCTCAAATTTCCAATTTCAGGGAATATCTTGCTAAATGCTCTGTATGTTCAACAATAATTTATCAGTTGCTTTCATGTAAAAAAAAAAAAAGATTTTAAAATTCTGAAGTTTCAAAATCTGGGCGTGGACTCACGGGCAAGAGAACAAGCTGGGCGCCCTTTGAAGCGGCCTCCTCGATTGCCTTGCGAGCGTGCGCAATATTCCTCGGCTTATCGGGCGTCACCGATATTTGGCACAGCCCAATCTTGAACTAAAACGACAGCGCACCAGAAAACAGAATTGAAGTTTTTCGTTTTTGTAAAATAAGAAACAGAAATTAAGCATGAAGGGGAGAAAGAGGCTTACCTTGGTGAGAGGGGGAGTGGGCAAGGGAAGGGCAGGTGGGGCCCTGGCCTGTTCGGGCTTGTAAGAGGCTGCCATTATCGGAGCGAAGGCGGTGTGGATTCGGGAGAAATTGGTGGAATTAGCGTGGTGTTTGGGGTAGAGTAAAATCGGAGGGGTAGAGAGGAATTTGGAATGGAAAATGGAGCGAGAGAGAGAGGAGGGGGAGTGGTGGAGACTCAGAGATTTGGAGGTGAGCAGGGATGATAATGCTGCTTTCATTTCCCTTTCTCCGGCTTGGATTCGCTCACGCTCGGCTTGGAGTTGGTCCACCGTCCACCCTACTCTCGAGTGTAAGTTTTAGATGTTTTTTATTTTTCTATTTTTTGTTTTTTACAAATTTGCTCAAATTTCTTACAAATTAACTATTAAATATGTATGATCAATTATTGAATTTCTGTAAGGTCAACATAAGTCAATAAATTCAATAGTTGCCATGTAAGATGAGATGAAGAAAATATATATATATATATATATATTGACCTGAAGTTTTTTTTTTCTTTTTTTATGACGTGTTTGCAAAAAGAGAGGAAATGGGGTAAAAAAATTTGAACCAAATAACCCCCGGAGCTACTATTTAATAATTTTTTTTTTTTGACGTCCACGCAAGGATAGGGAAGGAATTGAACTTGTGACTTAAACATAAGGCGTAATTCGTAATTAACTACCACTCGAGAACCTATTTAAGAACTTTTAAACAACAATTTGTTATAAGAACGAAGGAATAACGCATACTGCATTTATATCCCAAAATTTATTTATGATGAATTTGTCTTGATTATGAAAATTTAGACCTTTTTTTTTTTTTTACATATCCACACAAGAGGGAGGAGAGAGAATTCGAACAAGTGACCTCCGCTTTATGAGGCGTGATCATAGACTTTTATTTGATATGTTGGCAAATTCATCATAAATAATATATTAGAGTCTTATCAAATGACTATTATGAACTAATTTTCATAAGTTACAAAGAATTTGTGATTTAAATCTTCTATGTATTAATTGTACTGATATACTTAAATCACATTCAATGTAACCTAAATAAATTTATCAAATGAATATGCAATGTCTAAATGCTCAAATAGTTCTAATTAAGAAAATAAAACATTTATTAAATAAAACTTTCATGCAAATTAGTTTTTAAGGCACTATCTCTAACACAAAATATCATTGGGACTTTTGAAATTAATTTAATTTAGTAGATTGTTGTGCAACTAACATACAAATGTGATAACATAGTAATAAAAATTAACTTTAAATTTGAATCAACCGGCTTACAAAAAAATAAATCAATAACTGATTTTTACTGTTACATAATTTCAGTTGTATGCTCGTAATTTCTAGCACCATTGGCTCCTTCATCACCTCCTTTGTCAAAAGACAAAAAATTTTGGATAGAAACGATATTATGTGAAACCTGTACGACGTCGTACTCTTCGAAATTCAAGTCCAGCTTCTAGGAATTCAAATTGGTTCATCCCGTTGCAAATTGAAGAAGATGTGAGCCCAATAATACTTAATTGAGAAATGTTAAATATTATAATTTTATTTATTTTTCATTTAATATTCCAATTAATTATTGAATTTTTTTTTATTTAACACTAATTAATCTTAAGAGTTAGTTGATAGCGCCATCTACCGTTACTCTAGTGGATTATGTGCTTTCGGAATTTCGTACCATCACGCTAGCATGCCATTCCTTGATATCAGGTGGTGGTGGTCTAGGCTACTTACCTTGTAGCTATAACCACCAAATCCCTGCCCACATTTTCTCCTTCAAAACCACCAACTGACTCCATTCCAACGGTCACTAACTGCCCCTCGCGCCTCCTGGCAATGCCACCCCTTCAAAACTCCCCAATTCCTCCGATTCAAAACATAAACCCTTTCACTAAATTTTCCGTTCTCTTACTCTCTCTCAAGCACCACCAACCCACGCAATTGGTGCTTTAATTTCGACCCCAACACGGCGATCTCTCTCTTCCGGCACGGCGTTTTCTTTCCGGCGCCGAAACCAAACGCACACAAAGAAGAAAGAAAAGACAGAACATCTACACCGACAACGACAACTCTCAAACATGGCAGATCCTCGCGCTTTTGTGCCTTACCATGACCCATACGACGGTCCACTCGCCGAAAACATTCTCACTTTCATGGATGACGCCAATCCCACCCTTGCCGACGTATCCTACTCTCATCCCACACTTCCTCCGTCTGATTTCGATCCCTTAGAGGATCCGGTTATATGGGATATCTGTAATGACTCTAATAACGAAGCCGGAACTTCTCAGGCGGGTCCGTCGGAGGTTCGCGCCGGAACTAGAAATACAGAGGGCCCGTATTTTGAACCACAGAGCGCACGTGATTGGAACATGAG
This sequence comes from Carpinus viminea, assembly GCA_013348765.1. NCBI lineage: Eukaryota > Viridiplantae > Streptophyta > Magnoliopsida > Fagales > Betulaceae > Carpinus > Carpinus viminea. Next base: position 8,941,112 of record CP054674.1, read on the forward strand.
GCCGCTTTCATTTTGGCCGGTGGCACCAATCCCATATAACTGTAGTTGTTGCCAAGTGCTCAGGGAAATAATTTATACAAATGGTAGTAATTAATTGTTTTGAGTTGGGGTTTCCGACATTTTTGATCCAGTAAATTAATCACTGTATTTTTGTTCATATCCATGGTGGTAGGGACAATTACCAAGAAACTTGAGATTCACGGTAGACTCGGTATGATCTGTCATGCTATTCTTCAGAATCTGCAAAATGTCAATGTCAATGTCAATTCTTCAAGCAATCAATATCAAATGTTTGAGTAAGATGGCCTTTTTTTTTTGGTGGAACTTTTGAATTAAAAAAAAAAAAAAAGTAATATCATCTAATTAATGGATTGATTCTTTTTATTTTTTTATCTTTTCTGGTTGTTAAATTTAATTCAGTTTTTGCAAGAAAAGCATAGAAGATGTGAAGCAGTTTTTAGTGAACTATTGTGTAGAGCAAAAGCTTGCGGGGTATGTAATGGTGCAAGATCCGCTTTCATTTTTTTATGAAGCCCTCTGCGTTGGACTGGACTGGGACGAAGACCCGCTTGCTGATGACTTTTTCCAACAATCCCCAACGAATTCAGGTTAATTGGTTTCTTCTTCCTCTGTCATTTGAATATTCATATATATATATATACAGGCAATTAATTACCATAAACATCAGTAATTGTTTTTTTACGTGTCGCAAGTACCATGTTTTATGAGATTTCTATGTTAAAATTTCAGAAGGAGCACGTCAAATGGACATTGAACCAGATGCCGATCATGAGAAAGGGAGGACAACTAAGGTTTCCCTTGCTGCACAGGTTGTTGCTACTCCCCCCCACCTTTTTATTTTTAATATATACATATCATATATTATAATTTTTTAATATAAAATTGAAATGACCTCTTTTTCTAAACCCACGTAGCATGCATGCCAAATGACCTCTTCTCATTTTATTTTTCTTGAGTCTTTTTAATATAAAAGACCATTTTTTTTAATTAATATATATTAGAGATCGACTTTAATAATGTCTTTGGGCACACTGATAGTATTGCTAATTCGATTTAATTTGTTTAACATAGTTAATTGTATTGCGCTGTGGAGTAGTGCAGAGGGAAAGAGCAGGAAAGTTGACTTTGAAAGAGGTCGGCCATTACTTCCATCTTCCTATTGAAGAGGCTGCTAGGAGGATGAAATTATGTCCCACTGTTCTCAAGAAGATTTGCCGGAGAGATGGGATGAATCGATGGCCCCACAGAAAGGTTCTTTTTCTTTCTTTTAATTTTTCATATCCCAATATATAATTAATGGTGTATATTTCTGGGTTGATGCAGGTAAAAAGCATTCAAAGGCAAATATCAAGTTTGACGGCAAGCCTAGATTCAAATAACGCAGAGGCAAGAGCAAATGCTGAAGCTGAAATCGACAGACTTCAACGAGAGCTGACCAACGTTTGTGCCGGCAGGGTGGTCTCAAGATCAGGATTGTCTGAAGAACGTAATTATGTGCTTAGAGCTAGGGCTGACTAGTTTATAATTCCCTTCCAATTTTTCCTTTTTGAGCCCATAATTTTTGTCTTGAGGCTGGTAATTCTAGTGTTGATACATGTATATATATATATATATAGAGTAGACTTTATGAGTAGTGTACGTATTCATTCACAATATTATATAGAGTAGACTTTATGAGTAGTGTACGTATTCATTCACAATATTATTTGTTGTATATTTTTATCAAGAAAATACACTTGTTTCGTTTGTTTCAATTTAAGGTTTTTTATTACTTTTGAATTGGTGCAGTTAGCCAAGAAAAATAACATTTACGATACATAAAATTGTTTATCGTTATTATATGATTAAACAATTTTTTACTGCTCTCTTACGAGTAATGCTATAAGTCTTCATAGAGTAATCTTAAATATAATGTAGCTTTTAAAATTACCAATAGATCAAAAGTCAATAAATCACATTTCAAATTCAACGATAATTTTAAAAATCACATTACATTTGGGATTACTTTAAAAAACTCTAAAAAGGCTTAAAACATTACTCCTCTCTCACACTCCCAATTAGCAAGGTAATTGTAAAGAGCATTTCTTATGAAGCCTGTCTATTCGAACAAATCTCAAACTGCTTGAACACTTACTGGGAATTGCTCCGGATCTAATACTACGTACGTGCACTTGGAAGATTAATAAAAGTGGAAGATATTTTATTTTTTACACATTTTTTTCTTCATGATCTGTTTGTTGTCTCTCCCTACTTCGCAACTTATCATCATCATGATATATATATGGCAAGTTTTCATACAGCTAAACGCTAAAAACAAATTCTTGGCCTAAAATACCATTTGATGTCAAAATTTAAGAAAAGAAACACGTAGGCCATTTTGGCATTTTGCTAAATTCCAATGTTTTTTCGTTTGTCACACCTCATGTACGAACTTTTCATTTGCTCTTCAGTGATCAACTTCTAAGTTTCCTGCGATCAAAAAAAAAAACACTTCTATGTTTCCTTGGATAAGGTCGCGAAGTATATATGACAAGAACCTAAGAAGTACTATTAATGGGAAATGATCGTGTTAATGCCAAACTTGTATGGCTGAATAACAATGGCCTCAAGCACGCCAACCAGGAAGGACCTGCATAGATTAATAAAAAAGAAAAGGGTAAGGTTGGAGAGGGAAGCCGAGGTTGGAGAGAATGTAACACCTCACCCCAATGACACACAATATTGTCCGCTTTTAGCTCCCCCAAACCAGACTTCTCAAGAGGTCACCCATCACAGTACTACTCTCATAGAATCTCGTAGAAGCACGTTTAACTCCAGACTTCCAAGAAGGTCACCCATCTCGGTACTACTCTCGTACAAGCACGCTTAATTGCAGAATTCTGATAGGATCATGACCATCACGGCTTTAAAACGCGTTGTTGTCAACAATGGTGTAAGTATACATATAAGCACATCTCCATCTCCATATCTAGGCGATGTGGGATGTCACAATAACCCCCTCTTAGGACCCAACGTCCCTGCTGGTGACCCTCATTGGATTAGCCCATTCTTGGCGTCCCAGCAAGCACCCGCTAGCGACCTTCATGGGCTTGTACACGTTCCCCTCATCTCAGGCTGGGCAATGGTTCTGATACCATTTGTAACACCCCACCCCAATGGAGAACTTGATCTCACGATCAGGTGGCAACCCATGAGATGCTTCTGCGAAGACGTCAGAATGTTCGCACGCTATTGGAATGTCTTCCAATTTTCACTCATCTTCTGGCTTAGCTATTACATAAGCCAAAAATGTCGACGTGCCTTGTTGGATATTCTTCTTCGCTTGAATTGCTGGGAGAAGGGCTGGAGTAGCCCGAACTCGAGTACCGTGGAACCTAAATTCTTCAATATCTGGTAGATGAAAAATAACCTCTTTTTCTTTACAATTTATATACACGTAGTATCTTGCCAACCAATCCATCCCTAGGAGTATATCATACCCAAGGGTTTTTAAAACAACAAGGTTAGCAGGAAGGATTCTATCCTTTATCATTATTGGGTAGTTCATTACTATCCTATTACATGTTATCTTTTCTCCCCCTAGTGTTTGTACCGACAAATCTTGATCTAATGGTTGTGTATTAAGGTGACAAATCTTAGCGTATAATGCAGAAATGAATGAATGTGTAGCTCTCGAATAAAAAAGAATACACGTAAGAGTACCAAACAAAGAGATGGTACCTGTCACTACATCATTGTTTGCTTCATCATTCTCATCATCATCTACAGGGGTCAACGTATATACTCTCACCTGAGCAGGCTTTATTTGTTGGGAGTCATTCCTTTATGCTCTAGCTCCTCCCATAGTGTTCATCGGACAATCTTTCTTAAAATGGCCTTTTTGACCACATCGGAAACAACCGTTACTTTCGCTCCTGCAATCTCCAAAATGTATTCTTCCGCACTTGGGACAAGCAGTCTTCTGATTTCCTACTGAAAGAGGAAAACTCTTGTGATCCATCGGTTTGGAGCTGGTCCCTACAACAAATCGTTTGGAGGGATAGGATGCCTGAGGCATTGCTCGTTTCCTATGTTCGTAAGATACAGACGTCTCACGAATTGCCCTTTCAACAAGGGATGCTACGTTCACCAATCTAGCATAGTTTTTTATCTCATGGCAGACCACCCTTTCTATGATGCGGGAGTTAAGGCCATTTTCAAAATGTTCCATCTTTGATACTACATCAAGAATAAGATTAATCCCAAACCTGGTTAACTTAGTGAATTTAATTGAGTATTGTTCCACTGTCATAGTACCTTGCACCAAGTTCTGAAATTCAATAGCTCTTGACTGCTTTTGAGACCTTGGAAAATATTGTCGGTTGAATTACTCAACAAACCTTTCCCATGTGATAACCACACCAGGTCTTATTAGCTCTACCTGGGACTTCCACCACTTAAGGGCTTCACCAGTTAGCCTTAATATAGTGTACTTCAACCTTTCCTCATTTGTACATTTGAGGGTGTCATGCAGCAGTTGGATATCTGAAATCCAAGCTTGACTCTCGTGTGTCCTTGAGTCCCATTGAAAGTCTGAACTGTTGTCGAAGAAGTCACGCATCAAGCAACCGATACACTCCACTGGTGCAACAGGTTGAGAAATCTGTGAAATTGCTTACGTGAATTGCCTAGTAATATCACCCATAAATTGGGCTAGTGTTGGGTGTATACCATCATAGAATATTGGAGGTGGAGGTGGAGGTGGTATTTCCTCATTCTCATTATTGACGTGAGGTGCTCCTTCTTCCTCGATGACAGGGGGATCATTTCTTTCTACCATAATTCTGTACCAATTGATTAATGACTTATCTTTATCAGAGTATTCAATAAAATCATTCAATCATATAAATAACATAGTTTGGCATTTATTGCTAATAATTTATTCTCAAACAAAGTTTTTATAAAAAGTTATTAGTCTTTTATTTAGTGCAGCTTTTGTGTTGTATACATTAGTTCTAGTACAACACTAAACTTACCCATAGAGCAAACCGCTCTGATACCATAATGTAACATCCCACTTTTAATCTTGTAAATAAATTCGGATGTTACGCTGAAATAATCTCACACAGCGAAAAAAGTGAAATTATCAATACAAAATAATACCATTATAAATACTTTTCTTTATACAAAAACATGCAAAACTATATTGTACAAGGCATTTATACAAATCTAACCGATTGTTTAAACTTTAGACAAACTTCACAAACTTTGAATCTTTGTACATCTCAATATGAATTACCTTGACTTTTCATTCCTACAATCACTACAAAAACTATGAAGTAGTGAGTCAATTGATTCCCAATAATATAAATTATTGTTGAATCATATATATATCAAAAGGCCATAGAAGTTATAAAACCACAAGAATCCATATTATTGAATATCAATATCATGCTCAGTAAGTAAGAATACTTACAGTGAATTACAAGAATGAATCATCAACGGTAATTACTTGTCGACACTCATTCTGCTGCAATTGATCATTACTTATAAATTTCTTAATTACTGACTTTCTCTCTCTCTCAAACTCTAATACGTGAGAAAGATAAGAATTTTTTGAATGAAAAACATTTGTAAGCTTCGGTCTATTTATAAGTGATATTTGAGGATATATTCGGAATTTTTTATAAAGTATAAAATATCTATAAAAGATATTTAATATAATATCTTATATTATAATATATTATAAAATATATTTAATATAAGATATTATCTAAAATATCATAATAATCCATAATATCTCCAAAATATCATTATCACCTTCTAATTTCCACTTAATAATCTGAATCTAACTAATTAAATCAATACATCATAAATTATATTAATAAAATCTGGGTCGTGACAACCCCATGGGGAAAAATGGGGTGGCCGGCCACCCTAGCTCAGCCATGGGGGGTGGTTGAAGCCACCCCCAAGGATCGGTTGGGGGTGGCCGAAGCCACCCCCATGGCCCTAGGCCTGGGGCCAAAAAAATAAATTGGGTTGGGCATAGAGCCACCCCCAAAGACCCATTTGGGGGTGGCCAAGGCCACCCATAGTGCCCCAAGGGGTGGTTCAGCCACCCCTTAGGGCCAAACCCAAAAACCGATTTTTTTTTTATTTGGCCCCAGGGGGTGGCCGACCACCCCCTAGGGCCATAGGGGTGGCTGGCCACCCCAACGTCCTAGTGGCTTCAACCACCTCAAGATGGCTAAGCTGGGGTGTCCATCCCCATGGGGCAAATGGGTGAACCACCCCATATTTTTTTAAAATTTAATTTAATTTTTTATTAATTAATTTTATATTTATTTTTTAAATATAAATAATATTTTATTATTTTATATTAGGTGGGACACGTATCAGGTTTGAGGCCGTTAGATGAAAGCCAATGGCTATAATTTCAAGAAAAACTGATAGGCAATTCTTGGGGTATTGCTGGAATCCTAATCCGACATTAGCTTGCCAAAGTTCTTGAAAACCAGTGCAGTGGCAATGTCATTTAGAAACGCCCTACCCCAGGGGGTGGTTCAGCCACCCCCAAAGACCCATTTGGGGGTGGCCAAAGCCACCCCTAGTGCCCCAAGGGGTGGTTCGGCCACCCCCTAGGGCCAAACCCAAAAACCAAATTTTTTTTTGTTTGGCCCCAAGGGGTGGCCGACCACCTCCTAACCATGGGGTGGCCCTTGGGTAGCCACCCGCATGGCTGAGTTGGGGTGGCCGGCCATCCCCATGGGGGCAAATGGGGTGGCCGAACCACCCCATATTTTTTTTAATTTAATTTAATTTTTTATTAATTAATTTTATATTTATTTTTTAAATATAAATAATATTTTATTATTTTATATTAGGTGGGACACGTGACAGGTTTAAGGCCATTAGATGAAAGCCAATGACTAGAATTTGAAGAAAAACTGATAGGCAATTCCTGGGGTATTGCTGGAATCCTACTCCGACATCAGCTTGCTAAAGTTCTTGAAAACCAGTTCAGTGGCAATGTCATTTAGAAACGCCCTAACAAACCCTTCTCAACCGAATCCCAATGTCTCCCTTGTGAACTCCATATCGTCACTTCTACAAACCCTAAACCCCCAAAACCCCAACCCCTCAAATCTCAGTTCAATCCCTCTGAATCAGTTCTCACCTGACCTTAACCCAAAGTTGGTCATCAAAGTCATCAAGAACCAGACCAACCCTTACCATGCCCTTTTCTTTTTCAACTGGGCCTCTAACCCTACCCCTAACCCTAAAAACTATTTCCACACCCACGAATGTTACCTGGCCATCACTGATGTCCTCCTCTCTCACTCCCTCTTCTCCACTGCTGCCTCGCTCTTTCAGAAGTACCACAAAATCTCGGACTTTGTGGTCGGTAAGTTTATCAAGGGCTATGGGGATCGCGGCGATATTAGGGGTGCAATGCATTGGTTTCATACAGCGAAATCGATGGAGAATGGGCGCTGTTTGTTTTCATATAACGCGATACTGGGTGTGTTGGTGAGAGCAAATAGGGTTAATTTAGCGAAAGCATGCTATGATCAAATTGTGAAGGAAGGCGTGGTGAAACCCAATGTTTATACTTACACGACGATGATTAGGGGGTTTTGTAAATTGGGTATGATTGAAAATGCGAAGATGATGTTTGATGAAATGGATTGTGAGCCAAATTTGGTTACTTACAATACTGTGATTAGTGGGTTTGTAAGAAGGGTGATATGGAGAGTGCACAGGAAGTGTTTGATCGAATGATGGAGAATAAGGATTGCTTGCCTGATACGGTGACTTGTACCACTTTGATTGATGGGTATTGTAAGAAAGGTGAATTGAATGAGGCAATAAAGTGCTTTGGTAACATGGTGAATTGGGGTTGTGATCCGAATCTGCTGACTTACAATGCGTTAATTAATGGCTTGTGTTTGAGGGGTAAAGTTGATGAAGCAAAGAGGATGATGACCAAGATGAGGTTAAATGGGTTGAAGGATAATGTTGCAACGCACACGAGTATATTAAAAGGGCTTTGCATTGTTGGGAAGTCTGATGAAGCTGTTAAACATCTTAAGCAGATGGTTGCTCTTGGGATAAAACCAGATGTGCAGGCCTTTGGAGTTGTTGTTAATGAGTTCTGCAAAATGAGGAAACCAGTTGAAGCAATTTCCCTTTTGAAAGAAATGATGGCAAGAGGCTTAAAGCCAAGTGTCTCAAGTTTTAATGTAGTGTTTAGGGTTCTAGTAGAAAATGGGGATCTTGAAAGGGCTGTTCTTCTTTTAAAGTTGATGCCACAAATGGGTTGCTGTCCGAACTTCTTATCGTATAACACAGTGATATGTAGTCTCTGTAGGATGAGAGGTAGAATGCAAGAAGTTGGAGAGCTTGTCAGCGACTTGCTTCAAAACGGTCATGTCATGGATGCCACAATGTATAATTGCTTGATTATGGGATACTGTGGAGACGGAAATGAGCAAACGGCAATGCAGGTTTTCTATGAGACAATTGATAAGAATTATGTCATTAGTGTGGAGAGCTTTTCAATCTTAGTCAAGGAATTGTGTGCGAAGGGGAAGGTTATTGAGGCCAAGAGGATTTTTAAGGATTTGTGTAGGAGATGCTCTGTTCTTGATGTAAATAGTTACAGAAGAGTTTTACAGAAGCACTTGTCTTTATATGCAGAGAATTGATGGAGGGTACGCGAGATGATCGATCACCAGCATTCTAGTGGTGTGTTATGCCGACATGAGTACAGCTCAGAGAGAAATTCTTGAGGATGCAGAACACTGGACTCTTGTCCAGCACTAAAATAGTCTGCTAATTTTTTATTCCTTAACCTAACGGTTAGAATCTGATCGCACTTCCAACTGGAGCCAAGAAAGATCTGATTGACAGAATTGCATCTAGGAATACTGGCACGTGTCATTTCTTGGAACATACAATTTTAAGCGGTATTTTCCCATGAAAGGAAGTCCAGCTTTCTATGCCTTCTCTCATGGTTGATGCTCAAATTGGCTATCGGCTACAGATTTGTTAGATGTCATACTAAAATATGACATTCATCAGGCTGGAACTGGCGATTTGAATGTTGTGACCGCATTAGCATCATTGAAAATTTGATGTTCACTTTCAACGAAAATTCTGATCCGTGTGTTTTCATCTTTGTATGGCTGCTCCATGGGAAAGAAGGAAACCCTCATGTGCAACAGCAGCATGTTTCCATTAGCCTAGTAGCGAAGATAGAGGCAAGGTGTTTTGGAATTTGTTTTTGTTATTGATTTACATACCAATTTATACTCAACGAAATAGACGGTTGGGTAGGTATTACAATCAATTGAAATATGGTAAGGTTTGCTGTCTATGAGATGCTCTGTTCCTTGTGGAAAATTGTATATTTGTATGACCGTTGGTGGTGATTTGAATTTCCATGTTGAGATGATTCTAAGAGTGATTGATTTATATTCCCTTAGCAGCAAAGCGTATTTTCTGATGCAATTGGCACGGAGTCACATTTATCATTGTTGTTGGTGATCTGCAGGGCCAGCCTTCTTTGACTATGGGGCTGGATTCTGGAATGCTTGACGTGGCTAAACTTGTATCTTTACCAGTTGTAGGTCAAAATAACAAGAAGCATGAAGCCTAGCACACATCATGTCGGTCCAACAATTTTGTATGGACTTTGATCTATCCGTCATGTTAAGCTTAATCGAAGTATAGAATTGTTCCCGAGGGATAGCTCAATCAGTTGAGGACCATGCCTCAAAAGTTACTAGTTCAAATTTTTCACCCATTTTTTTACTCCATTTTGTGGATATGTCTAACAAACAAAAAAAAAAATCGAAGTGTAGAATTCATGATTACTAAGAGCATCTTTAGTAGTAATAGCTATTATAACTGGATCAAGATCCTCAGCAATTTTGGAAAATTGCTGGCCAGTTTTTTTTAAAATCTCAGCCATTAAAAAGATCTAATGGTTCAAAATTAAACTCTCATTTAATATAGGAGAGATAAACTTAAAATTTTGAATTTTGAAATTCAACCTCGAAATATATATTATCCACTAAAAAAAATGTATGTTTTATTTTGAGTGATTAGATTACTTTAATGGCTGCGACTTTCAAAAAAACTGGCGGGCAATTTTGGAAAAATTGTTAAGGATCTTAATCCATTATAACTAGTCAAAAAGTACAATTCTTTATTTTAACTACCAATTTTTTAATGCCAACTCTAACAAATTCTTTATTCTATTAGCTATTTGCTTTAAAATATCATTTATCATTTTTTTTATTATATTATTGCCAATACTTAATTAAAGAGAAAAAGTAATATTATATTATATTAAAATTCAATCCAATGTGCTACAGTGAATAGCTATTTGTAACTATTCATTGTATCAGTTAAGATATAATAGCTAATCTTAAGCTATTTTGTTGGAACAAAGAAAAATGGCTAAAATGGCTAAATATAGTTATTTTTCTAATTTTAGCTATATTGCTGGAGATGCTCACGAGCAGTTCAAAGAGCCCATTTGCCTTTGATAGCTTAAGATAGTTGTGGAATCTCATTGAAAGTAAGGTTGTAAATCATATTTTTATTTTATAATTATCTTACAATGCTTATACAGCACTTTTAACTAATCCTTGACTAATTTTTTAAAATAATGATTGATTTAAGGCTTAGTTGGGATTGTTACATTAGTATTAATGAGATATTTACAAAGTAAAAATGTGGTATTTAACATCACATTTCCAAAATTCTATTAACAATCCTATTTCATATGGATTTGGCGCCGGGTATCCAAATAGTTCAATTAAATGATAATTATGAGTTATTCTAAATAATTTGTCTCATTTTTGGATCCAAAAATTCAGACTTCCAAGAATTTAGTTTAATTTGGACTTACATGCCATTTTTAGGCCCTTTTTTTTTGTTCTTTGAAATAAAAAGTAGGCCAAAGAGATTAGCTGTGCCTATTTTACTTTTTCCCGAGTCAAAAAGCTAAACAAAAAAGATCAACCGTAACCATTCTACTTAAACATGACCTGTAATCACATTTACTTGTTAAGAGACTATTCTAAATTATTTTTAATCAGTTATTCTTGGACAGAGTTTTTAGTTTGAGGAACTGTTTCCAACTTAATCTATAAAAATTATATGTGTCATTTGAATATGTGAGATGCGTATATTTTTTAAAAGGGATGATAAAGACCCAACTTTTTACCCAATTTTTACCTTTTTATTTTTATTTTTTTAAAAAAGTAAAAAATGAAAAAGTGTCTAAAGTAATAATATATATTTTTTGTCTTTCTTTTTATTGGTATTTTAAAAAGGGAATTTATTTCAGATAAGCATGGGTGGGAGGTCCAAAATTATTAAATTCAAATGTTTTTTTGACAAATAAGAGTAGATCGATATCATAAAATCCTTAGTCAAATTTTAATATTTTCAAAATGCACGATAAAATATTATTTTTAAAATTTAATTTTAAAATAAAATATATTAAAATTAAAAAAAAAAAAAAAAAGAGGGTGGCGAACCACCCCATAGGGGTGGTCACGCCTTGGGCCATGGGGTGGTTCGCCACCCTCATGGCCCTATGGGGTGGTTCGCCACCTCTATTTTTTTTTTTTCTAGACTTAAAGGTGGCTCCCACCCCTTAGGCCATGGGGTGGTTCGCCACCCCTAGATCGGCCGATCTGGGTGGTGAACCATGGTTTGACCACCTCTATGGGTGGTTCGACCACTCTATTTTTTTTTCATAGACTTAAGGGTGGCTCGGCCACCCCAGGCCATGGGAGTTGACCACCCAGATCGGCCATCCGGGGTGGTTCGGGCCTAAGGTGGAGCCACCCCTTTAAGTCTATGAAAAAAAAAGAGGGTGGCGAACCACCCATAGGGGTGGTCACATGTGGGGTACGAGCCACCCTTTAAGTCTATGAAAAAATAAATAAATAGAGGGAATGGTCCTGGGGGTAGAACCACCCCATGGCTAAGGCCCAAGCCACCACTCTATGGGGTGGTTTGGCCACCCTCTTTTTTTTTTTTTTTTTAATTTTAATATATTTTATTTTAAAAATAATATTTTATTGGTAAAAACGTGCTTTTGAAAAAAGAAGTTAATAAAATTGGACGGAAGGATTTTATGATAGGCGTCGATATACCCATGCTGTTATTTGTCAAAAAAAAAACACCTACGGATTTAATAATTTTGGACCTTCAACCCATGCCTATCTGATATAAATTCCCTTTTAAAAAAAATGAAAATTCCATTTTTCTAAAGAAAATTGATCATTTTTCATTAAAAAATGACTATTTTTATGAGTTTTTATTTTTTTAAATACCAATAAAAAGAAAGACAAAAAATATATTATTACTTCAGACATTTTTTTCATTTTTTTACTTTGTTTTTTTTTTTTAAAAAAAAAAAGGCAAAAATTAGATAAAAATTGAGCCTTTAATATTTTTTATTTTTTAATAGTACATATAAAGTTTAAAATATAATATTAAAAATTCATATCCATCTTATATATTATTAAAAAAATAAATATATACCATTTTTATAGATTAAATTGAAAAAAGTTTATCCAACTCGGTACGGAGGAAAGTCTATGCGTAATTCTCTCCCAACGTCGTATATGGGCCAAAACAAGTCTCATCGGGTTCTTCCCGGACTCTTCCGTTATATCAAATCCAGCTAATCAGACTCTTTCAATCCGATTCAAATCCGCAAAGCCCCTCTTGTCTTTCCCTCCTTTTACACATACATTCTTCTCTCTCTCACACGCACAGGCTGAGAGGCACACTCTCTCTCTCTGATTTTCGATCTTTCGTCTCTCCCTCCAAAAGCCTCTCAGTGTCTCTCACTCTATAACTCTCTTTCTATTTTCTAATTAGCGCAAAGTTTCATACAAGACATGGATGGCGGTGCAGCGTACAATCCACGTACGGTCGAGGAGGTCTTTAGGGATTTCAAGGGCCGCAGAGCCGGCATGATTAAAGCCCTCACCACCGGTACTATTTTTTCTCTAAATTTTGTACTTCTTTAACTATGTGCTTTGTTTTCTCTATATATTTCGAAGATTGAGATTTTTTTTTGTTTTTTGTTTTTTTTTTGTTATGTGGCTGCAGATGTTGAAGAGTTTTATCAGCAGTGTGATCCTGGTTAGGGTTCTTTCTCTTTCCATTTATGCTGAGTTAGCTGATTGTGGTTTATGCTCTGTTTGTTTGCGAAGAAATTGTAGGGAAAGAAAATGAAGTAGGACTTTGCGCATGAGAATCTTAAAAAATTACTAGACTAATTCTCTACATTCAACTGATTTTAATATGATTATTTTGTGTAGTAGCATTTTTTTTTTTTTGTTGTTGGTCTCAACTGACAATTGAGTAAACATGTAAACATTTTATGTTCCGTTCAAATGGTAGTACAGGCCTGTTCAAACGAGTGCGGCAGCAGCAAATTTAGGGTTTCTTTTACAATTTTAATCCGGTTTAGGATCTCTCTCACTTTATCTTTTGGCATTTATTGTGTTCAGGCCATTCAATATTATGGCCATAATGTGGTTTTTTGTCGCAATTTATTAGAAAATGCAAACAGTTAAACCTAAGTACACAAGAAGCATACAAGACAAACACCTAACTAGAAGAAGCAAAAGATCTAGAAAAACATAAAAGCTAAAAATATTTGAGTCAAAGGCATCCATCTAGTGATAAGGAGTTGTGAAGAAACAATCCTTTAATTTCTCAGTTGTCCATTTGTGGTTTTCAAAACTCCGATCATTAAAGCCCTTCAAAGACACCACATAAGGCAAGATGAAGCCATCTTCCACATTGCAGTATTCTGAAGCCTACCAAATTGCCCTTTCTAGCAGGTAAAAAGGTCTACTTCTCTACTAAACATATCCCAAGCCAACCCTACAAGGCCGAAGATGGTATTCCAAAGAGCACTAGCCATCTCACAATAGAGTAAAAGGTGATCCACTTACTCCGCACTTTTCTTACATATATAACACCAATCTACTACCATGACATGCCGCTTTCTTGGATTATCCATAGTGAGTATCTTCCCTAAGGCAGCCAACCAAGTAAAGAATATGAGCCTTATTCCTCCAAATATTCTTCCAAGAGAAATGAGTGCTATCATGAGGAGAAAAGGGCATTGTAGTACGATTTACCAACAATTCTTTCTAGGAATATACCCAACAGCTTATCTTCAACACCCAGTCTCAATTTAGATGAGTACAACAAATTGAAGAACAGGGTAAACACACCCACCTCCCAAATTATCCTACTTAAATTTTTGTTGGATTGAAGAACTGGGTAAACACGCCCACCTCCCAAATTATCCTACTTAAATTTTTGTTGGATGAGAATCCAACAACACTTGTATAAAAATGGTTGGTGAAGATATAAAGAGTTTGATCAACTCAAAAGTTCTGCCTTTTAAGCAAGTAGCATATAATTCCATGGTCAAAACTGATACACAATATTATTCACATATAAGAATTATACAAAGGCTTATGTGTATTGCAATTAGAAAAAAGATAAAAGAAAATCAGTCCAGATTCATTAATAATAATTTTTCAATTTATACAATGATTTGGCATAAACAAGCAGACAAAATTCATTCCCTTTCTGCAGTGGCCAAGCTGAAGACTTTGACCCTGCTCCGAGAATTATGTCACTTGCTACTGGGGGCTAGATCCCAATGGCAAAGGCTTCTCCCTAGGGTACAATTTCAAATCCATACAAGGTGAGCTCAAAGAAAACACAAGAACTGAACCCATCCACACAACCCATATCACAACCACCTACCTTAGAGGATACAATACCCTTTCCATTATCCACACAGTTATTAAACTCCTTCAGGGGCGCCAGATAAGGGAGGAGGGAAGTACAATAAAGGAATCCACTTCCCCCTTTTAACCACCAAAGCCTACTTTGAGGGATTAGTCATTATGGAAACACCCAAAGGCCCGAGACTGGTAATAGGAATTTCAACATACTCTACATAACCTCCACTAGCATTCACTCCACCAATACTTAAGTATCCAGAGTCGGCAACACTGCCCCAAATGCCGAAATACATGAGACCTCTCTACAGATTTGAAAACATTACTTCTAACACCCATATCAGGAAGTCCAGCTCAGTGGAAAACCAACATAGTCACATCATCAGTGAAATCCAATGGTGGGGAGGGCGATAAAGAATGCAATGGGCTATTCGAGGTCTACACCATAGTCAGAGGTCCATTGAGAAGGGAATTTGAGTTTACGACCCCTGATAAGCTCTGATTCCCTTCATGCAAAACTCCTAGACAAACACCCATTTCATCTTGGCAAGCCGTAGAAGCCAGTGGAGGTCCATTGGGTTGGGCAGAGCTCGAGCCCACTTAACCCGAGTATGCATCCAGACCCTTGCTCAAATAAAAAACAACACTGGCCTGTATCTTTGCTACCTGCTTATCAGTGGGTATGACCATCATCTTTGCCACCCACTTAAAGTTGGGCTTAAACTTCAACCAAAACTTGCGTTTCACTTGGGTGATGGGTGAGTTTTTTTCTTATTTAATGCACATTCATCTTGATCTTTTAACTGCCTCTGCCTCTCTTGGAAGTGTGTAGTTTCATCTGCACCCCACTCTCGCTCACCCTCTCCCCTTTCCCTCTTTTCTTGTTTCATTTTCCTTGCCTTCAATTTTGTATCCTTTGTTTGTGGTTTGCTTTATTTTTATTTTTTATTTTTCTAAGAAATGCATATAAGCTTTCATTCCCAATTTATCATTGTGCCATATACCCATGCTGTGCCCTGATTATCTATATATTTATATTGCATGCAACCATTTCCATTTCATTGATGGAAATTTTATCCTGAGAAAATAAGTGAATATATGCAAGTTTTCTTTTTGTATTACAGAGAAAGAAAATCTTAGCCTTTATGGATTTCCCAGTGAGCAGTGGGAAGTCAATTTACCTGCTGAAGAGGTACCTCCAGAGCTTCCAGAACCTGCACTAGGCATTAATTTTGCTAGAGATGGGATGCAAGAAAAGGACTGGTTATCGTTGGTAGCTGTCCACAGTGATGCTTGGTTACTTTCTGTGGCCTTTTATTTTGGTGCTAGGTTTGGATTTGATAAAGCTGATAGGTATGTGTTTCTCTTCATCCTTTTTTGGATGTATAGTTTGACTTTATAAAACATTTTTCATGTGTAAATAGGTTTGGATGTTTAATTTGGAAATGAAATCTGATGTTGGTTTTGGCTCAGGCCTGCGGCTAGTCTCCCAAGGAGCTTGAAACCTTGATCTCACCTTCTTTCCCACTTCACAAATCAGACACTAAAAATAAAAATGCCTAAATTTCTAATTATTTTTCATGTTTTACTTTATTCTATTGAGTTGCACTTGTATTATTTTTTTAATTTTTTTATTTTGAATATTATTAATCATGCTTTAATAGCTAATTTTTATGATGAGTTGTCCTGTTTTTAGGAACATAAACTGGCAAATTAGGGATTATGTTGATGTAGAGTGAGTAATTGGGTGGTAAAGCATTATAATCTGACAAATATTTGTACTTCGCAAATGTCAAATGGTATAATTGGAGAAGAAAAAAAATTTATCTTCAAACATTTTATTAGCTGCTTTTAGGTTAAAAACCTTGAGAGATTAGTCACAGCTGATTTTAACTGATTGATTTTATTCTTCCTCGCAAAAGTAAAGGTGGTTAAAACCTCATACAATTAGTGTTTTTCTTTACTAGATTTTATTAATCATGTTCCATTTTTTTTTTCTTGACTTTTTTTTTTCCTTGAAAATAATGCAATGGAAGTGTCAAGAAGATCTTCAATACTTCTTGCTAAAATTAATTCGGGGAGGGTAAACAGTGATTGAAAATTGCAAATGACACAGTTTGGCCTATGTTTAATTTCTTTTTCAGCTCAACAGGGCCTACCCTCGTGATTATCCTATATGTTTGTGTAGGAAGGCAATTTTTTTTTTTAATATATTTAATTATTATTTTTAACTTTCTTCATGTCCTTTACTTTCTGCAATTGCCTGTCTAAATTTTCTTTGTGCATTTGAATTTCCCAAAATTATTTAACCTCCATTTTATCTTATGGGAAAAAACTTTATTTTTGCTGAAAAGTTTATGCTACTTTTTTATTTTCTTTCTTTAACATAAATTATAAAGAGAATTGAGGCAATATATATATATATATATAAAGAGAATCAGTGTGTGGATTCCTTTTAATGAATCTCTAGTCATGCTTGCAGCAGTTGTATTATATTGACAGGAATACTGTATTTCATCAAGGTTGAAGGCCAGAAAATGGGGACTGGTCTTATAAATAACTCTAGTCTCCAGGATTGGAAGCTTAGTCTTGCTAACATTGGTTTGCACTGAAGTTGGCTAACTACCCACACTTAATTTGCTTGTGACCTTCTATGGTTTCATTACTTCTTAATAATAGCTTCTTGTTATTTGTGGTGCAGGAAACGCCTTTTTAATATGATAAGTGATCTTCCAACAATATTCGAGGTTGTGACAGGGACAGCCAAGAAACAAGTAAAGGAGAAGTCATCAGTTTCAAATCATAGCAGCAACAAATCTAAATCAAACTCTAAGGTATGAAATGACTTATACTTGCTTTGTTTTTCAATGTTATTATGTAAACCAAATAATTGTATGGGTGACTACTGTTTGGCGTGTACATGTTTCTCTGGAGACTGCAGACATGTTATGGCCTAGTGTAATCTCGCCATTCGAAAATTATGGATCTCCTTTGAATGCTAGAATATGAAAACTTTTAGCCTATTGGCAAGAGATAATTTTGACTTTGTCTTGTCAAATCACACCATCCAGCAGTTGACTTACAATCTAGCACTTCATTTATAGCATGCCAAATGGCAAAGAGGAAATAAATTTCCATTTTGTTGTAGGTTATGTACTTGAGAACAATTATCTTGCAATTGATTTTATTATTCTTTTGTTGGCTTGGCATATGCAGCGAGGTTCTGAATCGCAGGTCAAGTATACAAAGGGAATACAGTCAAAGGATGAGGATGAGGAAGGTTTGGAAGAGGAAGATGAGGAGGAGCATGGAGACGCATGTTGCGGGGCCTGTGGAGAGAATTATGCTGCTGATGAGTTTTGGATTTGCTGTGACATCTGTGAGAAGTGGTTCCATGGGAAGTGTGTTAAGATCACCCCAGCAAGGGCTGAGCATATTAAGCAGTATAAATGCCCATCTTGCACCAACAAGAGAGCCCGGCCTTGATGGTAGCTGTGTTCATCTATAGTTGACTGCTAATGCTACTCTGGTAGATCAGGTTAATTCGTTAAGTCTTGTATTCCTAGTTTTAGGAAATCTATCTCGAATATAATGTGCAGGTCACAAGTATGCTGTTTAATCGATTATAAATTAGGGTATTTATGCTTGAGTAGGGAATCATTTACTTGTTATGTGATTGCTTGAATATGGTTATTGGATTACTGTGTTCTTTTTTTCTTTAAGCTATATATTGTACCTTATATTCAACCCTCATATCATGAGTTAATCTCCGATGTTCAAGCTTGAGCTTGATTTGAAGTGTAAAGGCGTGTTTACACACTCGTGGAAGTTTAAGAGTGCATTTAGTATGCCCTATGTTCTTTATGATTTCTAAAGTCTTATTACTTACATACATAAATGTCCTCTTTAGATTATCAAAACTGTTGTAGCCTGTGGATGTTTTTGACTTCTCACAAAACTCTTTTTCCTGAGCCTAATTGGAGTCACGCTTGTAACTCTTGGTTTGTTTATTAAAAGTGGTTGATAATTAGAGCTGAGCTTTGTTTATTTTTATTTTTATTTTATTTAACTACTATAAACAAGCTTTTCGAGTTCATGAATTGGATGCCTCTACAATGCTATTTGGAGGGGAAGAAGGGGGAAGAATATAAATATCTCTAGGATGTTTATGCCTCTACCATGAAAATAGGTTCGAAATCCAAAGACCCCCGCTCTCACGTACTTGTCATTACAGAACAAACCATAGCCTCGGCCCTCTGCTGTTAGAGCCGAAACTCGTGAAAGCCACCAAATTGGACAAGGAGTTACCTTACCTTCTTCATTCAGATCTCCGTGAGACACTGGCCTTTGCTTGGTTCAAATTGTGATGGTAACCAATACTCGCTCTTTTGGGTTTGGCTTACTTGTAGTATAAGCTTGGAGTGGGCCGCATAGGAGTGGTATTGGGTTGGGAACTTGGGGCCCAGTACTTATGGGAATAGTTTTGGTGTACTCCACCGAGGATCTCAGATCTCAGATCTCAGATCTCAGATCTCATGCACATGACACGTGTGGCAATCTCAGAATAACAGTTAAAACTGTCTAACCAAACACGCTCCACTGCATCTGCATGTACCTCACGAATTAGAAATGATCGATGAACATAATATGTGGCTAAAAATTCTGATATTTGACTTTTCAATTCTTTAAAATATCAAATTTTTAAAAAGTGAAGCTTTCGTTGTCTATCAGTTATCTTATCTTGCCTTTGAAGGGTAAAGATGGAAGGTTATTTACATAAAAGATTATTTTAAACAGATGAATTTCGTATCCCATTTTTTTAAAATTATTAATAATGAAATAAATAAAAACAGCTTATCCTTATCCCCTTCTTTCTTCTAGTGATCGCAATCATGCGCTGTAGGATCGCGCACAAGTTGCAGCCTAGGAGTTCGAGAGGGGCCCCTCCTATTTCCGCCGGCAGGCATTATTCCTCAGGTTTCAGAATGTATTCTCCTTTCATTGGAGGGGTGGTGGCTGCCGGCTGGCAAATGGGTTTGCGGACCAACCTGTGGGTTTCTTGCCCTTTTTTTATTCCACAACAAAACAATACCATATGCAAAACAATACCATATGCTAATTAATGCTTTCTTTCGTTCTTTATTGGTTCTCATATTAATGTATGGATCCGCTGACCTGGCCTCGCTTATCCTCCATCGGATCAGGATTTCTTTAAATTCCTTAAAAATTTGAGGCCTTCAAATTTTTAATCTTGATCACTTATTTTGATTTTAATGACAAAAAACAAAACGCTTTTCAATTTCACATTTAAAGTTAAAATATATTTTTATTTTTTAATTATTAAAAACTGAAATCTTTTTATTTTTTGTCATTAAAATTAAGATGAATGGTCAAAATTTAAAATTTGAGAACCTCAAATTTTTAAAGAATTTAAGAAGATTCTGATCCTCCTCCATCTCCATGTCCCAATTCAACCTCCATTATTACTTTCTTGCTTGGTG
The DNA here is from genome assembly GCA_013348765.1 of Carpinus viminea. Taxonomy (NCBI): domain Eukaryota; kingdom Viridiplantae; phylum Streptophyta; class Magnoliopsida; order Fagales; family Betulaceae; genus Carpinus; species Carpinus viminea. The sequence continues at coordinate 8,961,423 of CP054674.1, forward strand.
CTGTTACTTTTGTTTTTTTATGTGTCTTTTACACTTGCGTGTTTTCGGTTTTAACGGCAAGCATTTTTTTTTTTGAAAGAGTAATTGTAGAAGTCTAATAATTTATTTTAAAATTTTCATACGTATTGATTCGGAAAAATAAATGTCCCCTATCAATACCATTACTCAAATTCATTCTACATGTTTTCGAGAGGTAACTCAATTGATTGGAACAATACTTAAAAAGAAAATTACTAATTCGAATCTTTCTCAACGCTGCATGTAAAAAAAAAAAAAAAAAATTCATACTACGATTCATTTGCATCCCTTCACCTTCACCCATGGAGATATAGATAAAAATAAAAAACAAAAAAGATTAAATTTATAATATTCATAGGAAGAAGAAAGGGGAATTGGATCAAGACTATACAAGTTTCTAGCGACAAGCAAATTCTAACATTATCCAAACTTAAGAAAAAAAAGAAAAAAAAAAATTATGAAGTGAAGGTCTCTTGCCTCTTAGTAGACATCCGCTTCAAAAACTCATAGGTAGTGATCATGGTTGTTGCAGACATGGACATTGAAACCCACCTCGGCCCCAACCCCCTATAACAAGCACTCAATCCAGCTTCCTTCACCAGGTTCCTCACCGCCTGTACAGCCGTCAGCGGCCTTCTCCTCCCATTTTCCTCTCCATCCAAAACCTGCAATCTTGTCTTAATTGTATCGAGCGGCATTGTAATTACTGCCGAAACCCCACTAGCCATAGCAGCACACACTCCCTGCACTGCCACCGTCGCCATGGAATCCGGCCGATAGCTGCAGCCATTCGTCAAACCATGATCAACCTTATTATCCTTTTTACCCATGTAGCAACCAAAACCGCCCCAAATTAGCCTTTGAGCGACAGAGTAAGAAGCCCACCAAACCGCATTCGATGGCGCGTACGTTAATATGGAAATCCCAAATCCCCTGTACAGTCCTCTTGGACCGTCGGCGCACAGAATCTTCCTAAACGCATCAATCCCATTGCTATATTTGCCAGGATTCACATGGGGAAGGATGTTTTTGCTGCAGTTGTGGCAGCCCTGCACCATTAGTCTCTGGCTCACAACATCAATTGGGGTCCAGACCAACTGCGCAGCCATGGCAGAGCTCATCCCAGCGGCGGCGCTAGCTATGGCGGTGGCCGTAGTTTCGGAAAAACCTAACCTGACAGTGGCACTCCCAACATTACTCTTGGTCACCTCAAGCGCCGTCATGTAAAGCGCTCGAGCAGGGATCGTGCCCATCAAAGAGGTGCCGAAACCCCTGTAGAACCCTCTTAAACCCTCGTGGCGCATCATGGCAAACGACATTTTGAAACAAGAAATCTGAGACGACGAAACCTGTTGCCGTGTCTTTAAAACGACGATTGGATAAAGAGCGGCCGATACGCCGGAAAACAAGGCGGCACCGAGCAAGAAGAATCTGGATTTGTCGAGCATATGCCAATCTATATCAGCCGGAATATGAATCTCTGAAGCCGGATCATCCTCGGCTGCGCCCAAGCTCATCTTCGCCACTTTGAAGTAGTACCCAAATCACTATTTGGTCAACTGAGCTCAAAAGATAAAGAGGCGAATCTATTCCCTATACAGCTATACTATACTACTGTTTTGCTAAGCAGTCAAAAAAAAAAAAAAAAACCAGGGTGAAGAAAATGAAGCACCAACTGTGGTTACAGTACAACTGTGGTGGATTTATGGTGTCGTGAAGCTAATTAAGGAGATGGGTATCTTTTCCTTTTTAGGCAACGAGATTTGAGATGGAGCGTAGATTAATTACCATAAGTGGGTCGAACATCTGTGTATAGAAGAAGCCGATTCAGAAACGGCAGTTGTTCACCGGAGATTCATGAACATGAACCTTGATCATCTTCTATCCACTTCACCTCTGAGAAGATCAACTTGCTGGAAATCCTGGATGAGAGAGAGAGGGAGATTCTCAGAAAATGGGTATCAAGGGCTGAAGCGGCGAAGCAGAGTGAGAGAGAGAGGGGGCGCTGTGATGGGAGTATTATGGACTTTAGTGAGGGTTTGGCGGATCGAGGAAGAAGGACACGTGTCAATTAGCAACTCGATGAGATTTCGAGATATTAGCCGTGTCTATGGCTGACCAGTTTCTTGCTCCCTCTGATTTCCTTCGTTTCTGTGGGTGATGTCAGTTGTGTACAAAACTAGCACTTCGCTGAGTTTGGGAATATAAAATGGAAAGTATCCCCTATCCATTATTAACTCCCTTTTTTTTTAATAATAAAAAATTAACTTTAAATTTTAAATTACCGAGCGATTTAATTTTATTCGATTGATCCCACTCCTTTAAATTTAATCGTTAATTTTTAACGAAAATTATTAGATAGACTAAAATGCCTTTTAATTTTTTTTTCATTTAAAAATTAATGGCAAACTTAAAATTTTATAAAAAACTTAATGATATAAAAATCATTTTATCACTTTTAATATTATAAATTTGATTGAGAGAGTATACTGTATCAAATTAAAAGCTCATATAGTGAAATTGAAAGATTTTTAAATTAAAAAAAAAATCTTCTAAAAATAAGTGATTATTCAGGGATATTAAATGATTTTTTTTTCTTTTATATATATAGTCAAATTGGAAAACACTCAAAAACAGACTTAAAAAGAAAATAACAATACAGAAGTACAATTAAATAATAAAACGTTGGTCAAATAAGTAATACGGTCCACTCTGGGGAGCCGGGTCAAGCCAATATTGAATATTTAAAGGTGCATGAGTCTGGCGAGTTCTGCAAACTCCTTTTCTTTTTTTTTCGTTTGTCTTTTTTAAGCTTCACAAACTTTCTATATTTGAGATTGCAATTTTGTTTATAGAAAATGCGATTTTAAGTTAAATCATAAAAAATAAATTATTTAAAATTACATTTTTTTAATGAATTATTTAAAATTACATTTTTTTTAAATTCTTATTTAAAAACATAAAAAAATATATATATTTTTTCAAATTACAGATAAATATGTAAGAATACTCACTACGGGCTCTTCAAACTCATTTTTTTATTAGTTTGAAGAGTCAATTTAACAAAAAAGGTTAAAAACCCCACTTTTCAGCCTCTTTATTTTAACAAAAAAGTTAACATTATGAATAGTAAAACTTCAAATTTAACAATTACTATTCCCTCTTTATTCATTAAACAACTATAATTACTCTCTCCTCCTTTTGTTCCTTTTCATTTCTCTCTCCTTTTTTTCTTTCCGCAGCCTCTGGTTTTTTTTGCCTCTCTCAGCGTTTGGCGCCATCACCGTTGGATGAAGAATTGCTCATGATTTTCAATCTGGTTGGTACCCATGTAAACCACCGTCACGCCGTCGAGAAAACCAATCTCAAAAAGCTCCTTGACAGTCATCAGCTTCTTATTAAGCGCAATCTTCTTCGACATTTTCAATTCCAACTTATTCTTCGACGTCTTAGAGGCACTCACTCCACTCGTTGCCTCCCCATCTAAAGTCAAATTTGATTCATTTTGAGCAGCCTCTGATTAATTTACTACACTCTCCATCGTCGGTGAGACCGAAATGGGCGTGAACCCCCAAACTTCTTCATGGCCGTTCTCAGAAATTCCATTAGACCAATTAAACCAAGACTTTCTTTCCCGGATATAAACAATTAAACCTTCACCACAGAGCCTTTGAATCTCTTACGATCACTACTACTATTCTCAGATACCTCAACACAAGAAGAACTCTCCTGAGTCATCTCGGCCCGAGTCCCACCACTGGGTGAATCACCCACCTCCAACTCTCGCGTCATGCCGATCACGAATCGGCCCCCAAATCTATAAAAAAAAATCCCAAGAAAATAGCATCAAAATACACTGAAAACTCCCCTAAAATTTCCAGAGTTTAGAAGGTGAATTGGGGAATAAAGAATGTACCTGATAAAATCAGAGTAGGGCCATGAGATATTGACGAGCTCGAATTGGCGACTGAGCAAAGGTGGAGCAATGTTCGGATCTGGGACTAGGGTTTTTGGAGTTTAGGGTTTCTTTAACTTAGATTTGAATTGAAAGTGGGAACACAAGTGATAGACGTCCAAAGTGACCAACCAAAGCTGAGAGACAGAGAGACGGAGAGAGAGAGAGAGAGAGAGAGAGAGGAATTGGGGAAAATGGCAGGATTTGTAAATAAAATAGCCATGAAAATTGAAAAAAAAAAAAACCAAAAAAAAAAAATCTTTGAAAAATAATATTTTAATGAAACAGTGAAAGTGAATTGTTAAAGTAGAGAGGCTGAAAAGTGTGATCTAAAAAGGTGGGCGGTTAAAATAACAAAAAATGTAATTTTTGTTATTTTGAAGAGAAAAATTTAAAAAGCCTGTGTGAATGCTCTAAATCTGTTTTTTTCAAACAAGAGGTAAATCTGGTTTTTGGATTCAGGCAAACCACATGCTTGATGGGTTTTTGGTAAAGGAGTTGGCTTAGGTACTATAGTTGATATAGATTGATATGAAAAAAAAAATGTAAGAATGTTTGGAATTGAAAAATGAAAAAGTTGTATGAAAAAGTGAAAATGTTTTGGTTTTGTAGTAATTTTTTTATTTAAATAATAATAAAAAGTGAATGATATGATATAAAAAGTGAAAAATTTAGAATGTTTTTATGTTTTTTTTTTTTTAAGAAATTGTGATGAATAGTAACTAAGCTAACTCCAACCCTTTTACTAAACAAAGTAGTGTTTTACCATAAAGCCATATGTGGTTAGGCCCAATAGTTGCATTGGGTCATTCCCGTTTTCCCCCTCTCCCGCTTTTATTGTATAATAATAAAAATTAAAATTAAAAGCTGATTTGTTGGCCCATCTCACTTTTTGATTATCCAACAAGATATTTTTGTTCAAAAAACATAAAAACGGGGATTTTTGGTTTCCAAAAAAAAAAAAAGAAAAACAATTAATATGGGTGTCAATTCGGTCTCGATTATTGGTGATTGGTTAAAACTGCTAACCGAAATCGAAGTACACGATTATCAAATTTAGAAAATTGGAACCAGTTACCCGTTTCAGGTTTTTACCTGGTTATCTAGACCGATAACCAAGTTTTAAAAAATTTTGGCATTTTGGGTAGGGTTGGCAATTTAACCCGTGACACGCAAACCCGACACGCAAACCCGAACATGACACACGAAATCTGGCTTAGGGTTGGGTTTAATCAGGTTCGGGTCATAAACAGGTCAACCCGTTTATGACACGTTTATAATCATGTCGTGTCGAGTCAACCTGCTAGGTTCGTAGGTTGACCCGTTTAGCTTGCCGTGTTGGGTCAACCCGCCAGGTTCACAGGTTAACCCGTTTAGCTTCTCTCTTTTCTCTCTCTCATTTTTTTATAAATTTTTTATTTTAATTTAATTTAAGGCTTAAAACTATAAATGTAAAAACTAAAAACTATTCACCATCAGTGAAGGCTGCATTTTGGTTCTTTTGCTTTATTTAAACTTGTAATCATCCAAAAATATTTTATCATATTGTTCTATACCTTTCGGTTTATTGTAACAAATTATTTTTATATTTTTCATTTAGCTTACTTTAGAATTTGTTGAATTGCATTTGAGAAAGAAGAATGTGTTATTAGAAAAAAAAAAACATTGTATTTCTTATTTTGGTTGCTAAGATTTGCTATTAAAAAGTTTAAAAATGAAATAAAATAAAATAAAATAAATTTACATTCGGCTCGGGTCGGTGTCGGGTTCGCGTGTTGTGACACGACACGTTTATATAAACGGGTTCATGTCGTGTTACCCGTTTATGGACCGTGCCATGTTCGGGTCGGGGGATTCAACACGTTTAATTAATCGTGTCATATCGTGTTGAACATAATCGTGTCGGGGTCATAACCGGCTCAGACCCGAACCTGACACGGCAACCCGAATTGCCAGCCCTAATTTTGGGTCTATCTTGGGTATTGGGCATATTTTTGGGCTTAATTTAGCTATTTTTTGCCCTTTTTAAAATACATATATCTTTTTTGGCCCAATAAACTAAACTTTGTTGTTTTTGTTCAAAAGCTTTCATAATACATTTTAAAAGTGTCCTAAAAATTCATTTTTAAAACTTTCATAATACATAAGATTAAACAACTACACCAGGTTACCGGTTATAACTGGCTGTCTTAAAATGTAATAATCAGATTGATAGCCGGTAGCCAGTAACTGGCAACCATTTAGTGGCTGGTTATAATCAACAGGGTCAACACTCCTAGAAAATAGGAAGTTGTCCCCTCCTCTTTTCCAACATTTAAAATCAACAATAAATTCAAATATAATAATAATTTATTCCAAATTCAACAATAATATTTAGAATCACATTAAAAAATGTAAGTAACATTTCTCTTGCCTGAATATATGTTTATATGCTCGTATACGTAAACAAAGAGCATATTATTATTTTTTTTTGACATGTCCACACAAGAGAGAGATTCGAACTAATAACCTCTGCTTCATAAAGCGTGATTCTTAGCCAATTGAATTACCTCTTTGGGACACAAAAAGCATATCCAATGGATTGTCAAACCCTTTGTAGAACGAATAAAAACAAAGCTAGGAAACAAGTCAGGTTGACAAAATTCAGTGACTTTTCGCTTCCTTACTTGGTTGAATATTTATTTGATAAAAATGACACTAAATTAATATATATATATATATATATATAATATGACCATGAAAAATGATATGTAAATGGGAAACGTCATTCAAACATTATGTTAATTGAGTGGTTGTAGCTCAGATTGAGTCGATTTAATTAGTGTATTATAAGTTACTCAAGAATAAAAAAATTACCAATAAATTGCAGTCAATTGATTATTATCGTTTGAGATAGTGGGAAATTTTGTCCACAAAATAAGCCATTCAGCGAATTTGAGTGTTAAACTTGCTCAACTAATTAGATGACTTGTTTGTCAATTTTAAAAGCTTATCCAATCCTTGGAATTTGGATGGTTTCTTGTGGGTTAAGCTATTTCCTTTTAGCTTTGGATGATTTGTCTTTCTTCACCTCTTGATCACTTAGCATCAGCAAATTAAAGGGTATGTTGGAATTGTAAATAGAAATAAAAATTATTACAAGTCAACCCTGATATGTGCTGTGCTGATCAGGATGGGAGAAACTCCTCTCCACCTTGCAGCCGAGTTGATGATGTCTTGAAGGAGCTGGATCAACCCATGCACGCCCTTATAGGTAGCCTCTCTTCTGGGTCACTCTGCTTTTACCAAAGAAATACTGGCCCGGAAGCCGCAGCTCGCGGCGGAGCTAGACCCGCACTGCTCTTCGTCTATTCAATTGGCAAAAGCAAAAGGGTCCGTGGAAATCGCGAGAGACTTGGTGCTTGTCAACCCCGACATGTGTTTGGTGCGGGATCCGGGAGGGGGGAGGATTCCTCTGCATCTTGCGGCGATCAAGGGACGAGTTGGGGTGTTGGCCGAGCAGGTGACTGGTCCGGGTCAGACCGGAGGCGACTCGGGTTTTCACCGGTGGCGGGGAGAGTGGGCTACACTTATGTTGTGTGTGAAGCATAACAGGTTGGAGACTTTGAAAGTTTTGGTGGAAAGTGTTGGGCGCGAGGAGATGATGAGTTTGTGAATTGGAGTGATATTTCTGATGGTAACAGTGTGTTGCACGCTGCTGTTGCTAGGAAACAACTAGAGCTTCAAGAATCAAGGATCAATTTGAGCCCTCATCAAGCACCTTTAATCCTGATAAACAGCCGGTTAAGAAGCATAAGCATGTTGATTGGTTGGGCATGCAGGAAACGAAGCGAATTAATGGTACGTGGTGACATCGCTGCTTGCGACGGTGACGTTTCAAGCGGTAATATCCCCGCCGGGCCGATTCTGACAGCAAGTGGTGATGGCTGATACGTACCTTCGCAGAAGGATATTGGAAATTTGTGATCTTTAACACCATTGCTTTCCTTGCATCGATGAGCATAATAATATTGTTGGTGATTAGTGGATTGCTTTCCTTGCATCGATGAGCACACCCGACAATGTGAAGGAAGGGTGTGCTCGATCTATCATGTGACAAGAACTTCTAGGTACGTATGGCTGCTGCATGCTAATGGGTCTTTTGTTTTAGGATGGTTTTGCGGTTGCTTAGAATGTATGTATACGTTAATGAGAAACCAAAAGATGGTACAGATTATGATAAGAATGATGAACTCTGAAAGGTGGATGATAGTGCAAAAGTGAAAAACTTACCTCTTAATGTTGTTGTAATGCAGCTGGTTTGTGCGTTTTCATCAATGGAGGAACTTTTCAGAAGATTTGTAAAATCTCTCTTTAAATCACAACTTTTCTCCATCACATAATCTTTTAATTCTCATGTTTAAATAATCACTTATTTTAAAAGCCAAAAATGTTTCAATCCGGCGTCATCAACATACTCCACTAACCTTCTGTTGAGTGGTCTTGGACCTTTCTCAACCCCAAAAGCTAGTTCAAGAGATAAGACTTTCCTTTACACTTATAAAGTGACCACCAACCCCTTCCACAATCGATCTAGGATAACCTCAACAATCTTTCCCTCAGATATCGGGCCTTAGGTCAAAGCAACGACAACTCGTTTCTCCCGTGTACTATTGGGTCAAAACTTCTTGATAAACTTGAGCTCTGATACTAGTGTTGAGTGGTCTTGGACCTCTTTCAACTTCAAAAGTTAGTTCAAGAGGAGAAGTTTTCCCTTGCGCTTATAAAGAAACTACAAACCCCTTCTACAACCGCCGTAGGATAATCCCAACACCTCCCTCGGCTACCACTAACTCCAACTAGTCTTCTACACCATCTAGGCATTGTTAGTTTCTTTCATGATGTACAGTCTTTTGACCCTCGAAATTTTTGTTTGAAAATGATAAATTGACAGTAAAATGGCACCATACTTCGTCGAGCCATAACTTCAACGTATTGTAGCAGAAGAAGCCACGGAAAATAAACTCAAGACTGTTCGGCAACGAAAAAAACAGGATATCATTCCACGAAACATGCACACGATTTTCCTAGGATTGCCACATCCGTTTCGGTAGCTTAACAAAAAACACAAAAGATAAAAGCCAGGTGGAACCAGAACCAGCCTCCTCGTGGACAGCCACGTTGCTGGCGTGAAGACAAACGTCACCGATTGCTTTTAGCACATGCAGATGCAGAAACCGCTTCACATTTTTTGAGTCATCCCCTCAGGCCTCACCACTATATAAACTGACCCATTCCTCACAGATTCACCATCATCCCCATAAATTAAGAGCAAACAAATCCAAAATATTTTGTCGTCAAAACTTTCTTTCAATTCTCTCAGGAAAGAGAAGAAAATGGACCTAAGGGTGATGGGTTTCGACCCCGCCGTCGTGGACACGCTCCACGAGCTCCTAGACTTCACCAACAAGACCGACAAGTTGTCCCACCACGCCCCGTCACGCGCCTACATCCGTGACGCCAAGGCCATGGCGGCCACACCAGTGGACGTGAAGGAGTTTCCGGACTCGTATGTCTTCGCCGTCGATATGCCGGGGCTGAAGTCGGACCAAATCAAGGTCCACGTGGAGGACGACAATATGCTGGTTGTGAGCGGAGAGAGGAGGAGAGATAAAGAGAAGGATCAAGGCGTCAAGTACATAAAAATGGAGAGGAGGCTTGGCAAGTACTTGAAGAAGTTTGAGTTGCCGGAGAATGCCGACCGCGAGAAGATATCGGCAGTGTATCAGGACGGGGTGTTGACCGTGACGGTGGCGAAGAAGCCGCCGCCGGAGCCGAATAAGCTGAAGACAATTGAGGTCCAAGTTGCCTAAAGAGAGCATGTGCGTTAACGTCGTTGTTGTCGATCCCTTTAGTTTGTGTGTTGTGCATATATATGTGACTTGTGTCCCTACGTGTGTGTGCATAAGGGGGAGGATCCCTTTGTTTTTGAAGGTAGCCTTTTGTTTTGTTTGTGTGTGCCGTTTGTTAGAGTTGAGCTAAATAGCCTAAAATACATGTGGTCTTATAAATATATATAGTAACTTCTTGTTATTCACCATTCGGTCTATTCCTTTCTCTTGACAAATAAAATATAATTAAAAAAAATAAAATGTTAGAGGTTCTCTCCATAGTGTTCTTCTAATGTTCTCCATAGTATTCTCCTAACATTCTTTCAATCTTACGTAAAACATGATTTAAAAGAAAAATAAAATAAAATTGTAGTAGTCTCCATCACCCGTTTTTTTAGGTATTAGCACTAAATTTAAGATGATCAAATCCATTTTAAGTGATATCATTCCTAAAAGGTTAACCTTCCACCCTTAGGTTTTAGTTTTGAATAAAAAATAAGTTTTAAAGTATTAGAACCTAAATATTAATTCATAAAAATTAATCTTGGCAAAAAAATAAACTATATTTTAATTTTTTCTTAAATCATGTTCTATATAAGACTGAGAAAATGATAGGAGAACACTACATAAAGAAACCCTAGCAAACCCCTTAAAAAATGACAAAATATTTTAAAGTAAATAAAAATAAATTTTAAAATAGAGTTTTGCACTTTTTTTATCAAGTATTTTAGGATAAATGTAAAATTGGTTGATGTGGTTAACCTAAATTACAAATTACTTTCTAATTTATAGGTCTTTATAGTTAACCTAAATTATAAATAAATCCTTGTGTATGAAAATAATTTATAAGTTCTTAGAGTAGGCTAAAATAATAGTTTACTTCGTAAAATTAATTAATTTTCGCTAAATAACTTACTTAGCAAAATTTTTGTGTGAGCTTCCTTCATTTTCACAATAATTTGGGAGCATTTTTTATGAGAATTGGACAATTACATTTTGTGAAGCGGCTGAGGAAGATAAAAGAAGATTACACACATAGCAAAATTTTGGGGAAGATAAAGGAAAATTACTCATATAGCAAAATTTTATGAATATAAAATATTAGATTAATTTATTGTAACAGTATGACATGGAGTAAGGGTTAATGTATAATCTTAACTGGCGTTATGAAATGATGTGAAAAATTCTAATTGTCATTTTTTTAAGAGATATGCTACAATGTAATATAATGACCACATTTGGCCCATATTTAGTAAAGGAGAGAGAATTGAAATTCAAATTTCAAATTTCAGTCATCCCTTTCATATGATTATCCATCTGCCACATCAGTAAAAATGGACTAAATGTGGGCATTATACTGCACTAAAATATTTTTCTTTTTTTAAGTAAAAAATTAATAATAACAAGTGTCACGTTTTTATTGGGTATGATATTGTAAAGTGCCAAATTTTGTTAATTTATTTAACGAAAATAGTAAACTGTTATTTTGGCATACCTTAAAAACCTTTAAATTATTTTTTGATTGTAATTTAGGCCAATTATAAGAATTTATAAATTATTTTTTAAATCACATGGATTAATTTTTAATTTAGGCTAACTAAAAGACTAATTTGCATTTATCAAAAAAAAAAAAAAATTGTAAAAAGGGGGAAGTTGGAAAATGACCCATTATTTCCAGAATACCAACAAACTTGGTAAAACCTTCTACGACGTTCTGGACTCGTACGCGTAGGAAGTAAGAACAATGTTCTCGAACCTCCTGGAACTTTTCTCTGTCTCCAAGGTCCCTCTACAACATTCCTTTTTCTATCCACACTGTACCCTTTCTTCCCACGCCTATAAATGCCCACATCCATAGCAATACGATTGAGCACTCACAAGCATCTAGCAGCGACAATCTGCATTTCATCTCTCGGTGGAAACACAAACTTTCCCTAGACAAGGATTGATCCGAGCAAGAAGAGGAAAATGGATTTCAGAGTCGTTAACCTGGATTCCCCACTGTTCTCCACCCTGCAGCATATGATCGACCTGGCCGACGACGGCGACAAGTCCTCCCACGCCCCGACCCGCTCATACTTGCGAGACGCCAAGGCGATGGCGGCCACTCCGGCCGACGTGAAGGAGTACCCCAACTCTTACGTCTTCATCATCGACGTGCCGGGGCTCAAGTCCGGGGATATCAAGGTCCAGGTGGAGGACGACAATGTGCTCGTGATAAGCGGCGAGAGGAAGAGGGAGGAGGAGAAAGAGGGGGCCAAGTACGTGAGGATGGAGAGGAGGGTAGGTAAGTTGATGAGGAAGTTCTCGCTGCCGGAGAACGCCAACACCGACGCCATCTCTGCGGTTTGCCAGGACGGCGTGCTGACTGTCACCGTGCAGAAGCTGCCTCCTCCGGAGCCCAAGAAGCCCAAGACCATCGAAGTCAAGATTGGTTGAAGAGTGAATCCGTGCGACTGTGATGTGGATTTGGTGCGTTATGGGAATAAGTAGGTAGCATTTTCAGTATTGTTGCGTGTGCTCTGTTTTGGTCTTCTCTTTTCAGTGTGGTATTTTATGGTTGTTATGAATGAAGCAGATGATATTATAATATCAGAGGGCTGGAGCTATTCAGATCTCCTCCCCCTGTTTTCTTTGTAATGTCGACAAGAATGAAACGGATTACGTTGCGTTCTTTACCGATTTCTCTGATAAAGAACTTACTCAAAACATTTGCAGCAAGTAATTTCCGATCTCTTTCTTCTGAATGTGGCTGCCTAAACTGCTCACAGGTTAATTCTACTTTTCTAGCCAAATTTTAACTAAAGAATTAACCAGTTCACTGAGAATGCTCCGGTAAGAGAAAATTCTTCATTTTGAAGAATTTTATATTATATATATAGAATTCAAATCGTAAAGCATTCGGTGCCGGAGAATGCCGAGAGCGAGAAGATATCGGCGGTGTATCAGGACGCGTTGTTGACGGTGACGGTGGCGAAGAAGCCGCCTCCAGAGCCGAAGAATTGAAGCCGAAGACAATTGAGGTCCAAGCTAGTTGCCTAAAGAGAGCATGTGCGTTAACGTTGTTGTTGTCGATCCCTTATGTTTGTGTATTGTGCGACTTGTGTCCCATTGTGCATAAGGGGGAGTATCCCTTTATTATTGAAGGTAGTCTTATATATATGGCCTTATGTTTTGTTTGTGTGCGCCGTTTGTTTCCTGGTTCAGCAATTAATTAAGCACTTAATCAAAGTAGAGATATGCGTGTTCAATAGACTAACTAAATTGTCAATGTTACATCTCTCGGAGTTTAAGTTAGAGTTGAGCTAAAAACCTAAAATATAGGGCTAAATACCTAAAGTCTTTGTAAGTTTGAGCACTTTATTTATTTATTTTTTTTCTAGGTTTCATTTGTATCGCAGTATATGATTTTCATAAAGATAAAAATAGTATTTTTGTTTGTTAAAAACTTAATGAAACGCTATGTTTGTATTATGTCATATGTTTATAATTAATTTTTAATTTTTTTAAGAACTAAAAATATTAAAAAAAATTAAAAATTTTGAGGTGGCTTTGGGGTGGTGGGGAGCCACCCCACAGCCGGACAGTGGTGGCCGAGCCAGCCCCATCTAGCCACGACTCATGAGTCATTGGCGACATCGTTGTAGTGGCCGATCTTATATATGAATATACTCACTTCACCACACATGAAGATCCTGATGCGGATCAATTAGGCTATTGCAAATTGCAATAGTGGCATGGAGGAGATATGCCTTTCACCTCTCCTTTCCAGAAAACCATCACCCTTACCATTCAACAAGAGCCACTCAAACAACTCACCTACCAAACGAAGCACTGCATCACAGCCCCTTAAACCGCAAAACCCACGAAAAGATACCCACAAATCCGTCCCCACATAGCAAACCCACTAGGGGTGGTTCACTCTTAATTAATCCTGTGCTGAGTTTTGAATTCGTTGATCACCTTGCTAGTTTAATATCCAAAGATCAAATTTTGAAAAATAAAATAAAATTACAGAAGGAGCCCATTACTGGGGTGGTTTCAGCCACCCCCATGGCCAAAGGGGGTGGCCAGCCAGCCCCAAATGGCCAAGGGGGTAGCCGTACGCAATTTTTTTTTTTTTTGAAAAAATATTTATATTTAAAAAAAATGGTTAAATATTATTCCAATACTTATAGTTTGCACCAAAATCAAATAGCCACCTACTTTTTCAAAAATATCGTAAATGGTACTTATACTAAGCCAATAAAACTATTTGATACTTCTGTCAAGATTTTGTTAAGTTTTTTAACGGAATGCCACGTTACTCTTACACGTGGGTGCCACGTGACATGGTACTTGGGTTTTTGGGTGTCACATCATATTTCATTTTATTTTTTTTAAAAAAAATCCTAAACAAACAAAAAAAAAACGCTTGGGTGGCCAAACCACCCCATAGGGGTGGCCGGCCAACCCGTTTGGCCTAGGGTGGCATCCTATTTCTGAACCAGGGATGCCGAAGCAAGAAGAGTCCAACCAGCACTGCAATTACTTGGAATGGAGTAATGTAAATGAACATGGCCCAGATCAACGAGAAGATGATGATGACTGCTGTAACTCTTGGATCTCTCCAGCTTAGTATAGCTTGAGCCCTTTCCCCATGTGTTGCCAAATCTCCTATCACCGTCTGCACCTTACCCACCACAATTCGCAGCCTATCATACCTCATCATCACAAGATCCGGAGGTTTAGATGATGGGGATGAGTCGAATTCCTCATCCAACTCATTTGGGTTTGCAAATTCCGCCTGTGAAATTCGCGCATCCATGTGAGGTGGTTGCCTCGGCTGGAACCGGTAGTTCCATACCCCAATCACAAACAGGTGGGGTGGTTGGACCACCCCAACGTTTTTTTTTTTTTTAAATGACATAGCATTCAAAAATTCAGGCGTCACGCTACATGTAAGGGTAATGCAATGTTCCATTAAAAAACTTAATAGAATATTAACAGAAATACCAAGTAGGATTATTGGCTTACCATAGATATCATTTACAATATTTTTAAAACTCGGGTGGCTATTTGATTTTGGTGCAAACCACAAGTGCTGGAATAGTATTTAACCCTATAAAAAAATCAAAAGAGTAATTATATAATACGTGGCACAATGTGATTGGTGCTAACGTGGCGTTTCGTTAAATTTTGGACATAATTTTAACTGAGGTATCATTTTCTGTCTTTATGAAAACCACGGGTACCTTCTATGATACAAATCAAACCCTATGAAAAAAAAAAAAGGTGCTCAAACTCTAAGGTAATTTAGGTATTTAACCTTAAAATATAATTAAATAAAATGACGGAATGTTTTAAACTAAATAAAAAATTAAAATTAAAATAGAGTTTTGCACTTCTTTATCAAGTATTTTCCCTAAAAAAAAAGGAATAAATGTAAAATTGGTTCATGTAGTTGACTTAAATTACAAATTATTTTTTATGGTAATACCAAATAATTTACAAATCACTTTTTATGGTAGTAACAAATAATTTATAAGTCCTTATAATTTGCTTAAATTATAAATAAATCCTTGTGTATGAAAATAATTTATAAGTCCTTAGGATAGGCTAAAATAATAATTTACTCTATAAAATCAATTTTCGTTAAGTAACTTAACAAAATTTGTGTGTAAGCTTCCCTCATGTTCATCTTCTTCACTATAATTTGGGAGTATTTTACAAAAATTTGACTGTTACATTGGCTGAGAAAGATAAAGATGAAGGAAGATTATGTACATGGTAAAATTTTTAGGATATAAGAGATTAGGTTAATTTACTGTAATAGTATGACGCAGAATGAGGGTTGACATATAATCTGAACTGATATCGTAAAGTGATGTGAAAAATCTTAATTGTCATTTTTTAAAGTAAAAAATTAATAATAACAAGTATCATGTTTTTATTGAGTATGACGTCTGTAAAGTGACTGATTTTGTTAATTTATAACGAAAATTAATTTCAATGAGTAAATTGTTATTTTGACATATCTTGAAGATTTATAAATTATTTTTTATATTATAAGAAGAAATTTGTAATTTATGTCAACTATATGAATATATAAATTTTTTTTATACTATATAAATTAATTTATAATTTAGGCTAATTACACAAACTAATTTTGTATTTATCACTAAAAAAAAAAAAATTGTAAAAAAGAAAAATTGAAAATGACCCATTATTTCCAGAATACCAACAAACTTAGTAAAACCTTCTACGAGGTTCTGGACTCGTGTAGGAAGTAAGAACTATGTTGTCGAACCTCCTGGAACTTTTCTGTGTCTCCAGGGTACCTCTAGAACATTCCTTTTCTATCCACACTGTCCCATTTCTTCCCACACCTATAAATGTCCACAACCCCTCCCCCGCTCTTCCATCGCAATACGATTGAGCACTCACAAGCATCTAACAGCTGTCTGCATTTCATCTCTCGGTGAAAACACCAACTTTCCCTTGACAAGGATTGATCCGAGCAAGAAGAGGAAAATGGATTTCAGAGTCGTTAACCTGGATTCCCCACTGTTCTCCACCCTGCAGCACATGATCGACCCGGCCGACGACGGCGACAAGTCCTCCCACGCCCCGACCCGCTCATACGTGCGAGACGCCAAGGCGATGGCGGCCACTCCGGCCGACGTGAAGGAGTACCCCAACTCCTACGTCTTCATCATCGACATGCCGGGGCTCAAGTCCGGGGATATCAAGGTCCAGGTGGAGGACGACAATGTGCTCGTGATAAGCGGCGAGAGGAAGAGGGAGGAGGAGAAAGAAGGGGCCAAGTACGTGAGGATGGAGAGGAGGGTCGGTAAGTTGATGAGGAAGTTCTCACTGCCAGAGAACGCCAACACAGACGCCATCTCTGCGGTTTGCCAGGACGGCGTGCTGACTGTCACTGTGCAGAAGCTGCCTCCTCCAGAGCCCAAGAAGCCCAAGACCATCGAAGTCAAGATTGGTTGAAGAGTGAATCTGTGCTACTGTGATGTGGATTTGGTGGGTTATGGGAATAATTAGGTAGCATTTTCGGTATTGTTGCGTGTGCTCTGTTTTGGTCTTCTCTTTTCAATGTGATATGTTATGGTTGTTATGAATGAAGCAGATGATATTATAATATCAGAGAGCTGGAGCTATTCAGATCTCTTCCCCCTGTTTTCTTTGTAATGTCGACAAGAATGAAACGGATTACGTTGCGTTCTTTACCGAATTCTCTGATAAAGAACTACTCATCCATTTGCAGCAAATAATTTCCGATCTCTTTCTTCTGAATGTGGCTGCCTAAACTGCTCACAGGTTAATTCTACTTTTCTAGCCAAATTTTAACTAAATAATTAACCAGTTCACTGAGAATGCTCTGGTAAGAGAAAATTCTTCATTTTGGTGAAAAGAAAATAGAATTCAAATCGTAAAGCATTCGGTGCTCTGCGATTCATTCATATCATACGCTTCCAAAAATGTTTTTGGCCGCCTACGCCTACTCTGTTTTGCATGCAACCACGTCTGGAACAATTTAGTACGGGTACACGATATAACAAATTTTTTCTTCACGTTTTGTATTCGGTTAGTGCGGAGAGCTCTGGGAGTGTTTTTGCAGGTTGCTTGCTTTTCTGGGTAATTGACGGTGTTGTTCTTGGTGAACAAAGCAATGAAGAAGCCTTCTCCATCCTCAACAGGATCCGTGCGCAGTAAATGTTGTGCTGCACAAAAAAAAAAAAAAAGCATATTAACGTATATTGGGTTTTTTTTTTAAATACCAAAAATGCTGTCAGATTTCGTTTTCTGTAAAGTCCACAAGTTGCTTCTAGGGATCGGAGTGGCACTTACAGCCTTCAAAAACTGGGAGGCCGCGGCGCTGCCACCGGGGGAAGGGAGTTGAAAGTTGAAAGCCATAGGAGGCAGCAAGAGGAAGAACAGAACTGATAACATCTTCGTTTTCAATTTGGTGAATGGAGCATGTGCTGTACACCACTCTCTCCACCGCAGCGACTGCGCAACAGAGTACTAGTCTTCATATAATACCCTTTTACAGAAACATTTCAAAGTACTATATAACGCAGGAAAGAAAGAAAGAAAGACAGTTTGAAGATTCAAAAGATTTCAGTCGTCTAAACTCAACCCAACATTTTGCTCATGTCTACCTGTAATAAGCTAACCAGAAAAGTCGCCTGTTCAACTGGTTCAATTAGAAAGCATTTACTATATTTGAATGAAACAAACAAAAAATGCACTAGTACAATATAGTTCATTTACTTTTAAAGATGATATATGCGTTAAATAATCTAAACCTTCTATGAATATTCAAAGAATACAAGATTTACTGAATATTTGAAGATCAAATTTAAAAATATAATTTTCTTCATAAAAAATTGTCAGACTATCCGGTCCACTTGTGAATTCAATCCAAGAAACCAGCCGGTTTAATGTGGTTCAACTGTCATAATGTAAATCGATTCATGGTTTAAACACTGCATTTTACAATGGAAATGTAGGAAACTTATGGCAAACAGAACTCATCATTATGCAGAAGTTCCTCCAATCTCAACTAGTCTTATTACCAAGTGAGAATTGCTTTCTGTGGACGGTTTGATTAAGGGAAGGACATAGATTTGCGGCTAAACAATTTCTTATGATCATCATGAAGTGTTGGAAGAGTATATATTGATCTAATGACCGAACTTTAGGGAAAAAAGAAACAAGAGAAAAGGTAAACACTTTATAGTTTCCCGGCACAGAGAACAAACGTACAAGATAGGGCATGTGTGAGAGCTTTTCTCTGGAAAGCCGCAAGTTTGTTCAATCTTTCAGTGTCCATAACATCAGCAGCATGACCTATGGAAATTAAAAGAACAAAAGGGAGTTTATGATTCAAAAGACGGAGTAGCAGTGTGCTCATGATTTTTAAAATCAAGCAATAAATGACTTTGTTTTCTCTACTGCACTATTAAAATAAAAAGAATTATCTTTTCATCCGTATCGGATGGTACTCTATATATTATCTAACAAACAAAGTGGAGTCCAGCAAGCACAAAAATGGGGCATAAAAATTGTTCTGCATTTCCTTTATTTTTATTTCCAACATATAATATCTGAAGGAGAAAATATAAGAAAACATTTTTAAAAAATTATTACCACAAAAAAGGAATATCCTATGAATCCCAATGTTGGTTGTAGTCACTCAATTTTTGGGTTTTCTTCCCAGTGCTGAATGGGTTGGTGTTTCATATTGAATACATTTGATTTGTGACACGTATAATACTAAAGAGATTACTATGCAAAGTTAGAAAATCAATTAGCAAATTTATTCTCCGAAACTGTTGGTCATAGAGGAGTTGCATTTATTTGCTTAAAGTTGGTATTATATAATAATCTCCAACATGAGAAAAAGCGTTAAAGAGTATTTTCTCTTTCATCTAGTTGTGATAGTTTGTCTTGGTATTATATAATAATGAATATCCTATGAATCCCAATGTTGGTTATAGTCATTCAATTGTTGGGTTTTCTTCCCAGTGCTGAATGGGTTGGTGTTTCATATTGAATACATTTGATTTGTGACACGTATAATAATAAAGAGATTACTATGCAAAGTTAGAAAATCAATTAACAAATTTATTCTCCGAAACTGTTGGTCATAGAGGAGTTGCATTTATTTGCTTAAAGTTGGTATTATATAATAATCTCCAATGTGAGAAAAAGCGTTAAAGAGTATTTTCTCTTTCATCTAGTTGTGATAGTTTGTCTTGGTATTATATAATAATCTCCAACGTGAGGAAAAGTGTTAAAAGAGTATTTTCTCTTTCATCTAGTTGTGATAGTTTGTCTTTATCTAAGTGCTGGGTGGTAGTTTCTCTTATCAAGGTTTGTTGTGTTGTGATTATCTTTGATAGACATGGTTATCTACGTTTGCATCGTATTCCTTCTATAAGTAATAAATGTATGAGTGGGATCAACACGGGGCAATCCTCACCAACAGTGGAGGGTGTAGTGGACAATGAAGTTGTGGACCATGTAGATTCAGTGAGGCTTCATTGGGTGACCCTGACCATAAGAGTCATCGAGAATGGTCGGCTTGCAGAAAGTCCCAAAGTGACCAACATGCCCCTGTCCACAGCCCAAATCTCTCTCTCTCTAGCAAATTTAGTGGGGATCGGGCAAACTGAACTCCAGAAGATACTAGGCCTTTTATCTTGACTCTCACAGGGATAGAGCCAATTGAGCTCCAAAAGATACTAAGCCTTTTATCTTGGCTCACACAAAAGCAACATTGTGTCCTGATTGCTTGGATAAGGGCTCCAAGAAGTTTTATCGTTCAATATTCAAGTATTAGAATGACTTTCTAAAGGCCATTACTATTAGCACCTTACATAAAATATATCAAGTTTTACTTAATAAAGGAATCTCGTGACCTACAACAACAGTCTGATAAAGGTCTATACATCACAATACAAAAATACAGAGAGAAGCTAAAAACTTACCCGTAGCATAAGATGGAAGCAGATGGTCCAATCTCGAAGAGGCTGTCCCAGAGCCAGAGCATGAAGGATCCAAAAGTATAGCATTGACCTGTGGAGTTGAATTAGCTCGTAAGTGCAAAACATACACAGAATATAGTGAGATCTGGTAGATCAGTCAAGGGTCTTTGGGGAAATTCAGAAAGAAAGGAGGCCAGATTTTTTGTATTTTGTAATAAGAACCCAACTGACCATTAGAAGTGAAAACCAATAATAAAGCAGTAACATATGGTACCGATAATAAAGCGGTAACATAGTTATTTGGCTTATGCTTTAGGGATAAAGCATAAGCCAGATAACTATGCTTAACCAAATTGTTGGGTTTCCAAACCAGTTAGTGTTTTTTGATGACACAAACTTCTGTTGAATGACTGGTCCGGTCTCCATGTTTGGGTTATGACCAAGACTATTATATCTAAAGGTTGATATGAGAAGGCAATTCAAATGACTACTGGGGGCAAAACTGATACTCACATATCCACAATAGGTCATGTAGAACACAAAAACCATAACTGTGAAAAGACAGCACATTCTGCTTTACCTTAGAGAATGACGGATCTTTTGGGTTGAATTTTAAGAAATCTCCATGCAGAACTTTAATATCTGGAAACTGGGTTAAGCTTAAAATGCCATTTCATGACAAACTATAGGTAGACATGTGGGAGCGGATCAGAAACCATCCAGAAAGAAGTATAAACAAAGTATAATAGTATATATAATACATGAATATCAAGGATCACAAATAGACATAGCAATACCGAAATTTTTTTTTTTCCCCAAGTATAGCAATAGGTAGATTGCTGATCATTAAGCAATAATGAAATGGAAAAGATGTGTGGCAATAAATAAAATAAAAAGGATGCAGACAGCCTATTAGTTCAGTTGGTTAGAGCCTCATGCTAATAACACAAAGGTCACAGGTTCGAGACCTGCATGGGCCATTTGTTGATATTTTATTCATAAAAAATTAAATAAATAAATAAAATAAAAAAATTATAAGGATGGCATTTAAAACAACAGAAAAATTATAGGAAGAATACTAGTGGCACCAGAGAGGCTAATAGTCTCTTTTAGACGATTAACCCTTTCCTTATTCAGCTCACACGCTATAATCTTCCCCTTTCCTCTCATAAGAGCAGCTAGGTGGACAGTTTTGTTTCCTGGGGCAGCGCATGCATCAAGAACCTTCAACGAAGATATAAACTGAGCATTGACTAACAAAATTCATAATCAAAAGAAATCTCATAGATCTCAATCCCAAAGCTAAAAGCATAGGCAAACCATGAATATATGTGTGTGTGTCTATGTATATATATATATATTGTAAAACATTCATATAGACTCGAGATTGGATTATTTAAGTATCTAATCAGTTAGGATTATAAGATATAATATAAACAGACTATTTCATGATTAAAAAAAAACTATATATGATTTCTACACCAAGTTAATTTTATAGATTTTTATATATAAAAATTAAATTATCTAATTAAATCAAATGATAAAATCTTAATAATAATTAAGTAACTAAGTATTAGCATGGATTTATGAAAAAATATAAACAATAACAGTGCTTACTTTATATAATGAATTAATAAGTTAATTGAACAGCTTTTGAACAAAATTGAGTTGTTCAAAATAAATAAATAAAATTAGTTTGAACATGTTATCTAGCTCGGTGATAAGTTCAAGCTCAACTTGTGTTCAAAACAAAATTAGATGAAATTTTCGATTACAACCCTAGTAAAAGCTTTAACCAATCCACTATAAATGATAAACTTGTCTATCTTTCTCAAGATAAGCAACGTTTTCAAATCATGTGCTTAAATATGAATAGATATTTCCTGGCTTCTCAATTAAAAAAGAAAAAGAAAAAGAAAAAATGTAAGTACAACTGAAATTGTAGGTTCCTATTGAGAATGTGAAATGTCAACGATGGATGAGATAACAATATTAAAACTAGTAGTATGAGAAAGATGAGATAACTACCTTCCTCACGTGAAAAAACTCAATCACCAATAGAAATGAGATAAGCATCACTCACCTCCCATCCGGGTTTAGGATCAAGAGCTGCTGCCACCATAGAACTTGCCTTCCCCTATGCAAAAGATCATAATATCAATCAAACAGAAGACATACTAAATTTTAAACTACTATCACTACCAAGTCATGGTAATTTTTCAAGGGAAAACAAGCTAATCTTACTTGCATAAAAACACTTCCATTCATGACTAGAGGATGGTTATGTAAGTCAGCACCTGGTGGGAGTATCAACAAGTCAGGAACCAAGTTGTCCTTTTGAACCTATTTAACACAAAATAGACAAGAAAGGAAAAAAATAAAAATAAAAATAAATAAATAATAAAAAACCAGTCAACTCTGGAAAAGGAACCATGCCAGCAATATTAACAAAGTAAATGCTCTGGCTCAATTTCAACAAGAGAATATGCTCGAGTTTTTTTGCCTTTTCTCCTTACACTAACTTCCTCCCCAAGTGACATCACTTCTGAGATAACTTTTGTAGGCCTAAGTAAAACAATTTCACATGCATCCTCGACTCTCATTTCTTTCTCCTCATTATGAACCAAACAGTGAAAAGATGGAAAGTATTTTTCTTTTCTTTTAAAAATTTAAAAATTTAAAAAAAAAAAAAAAAAAAAAAAAAAAGAGAGACAGTTTTGGGATTTGAGAAAACAAAAAATTGAGAAGTGTTTTCAGTGGAGGTCACATTTGAAATTTGTAGGGTCAACAAAAGAAATTTTGTTTGATAAACTAAAAACTGCTTCTCAAAAACAAAAAACTAAAAAATGTTTTCAAACGATAAAAGAAACAAAACCAAAAGAAACTTGTCAGAAGCTGACCTCACAGATGGCAGCTGCCACCTGTTCACTAGAGGGGGAGTTGGGTCTTTCCCTCTCTTCCTTTGTGAGAGGCTGCAAAGGGTGGACGATCTATCCCCGCACCTTCTGGAGATGTATCTCTACCCTCTCCCCTTTGCGGGATAGAATACCCAACCCTGCACCTTCACAAGAGGTGGGGGGGTATAAGAAGTTTCCTAAAAGTGTGCTGTGTTTTGTTTTTTAAGATGTGTTTTGTGTTTTTTTTTTGAAGTGTGCTATGTTTTGTTTCAAAAAAAGTGTTACTTGTGGAAATCACATCTGAAAATCCACTTGGTAAGTGAAAAGTGTTTTCAAGTGTTTGAAAAGTGAAAAGAGTTTTCAAATATTTTGCCTAACAGTCACCTACTTTTTTTTTCTCTCTCTCTAGTGGTGTACCAAGCTCTATGAGATAAAGAGAACATTTTAGAAAGGCTAAGACTAAAGAAATGTTATGAGACTTTCTCTAAGTATTATTGCATTGAACAAGCAGCAATAAACAAGGTCATCATTGTTAGTTCCAAATATTTCTGCAGCTGATGGTATCCCTAGATTTTCTTCACTTGACTGTAAGATTAGTTCATAAATGAAAAACATATTCTAAATCATATTCCACAAAAGTTCACAAAGATTGCTGAAAGTACCATGTATCCTTGCCCTAATTCGAGTAAGGCAGAATCAACATCGATTTTCAGAGTATTTACACGAACATGACGAGGTTTTGAAACTTCTGCATCATAAATTAGAAAACTGGGTTTAGACATTGTGTTTTACAAGGCAAAAACTAATATAGTATTATAATGCCTAAAATCAATACAGACAGACAATTGATTAAGACTGTTTTGATGTAGAATGTTTTCGGAAAAGTATTTATCACATTTTCTGGTGTCTGGCTCAGCCTGAAAATGGAAGTCATGGAAAAAAAAAATCCTGGTCAAAGGAAAACGAAGGCTAAAGGGCAGCAAATGGGTTCTGCTTTCAAAAGGCAGAAACCAATCTCGGCCTCTCTCTCCCCCTCTCCTTTTACACTAGAAATCTCCATCGCTGCCACACCACACCGGCAGCTACCCATGGTTGAAATCCCCAACTGCCCCCACCACCACTTTCTCACCACCAATCATCCCTCCCACCACACGCACGCATTCTCTCTCTAAAAAACCTAAGCAGGCATTTTATGACATATAGGGAATGTTTTCAATGGTCAAGTTATAAAGCTAAGCTTCTCTCTCCATTTTGCTAAGGGGAAAAGAACAAAAATAGTGAATGAAGCCAAATAATTTACATCTTGAAGCTTTACAAGTAAGCAGGATTAGACTTTCAAACATGAAATCAACAATTGTAAACGCGTACGCCCACACACACACACACCAGGTATTTGATAAAGTTGGACCAAATCTTGAGCGGTCTTCACTTTTTTCTTAACTAACAGCTTCGCCAAAGCTGCCTGTAGAGCATCTTTCCGGTGCATAAGAAACACCTCGGCAGCCCCAACTAACGAAACAGCCTGGAGATAAGAATCCATTTTAAGGATTATCCCACATTCCCACATATTCAAATGAGAGAGCAGGGGCACAAACATTAGATTGACACTATGCACTCTTTGGTAATATGATGAGAAGTTTATTTGCTCCAAAAACAAAAACAGAAAGAGGGTAATCGCGGAACGTACCTTCCCAAAAAGAATGTCATATGTGACTATGTAAATTAATTCCTCTTGCCTCTACAGCAACAGAATCAGCAGATTATTAGCGTTACTGAATTATTGTCAGCCTACAAGTAAAACCCACATAGAGAAGAAGGTGATGTACTGATGTTATTATACCTTCCACTTGCCCTTCAGCAAGCCAGCAGCCTCCAAGACGTCCTTGATAATGGGAAGATCTGAAAGCGACACCAAATCCAACACATCAAATTGCACTTATTTACCAGTGGCCCAGTGGAGTAATATTTAAGAGGTTTGGTCGGTGAAAACTTACGCTTGAGTGTTTGACAGACCAGAGCGAACGTGCCCTTCTTGTTCCTGATAGAAGGTCGATAAATGAGCGATTTGATGGAGCCAACGGCTCGGCGCCGGGCGTCGCCTTCGAGTACGGTTCGTAATACCTTCGCCGCCTCTCTCCTCGAGAAGTGAGCCGACCGCTCGGCGTTGCTCAGCCGCTTGGTTTCCGGTTTCTCCGCCGCTCTCGGTGCTGCCGTTATAGGCTTCGCCTTCTTGCCACGCGCCATTACTCAAAACTCGAAGAGAAAGAGAGACAGAAATGGGTTTAGGGTTTTGGGCTTTTTCATTGCGTGTTAAACGACGACGTTGTCATTAGAACCCAGCAAAACACATAACGTGCGAACAACAGATAATTACGGAATTAACATGCAAAGTTACTGCTTTATATTATATATATAAGGAGTAATTATCTTTTACCACATGAAGTACAATGCCTTAACATTTTTTTCTTATGAACAATTAATTATAATATTTGATCCTATTAAACTATTATTTTATAATATTTTTCCTCATTTCGTCAGTCAAATGAGTTAAAATTAATGGTCAACGGTTATGTGACTTGTATGTGCCATTTTAAATTTTTTTTTTATTTTTGCCCTAACTTCTCATTTGTTGGATTAGGGTTTATGAGGATATAAGCGTCATTTTACTGATTTGAAGTGAGGGCAAAAGTGAAAGGAAAAAAATTTTAAAATGGCACATGTAAGTCATATGACTGTTGACCGTTAATTTTAACCTCTTTGACTGACAGAAAGAGGGAAAATGTCATAAGATAGTAGTTTGATGGAGTTAAGTGTCATAATTGGTAGTCCATGGGAAAATGTCAAGACGCTGTAGTTCATGGAGGCAAAAAATAATTATCCCAATATATAAGGACAAAGTTTTTCTCTAACCTTGTTTATAAAAGTGACATATATCTCTTTAACATGTGAGATGCATATTTTTTTTAATAGTAGGAACAAAGTTGAAATAAATTTTATTAAGGAGTAATTTCACTTAACTCTCATGAAGTTCTGTGCCTTTTGCAAACATCCTTTCAAACTTCAAAGTCTCTCACTTTGGTATATCGAATTCTTGTTTCGTTTCAAATACTTATTCCTTTAGTATTTAACGGAAAATCCTAATGAATGAGTGTGAAATTACTAAAATACCCTTAGTTATTTTTTTTCATTTTTTCATTTAATTTAACTGCAATATTTAATAGTATGAAGGTATTCGAAACGAAACAAAAATTTGATACACCAAAGTGAGATACTTTGAAGTTTAGAAGAGTGTTTGCAAAAGGCACAGAACTTCAGGATGGTTAAGTGAAATTACCCATTTTTATTAAAAACTCATGCATCTCCCATATTATTAAAAAATGGAGAAACTTCATTGAAAACCCCAAATCTTTCACCCGTTTTGAAATACCCCCTAAACTTTAAAAACTCTCAATTTAGTCCTCTAAACTTTCAATTGCTCTCAATTTGATCCCTCCGTTAATTTTACCATTAAAAAAAAAAAAAAACCAAAATATCCCTGATTTTCATTTTTTTTAAAAAAAAAAAGGGTTTTGGAAGTTAAAAATTTATACAAAAGTTTGGGGTATAAAGGTTATGTAATGTTTAAAATCTGACAAAATGATCTAAATTGAGAGCAATTGAAACTTTAGGGGACTAAATTAAGAGTTTTTTTAAGTTTATGAGAATATTTCAAAACGGATAAAAATGAAGGGGTCTTCAATAAAGTTTCTCCTAAAAAATTAATACATGTCACTTTTATAAACTAAAAGTCTAGAGAAAAACTTTGCCCCATATATAATGATGGAAGAGTGGCACGTGGCTTGTGTAGGTGGAGAAGTTGCGGTAGATATAAAAGATCTAAACTCCAAACTATGGCACAAAGATCTGAACTATGTCTATGACTATGGCATAAAGGCTGGTTCTCGACGCGTTCGATTTCTTCTCCAATTAAGTTGATCGAGCAAGCCTTTGTGCCATAGCCATAGACATAGTTCAGAAACCTCCATAAATTCTTTGATTTTCTTTTAGAGCGTGAAGGCTCATGGCTTTTCTTGCAGACCCTCTATTAATAGTGTGTAGTATAGCCATGCGGCACGAATTTGATGAACAAACTAACCAGTTTGCAGCACTTGAATCATGCCTGTTTGATGAACAAACTATCTTGCGAAGCCCCCAATCACGTTACTATTCACGCGAAAACAGTGATGCGTGAATTGTAAATTACTAGTTACTATTTACATGTTACTACTCGCGCGTGAATAGTGACGTATTACAAAATTTGAAAATATTGGCCTTCAAAGTTTGCATTTAAAACAATTGCCCACACTCAAAAAGTTAAAAAATAAATTTCACTTTCATCCACACATATAAAACTTTAAAAAAATAAAAAAACACTGCCAAACCGACAGCCACACCTGGGAAAAGGGGTGGCACGAGCTACCCTCATGGCTAGGGGTGCCCTTCCGGCCAACCTCCCCCACACACACACACATATATATATATATATATATATATAATTTATTTGAACTTTTTTTTTAAAGAAAATTAATTTGATTTTTTTTGTTATATATATTATAAATTTTTTTAAAGGATAGCAACATTTGAATAGTGAAAACATCACATTCTCTAAGATGATGTGTGAATAGTGAAAATGGCACATTTTAGAAGGTGATGTGCACTGTTCACACGTCACCTTCTAAAAGGTGCCATTTTAGTGAAAATGTAGTGTTTTCCCTACATTTTTACCACTCAAACAACTTTAATCAAAATTTTAGTCGATGCAATTTTTGTCATCTTGAAAAAGATACTATTCGAATGTCACTAGCGTAATAATGACATTTTTTTGCCAAAAAAATGTCATTAATTGTTAAAATTTTTGTAATACATTTTAAAGGTTAAATTGTGATTTTACCAAAGGTTAGCTACAATTTTTAAAATTATATTTTCAAATTAAATTTTTTGAAATAAAATATTTAAAAAAAAAAAAAAACATTTTTTCTACCCTAATCTAGAGCTTTTGCAGAAACGCTTGATTTGAACAAGTACATGGAAGATATTGAATCATATGCTATATCCTTATGACAAACAAGTAAAAATTGTACGTGGTGACGTCTCTAGCTATTCATAACCTCATTGGAGTTTATGCATTAACAGATTTTGAGTTTTAATAATGTGTTGATGATTATAATGAAGATTTACTACTTAGTACTGTAATCATTAATACACCCCTATAAATTGTATATATATGATTGATGAAGACACACAATCAATAAAATCTCTAAACGGATCATTTCCTCTGGTCTTCTCCCTCCTCCTTCTGTAAAAGTCTAAAAAACACATTGTAGCATGAATCCCTAAGGCCTGTTCTCGCGGTGACCGAAAATTGCACTAACAAAAAGTATAGGAGATGAGAAAGCACAAGAAGAAGAGTCAGGCATGCAACAATCAAAGACATCAAATTTCATTGTTACAAATATTAAGTGTAATCATATTACTCATCTATTTATAACCCACTTAATTATAAGTTTATTGGGCTATTTTTGTTTGTTATTTATTATATATGTTATATTAATAATTAATGTTGTCCTTACAACTTCTTTATAACTTGCTGGCACGTATCCACATTTAATAAGCGATGCCTATCATTACAAAATAATAATAATAATAATAACTAGTGAACAACGACAACACCCAGTGCATTGGGTAGCCAGCGAACTCTCTGATTGCAAAAAACCTGATGGGGACAGTGCATTGGGTAGCCTTTGGGGTGGCCTTTTCTACTGTCCGGTAGACCATCTGGGAGTAGTCAGAGAAACTGGAGACTCTTTAATTCAGTTTTGTTTTCTCTCTAGCAGTCTTTAGAGGAGAAGGAAAGGTGTTTCCAGACGTTTGTTTCTCAACGGCTGTGAAAGTAAACTGGGTGATACAGTTTTTTCTCTCTAGCAACATTCGTTGGAGGAGAAGGAAGAGTGCTTTCCAAGTAAAGAACAATCTGTGAAAGATTAAGATTTTTTGAATTTCCTTATGGAGGAGGATTTACCGAAGATGTGGGAAAATCTCACACTCACTGAAGATGAAGATGTGGAAGTAGGCATCAAAAGGGTGGATTTGAAAAAGGAGAAAATCGGGAAGAGCTTGCATTATAGGGAAATTACTTACGGATCGACTAGTGAGCAAGGAGGCCCTAAAAGCTGGTATGATTCAATGGTGGAAGCATAAGCAACCCGATTTCAAAGTCCTTGGCGATAATCATTCCTTGTTGAATTTGATAAAATAAGGGACAAGGAGGGTTTTAGAGGGAGACCTTGGGTCTTTGAAGGATCCTTGTTCTTAACGAGAGGATTTTGTGGGGATTTCTCAACCAACCGATTACCCTTTACAAAGCCTATACGGTTGAGATGACCAATCTACCATTAGCGTGCATGGGGACGGGACATTGGCATAAAGATTGGAGAGACAATGGGATCGGTGGAAGCGATGAATACGGATGGCGGCGGGATGGCGTGGGGAATATCTCCGTGTTAAAATTGGATGGATATTACAAAGCCAATTCCACGGGGAAGAAAATTAAACATCGAAGGAAAAATTGTGTGGGTTACGTTCAAGTATGAGCGCCTCCCAAAATTCTGCTTTCCTTTGTGGGGTTACGAACCACGGAAAAAGCAGGATGTGCAAAGAAGAGCGAGCTACACGGAGGCCAATCCATAATATGGACCTTGGCGAGGCGGCTTCCCAGCGAGAATAGCGATCGGAACAAGCAGGCACAAAAGAGAGGACAAGCCCAACCAGAATGGAACACGACTGGAGAGAGGGGAAGAAGAAACGGGCGGCGTCCTACCCGAGAAGATGATCGACGAAGAGGTGACACCGATTTTTCTGATGCCGGAGATTCTTTCCCGGCAAGCAAATCGCGTGATCATCACCAGGCGAAATTCTCGCAATCTCCAACAAGGAAAGAAAGCAAAGTCTATGGAGAAAATTTCGGAGATACTAGAGATTTCCCTCAAATGGGAAAATATCATTCCCCAAGCAGAGATGATGGCTGGAAAGGATTTTGCAGACACGAGAGGGGAAGAAACGTAAAAAATTTAAAGATGATTTAAAGCCGTGATTTAAGGAGCCTCAACAGAAAGTAAGTCGGAAGCCAATAATGACGGATGGAGGAAAGCAAAACAAGGGAAAATAAAGAAAAGCTGATGGAGGCTCCGATCCAAGGTCCGCTACACGGTTACGGGTGAAACAAAATGGGCTTTACTCCAAGCCTGTGGAGGAGCAGATATTCGCCCATTACTATCAAATGTGGCTAAAACTATAAAAGTCCAAGATGCAAAGGCCCAAAAAGGCCCTATCTTTGTGGAAGAGAAATGATGTAAGACGTGCTCAGGCAGGAAAATAAGAAAAGAAAGGGAAGTAACAGTGCAGAGAAGGGGGGTGCAAACGACAAAAAATTAAGTGACAAACAGGGATTTTCAAACGGATCGAGTGGCGGAGGTCATAAATGCCGACCGCAATGATAACTTTGTCGAATCGCCGAGGCTCGGACCCCTCGGACAGTTAGAGACCTTTGCCGATTGGTAAAGGAAAAAAAACCCGCCTTGGTTTTCCTTATGGAAACCAAACTTCGTCAGAAAAAATTGGAAGCGATTCGCTGCAGAATTGGGTTCTATGGATTATTTGTGGTGGACTGTATAGGGAGAAGTGGAGGTCTGGCATTATTATGGAGTTCGGAGACTTTTGTGGAGATACAGAATTATAGTCAACACCATATTAATGCAGTGATCAAAGCCCCTATAAATGATGCACCATGGAAATTTACGGGTTTTTACGGACACCGGTACCAGCTAAAAGGCACATCACATGGAGTTTGTTACAAATTCTAGCTCAATTTGACCCTCTGCCGTGGGTCTGTATCGGAGATTTTAATGAAATCGTGACACCATCGGAAAAGTGGGGGGGCAATGAAAGGAGTAGAAGTCAAATGGAGGCCTTTCAAAAAATTCTAGAAGAATGCGAACTCAATGATCTGGGTTTCTATGGCCCTAAATATACCTGGAGAAATTGCAGGGAAGGAGAGGATTTTATAAAGGAGAGGCTGGATAGGGGAGTGGCAAACCAAGCATGGAGGGATATTTTCCCTCTCGCAGAAGTTAATGTTGAAGCAGCTATATGGTCAGACCACTCTCCCATTTTTTTACACCTCTCGGGTTTGGCGGCAAGGGAAAGACGGATGGGACCAAATTTCAGACATGAAGCAAGCTGGACTCTAGAGGAGGACTATTCTGAAGTGATCAAGCAAGCATGGGAAAATTCATCTCCAGGTAAAAGTTATTGGAACCGATTGAGGGTGAAGCTGAAGGGCTGTCGGAATGCGCTAATACAGTGGCAAAGAGGAAAAAAGGATCCAAATACAAGGAGCTCAAAACAAAGCTTCAAAATTACAAAGAACAGAAGGATTATCTAGCGGGAGGAAAAATATACAAAAGGAATTACAAATCCTTTTGGACAAAGACGATGCTAAATGGAGACAACGGAAAAGAAAGCGTGGCTAAAGAACGGGACCGAACACTAAATATTATCATGCATGTGCCAACGCCAAGCGACGGAAAAATTTTATTTATGCCATAAAGGACCTAGAAGGGCGAAAATGGGAGACAACTGAAACTGTTGGCAGGGCGTTTGTTAAATATTTTAGTGAATTATTTACAGCAGGTCCAGGGACAAACTTGGAGACATGCATTGGTCATGTTGCAAGGGGGGTGACAGAGGAGATGAATGCTGGGCTCATAAAAATTTTCACTAAAGAAGAGATAGGAGTGGCAATTGCACAAATGGCCGCTCTAAAAGCCCCGGGCCCGGATGGATATACGGCAGAATTTTTTCAAAAAAATTGGGATACGGTTGGAGACGAGGTATGTACGTCGATTATCGAAATCCTTAATTCGGAGGTAATGCCGTCTGATTTAAATATGACGAATATAGTTCTCATACCAAAAAAAAAACCCGCTAGGTTATCAATTCATCCGATAAGCTTATGTAATGTGCTTGTACAAAGTGCTGTCAAAAGTCCTAGCTAATCGCTTGAAGAAGGTTTTACTACCATTATTTCCCAACACAAAGCGCCTTTATCCTCGAGGTTAATCTCGGATAATATCCTTGCACTTATGAAACACTCCACACAATGCATACGGCATGAGGGGAAAAAGGATTTATGTAAAGCTCGACATGAGCAAAGCATACGTAATTGAATGGAATTTTTGAAGGAGTAATGGAAGGTATGGGATTTGATGGTCGGTGGATACGATTGATAATGATGTGTGTCACCTCGACGCATTACTCGGTACTAGTAAATGGTATTCCATGGGCGATATTACTCCAACACGGGAATTCGCAAGGAGATCCTTTATCTCCGTACTTATTTATAATATGTGCGGAGGTTCTAAGTGCCATGTTAACAAGGGCAAACGAAGATGGGAGACTAATGGGGGTTCCTACATCAAAAAGGGGTCCCCGAATTAGCCACTTATTTTTTGCCGATGAGTTCTTGTTTTTTGCGAGGCAAATCAAACACAATGGAGTGCCATGACAGAGATCCTACAATTGTATGAAGGGGCATCTGGACAAAAAATGAATGCAAATAAAACCTCCATCTTCTTCAGCAAAAATACTACCCCGGAGGATAGAGGGAGGATTTTGGAGATAGCAAGAATACCTGATATGCAACGGTATGACACTTATCTTGGTCTCCCGGCACTTATAGGGAAATCAAGAACGACGGCCTTCCGAAGTATTATAGACCGGATTTGGAAGCGACTCCAAGATTGGAAGCTTAATTTCCTTTCCCAAGCCGGGAAAGAAATATTGTTGAAGGCTGTAATCCAAGCAATACCAACCTATTGCATGAGTGTATTTTTATTCCCGAAATCTTTATGTTCGGAAATAAATTCACTTATGCAAAAAT
This sequence comes from Carpinus viminea, assembly GCA_013348765.1. Classification (NCBI taxonomy): domain Eukaryota; kingdom Viridiplantae; phylum Streptophyta; class Magnoliopsida; order Fagales; family Betulaceae; genus Carpinus; species Carpinus viminea. The sequence continues at coordinate 8,994,629 of CP054674.1, forward strand.
TCTGGTGGGGGCATAAGGAAAAGGAGAAAAAAATTGCTTGGATGAGCTGGAGCAAAATGGGGATGTCGAAGGGGAAAGGAGGTATGGGATTTCGCGACTTCACTTGTTTCAATAAGGCTCTCTTAGCGAAACAAATTTGGAGGATATGGAAAACACTAGACAGCCTCACCGCAAGAATCATGAAGGGAAAATATTTTCCAAATTGCTCAGTTCTTGAAGCTACTTTGGGAAAAAAACCATCCTTTGCGTGGAGGAGTATACAGAGTTCGAGTGGAATTATTCGGGAAGGCCTTGTGTGGAGGGTGGGAAATGGAACGAAGATACGAATATGGGAAGACAAGTGGCTGCCCACTCCAAGCACATATAAGGTACAATCACCCCCGGTTATTTTAGCCCCTTCGGCAAAGGTGTGTGAGCTTGTTGATAGAGAGACAAGGTGGTGGAATATTGGCTTGCTTGAACAAATTTTTTCTCCGGAAGAAGCAATGACTATTCTTTCTACACCTCTTAGTAGTACGAATAAAGAAGATATATTGCTATGGAGATGAACAACAAAGGGGGAGTTTTCGGTCCGTAGCGCTTACCACTTGCAAAAAGAGATGGAAGAAAAACCACCACTGCTCAACACAACGCTCTCAGAGTGTTGTATGGGACAAGATATGGAGGATGCAAGTGCCAAATGTGGAAAAAAACTTCCTTTGGAAAGCAAGCCACGAGATACTGCCAACACGCTCAAACCTATACCGGCGGAAGATAATAGATGACCCGAAGTGCCCTATATGTGGACTAGAGGAGGAGACGGTTTTTCACATTTTATGGCAATGCCCATCAGCTATGGATGTGTGGAGCATGGGAGTTCGAAAATTCCAGAAGAGTAGTCACAGGGGGCCAAATTTTTTGCAGGTTGTTGAAGATATGTTCTCAGTCTGTGATGAGGAGGAGATGAGATTATTTGTGGGGATAGCTCGGAGAATTTGGATACGACGGAATGAGAGTGTTCATGAAGGGAATTTTTCTTCTCCAAAGGAAATTCTTCTTCGGACATGTGGGGCTATACTCAATTCGTGCTATCCACGAGAAGAAGGCCTTACCGGAGATTGCTGATAAACCGGTTCACTGGGTCACTCCATCGATGGGATGGGTCCTTGTGAATTGGGACACTGCTATACAGAAAGACAAAGGATGGGTGGGAATTGGAGTGCTGTTGAGGGACCACACCGGAAAGATGATCATGGCCAAAAGTCTCACTGGAGGCGGAAGCACTGACGATCACAGCTACTCAGACTTGTCGTTCTTGGGGCATTGATAGAACATTGTTCGTGGGTGATGCGAAAGGGGTTGTTGATGCCATAAACAATGGAGATGCACGATTGAGTCTACGGAACCCAATTCTTCAGGACCTGTATACGTATTTGCAGGACTTTACTGAATGGAGAATAGCACACTGCAGCAGGAGTACAAATAAACCAGCGCATGAATTGGCAAAGATGGCTACGGCGAGAGAAATGGACGAGGTGTGGTTTGTGGTCCCACCTGATGGTATCCAACACCTGCTGGTTTCAGAGGAACCTGTGTTTATCATTTGATTAATTCACTGAGCTTTGGGTAGTTCAAACTCTAACTTCAAAAAACCTAACGGGGGCAGCGGTTGGTGCAGCCTTTGTGGTGGCGCTTACTGTCTGTCTGTTATCTGTTAGGCGAAGATGGAGTTTTGGACTTATTTGATTTTTATGGGATGTATTGGAGGGGACCAGGTTTATGGTTCTTCCTCTTTGATTTATTATTAATGAGAATGTCTATTTTTTGTCAAAAAAAATAATAATAATAATAATAACAACGACAACGACAATTGAATCCATTTTAATGTTTTTGTCACGTGTCAACCATCTAACATTTTCAAGTACATTGAGAGTCATTCATATAAATAAGCTTACACCACAAAATAGAAAATAATGTTTGCTAAAAAAGAAAGTCAATAATGGAATATGGCAGATTAGGAATTTTGCAAGAGATCTGACCAGTCAATCGTATCTGGTGAAAACTTTCCCCTCAACATGGCGACCACAGAGAACGATACACTTTCAATTTTCACACCATATTTCGAAAATTATGACTCCATTTTGAACATTCACAGCAATTTGTACGACCCAGATAAAAACAAATATAACATCCGTATCCAAGCTCCAACCCTCGTGTGGGATTGGTACATGAAATAGTCCACGGATCGTACAAATTGCTAATTATAAATTGTCTAATCATTTAACTGTCTTTTAAGATGGTTAAAAAAACTATTAACTACATGCCTAAGGCGGTGCAATTGTTGGTTTTAAGATTATGCATGAAACGACGTCATATTAGGATTTGAATATACGCAAAATGTATGAAACTCATAAAACGACCACATTTTTAGGTATTACCATATTATTGTAAAAATGATGTAGTTTTAATTTTTTTTTTCTTTTAAAAAGTGATTAATTTAAGATAGTTATTAAATAATCACTAACAGCCGCCTAAATGTTTAGTCAATTTTGCTAGCTGCCTAAGCTGTTGCTATTAAGAATAACCGTATGCGTAATCGTATTCTTACCCCTAGAAGATAGGCTTGGTCCCCTCGTTAATAAGCTGAAATAGAAGATTCTACGCGATACCGATATATATCTACGAAACCTTGAGTGGGTAACAGACTGACAGGTGTTAATTCCTCAGCTGAAATTGTGGGCCCAAGAATTGCCTTCAATTAAGCTAATCTACAAAGTCCATTGGAGCTTTCCACGGGACGAAGCTTCTAAGAAAGGACACCAATTTTCTCCGATTTTTTTTTTTTTCAACTCAATTTAAAAAATATAATCATAATTGATTTTTTGGCATATCCTTTTTCTCAAAAAAAAAAAAAAAAAAACTCACATATTAATTAAAAAACTATATACAATTTATATATTAAAAATACAAAATAAAATTAGGGAAAACTTTATTTATACCCCACGAACTTACATGCTTTTCGCAGGTACTCTTTATTGTTCAAAATCTCTCACTTGGGTGTATTAAAATTTTATTTCCTTCCACTTGCTTTCTTCCATTAAGAGTTTTTGTTAAATCATAACGAAAATGTGTGAAATTATTAAAATATCTTTAGTCATTTATTTTATTTTTCTGTTTAATTTAATTATAATATTTAATGATATAGAGTACTTAAAACAAAACGAAAGATCGATATACTAAAGTGAGAAATTTTGAATAATAAAAAAGTATGTATAAAAAGCACATAAATTTGTAAAAATAAGTAAAGTTTTTCATGAAATTATAAATAGAGTTAAAGAAAATTCTTGGGGCTGCATTGGAAAGGAACTTCTACCCTGGAAGAAAGAGAATGGACTTTGATTTGACGGGTGCCAAATATAAACATGACGCCAAGCAGTTGGGAATAATACTACGTCAGATTGTCAAGTTAACCCTAGTTTTAGTCCCAAATTTAAGAATTAACATCATTAGAAGTCTTAATTAACATCATTAGAAGTCTTAACATGGATTAAGATTTCAAAGATAATTGATTGACAGCGCGCGCGGGCCCATCATTCAAGCAACGAACAACGTAAGAAGTTACCTCAAAACTTCGGAGTTAAGGGAGACATGCCCTTTTTTGTCTATTTGACGTTGACCTACGGATTTTGATCGTCTCAGCATTTTTTTTTTTTTTAATTTTTTAATTCCACTGAACTGAAACCTTTATGTGCATATCAAATATAGTATAATATATATCCATCTAGAAAGAAGAATAGTAAAATATTCTAAGGAAAACAAAAATAATAGACAACTTACCCTACAACGATTATTAGGGCAATCAATTCTTGACCTGATATGAATCTAATATAAAATTAAAGGATTAAGGTTAAAGAGTTTGATTTATTTAATTAAATGAGTCAAATTATGATTAACATATATATAATCTTATATTAATGTTTCAACGCAAATGACAACTTTTAGCGTAACCTACAAACCTAATACAAAGTTAGAGGGTTATATGATTGAGTGATTTTACTCGTTTAATTAAATGGGTCGAGTTTGCATTAACTATAACCTTATACTCATGCCTTAATACAACTCAAATCTAATGAACACAGATTACCGCCCCTACTCTTGATTGATCAAAATAGAGACAAATAATATTTGAAGTACAATCTATGGCGGTCAACGGTGGCAATAGTGCTAGTGAGAAAAAATGGTGTATGTGGTTGATAAGATTTATTACGAATAGACTAAACTGTTCTCTCCACTATTTTAGATGTTTAGATTTCAATTAGCAGCTGGCTTGACAAAATGTAAATTAACCACAAATTGGATGGAATTGAAGGCTTTGAAGCCAACAAACTTATGAATCAGACACGTTTGTAATTTCAACCATTCACATTCTTTTCTCTTAAGTCAACGTTGTTAAAAAACAAATGTGTGAACTGTAAAGGATTTCCTTTTTGCAAAAGCATTAATGGACCTCCCGACCTCCAATAAAAATAAATAAATAAATGCAAGTACAATTAGGTAGCTTCATTCTATGATGTTCCAATGATGATGATTAATTTATTTGTTGTCTAAATTTTCAGTAATTTAACCACTTATCGTGAAAAGATATGTTATTTAACATTTTCTTAGCATAAAAATAAAGATAGATTGAGCATACCACGTCAACTGAAAATGAAAAAAAAAAAAAAATTCACTTATTTTTAGAAGATATTTCTAAGTTTTAAAAACTCTTAATTTTATCACCTAAATTTTCAATTTAATAAAATAATTCATTTCGTCAGATTTTAAACGTTAAAAGTGATAAAATGACCTTTATATCACTGTTTTATTTTTATTTATAAAAAATTTTAAATTTACCTTTACTTTCAAATTAAAATTAAAAAAAAAATCAAAATCAATGGGTAATTTGATCTTTTTAATTATTTTTGTTAGGAATTAACAGCTAAATCTGACGAAGAGGGCCAATTAAATCAAATTGAAAGTTCATGGAGTTAAATTAAGAGTTTTTGAAATTTATGAGGGGATTTTTTCAAAATACATAATAATTCAGGGATATAAATCGAATTTTTTTTTTTTAAAAAAAAAAAATCTCATAATATAATAATATTATTCAACAACTGATCTTACACGTGTAAAGACGTCGAAGAGGAGGGCGAAGTAAAGTTTGTGAGATTGGCTGCTGGAATTGTAAGATTGTTGTGCAAGGAAGCAACCTATAAAGATCACTCCAATCACTATCGAACTCCATTTGACTTGTATTCTTCTCCGTTGTGAAGGGGTTGGTCCAAGCACGAGATCCCCTCCGACCCTGCACCCATTTACACACAATCAAAGCTTAAAAGTCTCCCCCAAGTCATCCTTGGCATGCCCCACTCTCTCCTTCGTTTCACCTCCATGAGTTTCATTTTGGCTATGCGGCACTTCTACTTAGCATTAACTTTGAAGCTTCCTGCTCTTTCACAGGAAGCTCACGATGAAGCCCCCTCGCTCGCGGCAGCCATGGAGGTTTTTTATATGTATGCCATAAACAGTCTGTTTGATAATTCAGAAGAAAGAAATCAAAAACAAACAAATGCTTTCAAGCCTTTTTTGACACTACTGTTACTCAGAAATGGCTGCGGGCAACAATTTTAGAGTACCCTCGGATTTTCATGAGAGAGAGTTTGCCGACCACTCCAGTGCTTTTGAGCTTCCGGCCGATCAGTACTTGATGTTCGATGACTACTGGGTGGAGGAGGATCCGCCGTCTGATGCTTCTGGGTCTGTTCAGAATCCTGTTTATCAAGCAAATGAAGTCTTCGAGTCTGGTGGGAGTGGCAGCAGCCACCCTGATGCGTCTAGTAGAAGTAAGCAAAATCATTTCTTTTCTTTCTTTCCTTTTTTTCCACGAATTATTTATTCATTTATTTTATACAAAACCCTCAAATTATGCAGAAATCACTATACACTCATCTCTAGCTACCAATCTGCCATTCTAAACACTTTACAAGAATCGACCAACAAATCTTTTCTTGTATATATGCCCCCAGCTAGCTACCACAAAGTTCTTCATTCTTCCTTGACCTCTTAAACTTCCCAATACCAAATAGCCCGCCCACGATCTAACTTCCCATTTGACTTGCAAAACAATTTTCTCTTCTGTAAGAATCTGATGTTTGCCATGCTTAGCTAGCTAATATTTTTTCTTTGCTTCCAAACAATTTAAACATTAATATTACTCTCTAGTCATTGAATAGCATCTCTCTCTCCCTCTCTCTCTCTCTCTCTCTGAATGTCTAAATCTTGCAGCGAGGGAGCGTGAGAGTGGCAACGAGAGAAGGGAAGTGAGAGAAAGAGTTGCGTTTAGAACCATATCAGAGGTTGAAGTTCTGGACGATGGGTTCAAATGGAGGAAGTATGGGAAGAAGATGGTCAAAAACAGCCCAAATCCCAGGTAATTAATAGCTACAATATTAACAAAATTCATGATTTTATTCCAAAAATGTATACCATAACGACCATATTGTATTATACATGTGATTACAGGAACTACTACAGATGTTCCGTTGACGGATGCCCTGTGAAGAAAAGAGTTGAGAGAGATAACGAGGATCCAAGGTGTGTGATTACAACATATGAAGGCGTCCATAACCACCACAGCTCTTTCTAGTTCTTCTTCTTCATCGTAAGTGCAGTGCACTAGTGCTTGCTGCTGCTGCACATTGTAAAGTACTACATGGTACAACTACTCCGCACTAATGCCATAAACCAGGCTGTTATTTTACCTCTATTTCACGATTTGGACGTGATGGTTTCGATCGATTTCTAGATTAATTCTTCTTCATAGGAAATTTCAACAATCGATTGAGATTGTTATATCCATATTGTATGGCGATCGTAAAATAAGAACTTGATTTCTAACGTTATAGCATCCTTGCAACCCTTGTAGTTAGAAGGTGTTTTGTCAATGTCAGGACAAGTGATGTGGACATGGTTTGCACCATGATCTTCTGCTAATGTACTTTGAAGATAATCAATTATAATATGCAGAGTTTCTACTTATAGTCTCATCTCAAAAAGAAAAATCATAGATTATGCAACTTCTTTTTTCTAGAGAAATATATATGTGAGTTTCTAAACCTAAAAATACATATATCTATTTAATTTTTTAATTTGAACCCACATTAGCTTAAATTCAGTTAGAGCGAGTAGACCCGATCAATTAAATTAATTGGTGCTGCTGTATTAATTACATGGCATTTGTTTTGTTAAGCATGAAGAAAATTGGATCAAACTATCTTCATATTCCTCTTAAATTTTTAGAATTTCTAGCTAGAAATTTCTATTATTTGGAAAATTAGATTTGTTCAAATCCTAAGAAGCTTTGAAAAACCGTTTTTTTTTTTTTCCTTTTTTAACAAAGGTTCATTATATTATATGAATACTTTCATTTTTTTACATTTATTCTTTCACACTTATAAGTGACTTTTAAAATTATCATTAAACTAAAATCTAATAAAAATTCAACACAAGTTTAATGGTAATTTTGAAAATTATTATAAATATAAAAAAGTAAAAATATGTATAGCATTTCTCTTATTGTATATATATTAAGAAAAATGATAGGTGATTTTCTAGTATTTTTTTGATATTCTCTCAACTGTGATATAATCTTTAAAAATTAATAATAATATCAAATTTAACAATAATCTTAAAAGTTACATCACACAATTGAAAAAAAAAAGAAAAAACAAAAACAAAAACGGCACGTAACATTTTCTAAGGAGAGGGTATTTTGTTTGCCAGATATTTTTGTGTATGTTTTGATCGGAGGGTAAGTTAGTTAATCGGACGGCCGCTGTTTTTTTGTTCGATTATAATAAAAACTAGCTTCGATGATAACGACGTCCAAACCCGGATCCCTTGAATCCTAAGTTCCTAACCGATCCGATACCCAATCGGGGAAGTACAGCCCGCCACAAAGATAAGACTAAGAGGGGTTGAAAATTGAAATCACAGAGCCAGAGACAGAGAGAGAGAGAGCGATGGTTGGGCTAATGCAGGTACCCTACGACGCCACAGTGAGGCTGATGCTATCTACACTGGAGCGTAATTTGCTACCAGACGCTGTGATACGGAAGCTCACACGGCTGCTGTTGGCCGGCCGGCTTCGCTCCGGTTACAAGCCGTCTTCCGAACTCCAGCTGTCCGACCTCCTCCAATTCGTACTTTGTAATCCTCTCTCTTTCTCCTTCAGGCTCTAAATCAGCCTTTTTGTTTACTTTTTTGGGCTGTTAAATTTGCAAGTTAAAACCTTCCTAATTCTGCTTGCAGCTCTAAGGGAGATGCCCATTGCCATCAAGACTGACGAGCCGAAGGCTCAACATTACGAGCTGCCAACCTCTTTCTTCAAGCTCGTCCTCGGAAAGAATCTTAAATACAGGTAACTTCCTTCGCCGAAATCTGGAATTCATACCTGGATCTTGAGTTTTACTGTGTGGGTTTTGTAATAGAAGATTGTTAATTTCATGGGTATTCAAAATATATAACATATTTATTGAAGGATTTTTTTTTTTTTTTTAATATATATTTTTTTAAATGTGGATGTCAAAAGCTCTTGATTCTACTTTTACAGTGTATAAAGCTGATGGGGTCTTTGTGCAGTTGTTGTTACTTCTCTGACAAGTCAAATACCCTAGAGGACGCTGAAGTAGCAATGTTGGAGCTTTACTGTGAGAGGTCACAGTTAAAAGATGGTCACTCTGTTCTTGATGTTGGATGTGGCTGGGGGTCACTCTCTTTATACATTGCACAGAAGTATAGTAACTGCATGGTTACAGGGATTTGCAATTCAACAACCCAGAAAGCATATATTGATCAGCAGTGTAGGTATGCTACTCTACCCATTTGCCTCATGATTATGTTAAAGAGAGAAAGAAAGAAAGACGGTGAGAATATAGAAAAAAACTACTATTTATGAATCAATTAAAACTGATTGTTTAGGACAGATATAATAGGAAAATAGCAACAAGGAAATTATAACATGATAATAGTAGATCATCGGGATATTAGCAAGTGACATAAACCAATGAGACAAGATATCCTGAGAATTCTGACAAATTCGGATGCTTACTTTTATTGTTTTGTGTTTAGACCAGGTTGATTTATATGGTATATTTTATTATGATTAGTTGGAAAACTGCAAGCTATAGTAATTATCTAAGCCACTCCTTTGACTATTTTCTGTAGGGATCTTCAGCTGCAGAATGTAGAGATCATTGTTTCAGACATTAGCACATTCGAAATGGAAGCATCCTATGACCGATTATTTTCCATCGAAATGTTTGAGGTCAGTTCGTTTTAAAGCCATTCCATAGACACGATGTTTACTGTTGAGAAATGGTTCCAAGATTTAGCTTTGCTCTTTGACACAGCATATGAAAAACTATAAGGATCTTCTAAAGAAGATATCCAAGTGGATGAAACAGGATAGCCTTCTCTTTGTTCACCATTTCTGCCACAAAGCATTTGCCTACCACTTTGAGGTATGTTGATTTTATTCGTAGGACTTTAGACAGCAACTGGACTACATTGCCACTTCTAGTTTTGGCATTATAAGATACAGTTTCCAGTATGTAACGGTTAATAATACTCTCTGGCTACTTTTTTGAGTAGGACATAAATGATGATGATTGGATTACTAGATTCTTCTTTACTGGAGGTACAATGCCTTCAGCAAATCTGCTTCTATATTTTCAGGTAAGCTCTGTATATTTCGTCCCTCAAACTTGTGATGTTTTTTTCCTGTATTCTCATTTCCCTATCTTCAGAAAGGCCCATAAATTGTACCATATTTTATGACTCTAACAGATCTAGGCTATTACATAAGGTCGATAGTGCAGTTACATGATCATATTGAAACCTAAAGATAAGTTTAGAGTTAGTTTCACTTGTGAATGGCTTCTTGGCAATGGTTTATATGCAGGATGATATTTCAGTTGTTAATCAGTGGCTTGTGAATGGGAAACATTACGCACAGACAAGGTAAGGGTGAACATTCAGTAATTCTAACTCTTGCCATTGATGTGCTATGATAGCGTGGGTGCTTGTTTAAGATCATTACACACTCGATACCTTTGAAAAGTGTCTTTTGATTTTGATTTTAATTTGAAAATGTGTTTGTCAGTTTTGATGTGATATAAAAGTAAAAATTATTTTGTTTTATAAGGGTCCACATTTGAAAAGTGTTTGAATTGTTTGTTAATAGTTTTGAGAAAAAGTTTTTTTCCTTTACCAAACAAGGCATCAGCATCAATCGCCCTTACTGATTTGTATATTATCCCATACCATTAAAAAAAAAAAAAAATGAGAACACTTTATTTTGCAGTGAAGAGTGGCTGAAAAGAATGGACCAGAAGTCTGCTTCCATCAAGCCAATTATGGAATCAACCTACGGCAAGGATTCTGCTGTCAAGTGGACTGTCTACTGGAGAACATTCTTCATTGCTGTCGCAGAACTCTTTAATTACAATGATGGAGAAGAATGGATGGTTGCACATTTCTTATTCAAAAAGAAATAAAAAGCAAAAGCCAAAGCCAAAGCTTCTTCCCAATGAGGCTGCATACAATTATTGCCGTAATATTGGCAGCTGTTTCATGTGTGAAAACATTTTAGCTAGTGCGCAAATTTGGCATCAGAAGGAATAAAAAATGTAGCCACTCATATTATTCTAATTAACAATAAGTTGCTTTAAGTGGAAACCAATTTACTAAGTTCTGCATAACAAGGACGTTTCAAACCACAGCATTGAACTTGTTTTTTTATTTCCCTGAGCCACAACATTAAACAACTCAATGTCGAATGAAAGGCCAAATTAACAAATACAAACGAGTTTTCTACAGCAGAAACCAAAGGTCCTCATATTGATTTGCCTTGACAATCACTCTTGATAAACCCTAGATTCCATCTCTTCTTTCATCTCTACGATAACCATAAGCTTGTTGATTTGCCTGGACAAAAAAAAGATCACTACTATTAGCAGTTGAGTATTATTGCAGTTTGAATATATGCATAAACTAATAAATTATAATCTTAAAAAAAATTGCTCTCGAGTGTGGTGATGTTCTCAAATATAAGCACATGAGAAAGTGTTCACACTTTGTTTAAATGGAGTTAGTGTTATAATATCCTCTGCTGGACAGTAGAATATAACCAGAGTGCACAAGTTTTGCAACACAACTTGAGGGCTTTTCCTAAGGGGGACACAGGCATGGAGCTCCAATCGGGCCGCAAAAGATGACAGATGACAAAAGGCACAGGAAGTGAAGCAGAAATGCAGCTCCAACTGCCAAACATGCCACTTCAACTGTATAAAACTGCAGTGGGAAAGACACCCATTGAGCCTACAACTAGAATTTAAAATCCTACAGAAGCAACGCTGGCATCGACTAACACAACTAGAAGTTGCAATTTTTCTGAACTAGCTAAGCATTGCCTATTATGATATAATATGTATTATGCTCAAGCGTATACATGTTGGATTCAGTGGCTCAAACTAGTGAAACTACGCCAATCTAATGGCTAAGTTACAAAATTTTTGGCTGTATATTGATTTAACCTCTATCATGTGAAGAGATCCTATACACTGGACACCATACATGAACCAAATTCATCAGAAGTTGATTAAAATCTTTGAAAGAAGTGAATGACAGGATAAGGGTTGGAATGGAGTCCAATTAAAAATTATCCTAGAAAGTACAATTAGCAGATACCTTTTCTAGTAAACCATGAAAGGAAATTCTATTGCCATCTACAGTTGCAGCCCACTTCTTGATGGTTAGAATCGAAGGGATCTCCCATCATTCATGAAGTCCCTCCCACATATCCAACCAAAAGCTAGTTCCTCAACATTAGCTTTTAATTGTATGCCACAAGCATGTGCATCATAAGAAGGTGTAATAAATAGTATGATGCACCAGAAGATAGGATTATCAAAGATGAGGATTTTTCAATGAAACACAAGGATGTTGGCAATAATACCTTTAATTTAAGATCTAGTTGGTCCTCTGGGGCACCCTAAAGTTGGCTCTGCGTTGCTACAATCCACTACAGTAAGGAATATATCACAGAAAGCAAAACCCCAAAGGAAAACCGAAATCAAGTGAAACAAGAGGGCACCAAGCACCCCGAAAGGATTTATATAATGCATGCGCTAAAGATGAAGTCATAGTGCCTATTTTTGTTGTACGCATGACATAAAATCACTGTTCCAGGTAATAACATTGTTTTCTGATGCTTCAAATCTCTTATCCATACTTTTGAACCTTTAAAATCCTTTTACCATCCACCACAATTACCACTATTTCCCGGTCCCTCATTCTTCTTCAATACCAGGTAAACAAAGCATATGCCATTGAAACACAAATTTTATACTTAAAAAACTCTTTGCAGTCCATTTGATCAAATACACTTCAAAGAAACCAAATCTCCGAGTGCCAGATTGCTAAACAGTATACACAACTGTAGCAACAATGTAATATATATATATCATTTGGATGAATATGTAAATTGATCTCCCAATAATTACCTTTAGTATTGTTATTCTCCGAGTGTAATGAAAGTAAGAACTTATATTAATGAGGAACGCCAGAGCCTGCACCATCAACTGGGTTTCCGGGTTCATCTTGAATGGTTAGATCGACAACAGCCTCGGATTCCAAGAATCGACTCAGATGCTTATCATCCAAATGTTCCTGGCAACAAAATCGTTGAAGAGAGAGAGAGAGAGAGAGAATTGCATATTCAGATGAATCTAGAACCATTAAAGTTAGTGCCTTCATTATTATTAAGAGCTAGAAACACCAAATTATATAAATTTTTACATTCAATGGGAAATTCTATAGAAAAGGAAAATGGTGTTTAGAAAAAGAAGAATCAAGGAACATACGGAAAGGCAAGCTCTGTATTTTTGCCACTCTAAAACACATTCCTCTTTCTCCCACTGACCCTTCACGAACTTCTCTGAATACCATCTGTACATGGAATTTTGTTGAAGAAAAAACTTGCTTAGAAAGAGAGGCTTAAGAAGGGTTTAAGCGTAATCAGTCCAAAAAAAAACCCCTTTGCCCGTGGAGACCCGAAACCCAGAAAAACAAAAATGGAAGTTTTGGTACCGGTTGAAGCAGTTGTGGTAGGCAGCTCTGAGATGGGCACAAGGGGATGTTGACGAATCTCTCTTAAGCCCCATTCTGGGAGCCTTCTGTTTACAATTGCATTTTCTGGGAGCCTTCCGTTCACACCAAGACGGGTTTTGCCCAATCGGAAGAAACGGGAGATTGCTGCAGAAACTTGTCGCCTGTGCGCTACAGTTTTCCAGATGTAGGGTTTTCCTGTCCAACGTTTCGTTTCGTACCGAAACGCATGAGGAAGAGTTCTGTATATCAGACACCGGAATAGTTTGAAACTCTAGGTAGCAAGTTTCAGGTGCAAGGATCGGTGGCTGTCGGATTGCAGTCGTTTTAAGAAATAATAATAAGATTTATAGATTAATTATAACTTACATATAATTTAACCGATTAAAGATCTATTTGAAATGCCTAAAAGCACTTAAAAATTTCGTTTGAAAAAAAAATTATTGGTTTAGTAAAAATATTAAAAGCGTTTTTAATGCTTCAAAAAACCTAAAATTGGGTCAAACACACTTTTGATAAAAGCTTACAAATAAAGCTTTTGTCTAAAAGCTCTTTTTGAAAGCTTAATTTCTCAAACACAATCTCACTTTCAAGCTTAATATGTTAATTTAGTGTTGAATTTGTGAATCGTGTAAAAAATTATTAGTCTTAAATATTGCGGGTTGTGTTCAAATTGTGTCGAGGAATCGGTATAAAATTATGGAATAGGATCCTGTCCATTTCAAATGAAATGGACAATATCCATTTAGTGTAAAATGATGGGTAGTATTGTAAAATTAGTTGACTTTAACGTTAAGCAATCTACTATTTTACACTAATGATATTATCCATTCGTTGAAATGGGCGAGATCCTTCCTAAAAGTATATAGGTCATTTCTAACCTAACCTATTTATTATCAATAGATTAAAAGTCAATAATGATAATCTCAAATTTAACAATGATTTTAAAAACAACATAATAATTAAGAGTATACTAGGAAAATACTAGAAGAATACTTAACATTTGCCTTATTTAAATTGATTAGATATTTCAACTTTATCTCGCTAATTTTATACCGAATTTGTGATCAATGTAAAAAATTGTTGGTTTAAGTAATTTAATCATCTCATTAACCATATTTAGAAATCAATGGTTGACAGTCTAGGGTGGGCCGGGTGGCTGAAGCCACCCTCAGGCCAAACGGCCACCCCCAAAGGCCATATATATATTTATAATTTTAAAAAATATTAACTAATATTTTATTATTTTTTAATGAGTGGGACATGTGTCATTTTTATGGTTTTTTGGATCTCTTTAAAGAGATTCTGACCATGAACTGGATTCCTTCCAATCCAAAATGGACTAGAGGGGGTCACATTCCCCATAATAACATTTACTCGCTGAGAGCAACACATAAAATGTCTAGACGGTGGGAATCATATGTATTCCTTCAAGTCCGATTGAACGATAGCTTAACTCGGTTCTACCATATCATCAATAAGTATCTAAAGTAACTACTTTTCTTTCTTATTTGATTTAGGGTCCATTTGGGAATGTGATTTTAATAAGTATGATTTTAAAAATTGTTTTTTTGAAATCGCTATTTTTTAAAATCGCACAGGTGTTTAGTAAAACAAGTTAAAAAGTACCTTCTTTTTTTTTTTTAATAATCAATTGAGTGTTTGGGTAATTAGCATATAATTGCGATTTCACGCCAAATAGGAAAATATTGTCCCAAATATTTTTTTAAGCAAAATCGTAATTTTGGTTTAAATTCGCATTTTTTCAAATAAGCACCATCTAGTTACTTTATTGAAATTGCAGATTTTTCCATAATTTTAAAATTTGCGTTTTTAAAATTACAATTCCAAATATTCCAAAATTGAGATTTGATTTTAAAAATATAGATTATTTTTTTAAAAACGCAACTTCCAAACCGACCCCTTAGATAGAAGTAGAAGACTATAAAGAAATCAATTACTTTGTAGATTAAAAGAAATGAGTTTGAACATAAATTTAGACATTTGTATGAGCTCTGTTTCACTTGTATAATAGTCCTATGAGTTGGGCCCTTCAGAATGGGATGTGATCCATGGGCCCCCGATTTTCCTACTAAATCTACAACTATGTTTCTTTCCAAACTAGCAAACTCAATCTTTAATGGAAAGTATTTAATCAAAATTTAAAATTGATTTATTTATTCATTATTATTATTATTATTTTACATGTTTATACAAGGGAAGAGGAAGGAGAATTCGAATTAATAACCTCCACTTCATAAAACGTGGTCTATAGCCGATTGATATATTTAATAGTGTATTTGAAGTTAATATTACACGTTTTAACAAAAAATTAAATAATGCTACGTACCACACATATCTTATAAAATTGATGTGACAGGGTTTAGTAGCCATTGATATAGATTAATATTTTTCATTAGTACTTGATTATTTTATCAATATGATATTTCTTTGAGATACCAATAAGTGTAGCCAATATCTCGTCCAATATATTTCATTTTTCTTGGGAGAAATTACATATAGTCTATCTTGAGATTTCTATAAAATTATGCAACGTTCTTCATTTGTTTTGAATTATGCATTAACCTTTCTTAAATTGAATATGTTACACTCTAATTCATCCTTAAGCCATTAACATTCATCAAATGAACTAACAAAATCATTTGCTAATGTGAAAATATTAATTAGAAGAGTAATATTAAATAAACTATATTTTTGTTCTATAACTATCTCACAATGCTTATGTAACAGTCCCAACCTTCTTTTTTTTTTTTGGGTTGGAAACTTGGAAGAATGGAAAAGTTTTTCTTGAAGACTATTTGGTTGTCTACATTGAGAAGGAAATTTATGAAAAAATTAATACCAATATGAAAATTGATAATTTTTATTCACTAAAGAAGAGTCTAATTTTTGTACTTCTTCTTTTTGTACATCTAAATTTTAAAATTGGCTAGATGTATTTTATATAAGCTAATTGAATGGAAATATGTTATAAGGCTTATTAGAATCTTTATAGAGTTATTTCAAATGTGATGTAACATTTAAAATCACAAATAGATCAAAAGTTAATAAATCACATCTTAAATTCAACGGTAATTTTAAAAGTCACATCACATTTGGGATGACTCTAAGAAGACTCTAGGAAACCTTAAAACATTACTCAATTGAATGATATTATAAATTTGAGACATGAAATGGTGATATAGAAAGCATGTTTTATATATGAATTTAAAGATTTTTTTTTTGAACGGACAAGTTATCTTCATTGATATAAAATCAATATGGAGCAAAACGCTTCATCATACAATGCCAAAAATACAAATTGAAAACTCCACGGCCCCAACACTATCTATGGCATATCCAATAGCCTATAGAATTATTACAAAACAACACCTTATAAATGTCATCATCACAATCGGTATATAGATCTGCAACATAAACCGACGAATCAAGTCATTAGTCGTTGTCTCTTTCATCATCAACAATTATTCTATAAACTTAATAACTCCATAATAGGATTATCTCAATTTCAAATGAACTGGATAATATCCAATTAGTTATAATTGAAGGGGCATTTTTGTCTTTTTACTTTTTGAGGGGACAAAAATATCATTCCACTATAACTAATCGCATATTATCCAGTTAATTTTTTTTTTTTTTTTTAAATTCCAGTTCATTTAAAATGAAGAGGATTCTAATTCAATAACTCCTAAATAGTTTGTTCCCAGAAAATAACCAGTTCATTATTCTTAAACAAAACTTAAGAAAACAACAAATATAATAACGTGTTTAAAAATATATTTTATATTTTATTTTAAAATTATATCTGACTTCTTAAAAAAAACCTAACTTCTTGAAAAATGATAGGCTTACAAACATATTTTACCAAAAAGCTTTTACAAACCAATGTAGCATAACATGATAGGATATGAGATAAATTCAAAATTTGAAAAATCCATTCATGTTGTACCACATCAATTTGTAAATGTGTTTTTGTAAAATATATTTGTAAGCCAAAAATTTTTCAACTTCCTCAGTGCTTTCTCTAATATCTGGCAGATACAAAATCAGCCTTGAACATGACATTTGATTTTTTTTTTCTTTTACATGTTCATATAAAGAAAAAGAAAATGGAAAATTCAAACTAGTGACCTTCACTTAATAAGACGTGGTCCAAAGACGATTTGATTTTTTTTTTTTTTTTGTCAATAAGAAGAATCGAATATGTTAATGAACGATTTTTGAAAAAGACAATGCATATTAATTTGCATCTATTCCAAAGAGGATGTAGAAGATAGGGCGTACATGGTCATAAGTCAAAACCGCACGTGTACATGTTCTCCAACGAAAGGAATTTTTAGATTATGCATCAAAACATAGTACGAGGATCCCTTTTCCCTTTCCCTCATCTGAATGAATAAAATAAAATAAACATGGTACGAGGAACAATCTTCCCTTCTCATAGGGTTTAAATCATCACTTTAAGCTAGTAATTGCGTTTCTTGTGTCCTATTAGGAAACACATATCCTCTCTCGCGAGCTTTCCCCTGTTCCCTTTGGAATTCTTCTTGCACCCAGTTCTCACTTCTCTACTTTCCCCATTCCCTCTCAGATTTTCTCTGATTTTCACCTGTTCCGATTGTTTTACAGTGGGATTTTCCTCCTCTTTCCTTGTTTTCTCTGACCTTCCATCGCTACTTCCCCCCTGTAATTTTTCTCTCGTCCTCATCAGCCAATAGACGAAGTTTGGATTTATGATTTTGGCTCTCAACATATCATGTTAAATCATTGCGTAAATTCAAACCCTCATTTGATAAGTGATACTTAATACAGAGAATATTAAGTTGAAATAAATGGTGAAATGTGAAGTTAAGGTTTAAATTTATAAACTTTAACTCTGATACCATATTAGATCATGTTTGAAATTGTGTTAAAAAACTTAAAAATGTATGTTTAATACCTAAAAAGTTGTGTCAAATAAAAAATTAGCTTGTTTGGTAAAAAAACTCAAAACATATGTTTAGACTTTTTTACACCATTTTTTTTGGGAGAAATATAGCTTTTAAGTAAAAAAAAAAAAAGTTTTTTGGCAAAAGCTTTGCCAAAAGTGCATTTTGGCTTTTTTTGTTTTTTTGTTTTTGGACTTTTTAGACCAATAAAAGCGTACTTTTAAGTCCAAAATCAATTTTTTGAGTGTTAAATGCACTTTTAAACCTATCAAACATACACTTAAACAAACCCTAGTGAAACAATCAAAGAAGTACTTTTGAGATTTTTTACTAAGGGCCTATTTGGGATTGCATTTGAGATACTTAAAAGTGTTTTAACACTCAAAAAGTCATTTTGAAGAAAACTATACTTGTTTGGAAAAAAAAAAGCGCTTATAAGGTTTCAAAAAGCTTAAAAATGATCAAAATGCATTTTTGGTAAAAACTTAAAAATGAAGCTTTTGCCTAAAAGTAGGCACTAACCATCCGAAACGAGTCGAGCTTAATGAGCCCGAGTTTTTGTAAAAGCTTGTATTTTAATTTTTCCTATAATTTAAATAAATTTATATTAACTATAAACTTAAAAGATAATTTATACACTTGTTAATTTTATAATTTATATAGTATAATTATTATATTCATATAATTTATCTTATATAATATAACATTTAAGTTTGTATTATTGAATATAATGTCAATTGTATTTGTCACATCCTAAAGAGTAATTACATTGATTAAGTGCACATTGTTGACTAACTTTCTAATTGTCACCTATGTTTTTAATTGCTTAGATTCTTAGAGCATAGTTACTAAATTTGAGATTATTTTAATATTCATATCAAATCTTGATATAATTTATTTCTATATTTTACTTGATACTTGTTACTTGTTAGTTGTTATTTGTTAAAGTTAAGTTAGTATATGATGTATATCATATATTGTGAATAATAAACATATCATATATAAATATATATTATAATTTATTAATTTATAAGTATAAAACTAAGTTAAACTAATTTAATTTTATACAATTAATTAATATAACATTTAAGTTTGTATTATTGTATATAATGTCAATTGTTATTTGTCACACCCTAAAGAGATACATTAAGGTCATTTAAGTTTGTATACATTAATGTGATTATAATTTATAAATGGTAAGAAATACATTAGTTACTTAATTAATAATCATTTAATCTACTCATTTATGAATGAAATCGAGCTCACGAGCCCTTGTCGAGTTTAATCACGCCAAGCTCGCTCATTTGCTAATCGCGAGCTTATACGATGTAAAAAATGAGCGATGTCGAGCTCGATTTGATTCGAGCTTAATCGAGCGAGCTCGGCGAGCAGTCAGTGTCACTCATTTAGCCTACCTAAAAGCTTAAAAGTGAAGCTTTTACCCAAAAGTTTTTTTTGACTTAAAAGTTTTATTTCTCAAATGCAGTTACAACCAGGCTCTAAATACACTGGCTTGTTGTTTGGCATAACTTTCTAGATATTAAAAGTACTTATTACCCTCCCTAATGTAGGTTTTAAAATTAAGGTTTAAATAGGCTCTAAAAAGGAAGGGTTTTTTTTTTTTTTGTTTTTCAATTAAAATATATATTTGTCTTTAAAAACTATATTTCCAAACGCAATTCTTTAAATCACTACTTATTTATAAAACTTACATTTATAAATAAATAATTAATTTAATCTTTTAATTAATATTTTCACAAGACACTACAAAAAAATTATGCTTTTTTGACGTGTCTACAATAACCTAATTTGTGCCACGTCACTATTTTTTGACATGACAATTTATGCCACATCAATTTTTTTTTTCCTGATGTGTGAAACTTGGCAGGTTAGTAATTATTGATGTGTCAAAATCCACACGTCAATAATTTCAAACTGGTCATCCATCGCCACGTCAATAAATCTTTTTGGATATTAAAAATTTTAAAAAATTATATATTTTATTGACTTGTTAAATTGTAACAAGTCAAAATTTATTGACGTGGCAGTTTGCCACATCAATAAATTTTGACCTGTCAATTTAGTAGGTCATAAAATTCTAACATGTTAAATTAGTAGGTCAAAATTTTTTGACATGGCAATTTCACAGGTTAGAATTTATTGACATTAATTTTGACCTGTGAAATTGCCACGTCAGAAATTTCTGACTTGTCTGGACACATTTAGAGCAAGGTATAGCGCACTAGGCAAGCATTTTGCTTTAGGTAGGAAGAATAAAGGAATATAGATGGTTCTATAAGGATAAGGTAATTCACAAGAGAATAACTAAACCCAAAAGTAATGCTTAGTAAAGCATCTACCCAAAACAATAGGAGCAATATATGGGATAAGCAAGGGTTTTGCTTTGTAGAATCAATGCAAATAAAAATACAAATGCTTTTTATAAAGTTGAGAAAAGTATTGCTTAGTAAAGCATCTACTGTCCTACTCGTTGACAAGAATGCAAAGCAGCTGATACCTCAAACCATGAATGCCTCCAAATTTTGTTATTATATAGTATTTCCCCTTCTCTTAACAGCTTAGTTGTGAAGAAAAGAATTAATTCTAAAGGAAAAAAGACATTTGGCATCTTCCTTTGTTGTTTTTCCTAGGTTTATAGTGGTACCAGGATTTTTTTTTTGTTTTACTTGAACGTGATTAGCTATAGCACTTACTCGTAGAGAACCACACATGAGCGACTTAAAAAGTGAAAACTATAAGCACTCTGTTAAGACTAACATTGTATCAATAGGAATCAAGCTAGTTTACATTGATCAAACATAAAGATTTTCGTTGTGGGATTCGAACTCATGCCGTAGTGTATACTAGGGTATATAGTATGAAGATGTTTAAAACATCAATTTTTGTTGTTTTTTCTCAAAGTAAACTGATTCCATAAAAATGTTGAAGGATTTATCGATCCCATACAAACTCTGATTCTTTACTCTCTTTCTTGCTTTCTTTCGTTTTCTTCTTCCTTCTATTTTTATTTATTTATTTATTTTCTTGTTGGTAATGTAAAGTTTCGTAGCAAAAACCTGAGCCCTGCAATCATATATTAATCATCCAGATATCCATACCTGAACTCTAAATTGAAGTTTATGGACTAAGCTACCCACCATAAGATATTAGATATATAAATAAATCAAATGATACACTTTCAGCCATTTTTTTAGATCATATTTTAGTCAAATACCCAGGATCCTTGAATTAAGTTAAGAAGAACAGTAAAAAAAGAAAAAAAGAAAGGATGAAAACATGTGATGTCATGTTTTTTTAGATAATTATCTACATTATGTTCAGATTTATTTGATAATAAGGAAATTAAATCCATGTTTGGTTTGAACACCCTTCTACCATAAAGAATGTTATCAAATTTGTTAAATATATTGGAGAGCGAAAGGAAATAATAGACTACATTGTATTATTTTCTTTATTTTATGATAGGTTTGAATAGCTAAATTAGCCTAAATACAAAGAGAAGAAAGTAGTATTGGACAAAAAACCTTAAACTAAACCCTAGAATGTATAAGAAAACATAATAAACTAGAATAATATAAAATTGATTAAAATGCATCTGCCATTTGCAGTACTATACGTCCTTCAATTTGAATCCCCTTATATCTTACAGACTTACACAGTCTTCTCCTTCATGATGAACATTGCACAAGAATAAATTAAAACGGAGAGAAAAGAAAAGAATTAATACCATCCTTTCTTCTTTCCAAAGCAAACTCAATTGCAAACAGATGAAGCAATTGATGTTTATTAATAAGCAGTCAAATGCTTCATTCTCTCTTCATTCACTCAATTTTCCGACCACCTCAACTAATTACTCTGTCCGACCAAAAGACACCTCTGAAGTAGCTCTGTCTCACTCACATACAGTTGTTTCCTGTTTCATTTCTGAAATTTGCACAAGATGTCAACCTACATGGCTTTGCTTTTCGGCGCCGGCGCCCTCATTATTGGGTCCATCATCGCTCTCGTCTCTTATAGGACTATTGAATCCAAGCGTCGTCGCAATTTGGTATGAAAGTTTTTTTTTTTTTTTGAATTTGGTATGAAAGTTATTTCTTGTTATCTGTCCCACAATTTTTAACAAACATTTTTCTCTTCAAAATAAGTGGAAAGAAAGACCCATTAATTTTGCTTTTACACAATAAATGTGAGAGTCTTTATAAATCGGTTGCTCTTGGATTGGGATTGGGATGGGATCCAGTTCTTGTATTATCAGGGGCATAATTGTCTAACAATTTTTTTTTGGACAATTATGCCCATAATAATACAAGAATTGAATCTGCTCTAGTCCAAACAGATTGGAGATGATCTTTCTTCGTTGCTCTTTTGATGGTCAATTGATTTTTTTTTTCTTTCTAAAAACTCAATTTTAAAACATTCTTATTTTTTATATTATATCAATCACTTTTTATTATTATTAAAAAAAAAACTTATTATGAAACATAATTTTTTTTTCACTTTTTCCTACGAGTAATGATATGAAGAGGACTAGAATCTTCCTAGAATCATCATTGAATTTGAAATGATCATTATTGAATTTTGATACGTTGGTGATTTTAAATGTCACATCATATTTTGGATGACTTTAAGAGGACCGATATAGTTCTCCTTATATCATTACTCTTTTCCTACAACAAATTTAAAATTTATCTATACTTATGAATCTCATATTGACTTTCTCATAAATATTGCCCACATTACTAGAAGTCCTGATTCAAAATAAGTGATGGAGCCACGTTAAGTCACTCCTATTACAACTCTACAAAACTGTACATCTGTTTCATGTAGCTTGGCAAGGAAATTTTGAGACGATGGGTTTGCATGCGTCAGGTATGACTAACAATTTGGGTTGTTGTGTCGGGTTGAGCAATTTGACAACCTGTTATGGGTCAACCTTAACACGATATGAAACTGACTTGTTTGATAAATTGTTAGTGCTGAGTTAACTGGCCCAATGCACATAAACCATTTAATAAAATAAGTCATGTTGGGTGGCCCTAAACACAACTTATTTGACCCATTATTTGATACTAATTCATATATATGAATAATCATATCACTTATAAATAAAAGAAAAAAAAATTAAATCAAGTTTCACAACATAAATTCTTTGGAAGACTCTAAGAAAGAAAGTTTTGGTTACCCTTTTTTTTTTTTGCAAATAGGATTAAAAAAATTTAATTTTATAATTATACGAGTCAAACCGGTCATTCATAAGTTAAGTGAGTTAGATTCGAGACTCCACAAAAGTCAATGGTCGACCCAAAAAATCTTAATAGGTAATATATTAAATTTATAAGAAAATATAAACTAAATAATTTTTTTTTATGTTATATATATTTCTTGCACTTTTATTTGTTTTAAGCATATAATGTACAAAATTACTTAAAATATGTCATATCATACGGTAAAATCTAAATGTGAAAAAAAAAATGTAAAGAGTAAAAAATATTTTTTTGTCATGTTACAAACTTTAATTAGTATGACGTGTTTTTAAGCGAATAAAGCTTTTTTTTTTTAAATATAATTAAAATAAAATTCTCTTCAAAGTCATTACTGATAAGCGAGCTCTACTCCTTAGTCCTTCCTGCCTTCAAAGTCAAACTTGCATCACTCTCACTCATCTCATCTTTACAACACCAGAGAATAGCTATGGAGCGGTTCAAAGGCCAACCTCGCCTCCCCAAATTCGCCGTCCCCAAAAGCTACGACATACGCCTCAAACCGGACCTATTAGCCTGCAAGTTCGCCGGCCTTGTCTCCATCGACCTCGACATCGTCGCCAACACCAAGTTCATCGTCCTCAATGCCGCCGAGCTCTCCGTCACTCACGGCTCATTTTCGTTCACCAACCAAGGCTACTCTAAGTCTAAGGTATCCCCTATCCGTCTAAATTTTCATCTTCCGTTGATGCTTAATAACGAGTGAAATTTTGGGCAGGTGTTGCGGCCTTCAAACATTGATTTGGTTGAAAATGACGAGATTTTGGTTTTGGGGTTCGCTGAAACACTTCCGATCGGGATCGGAGTTCTGACAATCGGGTTTGAAGGAACTTTAAACGACAAAATGAAGGGGTTCTACAGAAGGTAGATAATTATTATTATTATTTTTTAAAAAAAATTCGGTTGAGGAGAAAGATTAACTAAAACTAAAACGACAGTTAACCTTTTTATTTGGACCAAGCTTGATACAATCACCCATTTGCTGTGTTTGTTAATCAGAGTAGGTCTGTTTTGTTCATGGGAACAGGTAAGGAAAGAAAAGACAAGGTTTCTCCAATCCAATCTGTAAATTTGCCACGTGTGAGTAGCATTTAGTTTTTTAAGGATATAAGTTTTATAAAAATTGGGTTTGATAATTTTTTTTTTAATAGCATATATTTCTTGTACGTTTTTTTTTTTTTGGATAGAATCAATATAAAACATAAACACACGACTTCAAGACGCATCGGAACAAGCCGCACTGGAACTAACTGGACTTGGGCCAGAGTATAGCAAAATGTCATGGACTCAGTCTTGGGTTGGCCAACATAAGAATTTCCAAATCTTTTTATTTATTTTTTTAATTTTTCGAAAAGAACAATTTCAAATTGTTTTTGTTTTTTTAAGAAGGGTATTTTTGAACATTTAAAAAAAAGGGTGAAATATAGAGTAAAAACATTGTAAATTTTTAAACTTAAATTTGTGTGCATATGGTGTGAGCTCAAATTTTTTTTTTTTTTTTAAAACAAACAAAGAAAGGGATTATATGGAAGGATCTTTTCCATTCCTAATCCGAAAGAAAGAGAGAGTAGGCGATCCTAAGCTGAAATTGAATTGTAATAACTTTACTACTAATTGCTTCGGGTGGAAAAAAAAAAAAAAAGGGGAGTACAAAACCTCCAACTTATTTTAATAAAGATTAAGTGTTAGATATATATGTATACATATAATTTTTTTTACAAAAGTTGCTATTGCATTATATTTATATCAAAGGATGCAAGGCTAAAAACTCTGCATGCAAAGTCTCACATATACAATCTGGAGAGTCATAAAGCCACACCTTGTTTATATTATCGTGCGTAGCCAAGCTCGCTAATGCATAAGCTACCCTATTCTCTTCTCTGCGTACATATCCCATTTTCAAGCAGAGAGAAATCGTAGTGCAATTATCTTTTACATATTTATTTTGTTAATATTCTTAACAATGATTTATTTTCGAATCCAAACATTAATTTTTGAAAAAGCACAAACTTATTACAACTAGCTAGTTTGGAATGAATTTGTGTCCCAAAAAAAATGAGAGAACGTAAGTACTAGTAATTGGTTTGAAGAATCTTTTGTGTTTTGCAAAAGATGAGACACAATTTACCCATTCCGACATGTAATCAAATACTCTTAGAATGATTGAATTCTTATTTCCAATGCTGAATTATATAATGATGTTGTTGAATATATTGTAGAATATATTATAGAGAGCGGAAGAAGAGAGAGAGAGAAGAACATAATAGGCTACGTTGTATTGAGTGGCGTATAATATAATAGAATGAATCTGATAGCGCTCCTTATATGGAGGAGATAGAGCGCCCAAACAATGCTGATAGGAATACCCCATATACATTAACAGATGTGATGCAACTTTGATGGCGTAGCTTCAGTCCAAGGACCTGGAATATACGATTTTCGAAGTCGCCATTTGAAACTTGTTTTACCTGGCTTACCACAGCTATTTAATGGAGCTAAATTTCTTGTGTTTTCTGAAAAGCGACAATTTTATCGGTTACTTCTTCTATATACTGAAGTTGTTGTTTTGCTTTCCAGTACATATGAGCGTGATGGCGAGAAGAAGAACATGGCTGTTACGCAGTTTGAACCGGCTGATGCTCGGCGATGCTTTCCGTGTTGGGATGAACCTGCTTGCAAGGTGTTTGCAATCTCGCTCTCTCTCTCTCTCTTTCTCTCTCTTAGCTGATTTACAATATTATACGTCTTTTCATCTTTTGCTGAAATCATTTCTTTATTCCTAACACAATTTATAATGCATGTTTGAGAAAACCCAGGAAAAAAAAAAAAAGAACTTTAATAATACATGTTTGAGAAAATCCAGAAAAATAAAAAGGAGGTATCTACTTCTCATGAAGATGTAATTGCGTTTTCAAATGAATGCAAGCAAAGCTTATTTGGCCCTTCTTTTTCTGGCATTTATGAGAGTTGCAGGCTACGTTCAAAATTACATTGGATGTGCCATCTGAACTAGTAGCTCTTTCCAACATGCCTATTATTGAAGAAAAAGTGGATGGGCATCTGAAGACAGTTTCATATCTAGAATCGCCAATAATGTCCACATATTTGGTGGCAGTTGTTGTCGGTTTGTTTGATTATGTGGAAGATTATACATCTGATGGTAAAATCATACACTCTACGTCCATTGTTTCTTGTGGTAGTATGACCCTTGTTCTTGACAGTGTGATCAATCCTACATCTCCATACAGGGGTCAAAGTTCGAGTGTACTGTCAGGTTGGTAAGGCAAATCAAGGGAAATTTGCACTGGGTGTTGCCGTCAGGACACTTGAATTATACAAAAAGTAAGTTTTACCACCAATCACTGCCAAATTATTGATCACTAGTCACATAATTACAAAGAGCTTAACAGAACATCTAATTGGGTACTGGATTGTGGTTACTAGTGATTCCTTAATTTGCAGTATTTTCGTCTATGCTGCATTATCTGGAATTTGGATTGACCATGATAAGTTCTGCAGATACTTTGATATGCCTTACACTCTGCCCAAATTGGATATGGTTGCAATCCCTGATTTTGCTTTTGGGGCCATGGAGAATTATGGTTTAGTCACATACCGTGAAACAGCATTGCTCTATGATGATCAGCATTCCGCAGCATCCAATAAACAGAGGGTAATGTGCACTTGTGAATATTGCTTTTTTGGCTATAATTTAGTGTGGGTAATGTTGCGAGGAGCTGTTGTTTTAATAATCCCCCACAAATTGTTTAATCATTATTTTTGGCAACTGTAAAGGTTGTGATTGTTGTAGCCCATGAACTAGCACACCAGTGGTTTGGCAATCTTGTAACAATGGAATGGTGGACGCATCTGTGGCTGAATGAGGGGTTTGCAACATGGGTATGTAGCATTGGTCACATGTCTATACCTAATTGCACCATGTTATTCTACAATTATATACCGATTATGGCATTTGTGCAGGTTTCCTATTTAGCAACTGATAGCTTGTTCCCAGAATGGAATATATGGACTCAGTTTCTTGATGAAGCTACAGAGGGTCTTAAGCTGGATGGGCTGGCAGAGTCCCATCCCATTGAGGTAATTTTCATGGGCCAAGTTCTTTTCCCGGTTATATTTCTTTGAGGAATTAGTGTTATTGCTTGTTTGAGTATATCCCAATTTAAGCTTACCTTTTCTAGGTGGAGGTAAATCATGCTGGTGAGATCGAAGAAATTTTTGATGCAATAAGTTACAGAAAAGGTGCAGCTGTCATTCGGATGCTGCAAAGCTATCTCGGTGCTGAATGCTTTCAGGTTGGTTGTTAGGTTAGTTACTTGTAAATGTTTTTGTACAAGTTGAGACTTTTCCTATGATTGAAGAAAACTGTGTGTGGTTTTATCTTCCTTTTTCTCTGCATGAAATTTGTAAGAAATCTTGCCTTTGTGAAAAGAATGGTTTGGTTGCTCAATACCATATCAAGCTGAGTATTACTGTATATATAAATAACTGTTTACAAAACAATCTCTACATATCATGGAGTTTTAGTGGAAAATTTTAAATTGAAAAGGTATAACGATAACAAGATTACAAGGCTACAACTGGGGCTGTTGTTCAGCTCTTGAAGCTTTCTGGTTCTTTGACTGAGAACCCTCATTTGAATAGATTTAATCTTTGGCAGAGGATTTGGAACTTGAAACTGTTGTTGCTGAATTTGAACTGGATGCAGTTGCTACTGTCATGGAAGCTGTTGCTGCTGTCTGAAGTTGATTAACAAAATTCACGTGAAATTTATGTCATAGAAAACCATCAAAAACTAATACTTCCAAACATAAAAAATAGGGGAAATTTCACTTTGGCCCCTTGAACTTCTACCCAATTTTACAAACTCCTCTTGAACTTTCAAATCTCTCATTTTGAATCCTTGAACTTTCAATTACTCTCAATTAAAAAACCCTTCCGTTAATTTTAGCTGTTAAAAATACAAAAAAGGACCAAAATGTACTTGATTCTCATTTTTTAAAAATAAAAAAAGTTGTGAAAGTTGAAATTTTATACAAAAGTCAGGGGTATAAACGTCATGGAATGTTTAAAATCTAACGGATGGGTCCACATTAAGAGTAATTGATAGTTCAGTCCAAAATGAGAGATTTGGAAGTTTAAGGGGGGTTTGTAAAATCGGGTGAAAGTTTAGGAGACCAAAGTGAAGTTTTCCCCAAAAAATAGACAGTAATTTTGTGTGTTCTACAGAAGTTGGAGAGGTTTCACTTATAAAATAGTTGGATGGTGATGTTGAATTATAGAAATATAGTTCATGAAAGAGGTTTAGGAGATAACGATTAACGTGATGGATGCTAGCAATTACTTCATTAATTCTATTTATATAGAAAAAATTGTGGTACACATCTTGATAAGAAATTAGTAGAAAGTATTTCTACTTGATATCTGGTGGCATAGCCTCATCTAGATTAGCTGCCAGTTTCATTGTTGGCTTGCTATTGAGGTCTATTCCTTTTCAATTTCATCTTTGTCAACCAATCATAATGCTTATTTTAGTTGAATATGATGGTTTTTGATTTGAATAAGCGAGATCACCACTATGAATTCATATCACAAGGTAAGATGACATCAGTGTCTTGCAAACATGGGATCAATTCTGTGGAGGACAATGAGAAAGAATCTCCTTTTTGCCTTTGGATGGGTTGGTAAGGAAATATAAGGTCTTTGCAAGCTGGACTTTGAGATCTGATGGTAATTGTGATGAGTAGTTGATCTACGGATAATTCTGAAAGGACATTAAGAAGCACAATATGGCCTTCTCATTTGAGAAATATCTGTGATGTAACTGTCTGTCAATTAATTATCTCTTTTTCTAGCATTTCCAATTTTCTTCTTCTTTTTCCTGGTTTTAATTGGCTGTTTTTGCTCTTTTCTTTTTTCTGTTTTTCTAATTCATTTATGCAATCAGAGGTCACTTGCTTCGTATATCAAAAAATATGCTTGCTCAAATGCAAAGACAGAAGATTTATGGGATGCCCTTGAGTTGGGATCTGGTGAGCCTGTGAAAGAGCTAATGAGTTCGTGGACAAAGAAAAAAGGATACCCAGTTGTCTCTGTCAAAGTCAAAGAAAACAAATTGGTGTTCAAACAGGTTTCTTGTGTCTCATCTCATTCACCTATTTTATCTTGAAATAACATATGTTAACTCAGATTTTGTAATATTTCA
This sequence comes from Carpinus viminea, assembly GCA_013348765.1. Classification (NCBI taxonomy): domain Eukaryota; kingdom Viridiplantae; phylum Streptophyta; class Magnoliopsida; order Fagales; family Betulaceae; genus Carpinus; species Carpinus viminea. The sequence goes on from CP054674.1 coordinate 9,024,268, forward strand.
CTTAACAATATTTTGAGAACTTAATGAGATAAATATAATAATGGCAGTCGCAATTTTTGTCAAGTGGTTCCCATGGAGATGGACAATGGATTATCCCAATAACATTGTGCTGTGGCGCATATGACGTGCGCAAGAATTTTCTACTGCAAACAAATTCTGAAGCTCTTGATATGAAGGAATTTTTGGGTGATAAAACGGATGCCACATCTGCTTGGATAAAACTTAATGTGGATCAGACTGGCTTCTATAGGGTGAAATATGATGAGGACCTGTCAGCCAGACTTAGATATGCAATCGTGAACAAATTCTTGTCTGCAACAGACAGATTTGGTAATTGGGATATTAGTACACACTCATACTTGCATTTTCCTAGTGATGGAAAAAAAAGAGCAGTTAACAACGTCTTCCTTTAACAGGAATTCTGGATGATTCATTTGCACTTTGTATGGCTCGCCAGCAGTCTCTATGCACATTGCTTACCTTGATGGGTGCTTACAGGGAGGAACCTGAATATAGCGTGCTGTCTAATTTGATTAGTGTAATTTTCACATCCCCATCTTGTCTACGTTTATTTCAGTTATGATCTTAGGCCTAATCCTAGTCCTTCTAATCACAGATGAGTCATAAAGTTGCAACAATTGCAGCTGATGCGACCCCTGAGTTACTGGACTACGTTAAACAATTTTTTATTAGCCTTTTCCAGTATTCTGCAGAGTAAGTGATCTTATAAATAAATAATTGAAACTCCTAGGTTGGTCTTTGTTTATAGTTCATTGGGTTTAGTCTATTTACTTTTCTTTTGCAATTAAATGATATCTTTGATGTCAATTATATTATACTTGATTTGGAAAGTCTTATTCGATGTTAACTGTTGTGCAATTTTAGGTACAGAAGGTATGAAAATAATCAAAATACAACTACAGAGCACGAGATTGTCATCTCTTATATGATGAAAAAGTGATTATTATGCTCCTATGAATTATATATATTCTGAATTAAGTCAATTTTTTTTCTTTCTTAAATAGAGCTGCTAACAGCTAATAAATAGCAGGTAGTGGATAAATAGCAGATAGTGGTACTTTATCATTGCATCTGAGAGATGTCTATAAATGTCTCAGAATGTCCAAATATTAACTGGTATAGATAACGTGAACTTTATGTTTTATTTTGATAAATCTGGGAAAATGGCAGCTTTGCGGAAGAAGAAAAAGACCAAGAAAATAAAATTACACTCAGTTAAGGATTTTTTTTTATTCCCCTTTGAGTTTCAGAGGGATAAGCTTACAGACTTTTACCCGCAGATCTAGGTGTACATATTTCTCGCACTATATAACCGGCAATTTGTATGTTTATGTTTGTCTCTTTTATTTGAAAATACTTGTTTGTATACTTAATCAAGAAAAAAGTGTCATACATATGATTTATTATAGTGAATTAACCTTAGAACCTTGGACGTTGCTAATATAATCTGTGTGCTAAGGAAGCTACTAGGATGTTAGAAAGGATAGGGCAGAAGAGGTCTGACATAATGGTTTGGACTATCAGCGAGTTATAACAAACACTACGAGCTAACAGTGTATCCCATTGTGTATTGCTGACCCAAATAATAAACACTCAAAACCATCCTTTGAGCAATATTTGCCTTATCCTGATTTTCATTCTTCTATTTGTTTATATCTGTTCTGTCTGAATTCCTTTTAGAAAGCTCGGTTGGGAGCCTAAGCAAGGGGAGAACCATCTAGATGCAATGTTGAGAGGAGAGATTTTGACTGCGCTTGCTGTGTTTGGACATGAACTAACACTAAATGAGGCAAACAGGCGTTTTCTTGCATTCTTAGATGACAGAAATACACCACTCCTCCCTCCTGACGTAAGAAAGGTTGGTAAAAGAAGCATTGCTCAATTGCTAACATTTCTCCGTTTACAATCCCTACTGAAGTTTATTATGAACTGTGTTTGCAGGCAGCTTATGTGGCTGTAATGCAAAGAGTCACCAGCTCAAACAGAGCGGGCTATGAATCTCTTCTAAGAGTTTACAGAGAGACTGATTTGAGCCAGGAGAAAACACGCGTTCTAAGTAACAACATATCAATATTTTAAATTGATGTAGAGCATCTGAGTATCTCTGTTATATTGGAATCATATATCTTTGTGTGCTTGTAGGTTCATTAGCATCTTCTCCTGATCCCAAGATAATTCTTGAAGCTCTTAACTTTTTGTTGTCTTCTGAGGTATCTGAATTTTATATGACTGTGGAGGTCAAAACATTTTTATTGCAAGTTGACAAATTATGGTCTGATTGGGCTTGGGACACTGATGCTGCCATTATTTCCCATTTGATCTAGGTTCGTAGCCAAGATACTGTTCTTGGACTTGCTGTTAGTAAAGAAGGACGTGAAATAGCTTGGACGTGGCTGAAGGTAAGATTCAATTTAGCAATGTAAAAAGTAAACATTACATGCACAATTAAGCGAGATGGTCCGAGATCTTGCATGTAGATTTAAGGAAGACAACCACTTATCTAGATACAGGGGACATGGCACTCACCTTCTTTCCTGAAAGAAAAGCTGGCATTATGGTGCATCTCATATCGATCCTGTATTTTGTAGCATGTACGTTAATCTGGTAGAGAAAAGTGGGTAACATGTAGACTTTAGACATTTTCCATGACTCCCAAGAAGAAAAGTTTTGGAAGAGTTGTTATGAACCTTGAGTATTTGTGAAATATCATATGATTGATCGAAATCAGATAACTGAGTTCTGGAGAAGATGAAGTTCGACAAGAATATCATATGCTTAAGGTGAATGACTAGAATATCTTGGAGGAGGTCAAGGTTTTGGAATATATCTCATATTTTTTGTTATAAATATCGATTCAAGCCACATCTATATGAGAATTGCTAGATAAACACAAGTGCATTGATTAATCTTCACCGGTCAATCTCTTTTTAGGGTCCATGATGCTAGTCTATAACGATTCTTTTTTAAGCTTGTTGAAATATTTTATTTCGAGGAAATGTACTTTACCTCACAAAATTTGACAAATTTTTTTTATTTGAACTCCAATATTTAAAAATTTGCAATGTACCCTTACAAAGTTACAAAATTTTACAATTCGACCATTCCATTACTCAATTCCGTCTTCTTAGACGGAAAGTCGAACATGTGCCATGCACGTGATAATTTTTCTCTCAAGCTGAACCACCTCCCATAGGCCATGGGGGTGGATCGCCACCCCCAATCCGGTCATTTGGGGCCACCCCCTTGGCCATATGGGGTAGCCGAAACTATCCAATTATTTTAAAACAAAAATTAGGGGCAAAATGGGAAGATTGGGAGAAAAATTATCCTGCAACACTCACATGGTTAACTTTCTGTCTTCTCAGATGGAATTAATTAATGGATTGTTCAAATTGCAAAATTTTGTAACTTTATGATAGTACATTGCAAATTTTAGATATTGGGGTTCAAATTGAAAAATGGGTCAAACTTTAAGGTGGGTAAAGTGCATTTTCACCTTTTATTTATAACATGAAGGGAAGAGAAACTTGTTTTGATTTTCTGTGGCATTGAGCCCTGTTAGTCTATTCCTGTGTTCATCACAACTACAATCTCCCACAGGGTTGGTTTGAAGAAACTACTGAGGGATGGGCAACATACCACTTTGTTATCTAATGCCTTGGTTTCTTTTCTTCTTATATATGATTCAAATACAGCATAACTGGGAGCATATTTTCAAAACCTGGGGTTCCGGATATCTAATAACTTGTTTTGTCAGTGCAATTGTCTCGCCGGTTTGTCTCTCTCTTCCTCCCTCTTTCTTCTGTTGTTTTTCTTTTTGGATGAATGATTAGAATTTTATAGATCAACAAATGAACACCTATTACAAAATCTTTCTTGTGTTGTTGGTTCCACAAGTATCAATTTTCGTCTTTCGTATCATAAAATGTAGTGCCTGAATTTTAATTCACGTGCAGTTAGTTAGCCATTGTTGATGCTTATGGTTTTTTCTTTTTCATCCCTCCCCCCAGTTTACTTCATTTGAGAAGGCCAGGGAAATAGAGGAGTTTTTTGCAAGCCGTACCAAGCCGTCGATGGCTAGAAACTTGAGGCAGAGCATTGAGCGGGTTTCCATTAATGCAAATTGGGTTTTAAGTGTTCAGAAAGAGGAACATCTTGCCAACACCGTGAAGGAATTGGCACAGAGGAACTAGTAGGAGACAATTGCTTGGCCATTGTTCTCAAGAAAAAGGCAACCAGATCAAATTTCACAGCTTAAAATCTGTCAGAACATGGGAGACAATAATGAGTCAGGGATATGCAAACATTAGTCTATTGAGAATATATCTTATGGTTTTGGATCTTTCTAATTATGGCTTTTGCCTTTATTTTTCTTGCATGGATGATGGTTGATGGATGAAGCTTGAATGGTTTGTTCTTTCTCATTAATATTTTTTTGCTCATCTCCGATTTGGAGCTCATTCATTTCAATCTAATATAGGTATTTGCACCGAGTAGTTAAAGCCCAACAAAGGGGTTGTTCTAATTCTTGATCCGAAAGAAACAGATAATGGGAGACCAATCAAAAATACTTTCGAACACAAAATTAGAAGTAGTCTATCTAATTACACATTGTGCACAATAAAAATGCACTATAATTAAAACAAGGGTTAAATACCTTTTTTCAACTATGTGTTTTGAGCCAAAATCAAATAAGTACCTCGGTTTTCAAAAATATCACAAATGGTACATGTGATTATTAAATAAACCCGCTTAATACTTCTGTCAGGATTTCGTTAGTTTTTTTAATGGAGTGTCACATCACCCTTACACATGGCGTGATACCTGTGATTTCAAAGCGCCACATGGTGTGGTACTTGAGTTTTTGGATGCCACATCATATTAAATAATATTAAAATTATGGAAAAATAATAATAATAAAAGAACATGTGTACTTCCTAAAAAAAAAAATCCATCGTCTTCTCCATTCTCCTCTCCCCAACCACTTAGGTTTTTACAGACCTAAATATCATCTTTGTCATCCCTCCCTCAATGATGATTCAAAGGAACTCTACAGACTAATGTGAGGCTCATGACAGACAGTAAAAATTAAATAAAAATTCAAAGCCCAAGGGTCCCAATTACAAACTTTGTTGCAGACCCTAACGATTCTGAGGAAGATCTTCCTAAACAAGGTTCCATCGGCAATGCTAGTCCAATTATTGGATTGTCTCGACGGACAAAAGCATCTTCTCCAAATGCTAGTAAGAGTTCTTATTTGAAGGCTAAGGGTATGTCTGAGGCATCATCGACTCCGAACTATGGAGTAGAAAGGAAATCCTCTTTAACTGAAGTTCTACGAAAGCCCTCGTCTCAGACCCAAATACCACGTCACCTTTCTCAGAGAAAATAGTTTCCCCTATTACCCTTCATCTGAGGTAAGTCTGTTTCCCACTTTTTTACAATTTGTTTTGATAAGGTTATTTGCAAAAATAGATTTGGGTCTGCAAAAACCTAAGTGGTTGGGAGAGAGGAGAATGGAGAGGACGATGGATTTTTTTTTTAGGAAGTACATAGGTTCTTTTAATTTTTTTTTTTACATAAATTTTAATATTATTTAATCTGACATGACATCCAAAACTCGGTGCCGCAGACCTTGAAACTATGTACCACACCATGTGTAAAGGTGACATGTCATTTCGTTAAAAACTAACGGGATCTTAACAAGTAAATGGGTTTATTTGATAACCATAGATGCATTTGTGATATTTTTAAAACCAAGCTATTTGATTTTGGCTCAAAAGCACTAAAACAAATGACAAACAATGAAATAGAAAAGACATAAATCCAATCTTGAGATGCTAGCAACATATAATTTTATCATTAGAGAATTTAAAAACAAGAACTGCAATTGAGAGTCATTTCTTAACCATAGCATGATGTTAGGAGATAAAGCGGTTATGAAATTTTTACTAAGAGTACATAATATACATAATTAAACATCACTTTAACCCAAAAACCTAAATTAATGGGTTAAGATCCACTTAGAAATATTAAGTATTATTTTCTCAATATGAGACTTAACACTTATAAGTATATTTACAACACGGCAAAACACAGCAGCGACATTAGCACCGAAACATATTGAATTTGAGCACTAAAACTAAAACAAGACAATAACAACAAAACTAAAAAAATACACAAAAACCGCATCATCGTTGGAGGGCGGGGCAGAGGAAGGCAGCAAGGAAGCGGTTGGTGATTGGGGTGTGTGAGCCACGCGCCAGCAATGGATGCCGGGATGCAGTCTTCATGCGTTGGCGTGTCTTGAACATGCTCTAGCGCATGGTGGCCAGATGAAGGCGTTGGAGGCATTTTGTAGCTACAAGACCTAGGAGCTTGATGGGGTGGCACGTGCAAGGCTGAGGCTTCTTGAAATGAACAAATTTGGTTTTGGAAAAAAATCAAATCCCAAAATCTAAAGAAGGGGGAGGATGTGAAGTTGTGAATGGCTGGAGGAGGCAGTGAACAGACGGTTGACGGCAGGGCCGGCTCAATGCTTTTCGGGGCCTTAGACGAAACTTCTAAGCAAAGCCTTATTTTTTTAATATTTAAATATTAATTAAATAATTTTTTTTAATATTATTATTATATTTAAAATTTTCAATGTATCTTACTGTAACTTCTAATTCTTACGGTAACAAATCTATATTAATGTATCTTGTTGGTATATGTTTAGGGTTTTTGGTTTCAAACAAACTCACCAAAAAAATTGTCAGAAATCAGCAGCGATTTAGCTGAAAATTGTCAAAACTCACCAAACAAAACACATCCGATCAATGAGCGTTTGTGGTTTGATTGAGCTAAAAATTGACATGGATATTAATGATAAATGAATCTTCATTGTCAATGGTAGAGATTGGATTGGATTTTGACTTTTAAGCATTCTGTATCAGAGAGGAAAAAAGAAGAGAAAAAAAGGAAGAAGAGGAAGGAGAGAAACAAGAGAGAGAGAGAGAGAGCTTAAATAAGAGAAATGGACTTTGCTGACACTTAGACAAAGGAGAGAGAGAGAGAGAGAATGACTATTTTTATTTTTTTAGATTTGTTTGAGGAAAAAGACAAAAAAAGGGCTTATTATTTGTTTTTTTTGTTAGTTAAATTGGTCTTATTTTACTATGAGCTTATTATATTGGGACCTTATTTTAAAGGCCTTAAGTTTTTATGGAAAAAGATTTGGGCCTTATTTAAAAAAATTAAGCCTTAAGTTAAAATAAAATTAAAAATTATTTTGGGCCTTATAAAAAAAAATGGGGGCCTTATTTAAAAAATTTTGGGGCCTTATTAAAAAAAAAATTTAGGCCTTATTGCTTGGGGGCTCTAGGCAACTGCCTCAGTTGCTTATACTATTGAGCCGGCCCTGGTTGACGGTAGAGGAGGAGACGACAAAGCTGTTGAATATGGATAAAACATCACGGCGTTGAATAGGGCCTCAAAAGAAGCAGATAGGGCTTCCAAAGAGGTGGTTTGAGCCTCATAAGAGACGAGAAGGGAAGGAGAAAGAAGGAAATGGGCAGTAGGGGGTAGGCGGAGGAGGAGGGAACCAAAATTCCCTCCTCCCATGGCAGTCGGTGAACTCGGTTTTTCTTCGGAGTTGTTAGTTAGTTGAAATGTTAAGATATCGATAAAGATTGAATTGGAAGTTGGGTCTATCCTCATAATAGCCCATTGTCTTTTTAGATAATTCATTTCCATATCCGTATGTTTACTCATTCACCATTTTTCACTTTATCTTCCAGATAATTCCCATAAATCATATTTCTGTACTTATATATATATATATATGAAAACATGAAAAATAATTATGTTCATGAAATGATTATAATAAACTCCAAAATACTTTAAATACTTACAAATTACAAAGTGATTGACTTACAAATTACAAAGTGATTGACTTAATACTCGAATTTGAAATGTTGGATGACAACATGGAGCATATGAAAAATATTTAAAAAGGTTTCTAAATAATAGTTTCACAGTGCATAAAAAGCTCTTATGAGATTTCCCTTAAATAGAAAAGGAAATTTGTCTTTGAGATTTGGCGACGATACACTGTTCATGAATTTTGAGATAAAATTATTATAGGATCACCAATAAAGTAGAAAAATAGCATAATAGTAAAATAACAACCAATTACATAAGACATTAAGATTTAAATGATTCGACTTAACAAATTTATATTTATTGACGCAGACAATGCAGAAAAATTTACTAACAAAAAATAAAATAAGAAAGAATAGTACAAATAAACTACTCAGACTTAAAAATTCTAATAAATCCAAACTCACAAACAAACAAGAGAGAATTAAATAAATAAAAAAAATCTCTAAATTCTCTAAGAGCTTGCTTTGTTTTTTTACGAAGGCTGTCTCTGGCAGGAAAAAATGGAAAGAATCAGGTGTATGTTGGGCTTTAATAATCTTTTTGTGGTAGATAGCGTTGGCAAAAGTGGCGGCTTAGCTCTGTTTTGGAAGGAGGAGGCTGGGTTGGAGATTCAAAATTATAGTCGCCGACACGTCCATGCAATTATCAAGAATGTAGGAGGAGGTCTGCCATGGAAATTCACTGCATTCTATGGTCACCCAGATGCTAACAGAAGAGATGAGGCCTGGAATTTATTGAAGCATTTAAAAAATTTTCAACCACACCCATGGATGTGTGTAGGAGACTTCAATGAAATTTTGATGTCATCAGAGAAGGTCGGTGGTAGTAGGAGAGCTAGTGGTCAAATGGAAGCCTTTAAGGAGACTTTGGTGGAATGTGAACTTTCAGATTTAGGCGCCAATGGGCCTTTTTATACCTGGAACAATGGGCGTGAAGGTGAAGATTTTATCCAAGAAAGACTAGATAGAGTAGTAGCCTCTCCGGATTGGCGGGAAATGTTTCAAGGAACAAAAGTGGTGGTTGAAGCAACTATAAACTCAGACCATGCACCGCTGGTTGTTGCTGTGACAGAGAACCAATTGGTGAAGAGAAGGAATTCTCAGAATATAAAATATGAAGCCCACTGGGGGAAGAATAAAGAAAGCAAAGGAATCATAAAGCAAGTATGGAAAAGGAGATTTTCTGATGAAGATAAGTGGCAGAATTTTAATACCAAAGTGAAGCATTGTAAAGAACAATTAAGAAGATAGCAGTTCACAAATTTCGGTGGAATGGAGCAGAAAATTTCGAAGCTTACTAACCAAATTTCAGAATTGCAAGGAGAGAAAGGCCTGCCGAATAGAGAGTTGCTGAAAAGTCTTCAAACAGAAGCAAATTCTTTATTGGCCCAAGAAGACCTAAGGTGGAGGCAAAGATCAAAAGAATTATGGTTGAAATGTGGGGACAAGAATACTAAATTCTTCCATGCATGTGCCTCTCAACGCAAAAGGAAAAACTTTATTCACAAGATTAAGGATGGAAGGGGCTGGTTTTGGGAAGGGGGAGAAGAAGTGGAGAATGCTTTTGTGGAATACTTCTCAAATCTGTACAGCTCTAGCATTTGTGGGGCAGCAGAGATAAACTTGCAGGGGCTAGAAGACAAAGTATCTAATGAGATGAATACAAGTCTTTTGAAGGAATTCTCTAAAGAAGAGGTGCATGTAGCTCTTCGGCAAATGGCTCCATTGAAGGCCCTAGGACCGGATGGCCTATCAGCTGATTTCTTCCTGGATAATTGGGACATAGTAGGAGAAGAGGTTAGCCAAATTGTACTTCATGCCCTTAATTCTGGTGTTATGAATAAAGGAATGAATTTTACTTATATTGCTCTCATCCCTAAGATTAAATCTCCTGAAAAAGTCTCTGATTTCCGCCTATAAGTTTATGTAATGTCATCTATAAATTGGTATCTAAGGTGCTAGCAAATCGTTTAAAGGTGTGGTTGCCAAAAATTATTTCTCCTTTTCAAAGTGCATTCATTCAAGGTAGATTAATCACCGATAATATCATAGCTGCATATGAAACCCTTCATACTATGCACTCTAAAATGTATGGGAAGATGGGATACATGGTGATAAAGCTAGACATGAGCAAAGTGTACGATAGGGTGGAATGGGGTTTCTTGGAGAGGGTTATGAGGAGGATGGGTTTTGCGGAAAGGTGGATTCATCTTGTTATGATGTGTGTTACCTCAACTTCCTATTCGGTCTTAGTCAACGGAGCTCCGGTGGGACTTATCTCCCCTTCAAGGGGCATTCGACAAGGTGACCCCATTTCACCTTATTTATTTCTCCTCTGTGCAGAATCTTTGAGCTCTTTATTAATGCAGGCAGAAATGGATGGTCCCATTGTGGGGGTGCCGACCTCAAGGAGGGGACCTCGGATCAATCATCTATTTTTTGCAGATGACAGCTTACTCTTCTGTAAAGCAAGTCAAGAGCAATGGCAAAGGCTATCCATGTTGTTGAACGCCTATGAGAAAGCATCCGGACAGCTAAACAAGGACAAAACAGGGGTTTTTTTCAACAGAAATACGGATTCAGAGACTAGACAAAAAATAATGAGGATGGCTGGGATCCCGTCTTCGCAGCGTTATGATACCTACCTCGGACTGCCTGCTTTGGTAGGAAAATCCAGAATTGCAGCTTTTCAAGGTATCAAGGAGAGAGTATGGAAAAGACTCCAAGATTGGAAACTTAATTTCCTATCTCAAGCCGGGAAAGAGGTGCTTCTTAAAGCGGTCATTCAAGCTATACCTACGTATAGTATAAGTGTCTTTCTTTTACCAAAAGCTCTATGTGATGAAATAAATTCCTTAATGCAGAAATTTTGGTGGGGGCATCAAAAAAAGGAAAAAGGGATCCCGTGGATGAGTTGGAGTAGAATGGGCCTTTCGAAGTCTCGTGGGGGAATGGGATTTGAGACCTTCATTTTTTCAACAAAGCTCTCCTTGCTAAACAATGTTAGAGATTATGGAAAGAGGAGGAAAGCATAACAGCAAAAATAATGAAAGCCAAGTATTACCCCAATGAATCTATCTTAGAGGCTAAATTGGGAACCAAGCCCTCATTCATTTGGAGAAGCATTTATAAATCTAGAGCCTTGGTTAGAGAAGGTCTAATATGGAGGATAGGTGACGGTTCAAAGGTACACATTGGGGAGATAAATGGCTACCAACCCCTACAACCTATTGTATTCAATCTCCTCCCAAGAACCTTGCTTCGGATGCCATGGTATGTGATCTCATAGATAGGAGAACTGGTGGGTGGAAGCAAAATCTGCTTTTAGAAAATTTCAACAAAGAAGAGGTGGAGGCAATCCAGTCCATCCCTATAAGCTTCACAAATCAACCGGATAGACAAATTTGGAGGGGAACAATGAAGGGGGACTTCAAGGTTGGAAGTGCATACCATATGGCTAAGGAAAATGAGGCAAACCTTCAAGCAAGATGTTCCACCAGGAGGGATGAGGGTAACATTTGGAAAGGAATATGGAACTCTAATTTTCCAAACGTTGTAAAGACTTTCATGTGGAGGGCGTGTCAAAACTTATTACCCACAAGAGAGAATCTTGCAAAACAGAGCATAATCAAAGACCCCTCGCTAATTTGTGGGGGAGATAGAATCTCAGAGCATATTTTATGGGAATGCTCCTCATCGTCTGATGTTTGGGGAGCAAGTCTGCGCGTTCTGAGAAAAGATCCTGTCATTCAAAAATTTCCAGAAATTGCTGAGTCTATTTTCCAAGAAGGGACGAAAGAAGAGTTTGAAATTTTTTGTGTCACAGCCAGAAAAATTTGGTTGAGACGTAATGAATGGATTCATGAAGGAGCTTTTACTCACCCAAACACCCTTGCTCTTGGTGCCCAGCAAATTCAAAAAGAGTTCCTCAGGGTAAATCAAAAGGAAAATGGTGAGACACAACAAGGAAATGAAAATAAATGGCAAAACCCTCCTGTAGGATGGCTCAAAGTAAATTGTGACGCTGCTATTGATAGGGGAGGAAGACGCATGGGTGTAGGGATTATTTTAAGAGATCATGAAGGAAAAGTTAGGGCTGCATGGAGTATATCAAGACCTGGGTTGGTGGATCCTACTGCTGCCGAAGCCTCTGCTTTGTTTCACGGGTTGAATCAGTGTAAGGAGTTGGGCGTCTCAAAGCTTGTAGTAGAAGGGGATTCCAAAGTGATTATTTCTGCAGTTCAGAATCGTGAAGCTTCCAGCAGTAGATATGGCCATTTGATTGATGATTTAGTGATGTTTTTGGACTCCTCTCCCTGCTGGCAGATGGTGCATGTGAGAAGGGAGTCTAACAGAGCAGCACATGGATTAGCAAAGGTGGCTTTAAAATCTGTCTTTGATAGAAGATGGGATTTCTCAATCCCGGATTGTATTAGAGACGTTGTATTGATGGAGTCCTTGGCTACCGTCTGATTTTATTAATGAGATTGATAGTCTTTTATTAAAAAAGCTGCTGCTGTCTCTCAATTATATGACCGAATGACATCAGTCATATATATATATATATTAGTGGCTGTCGGCAAAACAAAGACTTCAAGGCTAAGAAATACTTCAACTGTGAAGTAAAAGAATAAAAGCTTCTCCAAGAAGCATTCTAAGAAGAGACGAAAGCACCACATAGCTACCAATAGAAATAGCATAGACTGGGGCCCATTGTCTGACATGAGAAAATCAAGTCACATGCGCTACAATGAATAATAATTTATCGGGTAATTTTTTATGAATAGTTACTTATACAGTTTTACTTTTTATCTTTGTTTGTTATTACTCACAGTAGTTTCTTTAAATTTTTTCTTCAAAATAATAAAAAGTATATTTTTTGTTATTTTAATAACTCATTTTTTCAGAACACACTTTTCAGCCTCTTTACTTTAATAATTTATTTTCACTATTTTATTAAAATATTATTTTTCAAAGATTTATTTGTTTGTTTGTTTTTTGTCAATTTTCATGGTTGTTTTATTTATGCATCCTGCCATTTTCCCCAATTCCTCTTTGGCCTTTACTCTCTCTGCGATTCACCCGGTGGTGGGACTCGGGCTGAGACAACTCAGGAGAGTTCTTCTTGTGTTGAGGTAGGTATCTGAGAAGACCCCAAGCTCTCGTCAGTACAGCCAGATCCCATTGAAGAACCAGATGCCGTCGACGACACCCCCTCCGGCCGATTCTGCTCGTCAAGCACCTTCGATGAACTGACGACGTCGACGACACCTCCTCTAGCCTAACTCACCTCTTTGGTGAAGAGAAAAATGGTGCCATCAGAAATGGTGATGGCGCCAAACAGTGAGAGAGGAAGAAAGCTGAGAAAGGGGGGAAAAAAGACACGAAAGAAAAAAAAAAAAAAGGAGAGAGAAAAAGAAAAGAAAAAATGAGAGAGAGAAAATATAATTGTTTAAAGAGTAGAGAGTGTGGCGAGCGGAAGACTAAGGTAACAATCAAAGAGCGCCTTTGATTCGCAAGGAGAAGCGCCTTCGCCTTTCTACCCAAAAGATAAAATAAGCCCAGCTAAAAGAAAGAAAACTCCAGAGTATTTGAGAGAAAATTCTCTGATTTTATAATTCAATTGCTTGAGTTTTACATAAGAAGCAAGCCTATTTATAGAAGAGAAATACTTGTGGAGAAAGTAATCCTACTTCTAATAGAGAAAGTAAATCTAATCCTAGTAGAGAAAGTAAATCTAATCCTAGGAGTAAAGTAAATAAAATCTTAGGAGGAAAGTAAACAAAATCCTAGTAGGAAAAGTAAACATAGTCCTAATAGGAAAAGGATTGTAAAATAAATAAATAAAAACTATTTATTTATTTTAGTGGGGACCACATGTCCTGCATCGCCTCCCCCTTCTTGAAAAGAACTTGTCCTTGAGTTAAGTTCAAATCCTCTGGAAAATATTCAAAATATCCACGTTGAATGTTGAAGATATTGCCAAGTCCTCGGAAGATCAACGATATATGCATTATCGTTAATCTTTTAAGTATTTTGCATGGACCGTATTTTATTCCTCACTTTCCGAAACACCAGTAGTCTCTCATGTAAATACACCATCACAAGATCTCCTTCTTGAAAAATCTTGATCTCACCCTTGTCTCGCTGCTTTGTACTTAGCATAGATTCTTCTAGATGTTGATTTAACTCCATCTTGGGTAGCCTTCACTTGTTCTCGCTAAATGCTCACGCCACACTTGCTCCTCGTAACTTAGGTAAAGTCAAGATCTACGCAAGTCTCGGAGTTCTCCCATAGACGACTTCAACGGTGCCTTCCAGAGATCGATTCACCATGTTGTTGTAGGCAAACTCAGAGCTAAAGCCAAGTCCCACCGCTTTGGTTTGTCACCGCAATACATCAAGTAAATTACCTAGAGTTCGATTAACAACTTCGCGCCCGTCGTCTGCTTGTGGATGGCTCGTCATCAAGTTCAATGTCGTGTCAAACCGCCTCCATAATGTTCGCCAAAAGTGAGACAAGAACTTGGTGTCTCGTGAAGTGATAGACTTTGGGACTCCATGCAATCGAACAACCTCTCGGAAGAATAGATTGGCCACTTGAACAAAGATCGATGTTTTCTTGCATGCAACAAAGTGAGCCATTTTGGAAAATCTATCAACAATTACCATTATGGAATCGCTCCTCGTTGGGTTCTGGGAGACCCAATACAAAATCCATGGATACATCTTCCCATGGTGCTTCGGTGGTAGAGGCATGTATAATCCCGTATTTTGGTTTGCCCTTTGGCGACTTGACAAGTCCGCATCGTCGGACAAAATTACCTACTTCTTTCTTCAATTGCGAAGAATACCGCCTCCTCTACCAGGGCAATAGTTTTGTCTCTTCCCAAATGACCACCCAAACCTCCAAAGCATGTAATTCTCGATTATTTGTTCTCGTAAGGAACTCCTTGGAATGCACAACCGATTCCCTCGAAATAAATACCCCTCTTGAATATGTGTCTCAGAAATTGGTTGCCCCGCCTTGCAAAGACTTCGTTTCACCAAAATCTTCATCCTCCTCATACAACTCCTTTAGGCACTCGAATCCAGCCACTTGACTTTCATGGTGATCAGAGGGTAGCTCGGCGGCTCAAAGCGTCTACACACGATTCAATTTTCCGACTTATGCTTGAGAGAAAAGTGAATCGTTGGATGTAAGAAACCCACCGAGCATGCATCCGATTCAAATTCTTTTGACTATTGATGAACTTTAATGCTTGATGGTCGGTATAGAGGACAAACTCGTTGGATCGTAGTGTTCCCACACCTTGAGGGCTCTTAAGATAAAGCTCCAACTCATATGTTGACCACTCCTTGTTTCTCCGAAGTTTTCACTAAAAATTCTACAGCTTCCCTTCTTGAGATAACACAGCCCTATCCCAACAATTGATGCATCACACTCAACTTCAAACAAATTTATCAAAGTCGTAAGGCAAGTACGGTGTTGTGTATAGCTTTTCTTTGATGATTGAGAAACTTCGCTATTCATCACCCCAATTGAATTTTCCTTTCTTCATACACTCGGTGATTGGTGCTACATCCGCTGAAATTCAACAACCTTCTATAGAAAGTTGCTAACCCATGGAAACTTCTTACTTCTCCCATCGACTTCGTGGGCCATTCTCGGATTGTTTTACCTTTTCTTCATCCACTCGGATTCCATCAAGATGACTACAAATCCGAGGAAGAGTAATTGATCCATCATGAAACTACACTTCTTTAAGTTGATAAACAATTTATTTTCACGAAGTACCTCCAACACTTTCCTCACGTGATCCATGTGATTCACCGGGTTGTGACTATAAATAAGAATATCATCAAAATAGACAACGACAAAGTTTCCGATGAAAGGTTTCAGTACCTGGTTCATGAGCCGCATGAAAGTGCTTGGTGCATTCGAAAGACCAAAAGGCATCACCATCCACTCGTAAAGCCCTTCTTTAGTCTTAAATGCGGTTTTCCATTCATCTCCTGGTCGTATACGGATTTGGTGATATCCACTCCTTAAGTCAATCTTTGAAAAAATCTTAGCCCCAGATAGCATATCAAACATGTCACCTATTCGGGGAATAGGAAACCGATACTTGACCGTGATCTTGTTTATTGCTCGGCTATCGATGCACATTCGCCAACTCCCATCTTTCTTCGGTACAAGTAGGGCCGGTACTGCACATGGACTCATACTCTCTCGCAAGTGTCCCTTCCGAATCAACCCTTCTACCGCTCTTGCAAAATAGCATTCTCTCCTTTGGGCTCATTCGATAATGTGGCAAGTTTGGGAGACTTGCTCGCACTAAGTCAATACAAAGGTTGGATATCTCTCATGGGCAATCCTTCGGCATCTCTTCGTGCATGATGTCTTGGAATTCTTCTAACATGGGTCGATTATCTCAGAACTTGTGAGACGAGCCCGGGTTCCCTCGGTCACCAATGCTATGATGTCTCGGGCCTCCTTAACTTCTTCTATAAATTCTGGTCCAGTAGATAAGAGGACTCGCTGACCCTTGGAATGAGTAGAATTTTCGATTTCTTGTAAGGGTCGAAATGTTATCTTCCGACCATCCCAAAAGATAGTGTAGATGTTAGTTTTCCTGTTGCCGGGCATCCACGTCAAACTGCCAAGGTCTTCCCAGGATTAAGTGGCACGCGTCCATCTCCACTACATCACACAAAATAGAATCCGAGTAATGCTTACCAATCGAAAATGTGAAACGACATCTCTCGGTTACTAGTGTCTCGCCCCGCTTGATCCATCCGATCTTGTATGGGCGGGTGCTTTCGGCCAAACCCAACTTTGAAACCATCTCCTTAGATACTACATTCTCCCCACTACCACCATCAATAATCACATCACATACCTCCGTTGATCAGGCAATGAAAAATCTTGTGCCTTTGAGATTGATCCTCTTGCCTCGGGGTCAAGAGTAAACGTTGAATTACTAAGGATCGGGAAAGTGGGATTCCTTCATCAGCATCAGCCAACTCTTCTTCCTCATACTCGGGTGTATCATCATTTCCATTCTCAGCTCCTTCTTCTGGCTCGGGTTCGATCAAGTTTACCATCTGCCTCCGAGGACATTGATGTGACCTATGTCCTGGTTGGTTGCATTTGAAACACTTGTCTAAACTGGGCCGTGCGTACGGATTGTTGGCTAGTTGTTTCGGGATGTTTGAGCTGCTGCTAGCTCCTTTTCCCATGGAAGTCACTGGTTGACTTGGTGTGGCTATCGGGACTAGAGGTTGTTTTCCCGACCTGTTGGTCTCGTTGAATCGCTGGGTTTCGCCTCCCAAGTTGGTGCTCTTGGCCTCTAGTTGTTTCTCCGCCGGGTTGCCAAACTAATCGCCTTGCTCAAAGTAAAGACGGGATGCATAGAAACCTTATCTTGTATTGCTACACGCAGTCCACCAATAAACCTTGCAACTTGTTGATCCTCTGTCTCCATGAGATCATTTCGAGCAGATAGGCGATAGAAATCATCAACATACGCCTGGATGGTTCGACCTCCTTGTCGACACTCTTGGTATTGTTGGAATAGCCGTTGCTCAAAGTCTGGTGGTAAAAACCGTGCTTTGAGTAGCCGCTTCATCTTCAACCATGAAGTTACAGGTCCCTTTCCTTGTCGGGCTCGGGAAATCTGTAATTTTTCCCACCAAGCAGAAGCTCCTCCCTTGAACTTGTATGCCACTAATTTCACCTTGCGATCCTCGCGAATGCTCATATAATCAAAGAACCTCTCTACTTCCATCACCCAATCTAAGAAATCTTCGATTTGAAGATGCCCGTTGAATGATGGTAGATCAATCTTCATTCAGGTATTCATGGGATTCCTCCCTACCGTAATCCTGACGTCTGGGTTGCTCTCCATAGGCATCCCGGTAGCCGGCGCCATCATAGACATTCCCCATACGGCCAGTTCCACCGCGCTCATAACCTCTGAAGCCTATGCCACCACGACCGGCGCCCCTACGTCCTTCACCCCGTCGATCAACTCCAATGTTTTGTCCGAACACTCCTTCAAATAAGTCTTCATCTCACTAAGATCTTCATAGACCGTGGTGGGTTTATGGGTGCAAGTTGTCGTTGAGGAATAGGCCTTACTCGGATCCCATCGTCATCATGGGCATCATCGCCCCTATGATTACGATTAGGACCTATGTGCATGCGTTCCATCATCTCTGAATCGGGCGTAACTCCCGCTGCATTGTCTGCTGGAACTCTTGAAATTCAGCTCGAAAGAACCTCCATGCCACGAGCAGCGGCTGTAAGGGGATTGTCACTGCTATACCGATTGGCCATGATCGTGATAAAGCTCGCTCGATACCAACGACGAAGCGGAAGACTAAGGTAACTAATCAAAGAGCGCCTTTGATTCTGCAAGGAGAAGGCTTCGCCTTTCTACCCAAAAGATAAAATAAGCCAAGCAGCTAAAAGAAAGAGAAAACTCCGCAGTAGTATTTGAGAGAAAATTCTCATTTTATAATTCAATTGCTTGAGTTTTACATAAGAAGCCTATTTATAGAAGAGAAATACTTGTGGAGAAAGTAATCCTACTTCTAATAGAGAAAGTAAATCTAATCCTAGTAGAGAAAGTAAATCTAATCCTAGGAGTAAAGTAAATAAAATCTTAGGAGGAAAGTAAACAAAATCCTAGTAGGAAAAGTAAACATAGTCCTAATAGGAAAAGGATTGTAAAATAAATAAATAAAAACTATTTATTTATTTTAGTGGGGACCACATGTCCTGCATCAGAGTGAATAATAATTGTTAAGTTTTAAAAAATAATATTCACATTGTTAAGTTTTTGGTTAAAATGAAGAGGCTGAAAAGTGGTGTTTTTAACTATTTTTGTTAAATGAGCTCTTCAAACTAACAAAAAAAAATGTGTTTAAAGAACTTGCAGTGAGTGCTCTAACTTGAGTTTTGTATTTTCTTTTAAAACTTCAATGAATATGATAATATTGTTCATTATTAGTAATTTGAATAGTAAATAGTGTTGTTGTAACTGCACACAATAATGATAAACAGTATATATAATCGAAAAGAGAGAGATCAAGAGAGAGAGACACAGATTTAACGTGGTTTAGCAATTTACCTACGTCTACAGAGAGGTGGCTATTATTCTGATAATGATCTAGGTTTACATCAATGAGATATATATATATATATATATATATATAGGAAAACACCCAAAAACCTACGAGTATGGACGATACACGAATTCGCATTTGACTTATTCGGATTCACGGGATTGTACGAAATCACTAAAATACCCCTGACACTCAGATGTCAGATTATGGGGTGTTGCTCTCACACCCCCACAACCTAATCGTTCCCCCTGCAAACTTAATTACGCCTATAAGCCAGTAGACTCTCGCTCCGTAAACGTCACTATCGCGACGTTCACTACGCTCCCATCTACTTAGCCTTCCATTGGTGTTAATATAAGTCACTAACTCCAACAATAATGAACTTATGCAGCTTTACTATTTACTTTAGTCTCTTTTTTATTTCCTGAAATTTCACATAAATTTATAATTCTATTTCTAAATCTTCACATGGTGACTTGTCCGCCATTATTTACTTATAAAAATTCACATTTCACCAATATCATAAGGATCTTGGGAATGTTGGTAGCTTGAGTTGAGTTGACTGTTGAGATATGGATTAACCTCAACCTTCTTGTGATGACTTGTCGATGGTGAGGTTGGGATAGATTTGAACTTGATCATCAAACTGATTGACTTGTAGCATTAATTCTCTGCAAAGGTCTTTTAATTCATATTTCGTTTTTACTTGAGACATAGAAAAAACCAATTCACTTTGGAGACTTGATTTATTTGCACAAAAATTTCTTGAATTACCTAAAAGGTAAATTCTTTTTGTACTTGGTCAATAATTCTTTTATAGTTGAACTATCCCACCATTTGGTATACAATTTTTTGACACAAATATTCTGGTAGATTTTTGTTGATGACAGTTTTTCGAGTAGTGACGTGACAAGCTCTAACATGTTGTTCGAGGAACAATCGAGCTTTGCGTTGTGCTAGAGGATTGATACCATGCCCAAGGAACAATCGAGCAGTTGAATTTTCAGTTGTAAAGAGAGAATAATAAAATCAGAGATGCTGGTGGTGTGTCAGCGGGGATAGCTCAAATGCCTAAATTAGTAAAGGGCTTAAAGAAATTGTAAACGCAACGAGAGCTTAGATAGAAAAATTGTGATTACTAAATTACCCCTTGTAAATGCAATCACCCCTTGAATCTCGATCCCACATCTTTATCTGGTGCATAGCGTTGATGAAAGATATGAGTGGTTGATTGTTCCATGATCTTAGGGAATTCGAATTATTCGCTACAACAATGTTGTAGCGAATCATAGAAGTTTGCTTGACAAGCTTGGAAAGCCGCAAGTTTGTTGGCTTGAATATTGGGCTGGGCCGATTCTCATTTGGGCCTTGTTTGAGTAGAACTTGTACTTCAAATGGGCTTGGAAGGCCATTTGGGCTTTATGCGGTTGATTCAAGGATCTAAATTATGTTGATGAATTTGACCAAAATTCCAAAAAATAATCTAAGCTGCTTTTTATAAAAAGAAATTTATTCTAAACCAGTATGAAAGAAATATTTTTTAATCTATTTAAAATAGTGTCAAGTATTTATAAATATTTAAAATGCACATTAAATTTTGAGAGCCCTTACCATATGGTTGGTCTGTAAAAGGCCACTTTTGCAGCCCCCAATACCTATTAGACACGTAAGGGAAGATAATCTCATAGAATAGGATCGAAAACAGTAGATTTTTACAAACATTTCTTCTTCATCCCACGCAGAGCTTTTCTATCTCATTGTCTCTCTCTCTTTCGGTCTCGCCGGAGGATCGCTCTCCATCAGCTTCGCCAACATCACCGGCTCTCCATCGGTGTGACCCAGCCGTGGGTCTGCCGTGACCCACGGATCACCCTCTCCGGCCACTTTTCTACCAACCCAACCTCAAACCTCCATTCTAATGGCCCAAAACTCGGTTATAATACCTAAAAAATTTGTTTCTAATGCCTACAAAACTTGTTTCTAATGCCTCAATTCGATTCTAATGCATAAAAAACTTGTTTCTAATGCCTCAAAATCCATTTTTTATTCAAAACTAAATCCTAGAGGGGAAGGTTAACCCTTTAGGGATTTTATCACCCTAAAGGGATCCATCGGAGAGGGATGCTGCTTGTCGTGACCAGCCGTGGGTCACAGTTGGGTGCCACGATCTAGCCGGCCGTGGGTTTGGCGTGACCCACGACCAGTGTTTCAAAGACACACGGGTTTGCCGAGAGAGAGTAGAGGGGCTCAAGAACGAACCTTGAATGGCGAAGAAGGAAGACCAGGAGTTTATACAGCGTCAATCGCCGATGGTTTCTCCAGGAAACGATCGTCGGTGAGGAAATCGGTCGACTGTGGTTGTGGGTTTGGATTTGGGTCTCTTGATCCACGGAGAGATATCTGATACAGAAGTTTCAATTTGAGCAAAGACATGGATCCCAATGCTGCGCGAACGGCAAGGGAGTCACTGGACCTGGCGTTCCACGAACGTTCTGGACACAGGGCTCGACTGCCACACCCACTCTGTGGTTGATCCACAGAGAGATGGCTTTTGTTTCAACAAAAATTCAGTGTATTTAGTTGTAGTTTATGTTTTTGCATTTTTTGTGATTTAGATGATGTGTCAGGATTTTATTAGTTGCTGCAAAAGTAACCTTTTGCAAGCCGACCGTATTGAAGTTAAATCCTTAAATTTTTAAGGTTATTAATAACTATTAACTAACTTAGACTAATGTTCTAAATATTTTTTACTCTATTTTAAATAGGTTGAAAAATCTTTCCTGCAAATTAGTTTGGAAAAAATTCCTATTCATTTCTTACAAACTCAAGTCTAATATTTTCCCTTGGACGGACACAAGTTCATATTTCTATTGTCCAATAAATAGAAAAATATGTAAAAAAGATAAAAAAAAAAAAAATGCCATGTCACTGACCATATTCATTATTCACACTTTAGTTTACATTATAATCATTATTCATTCTTAATAAAAATTATTATCGAATATGATTTAATAATTTTTCAGTTTTCAAGATAATATTCATGTCATCATCATCATCTGAATATACTGTCGTCTGCAGTAATCTTAGGGTTCAAAAGTCATGTCTGAGCTACTCCTCCATCAGTCATCACTCTCACTCATCTCTGCTTTTTAACACCAGAGAGAAACTATGGAGAAGTTCAAAGGCCAACCTCGCCTTCCCAAGTTCGCCGTCCCGAAACGCTACGACATACGCCTCAAACCGGACCTCTCCGCCTGCAACTTCACCGGATTTGTCTCCATCGACCTCGACATCGTTGCCGGCACCAATTTCATCGTCCTCAATGCCGCCGAACTCTCCGTCGCTAGCGGCTCCGTATCCTTCACCAACCGAGGCTTCTCTAAGGTTTCCCCCTCTCTGTCTAACTTTTCATTACGAAATCTTAAAATCCTCTTAACTCCTCGATCCGGTACCTGATTTTGTTGCTGAAATTGATCGAAAACACAAAGAAAAAGTGGAATCGGATTGTATTGAGTGATGGTTAATGAATGAACGAAATTTCGGGCAGGTGTTGGAGCCTTCAAGAATTGATTTGGTTGAAGACGACGAGATTTTGGTTTTGGAGTTCGCTGAGACACTTCCGAACGGTATCGGAGTTCTGACGATCGGGTTTGAAGGAGCTCTGAACGACAAAATGGTGGGGTTCTACAGAAGGTAGAACTTATATGATTTTTTTTTCGTTGATGAGAAAGATTATTGAATAGTGTCGGTAAGAACAATGGAGTGGGCCAAAGGCCTGGTCCAATAAAAGTAAACATAGTGCTGCAGCTAAAACGGCGCAGTTTTGAAATTAAGGAGCCCGACGACAACTCAACAAGCATGGGGGACACTCACACAGAGCCTCCGAAAGACAAAAATGGGATACTTGCAAAAACGACGCCGCAGAAAAAAGAAACGAAAATTACGCCTTTTTTTGTTTTTTCTGTTGGTGTTGAAGAAAGTTTTGTCATAGTTGAGGTGCGTTCTAGGGCTTAAAAATAATTTTAGCACTTAAAAAGTTTTAAAAAATACTCATTTGATAAAAAAAGTTAAAAGCATTTTTAATGGTTCAAAAAGTCCAAGAGCTTGTTTGAATTGTGTCTGAGAAATAAATCTTTTAAGTTAAAAAAAGCTTTTGGATAGAAGTACATTTTGGTTATTTTTAAACTTTTTGAACCTTTAAAAAGGCTTTTAAGTTTTGAAAAAAATACATTTTATCCCCTTAAATTATTCATTTATTTGCACTTTAACATCCAATGTTTAAAACGTGATATTTAACCTCCTTAAACTTCTAAATTGTTGCAATTTTATCATTTTGATTTTTTTTTTTCTTTCCAAAATGCCATTAATTTAATTTTAAAATTTAAATAAAATTTCATCTCTGGTATTCTTTTTATTTTATTATTATTTTTTTAAAATTAAATTGAGGGTGCTTTGGAAAAAAGAGAGTTAACTTTTGAGTAGCAAAAAACAAAAGAACTTAAGTATTACATGATTAAGCTATAGAACAAAATTTTCCATAGCCCTTTGTATTTTCTTTTTACTGTCCAATACTATTAAAATGATTAAGTTCCATAGAAATTCTTCGAGATTAATGAAGATTAAATTACCCTAAACTTAAGGATTTAAAGATGACTTGATGAGATTGAATCACCCTAAATTAAAGTATTTAATTAGAATTATATTGGATTCAAATTATCTATAAGCCCTTCGTATTGTAAATTGATAAATAAAAAGTGTTGTACAAAAAGACTTTAGAGTGCATAACTGAGCTATAGGCGTAACCACCTTAATTTTTTAATTTTCTTTTATCTCTTTAAGAATTTTCATTTAACATTGTGTGATGCAACTTCGATGGTGTAGCTTTGGTCCAATGACCTTTTGGCTTGATGGAATATACGATTTTTGAAGACGCTATTTGCAACTTGTTTTACATGGTGTTCCAAGCTGTTAAATGGAGCTAAATTTCTTCTCATGTTTTCTGATAAGTGACAATTGTATAAATTTCTTACGTTACTTTGATTTCCAGTTCATATGAGCATAATGGTGAGAAGAAGAATATGGCCGTTACGCAGTTTCAACCGGGTGATGCTAGGCGATGCTTTCCGTGTTGGGATGAACCTGCTTGCAAGGTGTTTGCAATCTCTCTCTCTCTCGTTTAGCTGATATACGATATTATACGTCTTTTCATCTTTTGCTGAAATTATATCTTAATTCCTAACACAATTTATAATGTATGTTTGATAAAATCCAGAAAAAATGAACTTTAATAATGCATGTAATTATGTTTTCAAATGAATGCAAGCAAAAGCTTATATGGCCCTTCTTTTTCTGGCGTTGATGAGAGTTGCAGGCTACATTCAAAATTACGTTGGATGTGCCATCTGAACTAGTAGCTCTTTCCAACATGCCTATTATTGAAGAAAAAGTGGAGGGGCATCTGATGACAGTTTCATATCAAGAATCACCAATAATGTCCACATATTTGGCGGCAGTTGTTGTTGGTTTGTTTGATTATGTGGAAGATTATACATCTGATGGTAAAATCATACACTACGCCCATTGTTTCTTGTGGTACTTTACAGTGTAATCAATCCTACATCTCCATACAGGGGTTAAAGTTCGAGTATACTGTCAAGTTGGTAAGGCAAATCAAGGGAAATTTGCACTGAGCGTTGCCGTCAAGACACTTGAATTTTTCAACAAGTAAGTTTTACCATCAATCACTACCAAATTATTGATCACTAGTCACAGAATTACGAGTCTTTAGCTTGACAGAACATCTAATTGGGTACTGGATTGTGGTTACTTGTGATTCCTTAATTTCCAATATTTTAGTGTATATGCTGCATTATCTGGAATTTGGATTGACCATGATAACTTCTACAGTTACTTTGCTGTGGCTTACACTCTGCCCAAATTGGATATGGTTGCAATCCCTGATTTAGCTTTTGGGGCCATGGAGAATTATGGTTTAGTCACATACCGTGAAATGGCATTGCTCTATGATGATCAGCATTCCGCGGCATCCAATAAACAGAGGGTAACGTGCAGTTGTGCATATTGCTCTTTTCGGTATAATTTAGTTTGGGTAATGTAATAAGGAGCCATTATTCTAATAATCCCCCACAAATTGTTTAATGATTATTTTTGGCCACTGTAAAGGTTGTGACTACAATAGGCCATGAACTGGCACACCAATGGTTTGGCAATCTTGTAACAATGGAATGGTGGACGCATCTGTGGCTGAATGAGGGGTTTGCAACATGGGTTTGTAGCATTGGTCACATGTCTATATATTATTATATCTAATTGAGCCACGTTATTCTACAATTATATACCGATTATGGCATTTGTGCAGGTTTCCTATTTAGCAACCGATAGCTTGTTCCCAGAATGGAATATATGGAC
Organism: Carpinus viminea; assembly: GCA_013348765.1. Classification (NCBI taxonomy): domain Eukaryota; kingdom Viridiplantae; phylum Streptophyta; class Magnoliopsida; order Fagales; family Betulaceae; genus Carpinus; species Carpinus viminea. Next base: position 9,049,773 of record CP054674.1, read on the forward strand.
TCAGTTTCTTGATGAAACTAGGGAGGGTCTTAAGCTGGATGGGCTTGCAGAGTCCCATCCCATTGAGGTAATTTTTTATGGGCTAAGTTCTTTTCCCGGTTATAACCTTCTTTGAGGAATTTGTGTAATTACTTGTGTGAGTAAGCTTACCTTTTCTAGGTGGAGATAAATAATGTTGGCGAGACCAATGACATTTTTGACGCAGTAAGTTACAAAAAAGGTGCATCTGTCATTCGGATGCTGCAAAGCTATCTTGGTCCTGAATGCTTTCAGGTTGGTTGTTAGGTTTGTTACTTGTAAATGTTTCTTGTACAAGTTAAGACATTTCCTATGATTGCAGAAAACTTTGTGTGTGGATTTTTTTTTTTTTACTCTGCATCAAATTTGTAAGAAATCCAACCTTTGTGAAAAGAATGGTTTGGTTGATCAAACCAAACCATGCTGAGTATTACTGTATATGTGAAGAGCTGTTTACAAAACAATCTCCACATATCATGGAGTTAAAGTTGCAAATTTTAAATTTGAAAAGGTATATCGATAACAAGATTACAAGGCTACAACTGAGACTATTGTCCTACTCTTCAAGTATTTTGGTTCTTTGACTGAGATCCTTCATTTGAATAAGCTAGATCTTTGGCAGAGGATTTGGAAATTGAAACTGTTGTTACTGAATTTGAACTGGAAGTAGTTGCTACTGTCATGGAAACTGTTGGTGCTGTCTGAAGTTGATTAACAAAATTCACATGAAATTTATAAGTGAATTGTGTGATGGATGCTAGTAATTAATTATTTGATGAAGTAATCAATTCATAGAAAACCTTCAAGAATTAAGTTGGATGGTGATGTCGAATTATAGAAAAATTAGTTCATGAACAAGGTTTAGGAGATAACAATTAATGCGATGGATGCGAGGAATTAATTATTTGATGAAAAAATGGTGATACTCATCTAGAGAAGAAATAAGTATAAAGTATTTCTACTTGATATCTAGTGGCATAGCCTCATCCAGATTAGCTGCCAGTTTTATTGTTGGCTTGCTATTGAGGTCTATTCCTTTTTCAGTTTCATCTTTGTCAACCATTCATAATGCTTATTTGAGTTGAATATGATGGTTTTGGATTTGAATATGTGAGATCACCACTTGAATATCATATCATAAGGTAAGATGACATCAGTGTCTTGCGAACAAGGGATCAATTTTGTGGACAGTTTGAAAGTATCTCCGTTTTGCTTTTGGGTGGCTTGGTAAGGAAATATAAGGTCTGTGCAAAGCTGGACTTTTAGATCTGATATTAATTGCGATAAGTAGTTGTTCTATGGATAATTATGAAAGAAATTAAGAAGCACAATATGGCTTCCTCATTTGAGAAATATCTCTAATGTAACTATCTGTCAGTTAATTATCTTTTTTCTAGCATTTCTAAATTTCTTCTTCTTCTTTTTCCTGGTTTTAATTGGCTGTTTTTTCTCGTTTCTTTTCTCTGTTTTTCTATTTCATTTATGTAATCAGAGGTCACTTGCTTCGTATATCAAAAAATATGCTTGGTCAAATGCTAAGACAGAAGATTTATGGGCTGTCCTTGAGGAGGGATCCGGTGAGCCTGTGAAAAAGCTAATGAATATGTGGACAAAGCAAAAAGGATACCCAGTTATCTCTGTCAAAGTAAAAGAAAACAAATTGGTGTTCGAACAGGTTTCTTGTGTCTTATCTCTTTCACCTATTTTATCTTGAACTAACATATGTTAAATCGGATGCATAGTCAGTTGTTTCATTTTGTAATATTTCACTTAATAATATTTTGAGAACTTAATGAGATAAATATAATAATGGCAGTCGCAATTTTTGTCAAGTGGTTCCCATGGGGATGGACAATGGATTATCCCAGTAACATTGTGCTATGGCGCATATGACGTGCACAAGAATTTTCTACTGCAAACAAATTCTGAAACTCTTGATATCAAGGAATTTCTGGGTGATAAAACAGATGCCACATCTGCTTGGATAAAACTTAATGTGGATCAGACTGGTTTCTATAGGGTGAAATATGATGAGGACCTGTCAGCCAGACTTAGATATGCAATAGAGAACAAATTCTTATCTGCAACAGACAGATTTGGTAATTGGGATATTAGTATTCACTCATACTTGCATTTTCCTATTGACGGCAAAAAAAGAGCAGTCAACAACATCTTCCTTTAACAGGAATTCTGAATGATTCATTTGCACTTTGTATGGCTCGCCAGCAGTCTTTATGCACATTGATTACCTTGATGGGTGCTTACAGGGTGGAGCCTGAATATACCGTGATGTCTAATTTGATTAGTGTAATTTTCACATCCTCATCTTGTCTACGTTTATTTCAGTTATGATCTTAGCCCTAACACAGGTTCCTCTATTCACAGATGAGTCATAAAGTTGCAACAATTGCAGCTGATGCGACCCCTGAGTTACTGGACTATGTTAAACAATTTTTTATTAGCCTTTTCCAGTATTCTGCAGAGTAAGTAATCTTATAGATAACTAATTGAAACTCCTAGGCTGGTCCTTGTTTTTAAGCCATGGGGTTTAGTCTATCTACATTTCTTTTGCCATCAAGTGATCTCTTTGATTTCAATTATATTTGACTTGATTTGGAAATCCCCAATGCATGTTAACTGTTGTGCAATTTAAGGTACTGGAAGGTATGAAAATACTCAAAGTACAACTACAGAGCACGAGATTATTATCACTTATATAATGGATAATTAGAATATTAGAAGGTGATTATGATGCTCCTATGAATTATATATATTATGATATATTCTGAATTGAGTCAAATTTTTTTCTTAAAAATTGTCTGTAAAAGTCTATAGAAGTCTCAGAATGTCCAAATATTAATTGGTATAGATAATGTGAACTTTATGTTTTATTTTGATAAATCTGGGAAAGGGACAGCTTTAAGGAAGAAGAAAAAGGCTAAGAAAATAAAATTACACTCACTCAAGGATTTTTTTATGATTCCCCTTCAAGTTTTATAGGGATAAGCTTACAGACTTTTACCCCCAGATCTAGGAGTAGATATTTCTGGCACTATGTAACAGGCAATTTGTATGTTTATGTTCATCTCTTTTATTTGAATATACTTGTTTATATACTTGATCAAGAAAAAAATTGTCATGCATATGATTTATTATAGTGAATTAACCTTAGAACCTTTGAAGTTGCTAATGCAATCTTTGTACTAAGGAAACTTCTAGGATGTCAGAAAAGTTAGGGCGGAAGGGGTGTGTGACATGATGGTTTGGACCATCAACGCGTTATATCAGACGTTACGAGTTAACAGAAGCTCATTGTGTATCGCTGACTTAAATAATGAGCACTCAAAACCTTCCTTTGAGCAATATTAGCCTTTTCTGATTTCATTCTCCTATTTGTTTATTTCTTTTCTTTCTGAATTTCTTTGCAGAAAGCTCGGTTGGGAGCCTAAGCAAGGGGAGAACCATCTAGATGCAATGTTGAGAGGAGAGATTTTGACTGCGCTTGCTGTGTTTGGACATGAACTAACACTAAATGAGGCAAACAGGCGTTTTCTTGCATTCTTAGATGACAGAAATACACCACTCCTCCCTCCTGACGTAAGAAAGGTTGGTAAAAGAAGCATTGCTCAATTGCTAACATTTCTCCATTTACGATCCCTACTGAAGTTTATAAAGAACTGTGGTTGCAGGCAGCTTATGTGGCTGTAATGCAAAGAGTCACCAGCTCAAACAGAGCGGGTTATGAATCTCTTCTAAGAGTTTACAGAGAGACTGATTTGAGCCAGGAGAAAACACGCGTTTTAAGTAACAACATGGCAATATTTTAAATTGATGCAGAGCATCTGAGTATCTCTGTTATATTGGAATCATGTATCTTTGTGTGGTTGTAGGTTCATTAGCATCTTCTCCTGATCCCAAGATAATTCTTGAAGTTCTTAACTTTTTGTTGTCTTCTGAGGTATCTGAATTTTATATAACTGTCGAGGTCAAAACATTTTTATACAAGTTGACAAATTATGGTCTGACTGGGCTCAGAACACTGACACTGGCTTTATTTCCTATTTGATCTAGGTTCGCAGCCAAGATGCTGTTATTGGACTTGCTGTTTGTACAGAAGGACTTGAAACAGCTTGGACGTGGCTGAAGGTAATACTAAATTTAGCAATGTGAAAAGCAAACATTCATGCACATGCGCTATATTCGCATGATACATTGGTCAAAACTATCCTCAGACAATTAAGAGAAATTGTCTGAGATCTTGCATGTAGATTTATGGAAGACAACCACTTATTTAGATACAGGCATCGCAGTGCATCTCATACATTTTCTAGCTGATGAAAAGTAAAATAGAGAGAGATCTTGCATGTAGATTTATGGAAGACAACCACTTATTTAGATACTGGCATCGCAGTGCATCTCATGCACTTGCTAGCTGATGAAAAGTAAAATAGAGAGATAATAGAACTATGTTAATCTGGTAGGGAAGTGAGGGTTTTACAAAATGGTAACATGTAGACCTTAGACATTTTCCACGACTCCCAAGAAGACAAGTTTTAAACCTTGAGTATTTGTGAAATATCATATTATTGATCGAAATCAGATAACTAAGTTCCAGAGAAGATGTAGTTGTCTATGAGAGTAGCAAGTGAATCCAGGGACATGCTTAAGGTGACTGCCTAGAATATCTTAGAGGAAGGTTTAGATTTTGGAATGTATCTCATATTTTGTCTTGTAAATATCAATTCAAGCCACATCTATGTCAGAATTGCTAGTTAAACACAAGTACATTAATTAATCTTGATCAGTCATTCCCTTTTTAGGGCCAGATTTAGTTAAGGAAACCCACCGAAGGTGCCCAACTGTTGTTCATGAATTCTATGATGCTAGTCTATAACGATTCTTTTTTGAGCTTGCTGAAATATTTTATTTATAACATGAAGGGAAGGGAAACTTGTTTTGATTTTCTGTGGCACTGAGCCCTGTTAGTTTATAGTTTATTCTTGTGTTTATCACAGCTACAATCTCCCACAGGGTTGGTTTGAAGAAACTACTGAGGGATGGGCAATATACCAGTTTGTTATCTAATGCCTTGGTTTTTTCCTATTATATATGATAAAAAATACAGGATAACTGGGAGCATATTTTCATAACCTGGGGCTCTGGACATCTAATAACTCGTTTTGTCAGTTCAATTGTCTCGCCGGTTTGTCTCAATCTCCCTCCTATTTCTTCTGTTGTTGGTTCCACTAGTATCAATTTTTGTCCTTTGTATCACAAGTGTTGTGCCTGCATTTTAAATCACAAGCAGTTTGTTAGTCATTGTTGATGCTTATGGTTTTTTCTTTTTCATCCCTCCCCCAGTTTACTTCATTTGAGAAGGCCAGAGAAATAGAGGAGTTTTTCTCAAGCCGTGCTAAGCCCTCGATGGCTAGAAACTTGAAGCAGAGCATTGAGCAGGTTTATATTAATGCAAATTGGGTTCTAAGTGTTCAGAAAGAGGAACATCTTGCCAACACCGTGAAGGAATTGGCACTGAGGAAGTACTAGGAGACACTTGTTTCGCCGTTGTTCTCAAGAAGGCAACCGGATCAAATTTCACAGCTTAAAATCTGCCAGAACAGTAATGAGTTAGGGACATTAGCAAACATTAGTAGTCTACTTAGAATATATCTTATGGAGTTGGATCTTTCTAATTATGGTTTTTTGCCTTTATTTTTCTTGCATGGATTATGGATGAAACTTGAAAGGTTTGTTCTTTTCTTGTTTCTTTGTAGGAGTTGACAGAAGTTTTAGCAAGAAAAAATAGAAAGGGATCAAATACAATAAGTGTTAGTTGTAATTGGAATGGGTGTTTGCAAGGTTGTTCATTTATGAGATAGCGTAGTACATGAGAAATGCTAGAGGTACTCAATATTTTACTAATAGAAGTTTATTAAATTGATGTGTAGCTCATTTATCAGAGAAAATTAAAATAATTAATTAAGAGAAATATAACAATTACCAATAAATGAGCTACAGATTAGTTTAGCAATTCTATGTAATAAAAGATTTAGTACTCCTAGCATTTTTCAAAAACAAAAGAGATGCAGTGCAGAAAGTCAAAAGTTTGGGGATCCCAATTGGAAGTTTGGATGAGATATTGTCGGTTAAAGAGTAGTTTAAAAAGGGTACATAGACTTTTTTTATTTTTTCTTTCATCTATAGAAGTGAAATTCTCTTCTTTTTTTGGGTGGAAACCTGAGAGGCGAGCTGCAAGAAGAAAATAGAAGAAGCAGGAATGAAAGAATAAGCAACAAGTTCCTTTGCAACAGAGAAGGTCCAACTGTCTAGCCAATAATTTTGAAAGTTACATTATTTTTTGAGAGACACATTAAGGCCACAATATTTACTTCTAGAATTGGTGGCTAAGCCTATATACCGCCCTCTGGGCTTGACAAAATTGATGAATTCATGCATTGTTAAGTAAATGAAGAACTTGTATCATGGGAAAAATTGATAATTGTAAATCATTTTTCGAAAATTAAATAAGAATTTTTGGTCAAAGGGAAAATACTTTCCATTGAAAATTATTTTATGTCGCTCCAAATATCTGAAAATACTAAAAACATTTTCTGTAAATCATTTTATGGCGAAACAAATAGAGCCTGAATTTTTAACTAAGTCTCACCTTCACGGAATAATACTTGAAATTAAAGTATCTATTTAGTGTAGAATGTAGGATAATATTATTTAAATATTAAAAATTGTTTCAATATATTAATATATTAATATTAAAACAATATTATCTTTCATTTTACACTAAATATATATTTTCCATTTCAAATGAAATGAAGAGAATCCTATTTCCAATTTCCCACATTCACATGCACGCCCTAGCTCAATTGGTGTCCAAGCCTATATAACACTTCCACGCATGATTTCAATTTATTATTATTATTAAGGTTAAATGTATTTTTATCTCATAAGATTTAACAACTTTATTTTTTGCCCCCTATAGTTTAGTTTTTATTACAGTAAGTGGTACCATGGGTTTACACAGCCAAACTCTCCGTCACTAGTGGCTCTGTATTCTTCACCAACAGGAATTAGGAAATGACCCTCTTCCGTTCATTTGAACCATAGAATATCCGGCTACCTAATCCAACCAAACGACCTAACACAAACTATGCCAGAGACATTACATACAAACCACCCATATCTATACTACAAAACCAGGAGCATCAGTCCCATGTTCCAGGAGAACCAACAGCAATGAACCTATACAGGAAACATACCCCTCTTTCAACAACCCAGAAAGAGGATTTTGGAAAGGAGCCGAGTGATAAGAAGCCCCATGAACCAGCAAAACAAATCTATGCAGAAACTATACAAATAAAATATGTACAAAGCCAGCAACATCTGTCACCTGTTTCCAGCCCAAACCAGAACAAGCCAAGGCACCAAGAAAGAGAAGATGCTTAGCAATCCCCGTAACCAACAAAATACAGCCAACACAAACCAGAAGCTCAAACCAGTTCTAGCAGTCTATACAGCAACAAGCAGGCCAATCCAATCAAGTCACTACACACAATGGGGATATCCTAATTAGCACACGGAGCCACAGTTTCTCCACTTCTTTTAAATCTGGCACTGAGTCAGTACTGGGAGACATTTGTTTGGCCATTGCTCTCAAGAAGAAGGCAGCCGGATCAAATTGCACAGCTTAAAATCTGCCAGAACAGGGGAGACATTAATGATTCGGAGTCATCAGCAAACATTAGTCTACTAAGAATATATCTTATAGAGTTGGATCTTTCAAATTATACCTTTTTTCCTTTATTTGCTTGGATAATGGGTGTGACCAGTAGTTGGGCTGAATAATTGAACCCATTTGCTATTTAATAAGTGCTTAAATATTCATATTTAAGCCCCTTAATTTATATTTGTTATGTCTTTAGTTTATGTTATTTTGTTCTATTTTACTTTCTTTTTGTGTTCTTTGTTTTACAGGTCTTTGAAATAAAATGAGATGTTTTTGGAAATCTGGGCTTAAAGAGCAAAAATGGGGGAAGTTGGAGTCTGTGGATGAGATCGAGCGCCCAAGGCAAGGATCGAACGCACCTGCGTTCGTGCGCGGAAGAAGGAGATCGATCGTAATGCGATCGAACGCACCTGTGCGTGAAGCCCACTCCAGTCGCAACCCTATTTTGGAAGTTTTTGGTTTCTAGGGTTTTTGGTGACTCCTTGTTGCACAGGGATTCAACCCTACGATTTTAGGGTTTCTAGAACTCTCTTAGACTCTATAAATAAGCCTGTAAACATAGAAAAAGACACACGCTATTTTGGGGAGAAGAATTTACGGCTTTCAAGGAATCGATTTTCTGGGTTTAGTCCTTTCCTTTATTTTATTTTATAAAGATAATTAGCATCAATATTATGTGTAACTAAACCTTTCGGTAGGGTTTGATTGAAGCCTTGATCATGTTTATATTTTAATTCAATATTGGCACCTTTGCGATAATTGCATGATAATATTTAACTTGATTAATACTTGTTTTCATGAATTCCTCATATGTGTCTGCCTGACCAACATATGCATATGGTATGGACTTGTTAGTTAGATCAATTTGAATGGCCGAGTCCTGGGTTTAACATAAGTAACAAAAGTAACCTATGTCGGGTTCTTGGGTTAATCAACATGGGAAATCAGGAGTATATGCATGCCCTAGGTCTCATGTGATTGTCGGTTTTCACAGTTCATATGCTTTCTTAGAGAACAACTTAGTATATGCCATGCTAAATCCTTTAAGAAAGAAAAGAGTTAGAGTATACGCTATGCCTAACTCGTTGCTTAGGGAAACCAATAGTGTAAGGAGTATATGCCATGCCCTTAGGTTGGCAACCATTAAATATTCATCATGTAATTTGAGCACTGGCATATTATTTTATTGTATAAGTATGATTAGTGGTGGAAATCAAAACCCTGCTCTTTATCTTTATTGAATTAAAACTCAACTTTTTGTTCTCTTATTTTTTTTATTGCGAAATTAGTTCTAAGCAAAATTTACCAATCTTTGTGGGATTAATCTTGCACTTACACACTATATTACTACATTGACCTTGTGCACTTGTAAGTAAAACATACAATTATTTGCCTATTAATTAAGGTGGATATTTGCACAACAAGTTTTTGGTGCCGTTGCCAGGGATTGCATTAAATTCTGTTTAGAATTGCTTTCGTTTAGTTTAATTTAGTTTTTATTTTATTTTATTTTATTTTTAATTCTATTTTTATTTAATTTAGTTTTAGAATTATTTTGTCTAATTTTAGTTTTGTTTAAATTTCATTTTTTTTTTAGTTGTTATTGTTTAGTTCTGCACATAGTCTATGCTAGCGAACAATCACCAGCCTAGTGCTATCGAGCACCTATTCTTGATCGAAAGCGCAATTCTAGAGACATCTCAAAGCGATTGAAGCAAAACTTCATTTAATTCATGCAAGGGCTTCGCTCCAAGAATCCAACTATCCTTCCACTTGATACAGAGATTGAGCGGACCATTTGACAGAAGCCCAAAGACAACGTTGATGAAGAAAAAGAAGAACTTCACAAAGAGGAAGTTATGGCGGAACAGCATGTCAACCAACCGCAGCTTGGGAACCAACCACCACGAGGCGAAGGCCTATGAAACAGGCTTTCATCCCTGGCAATCCTAACCAAACATCATGCATTGCCTATCAACCTGAGGCCGAAGGCAACTACTACATATCTCCACAAATACTTAATGCCTTGACGCACTTCAGAGGCACACCTACTGAGGATCCAAACTTGCACATAAGGGAATTCACTGATCTTTGCAAGTTTCAACATGTTCAAGGCATAGATCAAGAGGGAATCATGATGATTCTCTTCCCTTTTTCTTTGAAAGACAATGCGAGGTTGTGGTACAACTCAATGCCTTCAAATACCATCCATACTTGAAAAGCGCTATCCAGTAAATTCCTAAAGAAATTCTTTCCATCTTAGAAGACAAGATAGATGAGGAAGGAAATTCAAGCTTGCCAACAGAGCGATGGCGACTTATTCTTTGAAGCATGGGGGCATTTCAATGACTTACTTCTGAAGTGTCCACATCATAAGTTGGTACAAGCTTTTATGAAGGTCTAAATGACGCAAATAAAGGGGTTGTTGATTCTGGTTGTGGAGGAGTGCTGATGGAAAAGAGCAGTGAAGAAGCCATGGAACTGTTTGAGACACTAAGTGAGCATTCCCAACAATTCTCATCCAGAGGAAGACAAGGAGTAAAGAACAAAAGCTTGTATGAAGTGAACCTAAATGGTGGATCTCCGAATGACATGGTTGCTGTGGATAGAAAGTTAGACATGATTGTCAAGGCCATGGCTTTACAAAACATCTCACCTAGTCAACAAGTTGCACCACCTCAGGTATGTGCTATTTGTTCTTAGTTTGATCACACTACTGACACTTGCCCTTTGTATTCATCTGCAAATCAAGAGCAAGCAAACTATGTGGTACAGAACAGCTATCCTCCCAAGAACAACCCATACTCCAACGCCTATAATCCAGGGTGGCAAAACCACCCAAACTTCTCATGGAGTAACAATCAGAATGCTCTGAATTTTCAAGGGCAGCAAAAGAATTCCCAACCAGTAGCCTAACCAGTTCAAGAGCCAAAGAAGGGGGACTTAGAGAGTCTTGTGATGCAATTGGTGAAGTCACAAGACCAGTTTATGGCAGAGGAGAAACAGTTTCGGAATGAGCAAAGACAAACCAATGTAAAGCATGAGCAATCTATTCAAAGATTGGAAGTACAAGTGGGGCAGTTGGCTATGGAGATGAATGTCAGAAAGCAAGGAGAACTCCTAGCCCAAACAATACCTAATCCAGAAGGTCATCAGTAAGTGCAGGTTGTTACAACTCTCAGAAACGGTAAGATCATAAGAGTGGATGAACCAACACAAGTATCTCCAAATGAAGCATCCACATCTAAGGTAAGTAAAATGGAGAGGGAATATCCACCACCACCCTTCCCTCAAAGGTTAGTAAAGCCAAAGAAGGAGAAGAAATTGTTTGATATTTTTAAAACTTTGAGAAAAGTAGAGATAAACATTCATTTATTAGATGCAATTCAACAAATACCTGCACATGCTAAATTTTTTAAGGATTGTTGCACTCATAAACAGAAGTTTCAAGAACACGAAACAGTGGCTTTGACTGAAGAGGTAAGTGCAGTTTTATTGAAAAAACTACCCCCAAAGCTAAAAGATCCAGGTAGTTTTACTATTCCTTGCAGGATTGGTGACCATGATTTTGAGCAAGCATTACTGGATCTAGAAGCTGGTGTCAATTTATTGCCATACACAGTTTATGAGACGCTTGGTTAAGAGGAGCTGAAACCCACTTTTGTCACCTTGCAATTGGCAAATAGAAGCATCAAAAGGCCAAGAGGTATACTTGAGAATGTTTTGGTAAAGGTAGGCGAATTTATTTTACCTGCTGATTTCATTATATTAGATATGGAAGAATCTCCTATGCCATTACCTCTGCCCATCATCTTGGGAAGACCCTTTATGAGAACTGCTGATACCAAAATTTGTGTGAAAAAGGGTATTGTAAGTATGAAGGTAAATGGTGAGAATATAGAATTTAAAATATTTGATGTATTGAAATTACCTCAAGATGATATGGAATGCTTTAATGTATGTATGGTGCAAGATGTGCTTGAGGAAGTTTTTCAGGTTCAGCACATTGATCCAATGGAAGCTACCCTCACCCATAGTCTCACAAAGGTGGACATTGAGTCAGAATTTGTAGAAGTTGCTGAGGACATCACCAAAGCTGTTCACCTTCTAGAAGCTTTTCCAAAGTACCCAAGTAGGTATACTCCTCCTTTTGAAACTCTTGTACCTACTAATACTACTCTTGTTCCTTCCATTGTCCAGGCACCAAATTTGGAATTGAAGCAGCTGCCAGAGCACTTGACATATGCCTATCTAGGAGAAAATAAGACGCTACCTGTGATAGTTGCTGCTAACCTAAGTTTGGGGGAAGAAGAGAAGCTATTGAGAGTTCTCAGAGAACATAAGACTGTTATTGGATGGACATTGCTGACAATAAGGGGATAAGCCCAGCCAAATGCATGCATCAAATCCACCTTGAAGATAAAGCAAAACCCACCAGGGATGCACAAAGAAGGCTCAACCCGCACATGAAGGAGATAGTCAAGAAGGAGGTATTGAAACTATTAGATGTTGGCATTATCTACCCATTTTAGATAGTCAATGGGTAAGTCCAGTTCAAGTTGTCCTAAAGAAGAGTGGGATCACAGTGGTGAAGAATAAAGATGACAGAAGATTTATCAAGGATTTTTCTAAGATTTCTCGACCTCTCTGTGCTTTGCTAGCCAAAGATACTAAGTTTGAATGGACAGATGAATGTATGACAACTTTCAACACATTAAAGAAGCTGCTCACATTAGCCCCAATAATGATGGCACCTGATTGAAGCCTTCCTTTTGAGCTGATGTGTGATGCCAGTGACTTTGCCTTGGGAGCTGTTTTGGGCCAAAGAATCAATAAGGTACCTCATGCTATTTATTATGCTTTTAGAACTTTGAATGATGCTCAGCTAAATTATTCTACCACTGAGAAAGAATTGTTAGCTGTCATTTTTTCTTTGAAGAAGTTTAGATCATACCTAATTGGCTCTAAGGTTATTGTATTCGCTGACCATGTTGCTTTAAGATATTTGTTTGCTAAGAAAGATGCAAAACCTATACTGATCAGATGAGTACTCTTACGGCAAGAATTTGACTTGGAGATTAGAGATAAGAAGGGTAGTGAGAATGTTGTTGCATATCACCTATCCAAGCTACTTCATGAAGAAGAAGAAGAAGAAGAAGAAGAAGAAGAAGAAGAAGAAGAAGAAGAAGAAGAAGAAGAAGAAGAAGAGCTACCCTTGAATGAAAACTTCCTAGATGAACAACTGTTTGCAATAGAGGTACAACTTCCATGATATGTAGATATTCTTAATTATCTAATTGCCAAAATTTTCCTCCAGGTATGTCTAGTCAAGAAAGGAAGAGGTTGATGTCCATATCTAGACATTACCATTGGGATGACCCCTATCTGTTCAAATTCTACCCTGATCAAATCATCAGGAGGTGTGTCTCAGAAGAGGATCAATTGAGCATATTATAGCATTACCATCAATTTGCGTGTGGAGGACACTTTGGGGCCAAGAGAACAGCTCTTAAGGTACTATAATCTGGTTTTTATTGGCCTAATGTGTTTAAAGATGTCTTTTTGTTTTGTAGCTCTTGTGATAGATGCCAGAGGTTAGGTAACATCTCATGCAAAAACCAGATGCCATTGCAAAATATTCTAGTGGTGGAGCTTGTTGATGTTTGGGGTATTGACTTCATGGGTTCTTTCCTTAATTCATATGGAAATTTATATATTCTTATAGGTGTGGATTATGTGTCCAAATGGGTCGAGGTTGTCCCCTCAAAGACTAATGATCACAAAGTGGTTGCGAAGTTTTTGTAGGAGAACATCTTTACTAGGTTTGGGACTCCAAGGGTTATAATCAGTGATGGAGGAAGCCACTTCAACAATCAGGCTTTTACATCTTTGATCAAGAAGTATGGGATCACCTACAAGGTTGGTACTCCCTATCATCCTTAAACCAGTGGCCAAGTAGAAATAAGCAACAGAAAAATTAAAGGCATCCTGGAAAAGATGATGAATACCAGTATGAAGGATTGGTCTCTACGCTTGAATGATGCACTATGGGCATATAGGACTGCATACAAGACCCCAATTGGTATGTCTCCATATAGATTGGTCTTTGCGAAAGTGTGTCATCTACCTGTGGAATTAGAGCACATAGTATATTGGGTAGTAAAGAAGTTCAACTTTGACATGAAACAAGCAGAGGATAAGAGGAAGTTGCAATTAAATGAGCTTGAAGAATTGAGGCAGGATGCATATGAGAATGCCAAGCTCTACAAGGAAAGAAAAAAGGCATATCATGACATACAGTTGGTTAGGAAGGAGTTTCATGTGGGACAAAAGGTGTTGATCTATAATTCACGATTAAGATTGTTCCCAGGTAAGCTCAAGTCCCGATGGTTTGGACCTTGTATTGTCACCAAAGTGTTCCTTCATGGTGCGTTAGAGGTTTACAATTCAGAAAGCAATAGGACGTTTATGGTGAATGGACATAGAGTAAAGCCATACTTTGAAACTAACTTATTACCAAGAGATGAAGATTTGGCACTCCAGTCCGTTCAATATGCAGCAGCACCAAGAGCACTTGAGCCACATCTGGTGGATTTCAAGTGCACCTTTCCAAAGGAGTAGCACTATAGCTACTGTGGAGAGCATTTGAGCAGTCTTGAAGCTCAAAAGCCTCTGTGAGATCAGTGGTACTGAGGCCACTGAATGAGGTAAATCTTTCTTACTTTTCTATACTTTCTTTATTTTTGTTTTTGTTTTAATTTTTCCTTAAGTCAATTTCATGGTTCGGTCAAAGGGAATGAGCATTCTGTGGAAGCGATCGATCGCCGTGTGAACAATGAACAATCGTTGAAACCCCTTAAACAATGTTGTGCATTCTCTGGAAGCGATTGATCACCGTGTGAACAGCGAACAATTGCTGAAACCCTTTAGACAGTGTTGTGCATTCTGTGGAAGCGATCGATCGCCGTGTGAACAGCGAACGATCGCTGAAACCCCTTAGATAGTGTTGTGCATTCTGTGGAAGTGAACGATCGCTTTGAATATAGCAATCGATCGCTATCTCGTCGTGCGACTTTAGGCACTCAGGCGCCTCACCTCACACACACACAATCATGCAAAAGTAAGATTGATCGCACTTAAAGTGCAATTGAGCGCACTCGTAACAAATGAGCACGTGACCTACTTATAGGTCATTTCTCCTCATCTTCCCACCATTTTTCCCCTGTGTCATACTCGTTCCTGTATATTGGAGGTAACATTCCCACATTGCCTAAACACCTGAATACCTACCACTTCACTCACCACCAATCACCATTCCCACTACCACCGGCCACCATAAACCACCACTAGCCACTTCACTCACTTCCACCGCACAACATTTTCAGTTTTCTCCATTTTTCACCATTACAAGCCCACCCTCACAACCCCAACCCTTTTATATTTATTCTCTAACAACTGCAATCTGCTTAAACAGATTGTAGTTGTCCTCTATGGTTGGATTATTTGTCTTTTGCAGGGGGTTGCACATTCTTAGAGGTTGTTGTTCACACTTGGATTGCAAGTTGCACACCACCTATTTGATAAAAGTCTTGAACCAAACTCAAGATGCCCTAGACCACTGCCTCTACCTCTCAAGCTTTCAGCTCTTGCACCCAATCTTCCCAACCCACTCATGAGCAGCGAGAGATTATTTTTTAGACCACTTTTGACATCAATGGTGACTTCAAAAATTTTGATGCAACCCAATGGGCAGTCTAAGAGTTCACACACCGTGGGTTGAAGAAATTGTTCAAACCCGTCACCTCCACAGCGTACACAAAGCTAGTGGTCCAATTCTATACCAACTTGTACACTGACTGCAATAGGTGGGGCGTCCTCTTCTCCATCATTTTAGGGAAGCAAGTTGAAGTGACAACTGCCGACATTGTCGTCGCCTTAAAATGCAATGATGAATACCCCCTGCAAATGCACAAACGAATGCATAGCCGGAGTCCTTTTATATCTCCAAAATCATTAAAGACATGTGTGCAGGACAATACGATGATGATAAAAATAATGCAGGTAGCCGGTCCAAATTACCTCCACAACTCTGGCTTGTGGATTCCATTCTACAATGTAAGGTGTGCCCATTAGGACATAAAACACAGAGACGTGACCAATTCATCCAAGCATTGTACACCTTTTTATAAAGGCCATTGGTATTCCATCCTATCCATCATCTGGAATCAAATTAACAAGTTTTAGGAATGAGTGCTTTGGACAAAAACCACAACTGCCAATTCGTGGGGGCTACCATTTCCATTTCTGCTCACGCATATCATGAAGAAGAAAGGCATTAAGGGGACCCCTGAAGATGGACCTATCACAGAACACCATTTCTTTGGCAGAAACCAGTGGAACCACAGCCAGTCACATATGCTAAGGGGCCTGAGGGTGTAAATTCCTGCTGTGGAAAGAGTAGAGGAAGCAAAACATATGGAAGAAGATGCACTTGCACCTCAACAAGGTGGGAGAAGAAGATCTATAGTCATAAGTCGAACTGAATATGACTTCTTGCATAGTGCAAATCAGCGCTTGGAAAGCATGGAACATCGTTTTGCCAAAATGGAAAAGCAGTTTGATACATAAGGCGAGATGCTCAAAGCCATTCTGGAGTGACTACCACCAGCTGCGGGGGAATCATCTTCAATACCACATGGGGCGTAACAGTGAGCGGCCACACTGTCTGGCTGAAGACGTTAAACTTAGTGCTCATGGGAGGCACCCCACAGCATATCATTTGTATTTCTTCGAATATTATTTTTGTTTTTGTTTTATTTTGTTACTTTAGTATTTTGTTTTTCAGGGACAAGTGTGCTTGAGTTCAAGTTTGGGGGGAATGATTTGAGTCATACCTACTCTAGCCAGTTTCTCCAAACCGCAGGTCAGCTCTTTCCATGTATTTACACATTAGGGACAATGTGCAATTTAAGTTTGGGGGTATGAGAGACACATTTACACATACTTTGTCCCAGTTTTATTTAGAAAAAAAAAATTGCATGTTCACGTTGTCTTGAAATTTTGGTTGATCTAAGAATTGTGATTTGATATTCATTGGTTAGCTTAAAATTTTGAACACATGATCTGATATTGGGTTTTTAAGTTTGTTACTTACTTTAGGCAATTGAGAATTCACATGTTTGATCTACTTTAACACAAGCACTTTAGCACATTATTGGTGGGGTATGACATGTGGTTTTAATGTGTATGTTTGATATTTTGAGTGACACTGGATGACTTATTGGTTGGATACATTTGCATGAATTAAAAAAAAAAAAAAGTGATCATTGATGAACTTTTCACTGAGTAACTAGGCCTCTTGCCTCAAAGCATTGAGTGTTCATGTCAAAAGGTGAAGAGAATTGACTTGGTTAACTTTATGAAAGAAAAAAAAAATGATGATAATCATTGATAAACTTTTCACTGAGTAACTGGACCTCTTGCCTCAGTAAGCATCGAGTGTTAATGTCAAAAGGTGAGGAGATTTGATCTGATTAACATTATGGCTAGTGTAACGACTTGGCGTTACAGCTAGTTTAGTTTCGTAGCCTTTTTGATTTGAGTTAGTAAGTCCTTAGGGGTGTCTTTACACCTCATGCCCTAAAACCATCTGGTTTGGGAGTCATTGGCTCAACATTCACTACATGGGTCAATTAGAAAGCTTAAGGGAACTAAACATTGCAGAGCCTAATAATAAAAGACAAAATAAGAAAAGTATGTCATTGTTGTTCAGTCTGATAGGACCTTCAGTGCATTTTGAGATATTAGGACATTGAACATTGACATTACTTGGAAGCTCCATAGTCTTGTGCTAGTTCACTTTATATTGTTTCGAACTTGTGATGCCTTAGCTTGCCTATTGTAAGTGATTAGACTTTAAATTCCAAGTCATTGTGAAGATGGAGTTTAACTTATTAAGCTTGCTAATGAATGAAAATCATGGTTTAGAGTGATGTTTTAATTTTTGGATAACATCAACTGTACATAATGTTTGTGGGTAACATTCCTGAAAAACCCTCACGAGACTAAACTCGTCCTCTAAGGAATTCCTATGGGTTTAAAAGGCCTGTTGCATACGCTAAATGCAACTGTTTATCATACGAAAGCTAGACTTATCTTTTTGTTTTGCATTTAGTTTTTAATTTTGTATTGCTAAGAGACTAGCAATATGTAAGTTTGGGGGTGTGATAAGGGCTTAAATATTCATATTTAAGGGGCCCCTTAATTTATATTTGTTATGTCTTTAGTTTATGTTATTTTGTTCTATTTTACTTTCTTTTTGTGTTCTTTGTTTTACAGGTCTTTGAAAGAAAATGAGACGTTTCTGGAAATTTGGGCTTAAAGAGCAAAAAGGGGAGAGAAGTTGGAGTCTGTGGATGCGATCGAGTGCCCAAGGCAAGGATCAAACGCACCTACGTTCGCACGCAAAAGTAGGAGATCGATTGTAGTGCTATCAAACGCACCTGTGCGTGAAGTCCACTCCAGCCACAGCCCAGTTTTGGAAGCTTTTTGGTTTCTAGGGTTTTGGTGACTCCTTGTTGCACAAGGATTCAACCTTATGATTTTAGGGTTTCTAGAACTCTCTTAGACTCTATAAATAGGCCTGTAAACACAGAAAAAGACACATGCTATTTTGGGGAGAAGAATTTACGGCTTTCAAGGAATCGATTTTTCGAGTTTATTCTTTTCCTTTATTTTATTTTATGAAGATGATTAGCATCAATATTATGTGTAACTAAACCTTTCAGCAGGGCTTGATTGAAGCCCTGATCATGTTTATATTTTAATTCAATATTGGCTTTGCGATAATTGCTTGATAATATTTAACTTGATTAATACCTGTTTTCATGAATTCCTCATATGTGTCTGCCTGATCAACATATGCATGTGGTATAGACTTGTTAGTTAGATCAATTTGGATGGCCGAGTCCTGGGTTTAACATAAGTAACAAAAGTAACCTATGCCGGGTTCTTGGGTTAATCAACATGGGAAACCGGGAGTATATGCATGTCTTAGGTCTCATGTAGTTGTCAGTTTTCACAGTTCATATGCTTTCTTAGAGAACAACTTAGTATATGCCATGCTAAATCCTTTAAGAAAGAAAAGAGTTAGAGTATACATCATGCCTAACTCGTTGCTTAGGGAAACTAATAGCTTAAGGAGTATATGTCATGCCCTTAGGTTGGTAACCATTAAATATTCATCATGTAATTTGAGCATTGGCATATTGTTTTATTGTATAAGCATGATTAGTGATGGAAATCAAAGCCCTACTCTTTATCTTTATTGAATTAAAACTCAATTTTTCGTTCTCTTATTTTTTATTACAAAATTAGCTCTAAGCAAAATTTACCAATCTTTGTGGGATCGATCTTGCACCTACACACTATAATACTACATTGACCTTGTGCACTTGCAAGTAAAATATACAATTATTTGCCTATTAATTTAGGTAGATATTTGCACAACACTATTATTAGTTTTTTTTTTTAGATGTCTGCACAAAAAGGGGAGGACAATTTGAACTAGTGGTCTCCGCTTCATTAAGTGTGGTCCCATCCAATTGAGCTACCTCTTGGAGACATTATTAGGTTAATCGAGAGTTAGGCTCATTCAAGTGGTAGTTAGATTATCTTGTAGTCTTTTTGACGTAGTGGAAGTTTGGTAATAAAAGGAGAAAATTACTATTCACCCCCTGAAGTTGGCAGGGATTTTCAATTCGACTACCAAAGTTTTAATTTTCTCAATTGATCCTTTTAAAGTTTCAAAATATTTCAATTCAGGCACTTTTAAAAAATTTGGTCCCAAAATGCCCTCAACAATGATTCCGACGAACCCTTCAACAGTGATTCCGACGAGGGCAATTTGGAAAAAAATTCAAAAGTGCCTGAATTGAAAGATTTTAAAACTTTGGGAGGTCAATTGAGAAAATTGAAATTTTGGTGGTCAAATTGAAAATCCCTGCCAACTTCAGGGGGGTGAAAAATAATTTTGCCTAATAAAAGACTAAGAGCTTCTTTGTCTCTTAATCGAACAAGAACACTCAACCCTTGGGTTGACAAACTTCTCCACAGAGAAAATTGAGAGAAAACTCACAAGTACTTTGATTGATTGATGAAAACCTTACAAGCCATGGCTATTTATAGGAAAAGGAAACAAACTACAAAACATTAAAATAAAAGAAAACAAACATGCTTACGATGAGTTTAGGCAAGCTTTTAGGTAAAATTAGGCAAGTTAGGCAAACATGCAAATCATAAGGTTAGGCATAGGCACACATGTTTACCATGTGGTTAGGGAAATTTAGGCAAGTTTAGGCAAGCACATGGGGATGTCCTACATTAGTCTCCCCTTCTTGAAAACAACTCGCCCTCGAGTTAGACTTTTCCGGTGGGAAGTATTCAAACAAGTTGGCCACATTGAATGTTGAGGAAATGGCCAAATTCTCTAGAAGATCAACAACATAGGCATTATCATTAATTTTCTTAATGATTCTGCAAAGGCCGTATTTCTCTTGCAGCTCCAACTGGTAGACGTCCCTTGCGCAGATATACCATCACCAAATCACCTTCTCGAAAAACTTTAGATCTCTGCCTTTTGTCTATTGCTGATTTATACTTGGCATAAGTATTTTCAAGATGCTGCTGAACTTCTTCGTGTGTTGCCGTCACCCGTTCAGCCAAATGCTCGACTGCTATACTTGCTCTGGGCAACATGGGCAGATTTGCAAGATCTACTGCAAGTCTCGGAGTTATTCCATACGCAACTTCGAATAGTGCCTTCCCAGTAGATATGTTCACCATATTGTTGTACGTGAATTCGGCCTGAGCTAAAGCAAGGTCCCATTACTTCGATTTGTCACCTACAATATAGCAAAGTAAATTCCCCAAAGTCCGGTTCACAACCTTTGTTTGACCATTCGTCTGTGGATGGCTGGTGCTACTGAATTTCAAGGTTATGGCCAATAATACCGATCCTTCACCAAGGCTATGGTCTTGTCTAGTCTGAGGTGTCCTCCTAGACCTTTTACATGAAATTACCTTGGATGACTTGCTTTTCAAACCTTAAAACTTCTTAATGGATGTTATGGGTACAAGGGCAAAATTGGAAAATGTTGAGAAAGAAATTTCAAAGATACCGCTTTTCTTGAAGGATGTGACATGTTTAGGTAACTTTATGGTCTCGGGGTTTAACAACTCCAATTCCAATTTCTATGGCCAATCTTCATCCGCTTCATATAACTCCTTGAGGTGTCCTTCAAACCAATTACACGCTTGGTCAACAACATAGCTTCGGGCTCATAATGGTTGATTCATCTTCCCATATTTATGTTTGAAGGAAAAAGTGAACCGTTGGATGTAAGATACCCATCGGGCATGCATACGATTTAAATTCTTTTGGCTGTTGATGAACTTCAAAGCTTAATAGTCGGTGTAGAGGATGAACTCCCGCTGAATGAGGTAGTGCTCCCATACTTTTAATGCTCTTAGAATGGCATAGAGTTCTTGCTTATATGTTGACCATTTTTGCCTTGTCTCTCCAAGCTTCTCACTAAAAAACTCCAACGGTTTTCCTTCTTGAGTCAACACAGCTCCAATCCCTACTATTGATGCATCACACTCAATCTCAAACAATTTTTTGAAGTCGGGTAGAACTAGTACTAGTGTTGTGCACAATTTCTCCTTGATAAGCTCAAAACTTCGCTCAGCTTCTTCATCCCAAGGAACTTTCCTTTCTTCATGCATTCGATGATAAGAGCTACAATGCTGCTGAAATCTCAAACAAACCTCCAGTAGAAGATTGTTAGTTCGTGAAAGCTCCAAACTTCTCCAACTGTTTTGGGCACAGGCCATTCTCAAATTGCTCTCACCTTTTCCTTATTAACTCGTATCCCATTTAAACTAACTATAAACCTGAGGAAGGGTAGTCGATCCATCATCAAGTTGATAAATAGTTTGTTTACACGCAAGGTCTCCATGACTTCCTTCATGTGACTCAGATGTTCTTCCGGGTTGTGACTGTAAATAAGAATATCATTGAAATAAGCTACAACAAATTTTCCGATGAATGGCCTAAGTACCTATTGCATAAGTTGCATGAATATTGTCTTCCATTCATCTCCAGGTCTGATTCGAATATGATGATATTTGATTCTCAGATCGATCTTTGAAAATATCCGTGCTCCGGACAACATATCAAACATATTTCCTATCCGAGGGATGGGAAATTGATATTTCACTATGATCTTGTTGATTGCCCGGCTATCCACACACATCTGCCAGCTACCATCTTTCTTTGGAACAAGTAATGTTGGCACGGCACATGGGCTCATACTTTCCCACATATGCCCCTTCTTCATGAGCTCCTCCCTGCAAGATTTCATTCTCCTTAGGGCTTATCCAGTAGTGTGGGAGATTTGGAAAGCTAACTCCCAGCACTAAGTCAATGCAATGTTGGATGTCTCTCATAGGTGGAAGTCCCTCGGGCATCTCATTTGGAATGATGTCTCGAAACTCTTTTAGCGTCACACGCATTGATTTGGGAATGACTTGTGTAGTCGAAGAGGTGATCTCCTCGGGTACTAATGCAAGGATTTCTAACGCCTCCTTGATCTCCTTTAGGAACTCAGTGTCCTTGGCCAAAAGGATTGGTTGCTTCTTGGCCCTAATTGGAACATTAACCACGTCTTCTTTCATGGGTCGAAATATTATCTTCCGGCTTTCTCGAAATACAATATAAATATTGTCTCGCCCTTTATGTTGGGCATCAACATCATATTGCCATGGTCTTCCCAAAATAAGATGGCAAGCATCCATTTCAACAACATCACAAAGAATTGAGTTCGAGTAGTATTCACCTATGGAAAATGTGAAATGACATCTTTTTGTAACTAGTGTCTCTGTGCCTCGTTTGATCCATCCAATCTTGTACGGTGCCGGGTGTCTCTCGATTTTCAGGCCTAATTTTGCCACCATCACCTTAGACACGATGTTTTCCCCGCTACCTCTGTTGATAATTACATCACAAACTCGTTGATTGACAGTGCAACGAGTATGAAAGATGTTGTGCCTTTGGGATTGGTCTTCTAGACTCTGGGTCAAGAGTACTTGCCGTATCACCAAAGATCTGGACAGCAAGACTCCATCGTCAGCATTGGCGTCTGTTGCTTCATATCCAGGTATGTCATCCCCAATCTCATCATCCTCCACATCCTCTGCATCTTTAGCCTTAATGAAATTTATCACTTGTCTCTTTGGGCATTGATTTGACCAATGCCCCGATTGGTTGCACTTGAAATATTTCTCGGGTTCGAGTCTTGCATAAGGATTGTTGGATGGTGGTATGGTCACTGGCTGCCTCAGTTCACTATTGCTACCTCCGGTTGTTTTTCCTTCGGTTGTAGTGGGTTGAATGGTAGTTTCGATTGAAACCATCGGCTGCTTTCCTCGGTTCTACGTGGCTCTTCCAGAATCACACGATTTCCGCTCCCATGTTGAAGCTCTGGTCCACTCCAACTATTTCTCTGCACGAATGGCTAGGCTAACAGCTTTAGTTAGAGTGAAGACGTGCTGCATAGACACCTTGTCTTGAATTGGCAGACACAATCCACCAATAAACCAAGCCACAAGTTGGGCTTCAGTTTCTATAAGCTCATTTCGGGTAGATATTTGGTAGAAATCATCAACGTATACCTGGACTGTGTAGGCTCCTTGGTGGCACTCTTGGTATTGTTGGAACAAACGTTGCTCAAAATCTAGTGGTAAGAACCGGGCATTGAGTAGCCATTTCATCTTGAACCAAGATGTCACAGGTCTTTTCCCTTCTTCGAGAGAGTTGTAACCTTTCCCACCAAGCGGATGCTCCTCCTTTGAACTTGTAAGCCACCAACTTCACCTTTCTCTCATCCGGAATACTCATGTATTCAAAGAATCGTTCCACCTCCATGATCCAATCAATGAAATCTTTAATGTGAAGATGACCATCAAATAAAGGGAGATCGATTTTCATCTGGTACTCCCAGGGCTCTTCTCTACCACACTCCTGACACGTAGGTTGTTCACCATAAGCATCTCTATGGCTAGTGGCGATCCCCACAAAACCAGCACCTCAGGGCCTGAAACCTTCGTAACCTGCGCTAGCTATGGCACCTCTGTGTCTGCCTCATCTTCATTCTACACCATAGTTTCGACCATAGACTTTATCAGCGTGTTCATCATTGCTGTTGTCATCAAAAACCTGGGGTTGATTGATTGGTGCAAGGCATGGATGATGGACGGCCCTTACTCGGATTCCATCGTCTTCCAGGGCGTCTTTATCCCGAGGAGGTTGATTGAACCCTGCTTGTAAACATTCCACGGCCTCCTACAATTGCAGAATGGACTGTTGGAGAGTCTGAAATTTAGCTATCGTAGGAGCCTCCCTATCACGAGCTGCGTCGTTAAGGGGGTTGTTGCTGATGCGTTGATTGGCCATGACTAGGATAAATGCCTGTTCTGATGCCAACTGACGTAGCAGAAGACTTGGTAACAAAAGACTAAGAGTTTCTTCGTATCTTAATCGAACAAGAACACTCAACCCTTGGGTTGACAAACTTCTCTGCAGAGAAAATTGAGAGAAAGCTCATAAATGCTTTAATTGATTGATGAAAACCTTACAAGCCATGGCTATTTATAGGAAAAGAAAACAAATTACAAAACACTAAAATAAAGGAAAACAAACATGCTTACCATGAGGTGGGTTCAATCTACAAAACATTACAATTGTAAGAGTTGTTACTTTGTTAGCTATACTATTATTATTATTATTTGACATGAGCTGTACTATTAAAGTAGTTAATGACAAGTCTATAAAAGGCTAGGAGTATGAGATT
Organism: Carpinus viminea; assembly: GCA_013348765.1. Taxonomy (NCBI): domain Eukaryota; kingdom Viridiplantae; phylum Streptophyta; class Magnoliopsida; order Fagales; family Betulaceae; genus Carpinus; species Carpinus viminea. The sequence goes on from CP054674.1 coordinate 9,074,442, forward strand.
GAAATCAGATTTTTTTAAATATGAGATTTTTATTTTTTAAAATATGAGCTAAACAAATGCGTAAACCTTTGTGTGTTATCGAGACAACTGGGTTTAACATGTTAGAGCATTCTGCATTCCCAGTAGCTTTCTCGTCCCGTTCCCTATATTTAAGGATTCAAACTACTTTTTACTTTCTTATGTCAAAATGCACTTTAACAGCTTCCTTTAATCGTTTCCTATATCATTAAAATATTATTATTTATTTTATTCTTTTAATTTGTTCTTTCTCTCATCTCACTTCTGTCTTCTCCCTTTCCGCTATAGCCCTCTCTCCCTCTTTGTCTCTCTCATTTCACCTTTGTCCGATTCCGGTTCTTCAGTACTCGATTAGCAACTCTTCCACTTTATCTCTTCAGTGCACAGTGCTGATCGAGCACTGTTTAGGATCCTAAACATTGAAGGAAGAGATCATATACTGCTCGATCTCTTCAGTGCTCGATCAGCAACTCTTCAGTGCGTCGGCCGTCCGAATTGCACCTAATCGACGGTGCGTCGACCGTCCGATTCTGCTTTTTCTCCTTCTCCTCGATCAACACCGTCGATTGGGTCTTCTCCTCCTCCTTTGCAAACCATCAAAGGTTGAAGATAATTTTTGCTATTTTTTAAGCACAACTTTTTGAGATTTCTGGGTTTCTTTGGTTTGATAAGTTGAAAGTTGAAACAAATCTCTGATTCGAACTGAAATTTTGGTTTGATCCGTCTGGTGGTACGATTTGGTCTGAAATCTTTGGTTTGTTGCTTGTTTGGTGGCGCGAGAGAGACAAAATCAGAGATCTCTTTGAGATTAAGCTCGCAAAGTCGGTCAAGGAAGGCCTTTACAAATGGGTTTCATTGCTTTTCCCATAGAAGCTTGTATTTGCTGAACTGAAAAGAAGAAAAGAGATGGGGAAAAAGAAGAGAGGAGAGAGATATCATCAGTTTTATCAATATATTATTCATTAGGATCGCTATAGTAGAGCATAGTATTGTTTAGGAACCATACAGGGAATCTGCTGTAGGACCTTTTTTGTAATTTTTTAAACTTATTCCCTATACATAAGGAACAGACTCCCTATAAGGGAGTTCGCTGAAAATGCTCTTAAAAACTAAAATTACTTACTTTGATAACACATAAATTTCTGCACTTTTTTGACCCTTAAATAGAATAACAATTCTTATTTTATCAAAAAAAAAAAAAAAAGAATAACAATTCTTATCTACCATATCATTTGCATAAATCATATTTCCATAGTATATCCACATATCCCTTAAAATGTAAATTTATCGAAAAATGTAATTTAATAAATTATTATATAATTAAAATAACGTGGTAGTATAAAGTAAATAAGGTATTCCATGCGTGAATTCCATGCGAGATGCGACAGATAAAAAAAAAATTAGTAGCACCAAGGTCCATCGCAATGATTCGTCCCTTACCGTAGGCTAGCCTTGCCGTAGAAGCAATCTCTATAAATTCCCACGCATCGGCATCTCTCTTCGTTTTGCGCCACCACATCGCTTTGACTCATTTCTAATTCCTGCCTATAGTGACACCAGAGAAACACAGAGTGCGGACGAATCTAAAAACCATGGAGCAGTTCAAAGGCCAGCCTCGCCTCCCAAAATTCGCCGTCCCGAAAAGTTACGACCTACGCCTCAAACCGGACCTCTCCGCCTGCAAGTTTTCCGGCTCCGTCGATGTTGACCTCGACATCGTCGCCGATACGAAGTACATCGTCCTCAATGCCGCCGAACTCTCCCTTGTTGCGGGCTCCGTTTCGTTCGCCAACCGAGGCTTTTCTAAGGTAATCCCCTACTTGGCTAACTTTTTGCTCTGTGGAACCTTAAAATGTTGTAAACTCCAGTGATTGATTTAGTTGCTGAAATTTATCGAAAATACGAAGATAGCATGGATTCTATGGATGGATTCACAGCCATTTTGGTTCCAACCCTTTTATGCGAGACTGAGTTTGATTTATTATCCTGAGGCATCCAAACGCACAGCCGTTGATACTTAATGAATGAATGATATGTTGCGCAGGTGTTGGAGCCTTCAAAAATTGATTTGGTTGAAGCAGACGAGATTTTGGTTTTGGAGTTCGCAGAGACACTTCCGATTGGGATCGGAGTTCTCCATATCGGGTTTGAAGGAACTTTGAACGACAAAATGAAGGGGTTCTACAGAAGGTAGAGTTTTATTTGTTGATGAGAAGATTAAATGAAAGAGTTTTTTTAAGCTTGATACAATAATCTATTTCCTCTGCTTGGTTCTATACAAGTTAATAATATATATATATATATATATATATATATATATATATATTTCGTTTCTAAGAAAATGTAATCAAAGAAAGAGATTGGAATTAGAGGTCCTATAATTTCGTTGGAGTTAGCTTCTGTTGATAGAAATTAAAATCTCAGAGTTGAAGTATTAGCACCGAAGCTTTAAGCGGGACTGATATAAGAATGGAATTTAATTAGAGTTTTTTGATAAATACAACCTTGAAGTCTGGAATCATTTCTATTATACCTTTTTTAGTGCATTTGGTGAGAAAATAATGTTTACTAAAAAGGAAGGATTTGGTGGTGACATGTAGTGTTGGGATGCGATTGTGATGATGACAATTTTATTAATTTTGAGTTTATATATTTGAGTTATTTATTTTCTTTCAGTACATATGAGCATAATGGTGAGAAGAAGAATATGGCAGTTACGCAGTTTGAACCGGCTGATGCTAGGCGATGCTTTCCGTGTTGGGATGAACCTGCTTGCAAGGTGTCGTAAGCTCTCTCTCTCTCTCTCTCTCTCTGTGTTGATTTAAGCTCTTGTACTTCTTTGCATTTTATGCTGAAATCAAATCTTAACTCATAACCCACTTCATAATACTTGCTTCGATTGTTGTGGCTAAATAATTTTTGGACCAAAAGTAGACATGCTTGATTATGTTAGAAGTGAATGCAAACAAAAGCTAATTTGGCTCTTCTTCCCAATGCAGGCTAAATTCAAAATCACATTGGATGTGCCATCTGAACTAGTAGCTCTTTCCAACATGCCAATTGTTGAAGAAAAAGTGGATGGGCATCTGAAGACAGTTTCATATCAGGAATCACCAATAATGTCTACATATTTGGTGGCAGTGGTTGTTGGTTTGTTTGATTATGTGGAAGATTGTACATCTGATGGTAAAATCAAACACTATGCCCATGTTTTTTGTGGCAGTACAACCCTTGTTCTTGATAGTGTAATCTTACATCTGTATACAGGGGTCAAAGTTCGAGTATACTGTCAGGTTGGTAAGGCAAATCAAGGGAAATTTGCATTGACTGTTGCTGTCGGAACGCTCGAATTGTACAAAGAGTAAGTTTTCCTGTCAATTACTGCCAAAATTGTTGAGCACTAGTCTAAGCATTACACCTAAAGGCTATGTTTAATTGGACACTGGAATGTGATTACTGGTTATTGGTTATTTACATTTTTGTGCTTATGCTGCATTATCTGGAATTCAATTTAACCATGATAAAATGTACAGATACTTTGCCGTGCCTTATGCTCTACCTAAATTGGATATGGTTGCAATCCCTGATTTTGCTGCTGGGGCCATGGAGAATTATGGTTTAGTTACATACCGTGAAACAGCTTTGCTCTACGACGATCAGCATTCCGCGGCTGCCAATAAGCAGAGGGTAATGTGGGTAATGCTATACTCACCCCATTATACCTCTCCCCTCCCCTCAATGCTGATGTAATGTGGTCACCCCAACCAAAATACCAATCCCCATACCCAAATGCTATGGGGACCACTCCACATCAGTTTTGGGGGGATGGAAGAAGGATAATAGGGTGATAAATAGAATTACTCGGGTATTGTGCATATTTGAATGTTTCTCTCGTTGTTAGAATTTAGTTTGGCTAATTTAATATGGAGCTGTTGTTTCAATAACACCCCACAGAATGTTTAATTGTTATTTTTGGCTACTGAAAAGGTTGCTACTGTCGTAGCTCATGAACTGGCACACCAGTGGTTTGGCAATCTTGTAACAATGGAATGGTGGACTCATTTGTGGCTGAATGAGGGGTTTGCAACATGGGTATATTGCACATTGGTCATGTCTCTTTATTTTATCATACCAAATGACCACTTGCTTCGAGATTATGTATCTTTAATTATATTTGTACAGGTTAGCTATTTAGCAACTGATAGCTTGTTCCCAGAATGGAAAATATGGACTCAGTTTCTTGATGAATCTACAGAAGGTCTTAGACTGGATGGCCTTGCAGAGTCTCATCCCATTGAGGTAATTTTCATGGCTACTTTATTTTCCTCAGATTTAAGGAATCACCAAATCAGTATCAATTACTTTTTTGAGTATAGGTGAATTTAAGCATATTTCTTTTAGGTGGAGGTAAATCATGCTGGTGAGATTGATGAAATTTTTGACGCAATAAGTTACAGAAAAGGTGCATCTGTTATTCGGATGCTGCAAAGCTATCTTGGTGCTGAATCCTTTCAGGTTAGTCGTTAGGTTTGTTACTTGTATGTGTTTCTTGAACAAGTTAAGGTATTTATTATGATTGAAGAGACTTTGTTTTTCTCTATTTGTTTCTTTTTCTCCATCTCAAATTTGACATGAAACTATGTCATAGAAAACCTTAAAAAAATGAAGCCTTCCTCCATGCATATAAAAGTAGGCAATTGGAATCTTCTTATTTTGAGTTCTGATGAGATTAGAGACATTTTGTTCAGAAAATAGTTGGATGGTGATGTGGGATTGTAGAATTTATTTTATGAAGGAGGTTGAGATAACCATCAATGCGATGACTACTTTGTAATTAATTATTTGAGAAGTAGTCAATTCGACTTATATATATATATATATATATATATAGAGAGAGAGAGAGAGAGAGAGAGAGAGAGAGAGCAATAGGAATCTTCTTATTTTGAGTTTTGATGAGATTAGAGGCATTTTGTTTAGAAAATAGTTGGATGGTGATGTGGGATTGTAGAATTTATTTTATGAAGGAGGTTGAAATAACCATTAATGAGAGAGAGAGAGAGAGAAAGAGAGTTTGTTCAGAAAATAGTTGGATGGTGATGTGGGATTGTAGAGAGAGAGAGAGAGAGAGAAAGAGAGAGGGAGTAAAAGTAGGCAATAAGAATCTTCTTATTTTGAGTTATGATGAGATTAGAGACATTTTGTTCAGAAAATAGTTGGATGGTGATGTGGGTTTGTAGAATTTATTTTATGAAGGAGGTTGAGATAACCATTAATGCGATGACTACTTTGTAATTAATTATTTGAGAAGTAGTCAATTCTACTTATATATATATATATATAGAGAGAGAGAGAGAGAGAGAGAGTAGGCAATAGAAATCTTCTTATTTTGAGTTTTGATGAGATTAGAGGCATTTTGTTTAGAAAATAGTTGATGGTGATGTGGGGGGATTGTAGAGTTTGAGTTCTGATGAGATTAGAGGCATTTTGTTCAGAAAATAGTTGGATGGTGATGTGGGATTGTAGAGAGAGAGAGAGTAAAAGTTGGCAATCGGAATCTTCTTATTTTGAGTTTTTATGAGATTAGAGACATTTTGTTCAGAAAATAGTTGGATGGTAATGTGGGATTGTAGAGAGAGAGAGAGAGAGAGAGTAAAAGTAGGCAATAGGAATCTTCTTATTTTGAGTTCTGATGAGATTAGAGACATTTTGTTCAGAAAATAGTTGGATGGTGATGTGGGATTGTAGAATTTATTTTATGAAGGAGGTTGAGATAACCATTTATGTGATAGAGAGAGAGTTTGTTCAGAAAATAGTTGGATGGTGATGTGAGATTGTAGAATTTATTTTATGAAGGAGGTTGAGATAACCATTAATGCGAGAGAGAGAGAGAGTTTGTTCGGAAAATAGTTGGATGGTGATGTGGGATTGTAGAGAGAGAGAGAGTAAAAGTAGGCAATAGCAATCTTCTTATTTTGAGTTTTGATGAGATTAGAGACATTTTGTTCAAAAAATAGTTGGATCGTGATGTGGGATTGTAGAATTTATTTTATGAAGGAGGTTGAGATAACCATTAATGAGAGAGAGAGTTCTGATGAGATTAGAGACATTTTGTTCAGAAAATAGTTGGATGGTGATGTGGGATTGTAGAATTTATTTTATGAAGGAGGTTGAGATAACCATTAATGAGAGAGAAAGAGAGAGAGAGAGAGAGTTCTGATGAGATTAGAGACATTTTGTTCAGAAAATAGTTGGATGGTGATGTGGGATAGCTGAATTTATTTTATGAAGGAGGTTGAGATAACCATTAATGTGAGAGAGAGAGAGAGAGAGAGAGAGAATTCGAAATTATATCTAGTTGATATCTGGTTGATTTAGCTTCAGCTAGATTTGCTACCAGTGTCATCCTTGGCAGCCAAGTATTATTCAAATAAATGCTGCTGAGGTTTGTTCTTTTCAGTTCCATCTGTGTCTACCAATCATCTTCTGTGATTTATTGGATTGATTTTTCAAATGATGGTTTATGGATTTATTGGTTTAAAGCATAATGGAGTTGAGCGTGATGGTTGTTGATTCTGGATATCATTACTAGAAATAACCATATTAGAAGGTACGATGATGTCAATGCTTTCAAATAAGGGATCAATTCTGTGTATGAAAGTAACAAATTATATTACTTTTTGCCTCCATATGCCTTGGGGGAAGGAAATATAAGGTTGGTGCAGAGATGGGTTTTTTAGATCTGATCATAATTCTGATAAATAAATTTAGAAGCATAATAGGGCTTGCTCATTTGAGAAATATTTCTATCGTAATTGTGTCAAGTACTTTTTTTTCCTTGCATTTATAATTTTAATTTCCTGGTTTTAGTTAGCTGTTTTTGCTCATTTTTTATTTTTTGTTTTTCTGATTTGTTTATGTAATCAGAGGTCACTTGCTTCATATATAAAAAAATATGCTTACTCAAATGCGAAGACACAAGATTTATGGGCTGCCCTTGAGGAGGGATCTGGTGAGCCTGTGAACAAGCTAATGAATTCATGGACAAAGCAAAAAGGATACCCAGTTGTCTCTGTCAATGTCAAAGATCAGAAATTGGTGTTCGAGCAGGTTTCTTGTGTCTTATCTCTTTCATCTATTTTATGTTGAACTAACATATCTTAACTCGGATGTGTAGTTAGCTGTTTCATTTTGTAGTGTTTCACTTAATAATATTTTGAGAACTTACTGAGATAAATATAATAATGGCAGTCACAATTTTTGTCGAGTGGTGCCCATGGGGAAGGGCAGTGGATTGTGCCAATAACATTATGCTGTGGCTCATATGATGTGCGCAAAAATTTTCTACTGCAAACAATTTCTGAAACTCTTGAAATCAAGGAATTCCTTAGTGATAGAAGCGGTGCAGCATCTGCTTGGATAAAACTTAATGTTGATCAGGCTGGTTTCTATAGGGTGAAATATGATGAGGACCTTGCAGGTAGACTCAGATATGCAATAGAGGGCAAATACTTATCTGCAACAGACAGATTTGGTAATCTGGATTTTTGTACTCATACTTGCTTTGTCCCATTGATGGCAGAAAACAGAACTTAACAATATATTCCTTTAACAGGCATTCTGGATGACTCATTTGCCCTTTGTATGGCTCGGCAGCAGTCTTTGACCTCATTACTAATCTTGATGAGTGCTTACAGGAGGAAGTTGAATACACCGTGTTGTCTAATTTGATTAGTGTAATGGTCACATCCTTATCTTGTCCAAGTTTATTTCAGTTATGCTCTTAGTCCTAATTCCGGTCCCTTTGTTCACAGATAAGTTATAAAGTTGCAAGAATTGTAGCGAGCCCTGAGTTGCTGAATGACATTAAACAATTTTTATTAGTCTTTTCCAGTATTCTGCTGAGTAAGTTATTTTATAAGTCAGTAATTGAAATTCCAACAATGGTCTGTGTTTTATAAGCCATTGGATTTGCTTAGTAAACTGTTGTTTTGACATTAAGTGGTCTCTATGAAGTTGATTATATTCCATTTGATTGGGAGTAATGCTCTCTTTATGTTTTATTTCTTAAACATTTGTACAGTTGCTTTTTTTTTTTTTTCCTTTAGTGATAACATTTTCTTTTCTCTTTGCTCTTACTAAATAGGTGGTTTCTCTTGTATACTCCATTTGTACCGCATTTAATGATATCTCAATTACATCTAAAAAAGAAATGTTTTATTTCTTAAACATGGATAAAGACATCTTTAATGGAGAGAAAAAAAAAATTAAAAAAAAGACATAAAAAAAACACACAATTATGTTCACCTAATATTGTTTCAATTCCCTTTTCAAGTTTTGTAGGGATAAGCTGACAGATTTTAAACCTAGAATCTAGTATGTAGATATTTCTCACATCAGGCAATTTGTATATGCATGTTTATCTCTCATACTTGAAGATACTTTATGGATACATAGTCAAGAGAAAGTTTGTCATACATACTGTTGATTATTGTCAATAAAAGTCTCCTTTGAAGTCACTAATGCAATTTGTACAGAACTAGCTGAGAAAGGTTCTAGAGTGTCAGAAAAGTTTGGGCGGAAACAGTCTTTGAGATGATGGTTGTAGACCATCAATTTATACAATACATTACAAGCGAATAGGAACCCAGTGTGTATCGCTGACCCATACAATAAGCACTCAAAACTTCCGTTGAGCAAGATTAGCTTTCTTCTATTTATTTTCTTTTATGTTTGAATTTCTTTGCAGGAAGCTTGGTTGGGAGCCTAAGCAAGGAGAGTCATCTAGATGCAATGTTGAGAGGAGAGATTTTGACTGCCCTTGCTGTGTTTGGACATGATCTGACACTAAATGAAGCAAGTAGGCGTTTCCATGCTTTCTTAGATGACAGAAACACATCACTTCTCCCTCTGACATAAGAAAGGTTGGTGAAGGAAACATTGGTCAATTTCTAGTATTTCTTCATTTACAATTCCAATGGATATTTATGGACTGGGTGGGTTTGCAGGCAGCATACGTGGGTGTAATGCAGAGAGTCAGCACCTCAAACAGATTGGATTATGAATCGCTGTTGAGAGTTTACCGAGAGACTGATCTGAGTCAGGAAAAACACGCATTCTAGGTAATAACAGATAATTAAAATGATGCAAGACCATCCATATCTCTCTAGGATATTGGAATCATGTGTTTTCTTTTTTTTTTAACTTGTAGGTTCATTAGCATCTTGTTCAGATCCCAACATAATTGTGAAGTTCTCGACTTCCTGCTGTCTTCTGAGGTATCTGAGTTTTATATAATTTTGGGAATCAAAATTTTTCATACAAGTTGATAAATTAAGGTCTGATGGAGCTCAGGATGCTGATGCGGACTTTATTTCCCATTTGATCTAGGTTCGTAGCCAAGATGCTGTTTTTGGACTTGCTGTTAGTTTTGAAGGACGTGAAACAGCTTGGACATGGCTGAAGGTAATACTCAATTAGTAATGTTAAAGGGATAAAGCATATTGCGGGTGAAGCATTACAAACATTCGTGCACATGCACTATATTTGTGTATACTTAAAATAGACTGGTCTGAGATATTGCATCTAGATTAAGTAAATACAAGGGACGGGGTACTCATCTTCTTCCCTGAAAGAATAATAAGGCATTGTGTGGTGCATCTCATGCATATTTGTTGCTGATAAAAAGGAAAATATAGGGATACTAGAATTGAGGGGCAGTGTGCTTTCATGTTGTGTATGGTATGCTAGGACAAATTAGAATAGCTTCACAACCAATTATCCTCCTCCCCGTGCAAAAGAAGAAACAATGTGTTTGATGAATAAAAAGGTAACTTGTTGAGCTTAGACCTTTTCCATACGAAGTCCAGTTTTTAGAAGAACTGCTAGAAATGCCTAAGTTGTCGACGTTTTTGGGGATTGAAGGATCAAGTAGTTGTGAAATCCAATATGATTGATGGGAATCAAATAAGTGAGTTCCGAAGAAAGATTCGATCTTTTCTCCGCTGTTCTTTTGTGCTAAATAAAGCTAGAGAAGTTTAGGTCGGTGTGAAAGTAGCAAGTGAATCTGAGGATTACATGCTTAAGGTGGACTGAGGACAAGGAGCTTAGATTTCAGAATATCTCACTTTTTATACTGGAAATATAAAGTCAGGCCACATCTGTATCCGAATTGCTAGTTGAAACACAAGTACAGTTTTACTTAATCTTGAGCCATCGATCAAGGAAACCAACGGAAGTTGCCCTGATTGTTGTTCAGAAATTCTATGATGCTAGTCTATAGCAATTCCTTTTTTAGCTTATTATCGCTGAAATCTTGTGTATAACATGAAGGAAAGGGAAACTTGTTTTGACTTTCTGTGGCAATGCTCCCTTTCAGTCTATTATTGTGTTCAACATACCTGTATTCTCTCACGGTTGATTTGAAGAGACCACTGAGGGATGGATAAATACCAATGGTTATTTATTTATTCATTTTTATTATCTAATGTGTGTGTGTGTTTTTTTATTTATTTATCCCTTTTAAATATGATCATAATACAGGAGAAATGGGAGTATATTGCAAAAACCTGGGGCACTGGATTTCTAATAACTCGCTTCGTCAGTGCAATTGTCTCACCGGTTTGTCTCTCCTTCCCTCCCTCTCTCTCTCTCTTCCGTTGTTAATTCCACAAGTATCAATTTCCATCCTTTGTATCTCAATTGCAAATGTTATGCAGAATGCAAAGTAAAAAAGAATTAGTTATTGATATGCTCATTAATTTCCTTTTCTTGTTTGGTTTCTCCCTCTCCTCCAGTTTGCTTCACTTGAGAAGGCCAAAGAGATAGAGGAGTATTTTGCAAGCCGTTCTAAGCCGTCAATTGCTAGAACCTTGAAGCAGAGCATTGAGCGAGTTCACATTAATGCAAATTGGGTTCAGAGTATTCAGGATGAGAAACATCTTACCGACGCAGTGAAGGAGTTGGCACACAGAAAGTACTAGGTGACACTCATTTGGCCTTTGTTCAAATAAGAAACGAATTGGATCAAATTTCACTATTTTCGTAACTTCAAATCTGCTGGAACATGCGTGACAATTATGAATCAGGGACATAAGCAACCATTTGTCTGTCGATTATGTATCTTATGAAGTTGGTTATTATTATTTTTCTTCTTCTTCTCTGATTATGGCTTTTTTCTTGCATGGATGAAATTACTGAAGCGGTTGTTTTTTTCTTCCTATATTTGGTGTTAGCGCATGTTTCCCGAAATAAGCCACGGTTAAAAAATGTTTTCTTTTAAGCATGAAGGAAAAGCCAATGGATAGTATTTAATCCACTGCTCAGCAGGAGCCTCCTCTCAATGAGGGGGCAGTGGTGGGTTCTTTTCCAACTTTCAATATATTTCATTGATTATTATTTTGTGGCATCAAACGTTAAAAAAAAAATATGGAATATATTTTTCAGAAATTATTTTACACCAAAACAAACAGAACTTTAAAGAATGCCAAGTCCCCATCAGAAGTACAATATATAGCTCTTATTGTCGTAACTCTAAGTCTCTTTTCATGTTGTTTCTAACAATCTTTTCCTCCTAAGAGCCCTGATTCTCTTCATGGAGACACTGTTGCAGTACACCGTGTGCTTGAGTACGATGCTAGGATGGAACTTACGAATGCGAGCAAGCGAAATATGGTTAGTGAATATGGTTAATCACTTACGTTTGAATTTATTTAAAAGAAAAAGAAGTTAAGATATGCTTTTCCTTTCTTTTTTATATCCCAAAAAAAAAAAATCGGAACATTAACAAACAATTTTTTTTTTTTTTTCAATTTTCACTAAAAAAAATCATGACTCTTTTCACTTTATAGTTCATATCACGTCAACGATCCCTCTTAATTGATCAAACACTCCAAAGGAGGGTTTAATTCATGGTTGGGCCCATAGACTTTGACTTTAATGTTCACAATGTGGCCATCTCATTTAAGTTTAAAATATCCGTATACTTGGGGCCCAATAAAAGGAATCCAAAGAAAAGAGAGACCCATACATCACAATGTGTAAGTTTCGAAGTTTATGAATCCTATGGACCTACCTAACGAAAGGACCAAAGAGAGAGAGAGAGAGAGAGAGAGTCATTGACTTTAACCTCTTTTTTTCTTTTTTTTCTTTTTTTAATTTTAATTTTAATTTTTTTTATATTCATCATTGACTTTTACTTTAATGTTCACAATGTGTTTGTTTTTTGTTTAAAACCATTTTCCTACTTGCTCAGAAAAAAAAATAAAAATAATAATGTTACAAACAAGATTCTCTATTTCAAATAAAATGAATAATATTTTTTAAAAATGTGTGCATCTAGATGTATATAATGTTAATATTGGCACGTTCTTTTAAAAAATATAAATAATGTAACATTATATATACCGTTTGACGCACTAATTTTAAATATTGATCATGAAATGAAGATAATTCTATTTCGTTCGACTATACTAGTATAAGTTCTAATCATGTTTAGTTAGTGCATGTAAACATAACCGTTTGAGTTGTGACTTGTAAAAGTTCCAATCAAATATAGTTAGTGAGTTAAACAAATGTAAGTCACATAGTTTTATTTTTATTATTTTTATATTGACTTTTTACTTTGTAATAAGTACATTTTATATATTTTTTTAAAAAAATGAGAATCTTCTTCCTAAAATATGACACATATAACTTAAATTCTTATTTATATATATATATATATATATATATATGCTTATGTAAACTCAATATTATGTTATTTAAATTTGAAAAAGTATAGTACTTTTATTATGAAGAATGATGATATTACATATATATGAGAAATGAACAAATTAATCAAGTAGCTTAAAAACACACTCAAGTTTGTTCAAAAATATTGAACAGGTAATCTAATTTTTTGTATTCCCTTGAGCCCATGCTTCAAAATGGGTTATAAGGGTGAGGTGTAATGCAACTTCTGTCACAACTATGTGGAGACTCGTGATCATCTTTTCTTTGAGTGTAGCTTTAGCTCTAGAATCTGGAAATTCTGCATGCTTCGATGTAGAGTTGAGCAGCCTCCTATTATATGGGATGATATTTTGTAGCTAGTAAAAATCGGGAACAAATCTCTTCATTGTTTGCTTTGTCAATTCTGGTTCTTGGGCTTGTGTACAATCTTTGGCACAATAGAAATGAGCTTAGACATGCTGGTTCTCCAAGTATTGAAGAGCAAATCCTTAAAAAGTCATGTGGAAAGTCCGTACTAGAATGGCTGGGAAAGGAAATTTTCCTAGAACTAGAGAACATTTGCTCCTTGTGGAATTTACCTACTGAGATGCTTGTATAATGTTAGCAGTAGGCTGTATTTTCTTTTGTATTGGTTGTTTTCCTCTTCTGCTTTGAGGAATTTTTTCCCCTGTTTTAGATGGTTATCACTTTTGTAAGGGATTGTTGTGTGCTTGAGGAGTTGCTCTGATTTTGAGATGTGGTTTTAATGAAAATTCTTATTCATCAGAAAAAAAAACTCTCATTTCCCATTTAATCTCTCTTTATAGTGCCAAAATATCAAGTTTGACTCATTTGTCTTTATATGGTTGGGCAGATTAACTGCTTATTGCATATTGACTAGCGACTATGACTGAACTGGCATTTATCGCCTACCGCCAATAATCGGCTAAGGATTTTATATCGACGTCAGTTTGGTTTGGTTAATTGGTATAACTATTTTTTTGTTGGTTAACCGATAAGTAACTGATAATAATTTTTTTTTAGTAGAATGATGATTGCAAAGGCATTAGCTATGTTTTTTTAGTAGAACATATTACTTGGTGGATTCTATGACTAATTTATTAGTAGAAGGTCGACTCTTATTGTGTTAATTAATGGGCTCGTTTAAAATTTATTTGGTTCAATAAGCTATCATAGCCCAAAAAACAATTCGGACCCCCAAAACAATTAATTTTTGGTCAAATTAATTAAAAAAGCAGACCGTTAACTAATTAACTAATCAATTTTAACCGAAATATCAATTTAGCCCAAACTTTTAAAATAAATTATTAGAGTGTGTCTTTTGTGTGGTCGGTGCACAAAAGGGAGCTTTTGTGCACACCACACAAATTTTGACACATCAACAATCTAAGAAAAATGCAACCAAAAAAAAAAAATGTATGTTAGCAAAACATAGGATTAATTCTATCTCACACATATTAGCCACCACCCCCATTGCCAGCCACCGTCCACCCACCTCCGACGACTTTTCTAGCGGGGGAAAAAAAAAAGTGGTTTCACCCATGCCCAGATGTTGCCGCCCACCCTCTCTCTGTTGCCGCCACCCCAGCAGCCTAGGGGTGGCCGCGATCCACCACAACGGCCTGGGGGAGAGAGGTTTGGCCACCCCCAGGCCACTGGGGTTGGTCGTGATCCACCCTCAACGGCCTGGGGGTGGCTGCGATCCACCTCGGAGAGAGATCCGGCCACCCCCAGGCTGTTGGGGGTGGCTTGTGGCCAGCCCCCATGCCACGTAGGTGGCCATGTGATCCACCCTTAGAGGTCGAATCTCTCTCCCCTAGGGCGTTGGGATGCTTTCTTTCTTTTTTTTTGCCAAAAAAGTCGCCGGAGGTGGCTAGAGTTGGGTGGCCAGAGGCAATTGGCAGCGGCAGCTGGTGGCTAGGTCTTGGATCTGGATCTCTTCACAAATACTCCAAACATCCCCCTCAAATCCCGCTTGAAATGGTCGTGACCTGCCTCAAAACTAGATTCTAATGCTTCAAAATTCATTTTTGGATTCAAAATTAAAACCTAGAGGTAGAAAGTGAACCCTTTAGGGGCTGTTGCTCCAAAGTCATGGGTTGTTGCTCCTCCCTGCATCCTTCTAATTTTTCTTTTAATTTTTAATTTTTTAATCAGAGAAGATGAATTATTCTGGTGTTTTGTTCTCATTTTAAGTTTGTGTAATAAGCTGATGTCGCAGTTGCTGAATGGTGTGCACAAAACTCCTCCTTTATGCACTGTCCACATTGAAGATATTCTCAAATTATTATTAAAATGTAGTCAGTGAATTAACCGACAATTTCAATTAAAGTGCTGCTGCTATACAGTCATGGCGTAAAGGGAGGGTTTTTTGCCCACAACTCACAAGCTAATACCTTAGCATTTCAAGAAAAATGCAAAAACTCAAAATGAGAACAAAGCACCCAAATAAAGGATCACCTGCCCATACACCGCCACCCACCACCCACCTTCGGTGACTTTTTCGGCGAAAAAAAAAAGAGAAGAGAAAGAGAGATCCGGCCACTGGGGGTGGCTGCAATCCACCACTAGTGACCAGTTCTCTCTGCCGTGACCACAGCTAGGTCTGCCTGTGACCCAGCCGTGGGTCACCATCTCCGACGACCCTGGGTCACCATCTTTGGTGACTTTTCTACCAAACCCAGCCTAAAAAATTGATTCTAATGCCTCAAAACTTATTTTTTGATTCAAATCTAGAAGTGGAAGATTAACCCTCAGAGGATTTAATCACCTAACGCTGGACGATATGACTGTCGGTGCCGGAGAAGGTGAGCCAGAGAGGGTGGCCGTGGGTCACGGCCAGACCCATGGCCAGCAGCTTCATGGGTTTCTTGCCTCACTGTGTCTGTCCCTCTCCTAGCAAGACCCATAAAAAAAACCAATAAAAAAACCAGACCCACTGGAAGGAAAACCAAAGAAAAACCCATAAAAAAAAACCAACAAGACCCATAAGAAAAACCAAAAAACCTAACCCACCAGAGCGGGCTGGGCGTGGGTGTCGGCCGGTTTCAGCTGGCTGGGCGGGGGCAGTGGGAGCGGCCTGGACGGGCGACCATTCTTCCTTCTCTTCTTTCTCTTTTCTTTCTCTGTTGGCCACCCCCTTGGTTCTTTTCGTTCTTCCTTCTTTTCATTCTTCCAACTATCAAAATCTAGTGTTTTTGGTCTACATAAGTTTTTTTGCAATTTTTTTGCTTTAAATGAGGTGTCTTACTTTCATTGATGGGCAACATGTGAGGCTTTTAAGCCATGACCAAAAAGAAAATAAACTCTTTCAATTTTTTTTGGACATGTCTACATAAGAGGAGGGAGGGGGATTCAAACTAGTAACTTTCGCTTCATGAGACGTGGTCCCAACCAATTAAGCTATTTCTTGGGAACAAAAACTCTTTCAATTGTCCTTTCAAAAAAAAAAACTGCCACTACTCTTTCAATTAACCCAACCAACCAACGCCCTACGTCTTTATATTAACCGTTAAAATAACTATATAAATTCCCACGCATCGGTTCTTCTCTTTCGCGCCACCACCTCGCTCTCACTCATTTCTACCCTGCTTGTAGTAAAACCAGAGAAAGACAGTAGTGCGACTGACTATGGAGCAGTTCAAAGGCCAACGCCTCCCAAAATTCGCCGTCCCGAAACGCTACGACTTAAGCCTCAAACCGGACCTCTCCGCCTGCAAGTTCGCCGGCTCTGTTGCCGTTGACCTCGACATCATCGCCGACACCAAGTTCATCGTCCTCAATGCCGCCGACCTCTCCCTGGTTACTGGCTCCGTTTCGTTCACTAACCGAGGCTTTTCTAAGGTATCCCCTATGGTACCTTTTTATGCGAGACTGAGTTTTGATTTATTTTCCCAAGGCATCCAACCGCACTGCCGTTGATGCTTAATGAATGAATGATATTTTGGGCAGGTGTTGGAGCCTTCAAAAATTGGTTTGGTTGAAGCAGACGAGATTTTGGTTTTGGAGTTCGCGGAGACACTTCCGATTGGGATCGGAGTTCTCCGTATCGGGTTTGAAGGAACTTTGAACGACAAAATGAGGGGGTTCTACAGAAGGTAGAATTTAATGTGTTATATTTGTTGATGAGAATATTAAATGAAATAAAATAAAAAAATTTCTTGAGAAAATAGTAAACTTTTAATTGAACGATACAATAATCTATTTCCTCTGTTTGGTTGTATACAAAGTTAATCAGTGGTGCCTTCTTCTTTTTTTTTTTTTTCGTTTTTAAGAAAATGTAAGCAAAGAAAGAGATTGGAATTAGAGGCTCTATATTTGCGTTGGAGTTAACTTCTGTTTGATAGAACTGAAAATCTCAGAGCTGAAGTATTAGTGCCTAAGCTTTAAGCGGGACTTGTATGGAATTCGATTAGACTTTTTTGTTAAATACAACCATTGAAGTCTGGAATCATTTCTATGATACCTTTTTTAGTGCATTTGGTGAGAAATAATGTGCGCTAAAAAGGAAGGAGTTGGACTGGTGGCGTCAAGTAGTGTTGGGACGCGGTTGTGATGATGACTATTTTATCAAGTATGTGTGGATATATTTGAGTTATTATTTTTCTTTCAGTACATATGAGCATAATGGTGAGAAGAAGAATATGGCCGTTACGGAGTTTGAACCAGCTGGTGCTAGGCGATGCTTTCCGTGTTGGGATGAACCAGCTTGCAAGGTGTTTGCGATCTCTCTCTCCCTCTCTTGGTTGATTTAAGCTCTTGTACTTTTTCGCATCTTATGCTGAAATCAAATCTTAACTCCCAACCCACTTCATAATGCTTGCGAAGTGTAGACAGGCCTGATTGTGTTGCAAATGAATGCAAACAAAAGCTAATTTGGCTCTTCTTCCCAACGCAGGCTACATTCAAAATCACATTGGATGTGCCATCTGAACAAGTAGCTCTTTCCAACATGCCAATTGTTGAAGAAAAAGTGGATGGCCATCTGAAAACAGTTTCTTATCAGGAATCACCATTAATGTCTACATATTTGGTGGCAGTGGTTGTTGGTTTGTTTGATTATGTGGAAGATTGTACATCTGATGGTAAAATCAAACACTATGCCCATTGTTTCTTATGGCAGTACAGCCCTTGTTCTTGATAGTGTAATCTTACATCTGTATACAGGGGTCAAAGTTCGAGTATACTGTCAGGTTGGTAAGGCAAATCAAGGGAAATTTGCATTGACTATTGCTCTCAGAACACTTGAATTCTACAAAGAGTAAGTTGTCCTGTCAATTACTACCAAATTATTGAGCACTAGTCAAAGCATTGCAATTCTTTAGCTAAAGACTATGTTTAATTGAACACTGGAATGTGATTACTGGTTATCGGTTAGTTCCATTTTTGTACTTATGCTGCATTATCTGGAATTCAAACTAACCATGCTAAATGTACAGATACTTTTCCATGCCTTACGCTCTACCTAAATTGGATATGGTTGCAATCCCAGATTCTTCTGGGGCCATGGAGAATTATGGTTTAGTTACATACCATGAAATAGCTTTGCTCTATGACGATCAGCATTCTGCGGCTGCCAATAAGCAGAGGGTAATGTGGGTAATGCTATACTCACCCCATTATCCCCCTCCCATCCCCTCAAAGCAGATGTGATGTGGTCACCCAACCAGAATATCAATCCCCGTACCCAAATGCTATGGGGACCATGCCACATCAGTTTTGGGGGATGGGGTGGGAAGATGATAATAGGGTGATGAATAAAATTACTCGAGTATTGTGCATATTTTGAATGTTTCTCTCATTGTTAGAATTTAGTTTGGCTAATTTAATATGGAGCTGTTGTTTCAATAACAACCCACAGAATGTTTATTTGTTATTTTTGGCTACTGAAAAGGTTGCTACTGTCATAGCTCATGAACTGGCACACCAGTGGTTTGGCAATCTTGTAACGATGGAATGGTGGACTCATTTGTGGCTGAATGAGGGGTTTGCAACATGGGTATATTGCATTGGTCATAACTCTTTATATTATCATACCTAATGACCACGTGCTTGGAGATTATGCATCCGTTATTATATTTGTACAGATTAGCTATTTAGCAACTGATAGCTTGTTCCCAGAATGGAAAATATGGACTCAGTTTCTTGATGAATCTGCAGAGGTCTTAGACTGGATGGTCTTGCAGAGTCCCATCCCATTGAGGTAATTTGCATGGCTATTTTCTTTTCCTGGGTATAATCAGCCATAAGGAATCACGAATCAGTATCATTACTTTTTTTATTATAGGTGAATTTAAGCATATTTCTTTTAGGTGGAGGTAAATCATGCTGGTGAGATTGATGAAATTTTTGACGCAATAAGTTACAGTAAAGGTGCATCTGTTATTCGGATGCTGCAAAGCTATCTTGGTGCTGAATCTTTTCAGGTTGGTCATTAGGTTTGTTACTTGTATGTGTTTCTTGTACAAGTTAAAAGTATTTCTTATGATTGAAGAGACTTTGTTTTTCTCTTTCTCCATACCAAATTCACATGAAACTTATGTCAGAGGAAACCTTAAAAAAATGAAGTCTTCCAGACATAAAACAGTAGGCAATAGGAATCTTCTTATTTTGAGTTCTGAAGAGATTAGAGACATTTCGTTCTGAAAATAGTTGGATGGCGATGTGGGTTTATAGAATTTATTTTATGAATGAGCTTGAGATAACCATTAAGTAGTCAAATTCTACTTATAAAATAGAAAAAATATAGGTATTACTATATATATAGAAATAAGTCAAAATTATATCTAGTTGATATCTGGTGACTTGGCTTCAGCTAGATTAGCTGCCGGTGTCATTCCTGGCTGCCAAGTCTTATTCAAATAAATGCTGTTTAGGTTTGTTATTTTTGAGTTCCATCTGTGTCAGCCAATCATCTTCTGTGATTTATGGGATTGATTGTTCAAATGATGGTTTATGGATTTATTGGTTTAAAGCATAATGGAGTTGAGTGTGATTGTTGTTGATTCTGGATATCATTACTAAGAATATCCATATCAGAAGGGTAAGATGATGTTCACTACATATCCAAAAAAAAAGGTAAGATAATGTCAATGCTTTCAAATAAGGGATCAATATGAAAGTAACAAAGAATAGTACTATTATCCTCCATATTGTTTGGTAAAGAAAATATAAGGGTGGTGCAGAGATGGTTTTTTTAGATCTGATCATTATTCTGAAAAAGAAATTTAGAAGAATAATAGGGCTTGCTCATTTGGGAAATATTTCTGTTGTAATTGTGTCAATTACTTCTCTTTCTTTTTTCTTTTTCTTTTTTTCCCTAGCATTTATAATTTTAATTTCCTGGTTTTAGTTAGCTGTTTTTGCTCATTTTTTATTTTTTGTTTTTCTGATTTGTTTATGTAATCAGAGGTCACTTGCTTCATATATAAAAAAATATGCTTACTCAAATGCGAAGACAGAAGATTTATGGGCTGCCCTTGAGGAGGGATCTGGTGAGCCTGTGAACAAGCTAATGAATTCATGGACAAAGCAAAAAGGATACCCAGTTGTCTCTGTCAATGTCAAAGATCAGAAATTGGTGTTCGAGCAGGTTTCTTGTGTCTTATCTCTTTCATCTATTTTAAGTTGAACTAACATATCTTAACTCGGATGTGTAGTTAGCTGTTTCATTTTGTAGTGTTTCACTTAATAATATTTTGAGAACTTACTGAGATAAATATAATAATGGCAGTCACAATTTTTGTCGAGTGGTGCCCATGGGGAAGGGCAGTGGATTGTGCCAATAACATTGTGCTGTGGCTCAGATGATGTGCGCAAAAATTTTCTACTGCAAACAATTTCTGAAACTCTTGAAATCAAGGAATTCCTTAGTGATAGAAGCGGTGCAGCATCTGCTTGGATAAAACTTAATGTTGATCAGGCTGGTTTCTATAGGGTGAAATATGATGAGGACCTTGCAGGTAGACTCAGATATGCAATAGAGGGCAAATACTTATCTGCAACAGACAGATTTGGTAATCTGGATTTTTGTACTCATACTTGCTTTGTCCCATTGATGGCAGAAAACAGAACTTAACAATATATTCCTTTAACAGGCATTCTGGATGACTCATTTGCCCTTTGTATGGCTCGGCAGCAGTCTTTGACCTCATTACTAATCTTGATGAGTGCTTACAGGGAGGAAGTTGAATACACCGTGTTGTCTAATTTGATTAGTGTAATGGTCACATCCTTATCTTGTCCAAGTTTATTTCAGTTATGCTCTTAGTCCTAATTCCGGTCCCTTTGTTCACAGATAAGTTATAAAGTTGCAAGAATTGTAGCTGATGCGAGCCCTGAGTTGCTGAATGACATTAAACAATTTTTTATTAGTCTTTTCCAGTATTCTGCTGAGTAAGTTATTTTATAAGTCAGTAATTGAAATTCCAACAATGGTCTGTGTTTTATAAGCCATTGGATTTGCTTAGTAAACTGTTGTTTTGACATTAAGTGGTCTCTATGAAGTTGATTATATTCCATTTGATTGGGAGTAATGCTCTCTTTATGTTTTATTTCTTAAACATTTGTACAGTTGCTTTTTTTTTTTTTTCCTTTAGTGATAACATTTTCTTTCTCTTTGCTCTTACTAAATAGGTGGTTTCTCTTGTATACTCCATTTGTACGCATTTAATGATATCTCAATTACATCTAAAAAGAAATGTTTTATTTCTTAAACATGGATAAAGACATCTTTAATGGAGAGAAAAAAATTAAAAAAGACATAAAAAACACACAATTATGTTCACCTAATATTGTTTCAATTCCCTTTTCAAGTTTTGTAGGGATAAGCTGACAGATTTTAAACCTAGAATCTAGTATGTAGATATTTCTCACATCAGGCAATTTGTATATGCATGTTTATCTCTCATACTTGAAGATACTTTATGGATACATAGTCAAGAGAAAGTTTGTCATACATACTGTTGATTATTGTCAATAAAAGTCTCCTTTGAAGTCACTAATGCAATTTGTACAGAACTAGCTGAGAAAGGTTCTAGAGTGTCAGAAAAGTTTGGGCGGAAACAGTCTTTGAGATGATGGTTGTAGACCATCAATTTATACAATACATTACAAGCGAATAGGAACCCAGTGTGTATCGCTGACCCATACAATAAGCACTCAAAAACTTCCGTTGAGCAAGATTAGCTTTCTTCTATTTATTTTTCTTTTATGTTTGAATTTCTTTGCAGGAAGCTTGGTTGGGAGCCTAAGCAAGGGGAGAGTCATCTAGATGCAATGTTGAGAGGAGAGATTTTGACTGCCCTTGCTGTGTTTGGACATGATCTGACACTAAATGAAGCAAGTAGGCGTTTCCATGCTTTCTTAGATGACAGAAACACATCACTTCTCCCTCCTGACATAAGAAAGGTTGGTGAAGGAAACATTGGTCAATTTCTAGTATTTCTTCATTTACAATTCCAATGGATATTTATGGACTGGGTGGGTTTGCAGGCAGCATACGTGGGTGTAATGCAGAGAGTCAGCACCTCAAACAGATTGGATTATGAATCGCTGTTGAGAGTTTACCGAGAGACTGATCTGAGTCAGGAAAAAACACGCATTCTAGGTAATAACAGATAATTAAAATGATGCAAGACCATCCATATCTCTCTAGGATATTGGAATCATGTGTTTTTCTTTTTTTTTTTTAACTTGTAGGTTCATTAGCATCTTGTTCAGATCCCAACATAATTCGTGAAGTTCTCGACTTCCTGCTGTCTTCTGAGGTATCTGAGTTTTATATAATTTTGGGAATCAAAATTTTTTCATACAAGTTGATAAATTAAGGTCTGATGGAGCTCAGGATGCTGATGCGGACTTTATTTCCCATTTGATCTAGGTTCGTAGCCAAGATGCTGTTTTTGGACTTGCTGTTAGTTTTGAAGGACGTGAAACAGCTTGGACATGGCTGAAGGTAATACTCAATTAGTAATGTTAAAGGGATAAAGCATATTGCGGGTGAAGCATTACAAACATTCGTGCACATGCACTATATTTGTGTATACTTAAAATAGACTGGTCTGAGATATTGCATCTAGATTAAGTAAATACAAGGGACGGGGTACTCATCTTCTTCCCTGAAAGAATAATAAGGCATTGTGTGGTGCATCTCATGCATATTTGTTGCTGATAAAAAGGAAAATATAGGGATACTAGAATTGAGGGGCAGTGTGCTTTCATGTTGTGTATGGTATGCTAGGACAAATTAGAATAGCTTCACAACCAATTATCCTCCTCCCCGTGCAAAAGAAGAAACAATGTGTTTGATGAATAAAAAGGTAACTTATTGAGCAAACTAACCTTCAGTTGGACTACACGTGTGTAATAAGAAAGCTCTGACTTTCATTTATCTATCTTGTTATAGTCTAAACTAACTTATCTTTCAGTTAGTTTTAGTTGTAACTTGATTTAGTTAGTTTGATGAGCTTTGTTATCATTGTAACCAAGTATATAAGTTGGATTCATTCTTTGTAATAATTCAAGGTTGAATATACAGAGAATATCACAAGTTTCTCTCTTCCGTTTTATTCAATCTTCTTAAGCTTTCTTCTTCATTTCTCTGTTTTCTGTTCTTCATTTCTTTGCTCAGTTTGTTCTTCAATACAGTATCCTGTATTTTGATATGGTATCAGAGCCCTTCTCAATTTTGTGAAGTTTGATTCCTCAAATGGCTCCAGTTATTCCTTCTTCTTCTTCCGCATTTACAAACACTTCAAACAGTCAACCTCTTGATCCTTCTAATCCTCTGTTTCTCAGTAATGGAGAAAATCCAGCTATCAATCTCGTTGGTACTCCATTATCAGAGGAGAACTATAGCACATGGAGTCGTTCCATGCAAGTTTCTCTTAGTGCTAAAAATAAATTGTGCTTTGTCGATGGTTCCATGCCAAAGCCTTCAGCTGGTGATAGTTCTTTTCCAGCTTGGACTCGATGCAATGATATGGTGGTCTCCTGGATCCTTCACTCGGTTTCGAAGGAGATTGATGGGAATCAAATAAGTGAGTTCCGAAGAAAGATTCGATCTTTTCTCCGCTGTTCTTTTGTGCTAAATAAAGCTAGAGAAGTTTAGGTCGGTGTGAAAGTAGCAAGTGAATCTGAGGATTACATGCTTAAGGTGGACTGAGGACAAGGAGCTTAGATTTCAGAATATCTCACTTTTTATACTGGAAATATAAAGTCAGGCCACATCTGTATCCGAATTGCTAGTTGAAACACAAGTACAGTTTTACTTAATCTTGAGCCATCAATCAAGGAAACCAACGGAAGTTGCCCTGATTGTTGTTCAGAAATTCTATGATGCTAGTCTATAGCAATTCCTTTTTTAGCTTATTATCGCTGAAATCTTGTGTATAACATGAAGGAAAGGGAAACTTGTTTTGACTTTCTGTGGCAATGCTCCCTTTCAGTCTATTATTGTGTTCAACATACCTGTATTCTCTCACGGTTGATTTGAAGAGACCACTGAGGGATGGATAAATACCAATGGTTATTTATTTATTCATTTTATTATCTAATGTGTGTGTGTGTTTTTTATTTATTTATCCCTTTTAAATATGATCATAATACAGGAGAAATGGGAGTATATTGCAAAACCTGGGCCTTTGGATTTCTAATAACTCCGTCTTGCAATTGTCTCACCGGTTTGTCTCCTTCCTCCTCTCTCTCTCTCTTCCGTTGTTAATTCCACAAATATCAATTTCCATCCTTTGTATCTCAATTGCAAATGTTATGCAGAATGCAAAGTAAAAAAGAATTAGTTATTGATATGCTCATTAATTTCCTTTTCTTGTTTGGTTTCTCCCTCTCCTCCAGTTTGCTTCACTTGAGAAGGCCAAAGAGATAGAGGAGTATTTTGCAAGCCGTACTAAGCCGTCAATTGCTAGAACCTTGAAGCAGAGCATTGAGCGAGTTCACATTAATGCAAATTGGGTTCAGAGTATTCAGGATGAGAAACATCTTACCGACGCAGTGAAGGAGTTGGCACATAGAAAGTACTAGGTGACACTAATTTGGCCTTTGTTCAAATAAGAAACGAATTGGATCAAATTTCACTATTTTCGTAACTTCAAATCTGCTGGAACTTGCGTGACAATTATGAATCAGGGACATAAGCAACCATTTGTCTATCGATTATGTATCTTATGAAGTTGGTTATTGTTATTTTTCTTCTTCTTCTCTGATTATGGCTTTTGTCTTGCATGGATGAAACTGCTGAAGCAGTTGTTTTTTCCTTCCTATATTTGGTGTTAGCGCATGTTTCCCGAAATAAGCCACGGTTAATAAATGTTTTCTTTTAAGCATGAAGGAAAAGCCGTATTTAATCCACTGCTCAGCAGGAGCCTCCTCTCAATGAGGGGGCTGTGGTGGGTTCTTTTCCAACTTTCAATATATTTCATTGATTATTATTTTGTGGCATCAAACGTTAAAAAAAAATATGGAATATATTTTTCAGAAATTATTTTACACCAAAACAAACAGAACTTTAAAGAATGCCAATTCCCCATCAGAAGTACAATATATAGCTCTTATTGTCGTAACTCTAAGTCTCTTTTCATGTTGTTTCTAACAATCTTTTCCTCCTAAGAGCCCTGGTTCTCTTCATGGAGATACTGTTGCAGTACACCATGTGCTTGAGTACGATGCTAGGATGGAACTTACGCATGCGAGCAAGCGAAATATGGTTAGTGAATATGGTTAATCACTTACGTTTGAATTTATTTAAAAGAAAAAGAAGTTAAGATATGCTTTTCCTTTCTTTTTTATATCCAAAAAAAAAAAAAAAAATCGGAACATTAACAAACAATTTTTTTTTTTTCAATTTTCACTAAAAAAAATCTTGACTCTTTTCACTTTATAGTTCATATCACATCAACGATCCCTCTTAATTGATCAAACACTCCAAAGGAGGGTTTAATTCATGGTTGGGCCCATAGACTTTGACTTTAATGTTCACAATGTGGCCATCTCATTTAAGTTTAAAATATCCGTATACTTGGGGCCCAATAAAAGGAATCCAAAGAAAAGAGAGACCCATACATCACAATGTGTAAGTTTCGAAGTTTATGAATCCTATGGACCTACCCAACGAAAGGACCAAAAGAGAGAGAGAGAGAGAGAGAGAGTCATTGACTTTAACCTCTTTTTTTCTTTTCTTTTTAATTTTTAATTTTTAATTTTTTTTTATATTCATCATTGACTTTTACTTTAATGTTCACAATGTGTTTGTTTTTTGTTTAAAACCATTTTCCTACTTGCTCAGAAAAAAAAATAATAATAATAATGTTACAAACAAGATTCTCTATTTCAAATAAAATGAATAATATTTTTTTAAAATGTGTGCATCTAGATGTATATAATGTTAATATTGGCACGTTCTTTTAAAAAATATAAAAAATGTAACATTATATATACCGTTTGATGCACTAATTTTAAATATTGATCATGAAATGAAGATAGTTCTATTTCGTTCGACTATACTAGTATAAGTTCTAATCATGTTTAGTTAGTGCATGTAAACATAACTGTTTGAGTTGTGACTTGTAAAAGTTCCAATCAAATATAGTTAGTGAGTTAAACAAATTTAAGTCACATAGCTTTATTTTTATTATTTTTATATTGACTTTTTACTTTGTAATAAGTACATTTTATATATTTTTTTAAAAAAATGAGAATCTTCTTCCTAAAATATGACACATATAATCCTAAAATATGACACATATAACTTAAATTCTTATATATATATATATATATATATATATATATATGCTTATGTAAACTCAATATTATGTTATTTAAATTTGAAAAAGTATAGTACTTTTATTATGAAGAATGATGATATTACATATATATGAGAAATGAACAAATTAATCAAGTAGCTTAAAAACACACTCAAGTTTGTTCAAAAATATTGAACAGGTAATCTAATTTTTTGTATTCCCTTGAGCCCATGCTTCAAAATGGGTTATAAGGGTGAGGTGTAATGCAACTTCTGTCACAACTATGTGGAGACTCGTGTTCATCTTTTCTTTGAGTGTAGCTTTAGCTCCAGAATCTGGAAATTCTGCATGCTTCGATGCAGAGTTGAGGAGCCTCCTATTATATGGGATGATATTTTGTAGCTAGGCTGTAAAAATCGGGGGAACAAATCTCTTCATTGTTTGCTTTGTCGTCTGGTTCTTGGGCTTGCTGTGTACAATCTTTGGCACAATAGAAATGAGCTTAGACATGCTGGTTCTCCAAGTATTGAAGAGCAAATCCTTAAAAAGTCATGTGGAAAGTCCGTACTAGAATGGCTGGGAAAGGAAATTTTCCTAGAACTAGAGAACCTTTGCTCCTTGTGGAATTTACCTACTGAGATGCTTGTATAATGTTAGCAGTAGGCTGTATTTTCTTTTGTATTGGTTGTTTTCCTCTTCTGCTTTGAGGAATTTTTTCCCCTGTTTTAGATGGTTATCACTTTTGTAAGGGATTGTTGTGTGCTTGAGGAGTTGCTCTGATTTTGAGATGTGGTTTTAATGAAAATTCATATTCATCGAAAAAAAAAAAAAAACTCTCATTTCCCATTTAATCTCTCTTTATAGTGCCAAAATATCAAGTTTGACTCATTTGTCTTTATATGGTTGGGCAGATTAACTGCTTATTGCATATTGACTAGCGACTATGACTGAACTGGCATTTATCGCCTACCGCCAGAAGTCACTCAATAATCGGCTAAGGATTTTTATATCGACGTCAGTTTGGTTTGGTTAATTGGTATAACTATTTTTTTGTTGATTAACCGATAAGTAACTGATAATAATTTTTTTTTAGTAGAATGATGATTGCAAAGGCATTAGCTATGTTTTTTTAGTAGAACATATTACTTGGTGGATTCTATGACTAATTTATTAGTAGAAGGTCGACTCTTATTGTGTTAATTAATGGGCTCGTTTAAAATTTATTTGGTTCAATAAGCTATCATAGCCCAAAAAACAATTCGGACCCCCAAAACAATTAATTTTTGGTCAAATTAATTAAAAAAGCAGACCGTTAACTAATTAACTAATCAATTTTAACCAAAATATCAATTTAGCCCAAACTTTTAAAATAAATTATTAGAGTGTGTCTTTTGTGTGGTCGGTGCACAAAAGGGAGCTTTTGTGCACACCACACAAATTTTGACACATCAACAATCTAAGAAAAATGCAACCAAAAAAAAAAAATGTATGTTAGCAAAACATACATTTTTTGGAGCTGTTGTTTCAATAACAACCCACAGAATGTTTATTTGTTATTTTTGGCTACTGAAAAGGTTGCTACTGTCATAGCTCATGAACTGGCACACCAGTGGTTTGGCAATCTTGTAACGATGGAATGGTGGACTCATTTGTGGCTGAATGAGGGGTTTGCAACATGGGTATATTGCATTGGTCATATCTCTTTATATTATCATACCTAATGACCACGTGCTTGGAGATTATGCATCCGTTATTATATTTGTACAGATTAGCTATTTAGCAACTGATAGCTTGTTCCCAGAATGGAAAATATGGACTCAGTTTCTTGATGAATCTGCAGACGGTCTTAGACTGGATGGTCTTGCAGAGTCCCATCCCATTGAGGTAATTTGCATGGCTATTTTCTTTTCCTGGGTATAATCAGCCATAAGGATCACCGAATCAGTATCATTACTTTTTTTTATTATAGGTGAATTTAAGCATATTTCTTTTAGGTGGAGGTAAATCATGCTGGTGAGATTGATGAAATTTTTGACGCAATAAGTTACAGTAAAGGTGCATCTGTTATTCGGATGCTGCAAAGC
Source organism: Carpinus viminea (assembly GCA_013348765.1). NCBI lineage: Eukaryota > Viridiplantae > Streptophyta > Magnoliopsida > Fagales > Betulaceae > Carpinus > Carpinus viminea. The sequence continues at coordinate 9,103,030 of CP054674.1, forward strand.
TATCTTGGTGCTGAATCTTTTCAGGTTGGTCATTAGGTTTGTTACTTGTATGTGTTTCTTGTACAAGTTAAAAGTATTTCTTATGATTGAAGAGACTTTGTTTTTCTCTTTCTCCATACCAAATTCACATGAAACTTATGTCAGAGGACCTTAAAAAAATGAAGTCTTCCAGACATAAAACAGTAGGCAATAGGAATCTTCTTATTTTGAGTTCTGAAGAGATTAGAGACATTTCGTTCTGAAAATAGTTGGATGGCGATGTGGGTTTATAGAATTTATTTTATGAATGTGGTTGAGATAACCATTAAGTAGTCAAATTCTACTTATAAAATAGAAAAAATAGAGGTATTACTATATATATAGAAATAAGTCAAAATTATATCTAGTTGATATCTGGTGACTTGGCTTCAGCTAGATTAGCTGCCGGTGTCATTCCTGGCTGCCAAGTCTTATTCAAATAAATGCTGTTTAGGTTTGTTATTTTTGAGTTCCATCTGTGTCAGCCAATCATCTTCTGTGATTTATGGGATTGATTGTTCAAATGATGGTTTATGGATTTATTGGTTTAAAGCATAATGGAGTTGAGTGTGATGGTTGTTGATTCTGGATATCATTACTAAGAATATCCATATCAGAAGGGTAAGATGATGTTCATTACATATCCAAAAAAAAAGGTAAGATAATGTCAATGCTTTCAAATAAGGGATCAATTCTGTGTATGAAAGTAACAAAGAATAGTACTATTATCCTCCATATTGTTTGGTAAAGAAAATATAAGGGCGGTGCAGAGATGGTTTTTTTAGATCTGATCATTATTCTGATAAAGAAATTTAGAAGAATAATAGGGCTTGCTCATTTGGGAAATATTTCTGTTGTCATTGTGTCATTTGTCAATTACTTTTCTTTCTTTTTTCTTTTTCTTTTTTTCCCTAGCATTTATAAGTTTTATTTCCTGCTTTTTGTTTACTGTTTTTGCTCTTTTTATTTTTTGTTTTTCTGATTTGCTTATGTAATCAGAGGTCACTTGCTTCATATATAAAAAAATATGCTTGCTCAAATGCGAAGACAGAAGATTTATGGGCTACCCTTGAGGAGGAATCTGGTGAGCCTGTGAACGAGTTAATGAATTCATGGACAAAGAAAAAGGGATACCCAGTTGTCTCTGTCGAAGTCAAAGATCAGAAATTGGTGTTCGAGCAGGTTTCTTCTGTCTTATGTCATTCACCTATTTTATTGATAACATCTTAACTCGGATGCATGGTCAGCTGTCTTACTTTGTAGTATTTCACTTGATAATATTTTGAGAACTTACTGAGATAAATATAATAATGGCAGTCGCAATTTTTGTCAAGTGGTGCTCATGGGGAAGGGCAGTGGATTGTGCCAATAACATTTTGTTGTGGCTCATATGATGTGCACAATAATTTACTACTGCAAACAATTTCTGAAACTCTTGATATCAAGGAATTCCTTAGTGATAGAAGCGGTGCAGCATCTGCTTGGATAAAACTTAATGTTGATCAGGCTGGTTTCTATAGGGTGAAATATGATGAGGACCTTGCAGGTAGACTTAGATATGCAATAGAGAGCAAATACTTATCTGCAACAGACCGATTTGGTAATTTGGATGTTTGTACTCATACTTGCTTTGTCGCATTGATGGCAGTAAAGAGAACTTAACAATATCTTCCTTTAACAGGCATTCTGGATGACTCATTTGCCCTTTGTATGGCACGCCAGCAGTCTTTGATGTCATTACTAATCTTGATGGGTGCTTACAAGGAAGAAGTTGAATACACCGTGTTGTCTAATTTGATTAGTGTAATGGTCACATCCTTATCTTCTCTAAGTTTATTTCAGTTATGCTCTGAGTCCTAATTCTGGTCCCTCTGTTCACAGATAAGTTATAAAGTTGCAAGTATCGTAGCTGATGTGAGCCCTCAGTTGCTGAATGACATTAAACGATTTTTTATTCGTCTTTTCCAGTATTCTGCAGAGTAAGTTATTTTATAAATCAGTAATTGAAATTTTAACAATGGTCTGTGTTTTATAAGCAACTGGGTTTGCTTAGTAAACTGTTATTTTGACATTAAGTGGTCTCTATGAAGTCGATTATATTCCATTTGATTGGGAGTAATGCTCTCTCTATGTTTTATTTCTTAAACATTTGGACAGTTGCTTTTGTTTTTTCCTTTAGTGATAACATTTTCTTTTCTCTTTGCTCTTACTAAATAGGTGGTTTCTCTTGTATACTCTATGTGTACTTGGGGTTCCTTTTGCATTTAATGATATCTCAATTACATCTAAAAAAGAAATTTTTTATTTCTTAAACATGGATAAAGACATCTTTAATGGAGAAAGATAAAAAAAAAACACAATTATGTTTATTCCCTTTTCATGTTTTGTAGGGATAAGCTGACAGATTTTAAACCTAGAATCTAGTATGTTGATATTTCTCACATCAGGCAATTTGTATATGCATGTTTATCTCTCATACTTGAAGATACTTTATGGATACACAGTCAAGAGAAAGTTTGTCATACATACTGTTGATTATTGTCAATAAAAGTCTCCTTTGAAGTCACTAATGCAATTTGTACAGAACTAGCTGAGAAAGGTTCTAGAGTGTCAGAAAAGTTTGGGCGGAAACAGTCTTTGAGATGATGGTTGTAAACCATCAATTTATACAATACCTTACAAGCGAATAGGAACCCAGTGTGTATTGCTGACCCATACAATAAGCACTCAAAAACTTCCGTTGAGCAAGATTAGCTTTCTTCATCTATTTTTCTTTTATGTTTGAATTTCTTTGCAGGAAGCTTGGTTGGGAGCCTAAGCAAGGGGAGTCATCTAGATGCACTGTTGAGAGGAGAGATTTTGACTGCCCTTGCTGTGTTTGGACATGATCTGACACTAAATGAAGCAATTAGGCGTTTTCATGCTTTCTTAGATGACAGAAACACATCACTTCTCCCTCCTGATATAAGAAAGGTTGGTAAAGTAAACATTGGTCAATTTCTAGTATTTCTTCATTTCCAATTCCAATGGATGTTTATGGACTGGGTTTGCAGGCAGCATACGTGGGTGTAATGCAGAGAGTCAGCACCTCAAACAGATTGGATTATGAATCTCTGTTGAGAGTTTACAGAGAGACTGATCTGAGCCAGGAGAAAGAACACATTCTAGGTAATAACATATAATTAAAATGATGCAAGACCATCCGAATCTCTCTAGGATATTGGAATCATGTTTTTTTTGTGTGTGTGTGTGTGCGAGTGCTTGTAGGTTCATTAGCATCTTGTTCAGATCCCATCATAATTCTTGAAGTTCTCAACTTCCTGCTGTCTTCTGAGGTATCTGAGTTTTATATAATTTTGAGGATCAAAAATTTTTCATACAGGTTGATAAATTATGGTCTGATGGAGCTCGGGATGCTGATGTGGACTTTATTTCCCATTTGATCCAGGTTCGTAGCCAAGATGCTGTTGTTGGATGTGCTGTTAGTATTGAAGGACGTGGAACAGCTTGGACATGGCTGAAGGTAATACTCAATTAGTAATGTTAAAAGGAAAAAGCACATTGCGGGTGAAGCATTACAAACATTCGTGCACATGCACTATATTTGTGTGAAGAGACTGGTCTGAGATATTGCATCTAGATTTAAGTAAATACAAGGGACAGGGTACTCACCCTCTTTCCTGAAAGAATAACAGGCATTGTGGTACATCTTATGCATTTGGTGCTGATAAAAAGGAAAATATAGGGATACTAGAATTGAGAGGCAGTGTGCTTTTATGTTCTGTATGGTATGCTAGGAAAAATTAGAATAGCTTCACAACCCATTCTCCCCCTACCCGCACAAAAGAAGAAACAATGGGTTTGATAAATAAAAAGGTAACTTGTTGAGCTTAGACCTTTTCCATACTAAGACCAGTTTTTAGAAGAACTGCTAGAAATGCCTAAGTTGTCCACGTTTTTGGGGATTAAGGATTGAGTAGTTGTGAAATCCAATATGATTGATGGGAATCAAATGAGTGAGTTCCAGTGAGAGATGAGATATTGTCTTGTGAAAGTAGCAAGCGAATCTGAGGACGTACATGCTTAAGGTGGACCGAGGACAATATCTTGTAGGAGCTTAGATTTCATAATATCTCACTTTTTATATTGGAAATATAAAGTCAGGCCACATCTATATCAGAATTGCTAGTTGAAACACAAGTACAAGTTTACTTAATATTGAGCCGTCAATCAAGGAAACCAACTGAAGTTGCCCCAATTGTTCAAAAATTCCATGATGCTTGTGTATAGCCATTCTGTTTTTAGCTTATTGTTTCTGAAATCTGTGTATAACATGAAGGAAAGGGAAACTTATTTTGATTTTCTGTGGCAATGAGCCCCTTCTAGTCTATTTTTGGGGTCAGCATACCTATAATCTCTCACATGGTTGATTTAAAGAGACCACCGAAGGATGGACAAAATACTAATGTTTTTTCATCTAATAAGGTTTTTTTATCCCTATTAAATATGATCATAATACAGGATAAGTGGGAGTATATTTCAAAAACAAGTTTGTCTCTCCCTAACTTCGTCAGTGCAATTGTCTCACTGGTTTGTCTCTCCCTCACTCTTCTGTTGTTAATTCCACAAGTATCATTTTTTGTCTTTTGTATCTCAATCGCTAATGTTATGCAGAAGGCAAAGTCAAATAGAACTAGTTATTGATATGCTCATCAGTTTCTCTTTTCTTGCTTGGTTCTCCCTCTCCTCCAGTTTGCTTCATTTGAGAAGGCCAAAGAAATAGAGGAGTTTTTTGCAAGCCGTTCTAAGCCGTCAATTGCTAGAACCTTGAAGCAGAGCATTGAGCGAGTCTACATTAATGCAAATTGGGTTCAGAGTATTCAGAATGAGGAACATCTTGCCAACGCAGTGAAGGAGGTGGCATACAGAAAGTACTAATTGACACTTAATTTGGGCTTTTACAGTTTATGAGTTAGCAGTTAAAAGATGAGCTCGATTTAAGAAGTGTTTATCACTTGCAAAATATGAAGATGATCTGAAAGATTGGGTTATTCAGTTAATAGATTAGTTAATCTATTTTTAGTGTATTAGTTCATTGTATAAATACTGAACTCTTGTAATCTCATTCGTTATTGCAAATACAGAAAGTTTCCGCAATTCTTCTTCCATATATATTTTTTTTTCTGAAATGGCCTTTGTTCTAAAAAAAGAGAGCAATCAGATCAAATTTCACTACTTTCATAACTTAAAATCTGCTTGAACATGCGTGACGATAATGAATCTGGGACATAAGCAACCATTTGTCTATTGATTATATTTATCTTCTGAAGTTGAATTTTTCTTATGGTTTTTGTCTTGCATGGATGAAAGGGTTGTTTTTTCCTCCTTTATTATTATTATTATTATTATTTTTATCTTGGAAGTTTACATCACATATTTGGTGTTAGCGCATGTGTCCCAAAATTAGCCAGAGTTAAAAATGTTTTCTTTTAAGCCAATGGATAGTATTTAATCCACTGCTCAGCAGGAGCCTCCTCTCTTAGAGGGGGCAGTGGTGGGGTTCTTTTCAACTTTGCTACTAAAATAATGCCAATTCCCCACCAGAAGTACAATATATAGCTCTTTATCGGCGGACAACTATTGGTGTGATTCTTTAAGTTACTCTTTTCATGTTGTTTCCAGCAACCTTTTACTCCTAAGAGCCCCAGTTCTCTGCGTGATGACATTGTTGCAGTGATTGGTGTATTGGGTTCCGGCTGACCTGCCAACCCGATAAGGGTAAACCTGAACTCGACCTATTTAGTTAAACGAGTTAGATCCCTAAACCTGAACACAACCATGAGTGACCCGACATGACCTACTTGACCTATGTAATAATTAATGGGTCACAAATGAGTCAACCCGTTTGAGCCATTTAGTCCTAAATGCAACATGTTTAACTCGTTTGATATAACCTGACGCGACATGTTTAATCCATTTTGACCCTAACATGATATGTTTGACCTATTTCAACATGTACTTATTATATTAAAAATATATCTATATATAATTTCATAAGCGGGTTAGGCAAGTTAACCTGCTTATGACCCGTTTATTAAATGGATCAAGTGGGTCAACAAGTTCATGCCAAACCCTAACCCTGTAATTTCATGTTGCATTCACAAATCGTGTCAAAATTTATTAGTTTTATGTGTGCATGAGTAAGATGCTAGCAAAATATGGCTAATCACTAACATTTGAAATACATATATATATTTTAAATTGATAGAAACTCTTTTTTATCCAAAAAAGTCAAACATTAATAAACAATTTTTCTCAATTTTCACGAAAAAATTCAAAACTATTTTTACCTATATATCACATCAACATATTTTTTCAATCAAAATACCAAATATCTCTCTTAAAAAGATTAATGAAACACTACGGAAGAGGGTGTTTAATGCATGGCTAGGCCATTGACTTTCACTTTAACGTTCACAATGTGCCTACCTCATTTATTATTATTATTATTATTATTATTATTTTAAAGAAAGTCATATTCTCATTCAGTAATCAATCAAGAGGGAAAAGAGTATAAAAAATACTCCCCCATTACACCTCATTTGCCCACATCAGACTGAATTAATACCTCTTCTCAAGAAATTCTAATTTCTCCCTAATGGCCTCAACAGACAGCAAGTAGCGCCACCTAAAGGCTACACCCTCCTACTGTCCCCATTAGTTTTTGTGAAACTAGAATTTTTGAGAAGATTCATTCCCTCCTTAACTATTACACTCGCGTAGTAGAGCATTATGCTCTGAAACAAGAGTATGTTTCATCCAAACAGGGGAACTATAAAGCCACATACCATCCATCTCTTTTGATACAGCTTTCCTTGCCGACACGTGAGCAGCCCGGTTATGTTCTCTAGGGATATAAGTCATTTTCCATTGATAAATCTTTCCCAACTCTGACCGCACATCATCCACCAAGTGCCCTATACGACTCCAGTCCGCCTCCATAGAATTCACTGCATTGGCGACAATTTTTGTGTCCCCTTCGAACCAGGCTCGTTGGATCTCCAACTCACGAGCTGTTTGAGTGGCCACTAGTGCTGCTATCGCTTCTGCTGCATCTGGGTCAAAGCCACCCTGTCTTGATAAACTCCTAGCTGCAACCAGTTGTCCCATGTGGTCTCAGATGACTACTCCTAGCCCCATCCTTCCACTGTGCACTCCGAGGGCCGCATCCCAATTTACTTTGTGCCATCCTAGTTGAGGAGCTTCCCATCCCTGACTGAGCCTGTCCCACTGGAGCCTCCTCAACTTTTGGTTCCATCTGGGCATGATGGTATTCCTTCAAGGTTGCTATAGCTTGCACAACAATAGCATTTGGGTGAAAGAAGGTGCCTTCATGAATCAGTTTGTTTCTGCTCAACCAAATTCACCGGGCCACAACCACAAAGCTTTGGAATTCCTCCACCATACACCTCCTTTCCATACCTTCAGCAATTCTAAGAAAATCCAACTCTTGGAAGTGGCTTTTCTGCATTATAGCATAGGCTCCACCCTATACATCCTAGGTCGAAGGACAGTGCCAAAGTTTATGAGCAATTGTTTCATCTTCCTGCCCACAGATTGGACAGCTAGGATCTTGAGTGATTTTTTTCCGTACCAAATTTTCCCGTGTTGGTAGAATATTCTGGCAGGCCCTCCAGAAAAAAAAACTTTCTTTGCATTTGGGAGGTTTAACTTCCATATGGTCTTCCACATTCTGCTCCCACTATTCCTAGAGGAACATTCTGCCAACTGTGAGCTTTCCAAATTTTTTAGAAGATGGTAAGCACTTTTTACCGAAAAAACTCCTTTAGGTGTTCCTTTCCATATAAGCCGATCCTCCTGGTTTGTTAGACTGATTGGAATGGATCTAATAAGCTTCCTTTCTTCCTCCATGAAAGCCTTGTCCAGTAGATACGTTTTCCACCCACAATCACTTTCATCAAAAAGCTCACTGACAGTAGCATTTGGGATCAGATAACGCGGAGAGGATAGCACCTTACCTATTGAAGAATTAACTTTTTTCCCATTCCCAATCCTCCACACCAAGCCTTCATTTAATACCGAACACGCCTTTTGAGTACTACGCCATGCATAGGATGGTTTTTTTTCCGACTGTGGCTTCAAGAATTGAACATTCCGAGAAATACTTATGTTTCATAATTTGAGCAATTAGGCTATCCGGCATAGTCCACATTCGCCAAACTTGTTTCGCAAATAAAGCTATGTTGAAAGTATTTAAATCCCATAAACCCATACCTCCAAGCGTTTTTGACAAACCCATCTTACTCCAGCTCAACCAAGGGATCCGCTTGTCTTTTTCTTTATGGCCACACCAAAAACCTTGCATAAGCGAATTTATCTCCGATAATAAAGATTTCAGAAATAAAAAGACGCTCATACAATATGATGGGATTGCTTGAATAACCGCCTTTAGAAGTATTTCCTTTCGGCTTGTGAGAGGAACCGGATTTTCCAATCTTGGAGATGTTTCTTCACCCTTTCAACAATGCTCCTAAAGGCTTTTGTACGTGAACGCCCCACTAAGGATGGCAATCCCAAATATTTATCATATTTGTTTGTAGCTGGGATCCCTACAAATTCCAAAATATTTTCCTTTTCAACCGAGGGTGTATTCTTGCTGAAAAAATGGCTGTTTTGGAAGCATTCATCTTTTGGCTTGAAGCTACTTCATAAGAGTGGAGGATTGCTGAGAGATTGTTCCATTGTGCTAAATTGGCCATGCAAAAGAATAAACTATCATCTGCAAAAAAGATATGGCTAATGTTGGGGCCCTTTTTAGAGGTTGGAACCCCAAACAATAGTCCTTCTCTATTTGCATTTTTAATCATAGAACTCAAGGCCTCCGCACAAATGAGAAAAAGATAGGATGAAATTGGGTCTCCCTGTCTAATCCCCTTGGTGGGGGCAAAAAGTCCACAAGGGTTACCATTTACCATTATTGAATATTGGACCAAGTGACGCACCTCATCACTAAATTAATCCACCCATCTTGGAAACCCATTTTCCTCATTACTGCCTCCAAGAATCTCCATTCCACCCGGTCATAAGCCTTACTTATGTCTATTTTAGCGGCCATATAACCCTTCTTCCCTCCCATTCTTGTGTGCATCGAGTGAAGCGTTTCATAAGCTGCTAATAGATTATCTGTAATTAACCTCCCCGGGACAAAAGCACTTTAGGTAGGTGAGATAACATGTGGAAGGATCTTTTTTAATCTATTAGCTAAAACTTTTGAGACAAGCTTATACAAGACGTTACATAAGCTAATAAGGCGAAATTCATTCACACTCTCCGGGTTTTTTATTTTTGGGATGAGAGCAATGTGTGTCATATTTAAAGAATCAGGCATAATTCCAGTCAATGGGTTTTTCCTCCCCTCCCGATGGTATTATCCCTCTGTTTGGTTGTTTGTGGATTGATTGGTTCCCCTTTTCATTGGAACTCTAGTATTATTCCGATCAGCTGGTTTGGTAGGGGAGGGTGCCCTAAGCCACGGTCCATATTGGTTGGCTTCCTGCTGTCGGAAATAGCTCTTCTAGAACACCTAGATTTGCCATGACATATCACCCCACACTAAAAGCAGAACTTAGGTAGATGTTCATACTGAAACGTGATCCAATGAGCAGTACCTTCAATATTGATTTTCCGCCCACGCTGAAGAGGTTTTGCTAGATTAAGGAGAATTTTAACACGAAGAAATTCCCCCCATCCCATTCCCCTTGCATCTGTGTCTACCGCTACAACCTCTCCCACCGATGCTTCAATTTTACGGCCGATTTCCCTACCCATAAGCTAGCAGCATGTTTTTCATTCACACCCAAAATGCCTTATCAAACGTGTATTGAGATGGCAATTTAGTTCCATCAAAGTCTTCAACTAGGAAAAGACTTCCCTCAAAAGCCCAAGGCCTACCCTCCATCACTTTCTCTTTATCCTTTGGGTTGTCAAATTCAATAAGGAACATATTATCCCCAAGAACTTTGAAGGTAAGACTCTTCGACAATCTCCACCATTGCATCATAGACGAACAGATCGTCTCCCTACTCACCAGCGATCCGCCATCAATTTGCCCAACACGCATGATTTTCCGTATGTAACCCCATCCGTAAGGTCCACCTTTTGAAAAGAAAGTTCAATATCTTCATCCTCAGTCAAGGAGAGATTCTGCCACAAATTAGGTAAATCGTCCGCCATGCCGAAAGACTAAATAACGCAAGATACTTTCACAGACAAAGCCTGGAAAAACAATTCCTTCTCATCTAGGGTTTGCTAGAGAGAACAATATTATGTTGAAACAAAAACAAATCACAACAATTTCTTCATAACAATTCCTTTCCCAATATCCTCTTTCTCCCTAATGGATAACAGACAGTAGTAAGCACCACCTCAAAAGCTAAACAAACTCCTACCCCCCTTAGGTTTTTTGAGAGAGGATTTTCGAGTCTATTTTTGTGCCTACCTCATTTAAGTTTCGAAGTTGGAGCCATGAAATAAATAATATATATTTAAAGTTTTGTGCATTTAGTAGTGTACATAATGTAAATGCTGACGTGTTATTTTAAAAGAAATAAATAATATAATCATGAAAATCATTAGATGCATTAACTTTAAATCTTGACCACGAAATGAAGAGAATCTTATTTCATTCAATCACACTTAGTTAGTTAGTGTGTGTAATCATTATGGTTCGAGTTCAACTTGTATAATAAGTTCCAATCATATTTTGTTAGTGAGTCAAACAAATTTAAGTCATATAGCTTTATTTTTATTATTTTTATATTGATTTCTTACTTTGTAATAAAAACATTATATATATATTTTTAAAATGAGAGAATCTTCTTCCTAACATATGACAAATCATATATATATATAAGCCGAATCACTTTCAAAGGTGCTTTAATAGTGTGATGTGACATGAACCAATTTTTTTTAAAGGGTAAACGGTTTTTTAAGAGTGAACCGGTTTTTTCTTTAAAACCCGGTCATTAATTAGCGTTATTAATTACGTTAATTATATTTCAAGAGTTTTCTACATTTAAATTATTCAATAAATCAAATCTTATTAATGTCCCAATCAAATAAGGAAACAAATGATATAAATCAAATTATTATGTAATAATACGTTTAGGATTCTCAAAAAAAAAAAAAAAAGTGTCACATACATATATATATATATAATCTTAAAAAATCAATTATTAATTAGTGTCATTAATAACATTAATTATATTTAACGTAATTAATTATATCTCAATATAATTCATATATTATTAGTTGCGTTAATTATATTATAACCCATGTATTCTTCTTACTATTTTTTTATACTTTTTATTTTAAATCGTATATACTTATATGTCTTTTTAACTTACAAAGAAAAATGATATGTTTAAATTTTAAAATTAAATTATAATAAAGGATCTCACACATTACGTAAGTTATAAGCTCGTATAACTTAAATTCCCAAACACCAAAAAAAAAAAAAAAAAAAAAACCCGTCGGTTTGCACCATGCTGTGTTGCTGTATATAGTTTGTTTGATCGGTCCCGGAGGCTGGAAGGCAAATAAATGGTTCCAAGTTCATAAACGGTCGTCGTTTTCAAAAAATTTATGTTCCTAGTGCCAAACAAATCACAACTAGAAAAATTTATGATAGTAATCATAAGAGTTCATATTCTTACCTGGTGGAATCACTGTGTGGGGATTTGTTGCTCGTTAGTAAGTTTAAGATTTACAGAATGGATTGGGAGAAGATGGAGTGGAATGAGATGAGGAGCTTGGGTGACGAAGCAATTTTCTTGGCTCGTAACCAATCTGTGTGCATATGAGCCGATAAATCTACCGCACACAGGTGTAATTGCATCCATTTTACAAATGGGGTATATGACATGGCAAATAAAACCATCCATAGCTTCCCTAGCTTGTTTCTGGGTTACTCTGCTCTACGCTACCAATGGTTGTCTTAAACCAATTTTCCGGCAATCGAACCTGCGATGGGACTCATATAGTACCCCAATGCCAATGCTTGCTAGAAGAATTGCATTCTATGAATTTGATTTGAAAGCTTCACACACCTCGTCTTTCTTCTTGTATTCTAGTTTTTCCCAATTTTTTCTCTTTTTTTTTTGGAAAAAATATATATTTTTTAAAAAAATAAAAAATGTAATTAGGTAATAGTAACTTTATTTTAATTTATTATCTATTAAGTCATTAGCAGTCAATCGGAATAGTAATTTGATCACTTTTCAAAACCACAAAGATTAATTTAGTCACTTTCTAAACCCTAAGGAGAAAAAAATAAAATTTTAAAACCCTAAGGACTAATGGGGTATTTAACCTTTTATTTTAAATCATATATACTTATATGCCTTTTAACTTACAAAAAAAAATGATATGTTTAAATTTTAAAATTAAATTATAATAAAGGATCCCACACATTACACAGGTTATAAGCTCATATAACTCAAATTCCCAAACACCCAAAAAAAAAAAAAAAAAAAGCCGTCGTTTTGCACCATGCTGTGTTGCTGTATATAGTGTGTTTGATCGGCTCCTGGAGGCTGGAAGGCAAATAAATGGTTCCAAGTTCATAAACGGTCGTCGTTTTCAACAATCATGAACCCTGTTGACCCAAAGCGGATTCCTTTTGAATCTGAGTAGACAGCCCAACTACGCTGCCCTTTTTGGATGGGTGGCTCTGGCTCACGTCAATTAACATTTATAAAGTGGCTCTACAGACCACAAGGGACAAGGGTCCTACTCATCCTGTTGAAAAACAGTCAACAAAACATGTTTCCTAATTCCAATGTTCTTCTCTACACAGAGAAGAAAGTCAAATAAGCAGAAAGTTCCAGCAAAAGCATTTAGGCATAAGTCTCTGGGGAAGGAGACCAAAACTCAAGCTATTTCCGAATTTGGTAAATTTTTTTTATTTTTTTATTTTTCTAAGTAGCCCGCGGTTGAAAAACAATAAGTAAATTACCTCACAGAGCCTTTTAACTCGGAGGTATTAATGAATACAATTTAGCCAAAATGCTAAAAACATGGAACTGTCCTACAACAAAGCTGCTAAGATTTACATAGCCAGAACTCAGCATGGGTTACAACAAGACTTGAAACAGCCAAGAGTTCTTCTAGAATGGTGGATGTTGTTCTATAGTAAATACAGATTGGTATTCCGCCCAGGTGAAAAACTAAGTGGGCAAAAACTATATTGGATCATCATATTTTACACCGTACAATCATGGGAGTGAATAGCTAATAGGAGGAGGATGAAGGAACGAACCATCATGTTTTGCTTTTGAATTTCCTTTGAGCTTTCAAATCCACCACAATCACAGTGATGTTGTCCTTGCTTCCTTTTTGAATAGCACGATTCGAGAGGAATTCCGCTGCCGCTTGAGCTGCAGGATCAATTCCCTCACCCCTGATAGTGGGAAGTGTAACACCATTCTTTTTGTGCCAGAGGAGTATTCTTTTCCGAGCCAGGTCACACACCTCTTCATTTGTCATGACATCCCATAACCCATCACTTGCTAAAATAAGGCATTCGTCATCTTTTGTCCGTGGAAGAAACCGCACCTCTGGTTCTGGAATTATCCATGGTTTCAAATATCTGTCACCTGAAATCCACAAGCATGTCAAACAAAATATTTTCCACAAAGTAAACTGGTTGTATTTATTATTATTACTGGAGTCCAAGTAGTATGGATACAAGTAAAATGAATGCACATAACATGACAAATTGACATAATAGGAAAACATTATAATGTCTTATACTGCTGATTGAAATTATCATTTTTTGGACATAGTAATGCACAAATGATAGGAGTCGCATGACTCCAACGAAGAAGAATAGACAGTTACAACAGAACCACTAAGCCTCCCTGCAATTTTTTTGCACAAGTAAATTATGAAGTTTGAAAAAGTATCGATGTCCCTTACAAATATAATCAATCCATTGTGGTTTTCAAGTCACTGGAATGGAAATTTATGGCATATATTGAGACAGCATTGGCACTGTTACAATTGAATATCTAGGGTCATTCGACAAAATCTAAAGATACATCTGAGAAATAAGAACTTTGTTTCATTATCAACAGATCCACAATAGAAATATTTCAAATACTAGAGAAGAAGACATTCACTCACTCGGTTTCCCCAGGATGTCCAACTCTCCAACATAATTAACACAGAAGACTTGATTTCTAGAAATTAAAAACAAATTCTCCCTCCATCCTATATTTTTAGTCCTCTATTATATTTTGGGATGCCTTAAAAGTACTGCCATTTTGAAAAGTCGATGAAAACAATTTAAAAACTTTCTTTATTTGAAAAGCCAACCCCCCTTTCATTTGTTTTACTTATGTATAAATTAAGGAGGATAATTTTGGAACCTTTAAGCTTCTTATGTGAAAAGCCAACCCTAAAAGACGAATTTGTAAACATGACTAATAATATAGGTGAATGATGAAAGGACTGAATATTGATTCTCAATCAAAAGTGAAGAAGTGACCTACATCCATCTGGATAGACTATGCCCTATACTAACAAAATTTCATATAAGTTATCTATATATAATGTCACCTTCAGAATGCAACCTTTATGAAAAGTACGGCAGATCCATGTTTTAAATACCCCTTATTAGAATTCCCTAATGGTGTGTTCGCATGATAGATTTTAAGATGGGATTTTACTTTTGTAATTTGGGCATTTCTAGTGTTCATTTCTCTAGTTTGGATTAACATTAGAGTCATTTAAAATATATATATATATAAAAAAAATGGAATTTTGAACTTCAGATTTTAAAGTATCTAAATCTCAAGTTCAAATTCCATAGAAGAAGGTATAGTTTTACAAATCTTATAGTTATAACTCTAATACCTACCATACTCGTTAAACTGACACCGCCAATGTTGTTGCCACAGTCGTAACTACTATAATACCCTAATACTCTTATTTCTTAATTTTTAAATATATTCATCCAAACAATAGAAATTTGAATTAATTTTTTTTGATAAGTAACAATAGAAATTTGAATTAATAAGATTAGAATTCCCACTAATTTGAATTCCAGCATATAAGCACAACCTTACAGAATAATGTCCTTTTAGGAAGTTCTATTTTACTCGCTGAAATCCTAGATGATTTGGAAAAATGTCCATATGTATCAAAAGCAACCCGCAAAGAGGGTTCATTAGGATAAAATAGATATTCCATACACTTTCTAAGACTATTGGAAACTGTGAGAACTCTCACTGACAACTATAAAATTGCTTCATATCAGAGTGAAACAATTAAAATGAACCAGTCACATAAGCTGCTTAAATCTGATCTGATCCTTTCAATTTCTCATCATTCTCCTCGCAAATCAATTTTATGTTGAAATCAGCCTAATCCAATCAGAATCCTAATCTGGCAACACTATGAAGCTTAAACCTCAAGGTAAGCCCCAAGAAACCACTTATAAAGCTCAAGAACATGCTTCATGACTTGCACTAAATGCATCATCTCCTTCCCCGTAAAAATGATAACAACCAGAAGAAAATAAAGGGTGGACTTGTCTCACATTAATGTCATAAACTTTGATAATTCCTTTCTCATCTTTATTTAAGGAAACAATTTACAAAATTAATTCATGGGTCTTAGACATATAATCTATGGAAGCCATAACAACTCAGCACACATACACTTTAATTTTACTGCCTTAAACTACTTGTGCAAAATATTGCGGCAACAACTTGAATGCAGAAAAAACACAATGCATTCATAAACTGAAATCTTGGCTGGTACCCAACAGGCAAGTGCAACATAATTGGTAATCTCATTTGACCATATAAAGTATTAAGTTTAACTAGTGATTAACATCATCATGGAAAAGATAATCCATGACATGATAATCACTGGGAAGCATGGATTCCTTTCCCCAAAGTGAATTTGGTCAATGTATGCTTATAATATTTGTAATAGCAACCTGACCATAACAAAGCTGTTGACAAAAGAAACTCCTGGTGAGGAGTAACTTTAGGGAAACTCAGAGTCTAAAACATGCAAATGGATAGGAAAAAGTCATGGTGAAGAAGCACACACCAATAGACCTTGACATTGCAAGAACTCCAAAAACACGATGCCCATTCCATTGAATGACCTTGCCTCCAGCTGCCTCAATTCTTGCATATTCATCTTCTCGATTTGGCTGAGATAATATCAACAACAAATTATATTAAATGGATATCAGTTGCCTACAATCAATTATTACAACAAAAGATGTAAAACTACTGTTAGAGGTCTCTTACTTTATGATCAACTGACAATGCCATAGGTTCTTTCCCACGACATAGAACTGCTCTTGAATCTCCACAGTTTGCTACAATGATATGTGATGAACAAATAATGGCCACCACAGCAGTAGAACCAACAGTTTCTGGTGCGACAGGCTCAAGACTAGCTTTTCCTCCAATTTCATTGTCAACCTTAAGAAAACAATCGGTGAAAGCTTTTCTCCACTGCTCTTCGCAACTGCCCTTGGTACTTCCATCACTTAGGCCTCCCTTAACAAGTTCTATCTCCTCAGCCAAAGCCATATGGACACGATCACGACAATAGTTTGCAACCTGAACAAATAAGTTCCTCATGAGAATAAATTCCTTTGCACAAGGACATATATGCATGATTCAGTAGTATAAAAAAATATTAGAAGAAAACCAACAAGGATGAAAATAAAAGCTATGGTACCTGAGAGCCTCCATGGCCATCATAGACTCCAAAGAAATGAACAGTCTGGTGAGGTAAAAAATTAGTCATGCCGTCAAGTACCCGGTCACTGATTAGCATTTGAACAGGAATCTTCAGAAAACGAGGTAACGCGGCAACTGCATCTTCCATCTCGGGTCTTCTTCCGCACATAGATGTAAATCCCCAAAGAGGCACATAATCCACCTCAAAAACACTGCGGCCAGATATTCCACTCACCGCTCTTTCCAGAGGCAACTGAAGAACTGCAGACGGCTTTGGATCAGAGACATCGCCAATCTCTTCCTCAAGACTCACAGCCACAGCAACAGGATCACTCACGATCTCTGTCTCGTCATTTGGTTCCACTGGATTGCCGGCCTTAGCAACAACATTAACACCGCATAAACTCCTCCCAGTTTCTATGGAACTGTGTGTTCCTACATCAGAAGAAGCCTCAAGAACCAAGATTTCCTCTCCACACAAACTACTGTTCTCACTCGCCACTGAAAGAGAACAAGAGCAATCAAGAATCTGATCACCCTCAAATGACAATGAATCATCTTCCTCGCTTTCCAGGGCTACTATCACATCATCCACAGCAACCCAATTGCATTCATTTTGAGATACCATATCCAACATAAGAGCTCCTCCACCCTTGTTCTCTTTCGGCACCGCAGCCGCCAAAATCCGAACTTCATTAGCCAAATCCTCAACACCAGCAGCAACCGTCTCAGTGGAAGCCTTAGTAACAGAATCAGACAATAAACCCCCCTTGTCCGCCATTAGCTTGAGTCTAGTGATATCTATGTGGGTAGCGATGGTTTGGTTATCACAGACCGAGTTACCTACTCTAAATGGCACTGCGACCGCCGGAGACATCTCCTCCATCAATATCCCTATCTAGGCAGCACAAAAAGTTACCCTCCAACCCCTTTAAAATCAAACAGCCTGTCATTTTTCAACTAATCCATCACCTTCTTTTCTAATCGAGAATAATCTTGGAATTGGACTGGTGGGTTTCAACCGCCCATTTCCCATGCCTAAGAAAATCAAGTTAGACCAATAGAGGAAGCAAATTTCAGGTGACGCAACTCTTATATTTGAGCTAAAAAGGGTGGTGAAAGAGAAATGGGTAGTCAGATCTGGTCAACAACAACAGTGAATCCCAACTTCCATATATAGCAATACTAACCGAAAAATGGATCATAGACCTGTCTAGACCCTAGCAACTTCTTCTTATATGGAGTCTTCTTTATCTACCTCCATCAGCTACAATGAGAGAGAAACAACCAGAAAAGAACATTAAACGGACACACACACACAAACCAAAAGGACAAAAAAACAAGTAAAATACAATTGTGACAACATAAGTAAATTAAATTTGAAACCAGCCCTTATCCCTAACACAAGAAAGAAAGAGAAAAGGAGGGTCATGAGAAAGAACCAAAGAAAGGCCGAGTCCCAAGAATCACAGGAAAACCCTAGAAAAGCACCCTTTTTCACATATTACTTGAGTTCCCTGGATCTGAGGCAACCCATCTCGGCCTCTTGCTCTTTAGCCAACTCTCTCTCTCTCTCTCTCTCTTTCTTTCTCTCTCAAATAATTATGACAAGTAATCTAGAAAAGAAAGTAAAAGAAGAAACGAAGCAAGGAGTAACTACCTAATTTGTCAACTGGATACTGATAAGTCTTCTCTTACCTCTCTCTCTCTCTCTCTCTCTCTCTCTGTGTATTGGTTTAAGAAATTCCTCCTTTCTTATTTCTCTCTTCCAGAGACTTTTACCCATCAAAGAAAAAGAAAAAGAAAGGACATTTAACATCAGAAAGCGATGAAACGAATAAAAATATCAAGAAACAAGGCATATGGGGCGGTCGCTCACCATTAAAAAAATAAAATCTCAATGTGATTACTAAAAGGACTTAATTTTTCTTGATAATACTTTTGTGTTAAATATTGATCTGGGTTGGACGAGCACGAAAGGGAGTGAGAGGAAAGAGAATTAATGTGCAAGAAAATGAATTTGAGAGAAAAGCAAGAGAAGAGAAAGAAAGGCAAGTCAGAGGGAGGGAGAGAGTGTGGTGGGTGCGTGAGTGAGATAGGGAGGGAGAAATGGACAGGTGTCAAATCCAGAAGAGCATATTAAAGCATCTCCACCCATTTACATGCTCCATCCCTTTTCATCCTCCACCCCCTGAAAGGGACTTTTCCTCCATACATAACGCCTACAACTGTACATATTGCTTTTGGGGTTTACCTGAAGATTGAAAAAAAAAAAACCTTCAGATTTTGATGGATTTCACGCCCCTTTTACTTCGTATAATCTGAAAGCGAGATAGATTTCATTACTTTTGTGGTCGATTTCACTTTTCTTTCTTTTTTTCTTTTAATAATTTTGTTGAGTACTAGTTTCTTTATTTCGTTAATTTTTTTTTATAAATGTAAAAAGGGTAACATACCATTTTCCTCTTCTTTTTCTTCTTCGGAAGTATATATATGATCATATTAATAATGTGTGAGGAAGAAGAATGATGACTTATACCTGTAATTGTGGACATATGTATGACATCTTTACATACGTACTCGAAAAGAAAAGAAAAAGTTATCACCGGCCAAAGAAAATTGAGCTATACTGATTCAAGTACGAGATATTCCAAATTCCTACTTTGTAAGCCAAACCCTCGAGAATATTGCATGTGGACTTAATTTACAGAACAAAGATGCCAACCATCGCAGGATGACAATTCATATGTCTATTAGGTTTGAGTCGTGTCAAAGTATATCGGTATAGAATTATATAGGTTAATCTTAATTCGACTTATTTAATTAAATGGCTAAAAATTATAATAGGAGAGAAAGAGATGGATTACAATATAGGTATCAAAAAGGGCATATAACAATTACAAAAAAAATTAAAATTAAAAAAAAAAAGAAGAAAAAAAAAAAGGAGGACCTAACAATTTAACACCTCAAGAGTCATGCATGGGCATAATATATATATATATTTGAATAGCTTTTTGCTTTGGCCATAATATATGATTTCAATAGCTAATTTGTCGTCTTTACCCGTCAAAGCTTACACATAGTAAGAGTAAACAATTTCTTCAACACATCTATTGAGTTTCCTGGCAATTTGGCACCAATTAAAATTTGACCAGAAACTGCCACGAGAGAAGGCAAGCATACCACTGCCAACCTGGGCAGCCAGGACATAAGTTCCATGACTCTCTGCCCTAAATTCTTAGTTCTAATACACAAATCATTTCAGCTAGGGTCTCATTTGGCCTCCACTGATGTCTTAAGAAGCTCTTCAAATACTGCTGTACACTTAGGTGGTGGTTATGGAAATTGCATGGAAGCCAATCTACAATAAATGCTAATGTAGGGAAGCAGCATGCTTATGGTAACATGGGATCGCCTGATGACGCAAGCATCTGCAACTCTGTCTCCTCGGCCGTCCGTTTAGCAGTAAAATCTGTCCTAGGATCACCTGCAAATACTAGCTATCAAATTTCAATCCATTTAGGTTACACAAAACTTGCTGGTTGTAATGAAGACCCTTCACTTGAAGCAGGAGATGATGAAGATGATTCCTTACTAAATATAGAATCAATAGATGGCTGACAGACCTCTTTTGAGATCCGCAAACATTAAAAAAGTTCAAGAAATCATATTTCTTCACTGACAGAGAGAAGTACAAATGTGGGTGAACTTGTAAAAGTACACAAAAATTTACCATTACAAGAAATTCAAAACTCCAAAGGACATTTGGATATGACACCAAAACAAAGCATGGCTTGGTATCTAAGGTATTAAGCAAATAGGCATTCTATTTTCCACATATGCTTAATAATAATTTCTAGGGGTGTCAAAATTACTAGGGAACTAGAACCGAAATTGGGAAACCGGGGACCAGTTCCAGTTCCAGTTCCGGTTTGGGAAAACCAAAAATCAAGTACCCCAATTTCGATACCCAGTTTTTACCAGGTTACCGGAACCAGGTGCATATATATATACTTTAGGTAATTAAATTAATATATATAAAACCAGTTCGGACTGGTACAAACTGAACGGCCGATCGGGACCCCGTTAACGGGTCCCTGGTTCCTCTGGTTTCCTACCCCAGTTCCAATCCCTGATTGAAGCTAAAATCCGGAAAAACTGGGACCAGGTTAACATTCCTAATAATTTCAATATCCCATCCTGCGAGGTGAGCATGCCAATAACTATATTTCAAAAGGCTTGATTCCACTAAAATATCACACTGTTTTCAGGACTTAATCTGAAGAGTTGAGAAGAGTTGCCTCGTTTTCAGAAAACCTCCACTCAGTTATGCGCATCTAATGAGAAACACAAAACCTTTTGTTCTCCCTTAAGTGGGTTTCACCAATGTGAATGCACTACCTAGGAACCCTCATATAGGCTATAGCCCTCACCAGGGCACTATTCTGGCCATGATTGGGCCCAAACCACTGTTGGTTGGTTCCATGTCATAGTTGCACTCATTGTGTGCCCTGCTGGTCAAAATCTAGTGCTTCGAAATCATAATGCCCATTGCCCACTTAGTTTTATTCCTCGTAATAATGATGTTACTTTATTATTCTAGTTGTGAGACAAAATTCATTAGATTTTGCTCCTCACACAGACAAAAAGGGCCAGCAACTCTTTTGATCCACTTATCTGCCCAACCTAATAAACCCAATGGGGGAAGATGCGTTGGGCAAACCATTCGAGTCAGAAAAGCATCTGTGCTCTCAACATTTTGTCCACCCAAACCTCAAGCTCTACAGTAACATCTTGTTCAGCCCAGGAGAAAATAGGGTTCAGACAGAATAATTCATGTTCAAAATTAAGCAATGAAAATTAAGTATAATGCCCAGCACTGTAATATGTGAAACAGAATTCTAGTCACCCTCTGCAAAGTTAGACTTCATTTGCTTCCATGGCATGAATACATAAACAAGTGAAAAGAAAGACATTACTAAAAGGATGCATTAACGAATTATTAAAATTCATTTACTTATCA
Source organism: Carpinus viminea (assembly GCA_013348765.1). Taxonomy (NCBI): domain Eukaryota; kingdom Viridiplantae; phylum Streptophyta; class Magnoliopsida; order Fagales; family Betulaceae; genus Carpinus; species Carpinus viminea. The sequence goes on from CP054674.1 coordinate 9,124,861, forward strand.
AAAAAAAAATTGCACTAGTAGATCTCCGCTAAGAGCAGAATAGATGGATGTTGACTAATACAGCAAAACTGCATATTCTTTCAGCCACAAAACATAAATGCCGCAATCATAAAGAAAAAGGAAATCCTCAACTATTCTACTCAGAAGTAAAATTTCATACCAAAAGATTGGTGAAGTCCTTTCACAGCATCGAAATTCTTGTATGTATAGCCAACAAAGCTTAGATCTTTTGGAGTTAATAGCATCTGCATGATTTAAGGAGTAGAATCTTCAAACTTCATACTAATTCTAAGAACAATAACAGCATTAAAAATGGTAGGATTCAAATAAATAGCAGACAGATGTCTGGAGAAACTGACAAACTTTTTAATTGACAATGAACACTAAACTCAAAAGAGAGGAATGCCTGTGAGGTTGTAGCATGAAAAAGATCTCTTCCTCCCTCTCTCTCTCTGCCCCCAAACCAAGTCTTAGTAGTTTGGGACTAAGGCCATATAATAAGAACCAAAGCAAAGAAATGCTACAACATCACGGGCATTCCTTTCTTTAAGGTTTAGTGTTCATTGTCAATAAAAAACTTTTAATATCAGGAAAAAAAAAAAGCATGTGGGGTAGTAATCAAAGTGACACTAGTCCTTTTTCTTTTCCCCTCGATGCTTATTTCTCATTAAAAGTTAATGCTTCCATACTTAATACAAACACAGCATAAATAGTGACGAACCTTCCGTGAGGGGCCCGAGCCAGTTCTTGCTGGGGTTGGAGGATCCAACTAAAAACAAATTCCAAGTTTCCAATTCATGAGATACGGAAATATATAAAGGCAATGATGGTAATTTCAAAGAAATATATAGAGAACAAAGTAATTTCAATGACATGATTTTGCAATGATGGTAATTTTGCACTTTCACCAGTTTATGAATGTCACTGCTTGTTGTTGTGACACCATAATAGCAACTAATTTATCTAAATTTTTAAATAATGAGAAAAATTGTCCATTAAATTTTATCACAATAATTTTTTTTGATAAGTAATAAGATGTTTTATTAAAGAAAAAAAAAATTATCACAATAATAATAACTCCCAAATCATAATGAGCAAAAGTGAGGACCAGTAAGTATCCTAAAATAAAATCTCTGGCTGCAGGTGGTGGAAGTAGGATTAAGCAGTAGTAGAGGTAGCAAATGAATGACAGTAGAAGCAACAATAATAGTATGAAGACGAAAAATCAGTAGCAGTAACAGTATAGTGCAGATGAGTTATACTTCATCAAATTTCATAAAGTTCTGCGTATCTAGCTCCCCGTTGACTTCTGGCTTGAATGCTGCTTCCATTTCGTAGAGTTTATCCCACATAACATCCTTGAACCAAGGATGAGCCTGATGCAACAGAATTTCATAATGCAGAACAAACGCCTAACAGAATCCTTGAAACATTTTGGCAAATAAAAAGCCTTACTTTAATTTGGTGGGCCCCTTCAGTACCAAGCCTATGTTCAACATCACACAACAACCTGCAAATGAGGTCCTTGGCCTCAGATGTCAACCTTGCTTCTTCTGGAAATCTTAAGTGATTTCTCCAATGAACAATCTGAAAGCAATTGGACAAATAGAATGTCAGTAAGTGTATACCCATCTGTTTAAATAGGTATGATTGATCTACTACTAAAGTCAAATATGAGCGGATAGTTCAGAAAACTGGCAACAGCAGCAGTAGAAAAAAGCGGGGACATGGAGAAGATGACAAAAAGGCTAAGTGTAAAGATGATGTTACAATTTCCATTTTTAAAGCGGGGAAGGGGAGATGGTATTTCTCCAAAATGCATCAACTTCTGAATATTGACACAGTTTAAAGATCATAAAAGGGCAAACAAACTTTTTTTCTTTTCAACAAAAGTACAATGAAACCAAAGTTATCAAATGTTCGCACAATCCGCCAGGGAGGGCCAGAGGGGGGAGGAGAGAGAGACAAGTGTGGAAAGAACACTCACATCAAAGTGTCAACGATATTCACTAATGGTAACAGTAATATTAAGTACAAGAAAAATAATAGTACCTGTCGATACACTGTTTTACCCCTCCTAATTTTCTAACATCCGTTTCAATTTTGTTTGGGCACCTAAAAATTTAGCTTGTACACCTAAAAAATTATGTTCTGAGAATGATATCCAAGCCCAGGGGATTAAATTAGGAACAATAACAAAATCATTTCTTCAATTTTGGGCACACTTGAAAAAGTTCAACGGAAAATTGAAGGTTTTAATTAAAACTATTGGTTAAGAGTTTAGCTTGACTTATGTTGACCAAGTTTAACCACAAATCCAGCCACCCAATCAAAGTAAATGTGGTATCATCACATAGACCTTTGAAAATCCATTTGATTTATGTTTTCTAGCTAAGTGTTGAAAGATTTGACTAAAGAATTTTTTTTTTTTGATAAGTCAATGTATTATATCAAAAAGCGCAAAGGGGCGCAACCCTTAGTACACTGGGAGTATACAAAAGGGACTAGGGGGAAGGAGAGAACAAGGAAAGAAAATCTACAAAGCTAATGACTCGCGGGGCAAGCCAGCCTGTAGTCCAAGAATAAAGAGTAATAAAAAAGAAATGGAGAAGCTCCTCTCGAGTTCTTGACAAGTCCTCAAAGCATCTGTTATTACGCTCCCTCCAAATACACCACAAAATACAATGCGGAACCATTTTCCAAACAACAACGCTTCTCGAACGACCCGCCATCCACCAACTCGCTAGAGCCTCCTTGACAGAGCGAGGCATAACCCAACTAAGCCCAAACCGAGCAAAGAAAGCATTCCACGGGTCCTCATGCCCTCGCAATGAAGAAGAAGATGGTCAACCGACTCCCCATCCATTTCACATAACCAACATCTATTCACCACCACCAAACCCCTTCTCCCAAGATTGTCTAGAGTAAGGATCTTGCTATGAACCGCCGTCAAACAAAAATGCCACTCGGGAGGAGCTTTGGGTTTCAAACACTCTTCCAAGGAAAAGAGACCGACCCTCGGCGATAGCACTCGATAGAAGGTTTTAACCTCAAAAGACCCTTACGAGAAGGCATCCACCATAACTTGTCTTTCCCTCACCTTGCGACTTACAATCATATAAGATTTTATAAAAGAAGCCAACTCCCCACCTCCCAATCATGAAACAGCCGGTGAATCGGATATTCCATCGAATGGAGTTGTTGGAGTGATCCATATTATCCGCTATTGACGCGTCCTTAAGACTAGCAATGCTGAACAAACCGGGATACACCTCCTTAAGAGCCCTCTCACCACACCAAACATCATCCCAAAAGCGAATTTTTGAGCCCTCACCGACATCAAACTTAAAGAACCTCCTAAAATTCTGCCATCCCCTACAAATATATTTCCATAAACCCACCCCATGCGAGCCTGAAATGACTCCCGAACGCCATCCTCCCCAATCCGACCCATACTTGGCCACCAACACCGATCTCCACCAAGCTTCTTCCTCATGAGCAAACCGCCATAACCACTTCCCCAAAAGAGCTTGATTAAACCTCCGAATATTTCTAATCCCTAAACCTCCCTCATCAATAGGGGTACAAACCTTATCCCACTCTACAAGATGATACTTAGATTCATCATTCATCCCTCCCCAAAGAAAGTCTCTTTGAATCTTCTCAAGACGCTTTGCCACATCGACCGGAATAGGAAACAGGGATAGCATATAAGTAGGCATATTGGATAAGGTACTTTTAATCAAAGTAACCCTACCTCCTTTAGAGAGATACAATCTTTTCCACGGGGCTAGTCTTCGCGCCATCATATCCTCCAAACCCACATAGATTTAAGCTTAAAAGAAGCCCCCAACGGTAACCCCAAATACTTCAAAGGCACTTCACCATACCCACAACCCAACAGACCAGCAAGCTGCCCATATTCCCACATTACCAACCGGAATCGAACCGATTTGGATAGGTTTACCTTCAGGCCGCAAATCGCTTCAAAGCAAACAAGAAGGGCTCCTAAGTGATGAATTTGACTAGCATTGGCCCAAAACACCAAAGTGTCATCAGCAAGAGAAGGTGAGAGACATTAACCCGATCTTGACCACTTGAACCCACCGAAAAGCACGAGATCAACCCCTCTCGGTAAAAGCTCCAAGCATCCTCAAAGCCTCCATCACCAAAACAAATAGGAAGGAGAAAGCGGATCACCTTGACGGACCCCACGAGAGCTCTCAAAGAAACCGGAGGGCACACCATTAATCAAAGACCGAGAAGCGGTCGACGAGATACAATGCTGGATCCACGAACACCATTTCTCCCCAAACCCACACCTCCTCAAAAGGTAAAGAAGGAAGTTCCAATCAACATGATCAATCGCCTTCTCCATATCGATTTACATAAAACACGGCTCCTCAGTTTAATCACGCTATCCAAGCACACTCGTTTGCAATGAGGACCGAGTCTAAGATCATCTCCCTTTAATAAAAGCATTTTGGGGCTTGGAAATGATCTTGTCCATAACTTTCCTCATTCTGTTGGCCAAGACCTTGGAAATGATCTTATACACGCCACCCACAAGACTGATAGGCCGAAAATCCTTGACCTCCTTAGCCCCATGGATCTTTGGGATAAGAGAAATAAACGTAGAATTAATACTTTTCACGAATTTACCTCGAGCATGAAATTCCTCAAAGACCGCCATGAAATCTCCTTTAACCACCTCCCAACAATCCTGAAAAAAAGCCATAGAAAAGCCATCCGGGCCCGGAGCTTTATCCCTATCCATACCTTTGACAACCTCCCTAACCTCCCTCTCCTCAAAAGGATCCTCCAAACTAGACGCCTCTTCACCGTTGAGCCTATCAAACTCAAGGTTATCCAACCTCGGCCTCCAACTAAGGGCTCATGAACAAGGATTCATAATAGTTGACAATATGCTCACCAAAACAAAATTTGGGTCCAGTAGGAGAACCATTCACAATCAAGGACTCGATAGAGTTATTCCTCCTATTTGCACTAGCTACGATGAAAAACTTTGTGCACTTGTCCCCTTCCTTTAACCACCGCACCCTCGATTTACGCCTCCTAATTTCCTCTTATAGAGAAGCTTCCAAGTCAGCAACCAAAACTCTCCTTCTCTCCTTTTCCTCATCGAGCCTCGAACTTCCTCGGATCTATCCAGCGATTCCAGCTCTTCCCAAGCCTTATTTGAACCCCACATCACCAAACACCTCTCTATTCCACCTTTTAATCTCTTCCTTAAGAGCTTTCAACTTTTGGGCTAAGATAAAGCTTGGAGAGCCCATGAAATAGAAAGAAGACCACCAAGATTTAACTTTGTCCACAAAACCCACCTCTTTAAGCCACATGTTTTCGAACTTAAAAGCACTCTTCCCAATCCGTTCGCATCCCCTCATCAAAACAATGGGAGCATGATCCGAGCATACTCGTAGAAGCTTCTTTTGCATCAGACCTGGATAGCTAAGTTCCCAATCCGGGGAAACCAAAAAACGGTCCAACCTTGACCAAGACAAATTATTAGCCCAAGTAGATACTCCTCCGGCCAACGGGAGATCCATGAGGCCCATCTCCGCGGTAAAATCAGCAAAAACAGCAACCTCTCTCCTTCTCCAGCTCCTCCGACCTCTCATTATGAAAAAGAGGCGTTAAAATCTCCCCGATACACCAAGGCAGCTCCCAAATACACATCAACCACCGAGTTCCTCCACAATTTGCCTTCTATGAGCATCCCTATTTTGACCATACACGCTGCAAAAGCCACTCCATACCATCGTCCACATTCTGAAGGAACATGCCACAAAGAACCACGACAACCATCCATCTTGAAACAACCCTTCTATCCCACATCAAAAGAATCCCTCGAAGCCCCGTGAGAGGCCACATAACTCCACTCAACATAAGGGCAGCTCCATAAACTTTGCACTAAACCATGAGTCACCATCTCCAATTTTGTTTCTTGGAGACAAACAATATCCACCTTCCACTCACTCGATGCCGTCTAACCCTCAACCGCTTCTTCTCCTTGTTCAACCCTCTCACGTTCCATGATACGATTTTATGCTTCATAAGTAATATCATCATCCCTCTTCCCCATGTTACCTTCTGCAACCACCCCCGTTGAGAAAGAAGCTCCTTCCCCATATTTGTCAGCCACTATTTGCCCGAAAATCTGTTCAAGTTTACCCTCCTGCTCCTCCCAAGACATACCGTAGTACCTTTTACCTCCCATAATTTGAAAACCTTGGAGGGAAGCCAATACCACCCCTGAGCAGGCTGCTCCTCAGAGAAAATCTCCACATCATGCTGAGATATAGGGCCCTCAACACCTGGGGACGTAATCTCCTGACTCCCCAAACCCCCCTGCAGGCCTAGCTCTTCGTTTTCACCCAACATAGAGACAACATTAAGCTGGCGCCTCCTCGAATCCAAAGCAGAATTAAGCTTCTTTGCCCTTTGTTGGCGCTACACCCCTGTCACCATTCCAAGAAACCCTCTCCGCCACCCAGGACTTCGTGGTCTTGGAATAAGGGCTCTCCCGTCTCTTAAAGACCAACATCTGCTTGGGCTGCTTTTACAGCGTAAAACTCTCGATGTCCTCATCCCGACTTGCTCTGAATGACACGACCGGCACTTGGAACTCTTCACCGGAGATAACTTTGCATAACCCAAAGCCACATCAGACTCTGGGATGGTAGTCATCAGAGAAGTCAAGGAATCAGGCATCATATGACTCTTCTCCGGCGACGACAGAACCAGACCCAGGCCGTCGGCGTCCTCTGGGGGTGTAACTACCCGTGTCTCGTCCTCACCGTTGTGTTCGCGGCGATTCTCTCTGGTCGTCGCCAAAATCTGTAATCGCGTTAGCGCGCCCGGAAAACGTGATCGCGGTGAAGACGCGCGGCAATCGTCGCCCCACCACCTCGATCGCCGCCTCGGCCCCCATCGCCCGATGACTCCCACACTGTCGGAACTCTGCGACGGAAGGCGGGAAAACCCGATAAGAAACGGGCTTTTAGGACATGGCGTTGCGGTAGTTTGCGAATCCTGCTGAGCTTTGGCTAACAGGCGGATTGGCTTAATTTTTCTAAAGGTCTTCTTTATGGGCTTGGACCAGCCCATTCCTTCGTTATACCTCTTAATGCCCAAGCTGCTGGTTTGTCCGGAATTACTAATTCACAGGCCCAATACCCAGTTTCCTCACCCAATCTCTCCCTCTGGCCCGGAGATGCATGCTTCTTCCACCTTTTAAGTCCTGCGACCCGGTTGCCCTTAATATCCTTTAGACAACGCTCCATTCCTGCAGTCACAGTCCTCACGCCGAGCAGACGCACCTGCCCCTCGACTCACGATCCCCATTGGCGCTGCCCACCAGATTTCACGGGATTCTGCGGTACCTCGACGATCGCTGGCCAAGTTACCGTTGCCCACCGCTAACTCCTTCTCCACGAGCATGAGTCTTCACCGCGCTCCACCGCACATCCCCCAGCTTCTACCATGTCTTTCGATTTTCCATCCGGTTTTATCGACATGTTCGGCCTCATCTAATGTATTGTCGCCCACAATCTCAATATTCTCCTTATCTTGAACTCTCGAGTGTCGTCGGCACCTTTACCCACACTCGGCAACCACGCGACCCACAACCTCCGCAAAACTCTTCCCTGGAATCACTTGAGACCCCTTATTCACTCTAAAATCACGGCCCTTCCACAGCGTCAATCGTGCAATCCTCAACTCCGAAATAAGTCTGGTCCAGCCTTGCCCATATCTGCCTTCCGGAATCAGTACACTACCTCTTCGGTTCCTTCCCTCATATTCTTCAATGAAGATGAAATTACCGTGCCTATTTGCTCTTCTTTGCACTAATACTCGTGGAAAGCCTGCACTTGACGGGTCCCAGTAAACCGCCGACGAGTTCACCTCCAGCACCTCCTCTACTGCACCCACCATCCAAGCTATCTCCTCCCTTAGGATAAATATAGACCCCTGTTTAATTCTGCCTCTTTCGATCATCCTCAACCCAGAGTTTCCCCCCTTAATCAGCATCTCAAAGCTCTTAGATTCCACATGCCATCTTCGTGCCATCATATTAAAAAACAACTCGATTAATTATAATTCTCTTATCAAAATTTTACAACCGGCTCTCTCAAACCCTGAACTCGATTTGATTCAGTTTAATCATGCATTGTTGGGAAAGTGGTTGTGGAGGTTTGCGACAGAACGGGATGCTTCTTTTTTGACTAAAGAATTGGGAAAGTGGTTGTGGAGGTTTGACTAAAGAATTGACAGTGGCCAATGCTTGTTCTAACAGTATTGGATGAATGTGATCAAGGAATTGCTGGAAAGCCCACAAGACAAGCTTTGATCTGGCCGTTATGTGGTGAAAATCAAATTCTACAACCCCTTTGAACTGCTTTTCAATTAAAACTCGTGATCATTAAGAAAAACCCTAGTCAAAGCGAAAAGTCATTAACTAAATGTTAGACATAGAAAAATCTTGGGCTTGTTTGGCAACTTTAGGACAACTTTATGTTTTTTAGCAAAAAAAGCAAAAGTATTAACAAACAACTTTAAACACAAAAAATACTCAAAACTACTTTCACCTTTATGTCAAATCGCAACTAAAAAGCAAAAGGCACCTTCTAAAAAGTTTCACCAAACAAACCCCTTATTTTCTTCCCACTTTACAAGTTTTAAGTTCTAGACCCCTGACCCAACCACTGTGAAATTAGCGTCATTTGCAAGAGACATCACAAGCTTTCCAATCACACCAAGAATACCTCAAACAAAGGTTGGGAAAACTTCCAACTAAGTGCCAGAATACAAAAAGTCAACAAGTTACATCTGTCTGCCAAGGGAGGGTCAATACAAACTCATGCATGGGGATTGTACATCACATGCAGCGGCTACGTGATGCACTGGGATGGTGTGTCATACACAACTAGTGGTGGAGCCAGACAATTCATATTAGGGGTGCCGCTAAAATTTTTTTGGCGTCTTAAAATTTAATTTATTTTTTTTTTTTTTTTTTCAAATTTTTTCAAATCTCTTCTAGATCTCCTGCCCCCGGCGACCATACCCTGTTGTCTCCGGCGACCATGTAAGCTCGATTCCCTTCCCCGCGTCCTCCTTCACTCTTGCCCCTCTCTCTCCGGTGAAGGTTTCGTGGTTTTTCCTTGGTTTGAGTTAGGGGTTTCCTTCTCTAGCGGCGGCGCGTATGGACGCGTCCCGCTAGAGGTTGGCTTCTGGTTTGTGGGAGGCTCTCTTTAGCGTCAAATGGAGCGCCGGTTTACGGTGGAAGCGAAAACCTTCTCTTTTTCGGCGAAGGAAGGTAACTCGGTAATTCGCTTGAAGGAAAAGAGGAAGGGATTCGGTGGGTTCATTTTTCTGGGGATCAAGTGCTCTGATTGGTTAACTGATACGGTGGAGGAGGCGTTGGAGGCTCAGAAGAAGGAGGATTTCACCAGATCCTTCCGTGATGAGGTGAGGGTTTTGAAGGTTCGAATGGGTAGCAATAAGGCGGGCTGTTTTTTAGCGGCGGCAGTCTTCGTCGAGGGTGGCCGGAAAGGGGTTATTAGGATCCCTGAGGGCCGCGGAGGATGGGGCTGGCAAAGATTTGTGGATGAGCTGCGAACTCTGTTGGCGCATCTCGTGGAGAAGGTTCTGCCGGCAGGTGCAATCGCTGGAGAGGTGGACAGCTCGCCTTCCTTTGTGGAAGTCGTTACGCCTCCGGGAGGTGTGAAGCCGCCCTTATGGAAGCTCGAGCCCCCTGATCGATTGGGTAGTCGCCTCAGCCCTGCAGACATCTTGATGCTTGTCGGAGGTCCGCGCGACGATGGATTTTCGAAGGTCGTGAGGTAGACCGGATCCTTTTTTTTGGGTTGGGCTTGAAGATCGGCCCTTCGAGAGATATTAGGAGAAGAATGGGCCGGCTTTTCTCTCAGTTGGGCTTGAAGCCCAAGCTTCTGTTTGGCTTTAAACAGAGGGGGAGGCGTAAGATTAAGGGGTTGTCTTTGAGGCCCAGGTCTTCGGCTGTGGTTCCCGGGATAAAATCGAATGCCGGTGTCGATTGGGTTCCGGTTTCGAATGCAGGTCAGGGGGTGGCTTCACCGGAGATGGTGCCAGTGGTGAGTGCGGTAGAGTATTCTGACACTGTTACCTCGGGAGACGACGCGTTTAGGGGTTCTGTAGCAGACTCTGAAGAGGAGATCTCGGTAGCTCCGGCGAAGACTATGTTTCAGCGTGGGTCTCTCTGTGTCCAGTCTTCATGTCGCCGCCTTGGGAGGTTTTCTGAGGCGCCTGGGTTTGAGTCGTGTTCTGGGTTTTGCGACTCACCGGAGATGGGGTCTGCTTTTTGAGGTGTCTTTGAGAAGGATCCGGATCTGGAACCGGTTCAGGGCGGTGGTCTTTCTGATGAGCAGAGGGAGGACTGTATGCGTGTTTTCCTTGATATCTTTCCGGATTCGGTTTCTTGTTCGCAGGGGGCTGACTTCAACACGCCTATGGAGAATGGTCTGACCATTCCGATGGAAAGGGCTTGAGGGTCAGGGGTCGGTGAAGCACGATGAGGCACAACTGACGTATTTAATGGGTGTGGAGGAGGGCGCGCGTCGGTTAAATAAGGTCGCCATCCCCCCTGGTGCAGTTGAGGGGTCTGAGTTAATGCAGTCGGAGCTGATGCAAGTGGTGTTTAGGGATCTTGGGAAGTAGGACTTTTTTTGGGGGTTCTAGGTTTTTCTGTAGGGTTTTGGGCTTGTTTTTTGGGTTGTAGGTCCTTTGGGTGGGTCTGTTGGGGTCTATTGAGGGTGCTCCGTGTGAGCTCTGGTTTTTTTTGGGTGCATTTAGGCGCTCTTTGTTATACCTCAAGTGTAATTGGGTTGCTTTAAATTTGCTCTTTTTTGATATATACAACATTACTTATCAAAAAAAAAAATAAGGATTTTTTTTTTTTTTTGCTAACATACATATGTATTAAGTGTTGGCATTATTAAAGTTTACCATAGCATCCTTGAATTTTTTTTTTTTTAAAAAAAATTTGGAAAAATAGATCTTTGGCCTTTCCACGGCACTTAAAGGGCTATGTACAACCCCATGCACAAGTGACTCTAAATAAATGTATATAACCTCATACAGCCCCTCCAAATTTCATCAGAAATTCCCAGAAAAAGGCTGCTCAGTTTTATTGGCAGCTAAATCCTCTTCTTGGAGCTCTGCCGGATCATTGCGTCACCACTTTCGAAATCAAAGCCATGAAGATATAATCACAATCCAATCTCCTCGATTTCCATGTTCACAATCATGGCCTAAGCACTCACGTTGCCCAGCACTTATTTCTTTATAATATCATTTAAGTAGATGATTACTTTATGTACATGTAAATAAGGAAATACCCTCATTTGGAATCAACAAAAATAGTTTAAAATTTAAAGTCCTTGCCCTTCTTATGGATCATCATCAGAACTGAAACCATGCACATTTGTAATGGGCTAATCTCAAGTGCCATCTAGCACCCTATGTGAAGCTTCCACCTGAAGCTCAACCTCCTAACTATGACCATGCTCTTTTCCTATAGAAACAACAAACTCCTTCTTCGGGGTGAAGCATGGTAGATTCATCAAACACAACATCCCTACTAACTATAAGCTTAGGTGATTTAGGATCAAAATACTACAATCTATATCATTTCACCCCATCAGCATAGCCAAGAATATATGTCTTTGACCTAGGCTTAAGATTACCCTCATTCACATAACAATAAGCAGAACAACCAAAAGTTTCAAATTCGAATAATCAGCAAAAGTACCAAATCATACCTCATAAAGAGTTTTACAATCAATAGCAATCGATGGAGAAAAATTTATCAAATAGCAAGTTGTACTGACCACCTCAACATAGATATCCTTAGACAATCCAACATTCGAAAGCATGCAATGTGCTCTCTCCAAGAGAGTCCAGTTCATCTATTCAACAACTTCATTCTACTATGGAGTTTGTCTAACTGTATGGTGTCTAGTGATGCCTTCATTCTTGCAAAATTTATCAAAATCACCACCACAAAATTGCATGTGGTTGACTGTATTGAGTCGCTTAATTTTCTACCCAGACTGATTCTCAATTAGCTCCTTCCATTGTTTGAAAGTAATGAACACATCAATTATCTTCAAAAATTACACCCTAACCTTTTTTCCTTTTTCTTTTTGATAAGTAATGTATATATCAAAAAGCGCAGAAGGGCACAACCCTAATATATAGGAAGTATATAAGAGAACGCATAAAATTAGGGAAAAAATAGAGCAAGGAAATCTAAATAGCTAATAACTGTAGGAGCTAAGTAAGCAGATGTCCTAATGAAGAGGGAATAAAAGAAAACGGACTTGACTCAAGATTATCGAAATTCCTATCATTTCTTTCCCTCCATATGCATCACATAAGGCAGAGAGGCATCATCTTCCAGATGATCGCGCTCCTAGAATCGCCCTAGACCACCAGCAAGCCATTAGGTCCACCACCTTGTTAGGCATAACCCAGGAAAGCCCGAAGCGACTCAAAATAGTGTTCCATAAAGCACAAGCCACCTCGCAATGGAGGAGGTGATCAACGGACTCCCCATCCAATTCACAAAGACAACACCGATTGACCACAATGATTTGTCTTCTTTTAAGATTATCCAAAGTAAGAATCTTCCCCAAAGACGCCAACCAAATAAAGAAGGCAACTTTGGAGGAAGCTATAGTTCGCCAAATGCTCTTCCAAGGGAAAGAGGATTTGTCTTTGAATGCGATGATCTTGTAAAAGGATCTAACGTCAAAAGTCTGTTTGCGAGACGGGGTCCACCAAAGCTTGTCCTCCCCTTTTTTTCTTGATCTAAAGGAGTAAAGCAAAGAATAGGAGCCAATGTATCCACTTCCCAATCATGAATCAACCGAATAAATCTAATATTCCACTGAAAGGTGCCACTAGAAAGATCCATATTTGTAGCCACAATCGCGTCCTTCACATTGGCAATGTTGTAAAGGATAGGAAAAGCTACCTTGAGACTAGTCTCGCCGCACCACACATCATCCTAAAATCTAATCTTCAAGCCATCTCCCCGATCAAATCTAGTATGACTTGAAAAGAAGCTCCAACCCCTTCGGATATACTTCCAGAGGCACTGATGTAGGACGATATTCACCTTTATTTTCGGTAAAAACGAAAATAAAAAAAATTATCAATAATAATATTGGAGGAGCGCCGCTTGATCAAAATTTTATCTGTTCTCAAACATTGGAAGTACAAAAGGAAAGATTGTCACGATTTTCACTGATTGTCAATTTTATATTAGGATTTTTATTTAATTTTATTAGGACTTTATTTTCCTTTTCTTATAGGATTGGGTTTACTATTGCTACTATGATTTTGTTTACTTTCCTCCTAGGATTAGATTTACTTTCTCTACAAGTATTTATCTTCTACAAATAGGCTTGCTTATTATGTAAAACTCAATTATCGAATTATTATCAAATCAAAGAATTTTCTCTCAAATACTCTGCGGAGTTTTATCTTTCTTTTATCCAGCAGGCTTGTTTTAGCTTTTTGGGTAGAAGATGAAGACGCTTCTCCTTGCAAAATCAAAGACACTGCTCTTTGATTAGTTACCTTAGTCTTCCGCTACATCAGGTGCCCACCCCATACGCCCTTGGGGAATCAAAAGAACACCACCTGCCACAGCTGCAACCATATTTGGCATCCACAACGGCTTTCCACCAAGCCTCGCTTTCATTTGCATAACGTCCCTAGGCCTCCCTCAAAGATAGGAGAGTAGACTTTGGACCAATTGACCAGGTAATATTTAAAGTCTTCACCTAACCCACCCCAAAGGAAATCACATTGAAGCTTCTCTATACGATTTGCCAATGGGGGGATGGGGAATAGAGACAAGAAGTGCGTAGGTAAGTTGAAAAGAGTGCTTTTGATAAGGGTAACCCTCCCACCTTTAAACAAATACATTCTTTTCCAACTAGCCAACTAACGCTCAATTTTCTCCATAATGTTGTCCCATATTGCCTTGGCCTTGAAATGAGCCCAAGGGGAAGGCCAAGATACTTTAAAGGAAGAGAGGACGTCACACATCCTAGAATTCCAGCCAGCACAACCACATTATCCACATTACCCACCAAGACCAAAGCCCACTTGGTCATATTCACCTTTAAGCCAGAGATGGCTTCGAAATGTCACAATCATCAATCATCAATAAAGGTCACAAAATACCAAGCATCACCCTTCAATGGAACCTGAGAGGAACCCCAAAGATCTAAATGGATATTGTAAAATTACCCAAAAGTTTAAGTTGATAGGAAGAGATAAATTTAATCATTTAATCAACACTTAAAACGCTCCCCCTCACGTGTGGGCTCAAACTTCCTTTTAATAGTTAAAGCCCAACACATGTAATATTTAATTTAAATGGAAGTGAATTGATGAAGTCAAAGTTCGATCCCAGAACCTTTGACTTTGATACCATGTTAAATTAGCAATTATCCTAAAAGCTTAACCTAATAGAAGAAGTAAATTTAATCATTTAATCAATACTTTAACAGGATCCACTATACCATTCATTTTATGGAGACATGTATTGAACTTGACTCTGCACTGCTTCCCAAAGACACAATGCTCACAAAAGTCGAGTGTTCATGTTTTATGGTCACAAAGTAAACCCCCTTTGCTCAAGATTGTCATATCACCCAATCGCATATGCCATAACCTAGTAGTATTTGGATATGGATCGTCTAAAGAACACACGACAACTAAACTTGTCATCAAACTGCCCTAAACAAACTAAAGGTCATCAACCTTGCTACCTTTCATCACAACCAATGAGCATTTACTAGCTCTAATGACTTCACCTACACTAGAATACTTGTATTCAAAGGAATCCAAAATGTCCAAAAAGAAATAAGATCTTTTTTTAAATATGGTATATATCAAACATCTATAAAGGTTATAACACTTCTGTCATGCATCTTTATTCTAATTGTACCAATACCAACAATCTTGCAAGCTACACCAAACCACCACTGGCTGACTCATATGTAGTAAACTAATCTTTTTTCATAGTATGTTAACTCAAATTGACATTTCATTTGACAGTAAATTCAATCATGGTGGAACTAAAGATCTCTATTCCAAAACATGCCATTTACTAGGCAAAGGAACATATATAAGTTTTTTTTTTTATAAGGAACATTTAAGTATTATAAATTAGCCCAAACTAACAATGCCACGCAGAAGTTTTATACTTATAGAAATTGAACTTCTATGTGGAGAGTTTTGAGCATGTTACCTTTCTGCATGCAGTTATTGGGTCGTCTGAATAAAAAGGAGGGTAGCCAACAAGCATTTCATACATTATTGCTCCTAGTGACCACCTGTTTGAAGTCCAAATAACTAAGTACATCGCAGTATCTCAAAAGAAGGGACAAAAAGTAGCATTAAGTACATGCATAGAATACATAAAACTAAATTTGTCATAGAAATGGAATTTGAAAAATTAGAAAGAATAAAAAAAAGTCAAAAAAATACTTATCTATCCTATAGGAAAAAAAAAAATCTAAGAAATCAGCAACCATACTAATGTTTTAGCATAAACAGATTACACATACGCACAAACGGAGAATTCAAGATGCTATTACTTTGTTAAAACCACAATATGTAGAGGTTAAATATAGCTTTCTACAAGGAGAGCTAGGGATTTTCTTGGACCTATACTGAAAAGCTACTACAATTTTCTCAACATGCCCTCCATACACGACAAATAAAAGATCAATGTGAAAACTTTGGACAAATTTTCAATAGAATTAGCAATCTTAGTAATTGATTTCTCCTTAAAGAAAATTGTATATGAGAAGTAGACATAGAAGTAGAAACACTCTTATTTATTAAGTGTTCGTTTAAAAACTAGCAATACAATGAAAGTTCATCACTCCTTAAAAAGACAATTAAGATTTCTGCAGCCCTTTTCAACGCAACAAAAGCGCATGAATGACATTTCAAAGTTCAAGGTCACAACTTACTTCATCAAGGACAAAAAAAACAAATGAATTTTTTTTTTTTTTTTGATAAGTAAGCATGAATGAAAAAAATAAAAAATAAACAAAAAACAAATGAATGTGTACATTGGCAATCTGAAAAGAGACTAAATGCAAAGGAAAAACCACTTCTAACATCAGGAACTAGCACCACCTATGGCAACTCTGCAAGAATCATAAGATAGAAAACATGCAAGTATATACTAACCAGTCACATTCCATTCCATATCCCTTCTTCAGTAATACTTCAGGAGCTATATAATCTGGTGTGCCGACAGTTGAAAAGGCCTTTCCAAAAAAAAAAAAAAATACCAATTATGAATAAATAAGTGCTTTATAATTTTAAAAACAACAATAGTGCATGAACAAACTAGTAACTTTATGACCATAATATAGGATCTTTATTGTTTGTGTACATAGGTCTTAAAGTTTCAATGATTGTACCTTTTAGCCACAGTGATATTATTTTGTGAATTCACTTCCAAACCTTAAAAAATAAAAAATAAAAAAGAGAAGCTGACATGGAAACTCTTCACAATATCTTGATGGGTGGGTGGGTGGCTTTTTAGGGATCAGTGTGACTTTTTAGAAAATCATATATGTAATTGTGTCATTAGATGCATTGAGGCACACTCAACTAGCAAATGTGACATGCAGCAGGAGAGCCTTGCAGTGGGCCATTGCCTCAATAATATACCACATTCCAGTCAAAAAAGAAAGAAGAAGAGCATGTTTTCATCTATCAATTATCTGCAAAAGAATGACCTTATATTTTTTGAGATGTCATATTTGTCCTACTCTATTAACTGAAATAAACTTTGAACAGGCATACTCCATCAATATATCACTGAAATTAGCTTACCAACTTCCTCCTGTTCATCTGCCAGTGCTGAAGCTGTTCAAGGGGGCTTTTCCAAGTCCTCCCATTATCCGCATCAGGAAAGCATCCATCGACATCCATTGGTTCTGTCAAATTTTCATCCCTGGTACTACTTTCATGCAGTGCAGATAAAGTAATGCAATCAAGAGGCTTACAAAGGCCAAAATCTGAGAGCTTCATGTGACCATTTTTGTCCAAAAGAAGGTTGTCAGGCTTGATATCTCTGAAAAGAAAGTGGAGGTAAGCTTATGAGAGATGTTAATATTTAACACATTAGAAATATCGGACCAAATTTCAACATGTCCAGCATCTAACTCATTAATTTGATGACATTACGGCAACAGTATATATTCACCTATGAATGTAATTGTGTCTGTGAATAGACTCTATGGCCAGGACACTCTGTGCAATGTAAAATCTAGCCACATTTTCTGTTAAGGTGTCCTCCCTCATCAGCAGAGTCATTATGTCACCACCAGGCAGATATTCCATAATCAAATATAAGTACTCAGCATCCTGGAACGAGTAATAAAGTTTCACTATGCAATGGCTGGCAACTTCTGCCAGCAAGTTCCTCTCAGCTCTAACATGTTCCACCTATAACCAAAAATGCCACATCACGAACATTAACTAAACATGCCCAAACAAAATTCAAGGAGTACATAGTTTTAGGATGTAAATGGAGGCAGCACATTTAATAAAAAGTAGCAACATTATATGAAGTACAGAAAATTTTAATATATATATTCATAAAATATAACATTAAAAAACTGCTTTCCCATGGGTTAATTTGATCCCACACACGACATAAACTTGTGGGAAATGAGTAAATTCTCTTTTCCCTAACAAAAGATCTCTTTTGTTTTTCATTTTAAGAAAAATCCTAGATAAATCAAGCAACAGCCAAAGCACTTTGGGAATCATAATAAAGATGAAAAATTAAAAGGTACATAGCAAAGATCTTTAATATACAGGACATTTGATAAGCATCAGGAAGAATAATTGGGGTTGATAATAAACCAAGAGTCCAATAATACAAGGGAAAAGGTGATGACCATTTGGTGCAAATGGTAACTGATAAGTAAATAGGAAACGAAAAAGTAACCCCCTCAAGTTAAGCTTCAGTTGTAGGTTCTGTAGAAAATATGATCCATGTTCGCACCTGTCCTCTGATAAGCATTTCAGATTTCTTCAACTTTTTCATGGCATAAATATTTCCAGATTTCTTCTCCCGACACAATCGGACCTGTAGATTGGGAAAGTCTAAGCGAACAAATGCTAAATAGTCATTTCATAACAGGCTTATATAAGATACAAGCAGTTGGCCAAATAGTTTATATGACTACCAAGCCAATTATGAATTTTTCAATGCATTGCAAGTATATTAAGGACAATGCTGACCTCACCAAAGGCCCCCCTCCCAATAATCGTCAAAAGCTCAAAATCATCAACGCATATCCTGTGCCTTTTAAGTCGCATAAATTCTGTCTCTTTTCTCTCTAAATCTTTCATCAAGTTGATCTGTTCCTCCTTGGGCACATCTGAGGAAGCTAATTTCCTCTCTAACACCCATCGTCTGCAATGGAGACAAACCAAATATAGGTTAAGACTTATCTAACTGAAATTTTGCAGCGCAATCTTTATTCTTTATGTTAGGTTAGGGCATCTCTGACCCATTTTAGTTAAGATCAATCACTACAAATGCACACAGTCAACCGCAGAGTGTTCGACCTGAGCTGTTCAGTGCTTTAATTTAAATTTCAATTCTCTATCTTTAAATATCTATGACCTCAAATTCTCTTGATCTGTCGTCTTGGCCAATCATTCCTCACTTATGGAGAGTGAAATATTTGTAAAAGTGAAGCAGCTCCTGTAACACAGGACAGTATCAAACTCCGGAGTCACTCTTGACATGGTTCTCATATGAGCGGCCTCCATGATTTGTGAGTGACACTTTATTGGAATTCTCTTTATTCACTAACCCATGATTTTCTCCATCTAATAATCTAGTCAATATCTAGTAATTCGATGAATCAACCATATCATGCAAAGACAGAGTGGCCAGAATTAACACATTAACCCAGCTGGATCAGATTCAGAACTCCCTTTTGATTCTTAAGAAAATGATGGAAAAAGAAGCTGATATTTCACAAACTTATATATTATGCTATAGAGTCTAAAACCAACAGTCAAATTTCCCTCTTTTGAGTCTCACTGAAGTGGACCTTCCTGTTTCTAAATGCCCAATAATTTGATAGATTCTTGACTAATTCCTATATGTTCAGAGCTACCAATCAAAGAAACTGAAAACACTTAAATAACAAGATCTAATCCGCGCACTTGCACTGGCAAACTGTGCTCAGTTAAAGCCAATTAAAACTCCAAAATTCGTAGTTAAAAATTAATTTCCTTTCCTACATTTTCCTCTAAAGTAAATTCAGTCGCATAGCATAATCAAATTCCTACTCTACCTCTCTTTCCGCTCTCGAATGTTCTTCATCTGGGCTCTGTAGTGGTTCTCTATGAACTGCTTCGCTGCGGCCACCTTCTCCATCGTCAAGCTCGACCCAGTGGCCTCCTCTTCCTCCTTTCGCTCTTCCTCCATTTTCTCACTCTCTCAGAGTAAGAGCTCTCGTTTATTGCAGCGACGAGGAGAGACGATGCAAGAGAACCTCGAAAACCCCCTCTGTAGTCTGGAGAACCCCGATAGTTGGCGTCCTCCTTCTCCGCTGCGTCGGCGGCTTATACACAATCTTTCGCCTCAACCCTCACTCAAACGCCACGTGGATGTTTAAAATCACCGCCTCCACTTTTTGAAACGTGGCGGCATCTGGTGCCAGGTCGGGTCGGAATTCTTTGTTCGTGGAGAGTAGGAGATCATAGCTGTTTATTAGTTATTTAATAAGTTCTACGATAGTTGTCAGAAGGCGAGTGATGTGTTTCACGCTCTGGGTAACGTGCGTGGGGAGCACTCCACGTTGTGGTAGGGCAAAGTGTCAGTGTCAGATCTTCAGTGACGCATTTCGGCACGTTCTACTATTCTAGTACATCAACACCACGAGGAGTTGCACATTGTTCGCTGTGGTTGGGGCGTGTTGTACACTCGCCTTTAATAGATTGTGGATTATATTAAATTCTCGGTCAGGGATTGGCTGTCTCTGGCTTTGACAGCCTAAGCTGCGGTTTGGTTCTCTTTCGTTTTCTCAACGCACATTATTTTTTTATTTTTTATTTTTTATTTTTTCTAGTCCTCTCGGCTCTCACACATGTGTTTTGCCCTGCGGATCCAAGGCACACAAATATACCAGTAAAAAAACAAATTAGATCGGTAATGAATAGAAATATCCTCTAATTCTTTTTTTTTATTATTATTATCGACATGTCCACGCAATGGTAAGAGGATGAGAAATTTAAACTTGTGATATCTGTTTCATAAGGCGTAATTCATAGTTGATTGAATTACCTCTAATTTATTTTAAAATAGTGTCAGATATTTAAAAGTTATTCTAACTTAATAAACTGAAATTAATGACCTTAAGAATTTAATATACATTTTAAATATTTATAGATATTTTACATTATTTTAAATGAATTTGAAAATATTTTCTCCAGACAAGTATGGAGAAAATTTCTATTCATCAGTAATTGTTGGGTTTCGCATATGGAATAATTAAGAAACAGTGTTTTTTTTTTTTTTTTAATAAGTACACATACAAAGGCAAAAAGGGAACGAACTACAAATGACAAACAGAAGGAGGATCTTTTCCACTAGGTGGAGAAGAAAAGAGAAAGGGGATAGAGGAAGCAGGAATGCTGCCTGAGTGAGATCTGGCTACGGCTCAATGTACCACTAAATAAGCACAGAAGTTAACACTTATTTTAATCTTTCTAGCTTCCCAGACGGAAGCAATAGGAATAGAATTTAGGGTATCTAAATAACATAAGAGATCCTCCAATCTCAAATAGAATTTGGATTTTGAAGAGCATAAACCGCCACTTCAGAGTTACCTTCAAGAATGAAACGATCAATAAGAAAAGAACTAGCTAAAGAAATAGTTAGTTGAACTACCAGAGCTTCCCCCACATTAGGAGAGCAAGAAGGGATAATTTGGGAGAATATGTGGAGAACCTGGCCCTTCGAATCATGACAAACCGCTGCCTGAGTTGAGAAAAAAATCCTGGATGGCAGTATCAAAGTTAATCTTGACCCAATTGAGAGGAGGGGGAGTCCATTTCTCCATCGGGACCTGAGATGAGGAATGTCAAGCTTGGAAGTGCTCAAGAGAGATTTTATTAATGTGCACCAACACAATTCGTGCATCAAAAGAGGCTTCGTCATGAAAATCTTTGTTCCTATAAAACCAAAGGATATTGCAAGCTACGGATGCAAAAATTTGGAATTTATGCTAATCCACCAGAGGGATACCGAGAGTGCAACCCGGAGAAGTGATAGAAGCAATTCATTTTGACATAGAAGAGAAGTGGAAAGCTGTTGAATCCAGTGGCCAGAAGGAGTAATGCCAAGCAACACGCACAAAGATGCATTCAAAGAAAAAATGAGTCAAGGAGTCATCCACCACTTTACAAAGAGGACAATAGATGTCAGAAATGGGAAACAGTTGACCAAGACACTCCTTTGTCGGAAGAATATTCCAAGCAATTTTTCACAAAAATAATTTGAGCCTGTCATTTAGATTTAACTTCCATATAAGCTTCCAAAATTGGGAGGAAATGGAACTGGAAGTATTTTTGGAGGCGTAGACAGTAATAAATCTGTAGGCTGAAGAGGTGGAGAAACGCCCAGAGGAAGAGGGAGTCCAAATATAATTAGATCTATGATCTGTAGAGATGCAGAGCTTGAGAATTTCTTGAGCTGATAAGGAATCAAACAAAGCATGAATGGAAGAGGCCTTTCAGCTATTATGGATGGGATCAATTAAATCGTTTATCTGAAGAGATGGGATATTCCAATTGAGAAGAAATTTAGGCCTAGGCTTGAAAGAGGGAATAGTGGGAACCCAGTTTGAAGTCCAGATAGGAGAGGATGAAGTCCGAGATACCCTTTGTAACGCCCTGGCTTTTTAAATAAGCCATAAGTGAGATTATCTAAATCCTTATTACACGTTTGTAGCTCTTTTTTTTTCTTTTTTTTTTCAGAGTTTCCTCATAATGTAAATGTACTAGAGCATCTAATTAAATTTCATATAATATCTTCATCCTCAACTAGGATTTCAGTATCTTTAAACTCTGCCACACATGGCATAACACTTACACAGTTACTACAACCCTTACTAATATAATACAAGGTATCATGTGAGAACTACTAAAATACACACATA
Source organism: Carpinus viminea (assembly GCA_013348765.1). Lineage (NCBI taxonomy): Eukaryota > Viridiplantae > Streptophyta > Magnoliopsida > Fagales > Betulaceae > Carpinus > Carpinus viminea. Next base: position 9,147,156 of record CP054674.1, read on the forward strand.
AACATTACTAGCTTTTCTACAATGTCTTGAGTAATCCCAAAAGACTAAGGCCTCCTAGCAGGTCCTATGCGATGAATATGGACCTTCACCAGAGTTGCATCCTCGTCCTCCTCTTCCTCAACCTCATCTAGAAAATTGTCACAACAATTTTAAAGGTGGAAGGTGAGTCCAGACTCAACAACAAGTTCAAGCGAATTGACCATTTTATTAGAGCCCCTTTTTGTTCAAAAAATCTATCTTGTCACTAGTGTTTACTAAACAGTCATGTATGCAAAGTTTTCATAAATGAGATTTAATAAATTTATGGCTAGATAGTAAACTAGGTGATAGACATTTTCATACTTAATAGTTAAACAGAATAGTATTTCTTGCATTTTCTTACTATATAATTAACTTTACATTTCACAATATGAAGCAATAAAACAGTTCATAACATAATGAATAATACATTAATAAAATCAGCATAATTTAATTATATAGCATGGCATATCATATCATATCATATCATTATGACAATAAGTGAATTTATACTCCCACTTATCCTCAGGAGTTCGCTAAGTGTTACCCCACTTAACCGCAAGGTTGCTAATCATTTATCCCTCTCATAGCTTTGAGGTGTTGAGCGTGTAACCCCACTCAACCGCTAGTTAGGCAACTTTGTTTCCCCTTCCTAACATCGGGTGTCGCATAATCCCCCACGACGGGCATTACATGCATTCATACATAGCATCATATTTTTCAAATTTTGTTTTCCTTCCAAAACTCAACTTCTTTTATAAATCATTTCCTTTGGAAACACATTTTCATGTAAAGCATTTCAAAATATATTCATACGTGTAGCTAAAATAATGTGGCTCAACACAATATACATAACATGCTTTTGTAAAATAATGGAGAAGTTTGAACTTACCTTTTCAAGCTTAATCCTTATTCGTAGTTTCCTTGTTATACACTTTACGCATTTAATAACACATTTTTTTCAACATTAGCGTAAATTTAACTAATTTTATTCCTAAGACTCACTTTAAATCCTAGGATTCTTAAAATATCTCCAAAACCATTTTTTCATATTTTGTCCTTATCCTAAAAATTTGGGCAGCATAACGACATCTATCTAAAATATTATATTATCACTTGGGCATCATAACATATCTAGATATCTTAATATTATTTGGACATCATAACTTGGCTATCTAGTATTTTTTTGTATTTTCAGTAGCATTACTACGACATTAGTATAATATTTAATTAAAACATCTAATATTACTTGGGCATTACAACGCTTATTGTAAAATACCTAATAAAATTTAGGTAGCACAATGACGATTTGCAATATTTAAAAGGATGATTGAATATAATATCCATTCCGAAATATTCAATCACACTTTCCCATGCAATTTAGGCATTATAACGACATAATTTAAATTCTAATGACTAGAATTAACATAATTTAAATTCTAATAAATAACTATAATTGACATAAACTAAGGATAAAAGAGATTATACCTAGCAATTCCACTTAAAAGCGCTCCAAACTTAATACTAAAAATATAAGTAAATTCTCACTTTCTCTATTTTTATTCTTCGATGAAACGAGAGTTTGTGAAAAATAACGATATAGCCTATTTATAGGGAGAATTTTGGGGATATGTTGGGTATAAATCCGTAAGAATTTAAATAGAACAAATTTGCCCGGTGTTTCATCCCTTCCAGGCACCGATTAACAACCACTCTTCTTACTACACTAATTAGTAATCATGTGGGTGAGGTTTTCATACAAGCTTTGAGAACAAAAAATCTCTGTTGTCTCGCATGGGTAACGTAAATATATATATATATATATATATATATATATATATATAGTGAATTACAAGAAACTTCATCATGAAGTTTGTGTCCTATCTTATCAATATATATATATATATATATATATATATATATATATTTAATATATACATATTTATATATATTACTCACTAACTACACGTCCACCTATGTTAGGTAGTTATTACCATAAATATATATATATATATATATATATATATATATAAGTATATCTTAATATATATATAGCAAATTAATCAAACTAACTTTTTCTTTTTCTTAAAAAAAATTCTACCCTTACTACTAAAGCATTCTAAGTCATCTTAATAAATTCCTTGGGTGTTACATTCTCCCCTCCTTATTGAAATTTCATCCTCGAAATTTGACTGTGATCTATATAGGTAGCATTTATTTATGCATCCTATAACTTGAATACACTCAAATATAGTTAAAATAATATCTACCTATTTCTCATCAAAGACATGCTCCCATATATTGTATTATCTATCATAATCATTCAAATATAGCAAGCATAAAAATAAAATACTGCAAAGGGTTTTGTTCTAAACCTTTAAACAGATGTGGGTATCTGTTCCTCATCTCTTGTTCCAGTTCCCATGAGGCTTCTTCTACGTCGTGATTTTGCCATAGTACTTTTACAATAGGAATAGTCTTGGTCCTTAGTTGTTGCTCCTTGCAGTCCATAATTCGAATCGGCACTTCTTCATAAGATAAGTTCTCTTTAATTCGTAGAGGTTTAAAGTTGATAACATGTGAAGGGTCATGCACGTACTTTCGTAGTGTAGATACATGGAACACATCATGTACTCCAGCTAATTCTGGTGGTAATGCAACTCTATATGCTACTGGTCCAACTGCCTCCCGTACTTCAAAAGGGCCTATATACCTCGGGCTCAGCTTACCCTTCTTGTCAAACCGAATTACACATTTCATTGGCGAAACTTTAAGAAATACTTGACTACCAACTTCAAATTCTAGCTTGCGTCGATGTTGATCAGCGTAACTCTTCTGTCGACTTTGAGCTGTTAACATTCTTTCCCGAATGAGTGTAATCTTATCCTTGGTATCTTGAACTATTTCTGGTCCCAATAGTTGCTTTTCACCAACTTCATCCCAATATAAGGGTGATCTACATTTGCGTCCATAGAGTGCCTCATATGGTGCCATCCCAATAGTTGCTTGGAAACTATTGTTATAGGCAAACTCAACCAAAGGTAGAAATCGAATCCAATTACCTTTAAAGTCAAGTACGCATAACCTTAACATGTATTCCAGAAATTGAATAGTCCTTTCTAACTGGCCGTCCGTTTGTGGATGGTATGCTGTACTAAAATTCAGTTTCATTCCCATTGCCTCTTGCAACCCTCTCCAGAATTTTGAAGTAAATCGAGGATCTCGATCTGATGTTATCGACATAGGCACTCCATGCAACCTAACGATCTCTCGTATGTATAATTCCGCCATCTTTTGCATAGAGTCATTCATTTTGTAGGGAACAAAATGAACACTCTTAGTAAGCCTATCCACGATTACCCAAATAGCGTCTTGTCCACTTGGTACCCTTGGTAAACCAACTACAAAATCCATTGCTATCTGATCCCACTTCCATTCCGGAATGCAGAGTGGTTGTAGTGGTCCTGCTAGTCATTGATGTTCGGCTTTGACTTGCTGACATGTCGCACATCGTGCTATGTATTCTGCAATATCACGCTTTATACCAGACCACCAATAGATCTTCTTCAGGTCTTGGTACATCTTAGTGCTTCCGGGGTGTACCGTATACTGAGTTTTATGTGCTTCTTCCAGAATTTCTGTTCTCAGCTTATCATCCTTTGGTAACACCATTCTAGAATCATTTGTTCTCAAAAGACCATTTGAGGCAACATTAAAACCATGAGCTTCCCCTTGACTAGCTTTTTCTCTAAGCTCTTTTAATTCTGGATCCTTTTCTTGAGCCACCTTGATCTGATCCACATTGGTTGGATAGTGAATGTTGCAAGACTCATTCCTCCAGTTGTTGACCTTGTGTCAAATTGAATCATTCCAAATTGCTTAGCAAGTTGGTCTAGACCCGCCATAGGATTGGATGTTTCACCCCGTGATTTCCTACTTAATGCATCCGCAACCACATTTGCCTTACCTAGGTGATAAAGGATACAACAATCATAATCCTTAATCAATTCTATCCATCTCCTTTGCCTCATATTCATATCTTCGAGTGAATATATATTTGAGACTTTATGATCCGTGTATACCTCACACTTTGATCCGTAAAGATAGTGCCTCCATATCTTTAGCATAAAACTACATTGCTAATTCCAAATCATGAGTAGGGTAGTTCCTTTCGTGATTCTTTAGCTGTCTTGAGGCATATGCTATCACCTTTCCTTGTTGCATAAGTACGCATCCTAAACCTTTATAAGAAGCATCGCTAAAAATCACAAATCCCTCTTTATCTGAAGGAAGTGTGAGAACTGGTGCGGTTACCAATCTCCTCTTTAGTTCTTGAAAACTTGCTTCGCATTCGTCATTCCAGACATAACGAGTGTTCTTCTTTGTCAATGCGGTTAAAGGTCCCGAGAATACAGAGAATCCTTCTACAAATCTCCGATAGTAGCCAGCAAAACCTAAGAAACTGCGGATTTCCTAGACATTTGTTGGCCTTTCCCATTTGACCATCGCTTCTATCTTACTCGGATCTACCTCAATCCCATTTCCAGAGATTACATGTCCCAAAAATGTGACCTTCTCCAACCAAAACTCGCATTTCTTAAGTTTGGCATACAACTTCTCTTCTCTCAGAATGTCTAACACCTTTTTTAAGTGTTCCTTATGTTCATGGTGATTACTAGAGTAGATTAGTATATCATCAATGAACACTACCACAAATTGATCGAGGTACTTATGGACACTCTATTCATTAAGTCCATGAACACAGAAGGTGCATTGGTTAGTCCAAAAGGCATAACCATGAATTCGTAATGGCCATACCTCGTCCTAATAGCGGTTTTCTGCACATCATCCTCCCGTAACTTAAGTTGATGATACCCAGACCGAAGATCGATCTTTGAGAAAACTGAAGCTTCCTTTAGTTGATCAAACAAATCATCAATCCTAGGTAGAGGGTACTTATTCCTAATAGTCACCCGATTTAATTCCCGATAGTCTATGCATAGCCTCATTGATCCGTCCTTCTTCTTTACAAACAACACTGGTGCTCCTCATGGCGACACACTTGGACGAATGAAACCTCTGTCCAGTAGCTCTTCAAGTTGTTCTTTTAATTCTTTTAACTCCGTTGGTGCCATACGATAGGGTGCTTTGTGTATTGGCTGAGTTCCTGGCACTAAATCAATAGTGAACTCAATTTCCCTATTAGGTGGTAGTCCAGAATAAACCTCTGTAAAAACATCGGGATAATCACGAACTATCGAAATATTCTCCAATTTCACTTCATTTTCTGGCTTAGTTGTTACATAAGCCAAATATACACAACCCCCTTCCCTAACATCCCTTTTTGCTTGTACTGCGGAGAGAAGTGCCGGAGTAGCTCGTACTCGAGATCCGCAATACTTGAATTCCTCCCCATCAGGTGATCGAAAGGTAATCTCTTTCCTTCTACAATCAATGCTAGCATGGTGCTTTGACAACCAGTCCATCCCCAAAATAACGTCATAACCTAGCATTTTAAATACTACTAAGTTTGCTAGTAAAATCCTCCCTCCAATACTTATAGGACAATCTTCGACTACCTTACTACATATCAGGGAATCTCCTACGGGTGTAGCTACTGTTATGTTCTGCCTTAGGGGTTCAAAACACATATTACAAATCTTTGCATAGGTGGCAGAAACAAATGAATGTGTGGCACCTGAATCAAATAGCGTACATGCAAGGCTACCAAATAGGGGAATGGTACCTGTTACTACATCGGTGTTTTCTGCTTCTGTATCAGCATTGCCTGGAATGAGTGCAAACACCCTAGCTTGTGCAGGCCTTTGCTGATTGCCACTTCCTTGTGGTTTGGATCCTCCAGAGCTAGCCAAGGCAGTCTCTGACAAAGTGATCTGTTTGACCACTTCGGAAACATGTCCCAGTTCCCAATCTGCATTCTCCAGCATGCATCTTCCCACATTTTGGACACGCCGGCCTCGGTGCTCCTTGATTCGCTGGTCCCTTCCGTCTGCCTTGTCGAGCCACTACCACTACCTGCAAGTTTCTTCACCGGCGTGTGGCATAGGGGATGAATCGTTTCCTTTTTTCCTTGGCGGCTTCGTAATCCTTGTATCCCCTTTCTGTGATGGCAGCAACATTTACTAGCTTAGTAAAGTCTTTGATTTCCAAGCATGCAACCCTGTCCTTAATTCTTGGGTGCAGGCCTTCTTGGAATCTTTCAGTCCTTGACTCCTCATCAGGCACTAAGTTCAGAGCAAACCTTGCCAATTCCATGAATTTGGCAGCATCTGACTCTGGTCATGTTACCTTGAACTAGGTTCTGGAATTCTTTGGCACAAAGTTGCTGTTGGGCTCTAGGAAAGAATCTATCATTAAATTCTTTCTTAAAACGGGCCCAAGAGATTTTGACTCCCCTTAATTCACCGTTCAAAAGTTCCTTCTTGGTCTCCCACCATCTTGTTGCTAATCCAGTAAGCTTGTATGCGGCATAGAGGACTTTCTGCCCATCGGTGCAACCCATCACCTCAAACAATTTCTGGATATCAGTAATCCAGGATTCGGCTGCAAAACATCCTTGACTACCATCGAAAGTTTGGTAGTGGTGCGCACAGAAGTCTTTAAAGGAACACCCTATTTGCTCTCTCTCATTGTTGGACATGGAACCCGCCCATAGCTTCGGTCAATGATCGGGCAACCTCTGCGGCATCGTGGATACCCTCTTTCATAAGGTGAGGTGGTGGTGGTGGGGGTAAAGGTACGTGATTGCCCCTATTTTGATCTCGGTTTCAACCCCTTCGAGTTGTCACCCATTTTTCCGACGCCCGAGTTATTGGCTGCATTAGTGGGTAATAATACAATTAATTACTATCTCAGGCAAAGTATCCGACAAAGTTTCATACAAAAGTGGGCATTAAAGCCATTTATTGATTTTCTTACAAGCACGCAGAATTTACAATTTATTTTACATAAATGAGGTGATGCGGTAGCTTCCTCAAAGTGAAGCTTAGTGCATCAATCCTCATTCTAGGTGGTTATCTACTTCTTCTTCTTAGCAAGATACTTCTTCTTGCTAGCCGCACAGTCCTCCTTGGGATCCTAGTGCGGATCATCATCGACTTTTCCTCGATTCTTCTTCCTCCTCAGATTCTCCTTCCTCCTCATTCCTTTATACTTTCCTCTTCATATCTTGTTTCTTCTTCCATTACCAACAACGAATCCTCATCTTCTGTAGGCTCATTTTTATCATAATAGGCCATCAATTCTCTCATCTGTTCCCTAGTAAGAGCAAACGGTTGCTCGAAATCTGGAGAACTTGGGAGTTCCGAAATCGTCCTACCACTAGTTTTGCTTGACGACATTATCTGCAAACATTAAGATCAAGCTTTTAGACTTACAATTTTAATATCCTAAAGCTCCGGTATACTTTCCAACCTATAACCTAGATCCTTATGACTTAACTCTAATAAGGAATCACCTCCCTAAGGTCCTCAAAGCCGATTGCTCTGATACCACTTTGTAACGCCCTGGCTTTTTAAATAAGCCATAAGTGAGATTATCTAAATCCTTACTACACGTTTGTAGCTCTTTTTTTTTTTTTTTTTTTTTTAGAGTTTCCTCATAATGTAAATGTACCAGAGCATCTAATTAAACTTCATATAATATCTTCATCCTCAACTAGGATTTCAGTATCTTTAAACTCTGCCACACATGGCATAACACTTACAAAGTTACTACAAACCTCACTAATATAATACAAGGTATCATGTGAGAACTACTAAAATACACACATAAACATTACTAGCTTTTCTACAACTGTCTTGAGTAATCCCAAAAAGACTGAGGCCTCCTAGCTCCCATGCATGTAATATGGACCTTCACCCAGAGCTGCATCCTCGTCCTCCTCTTCCTCAACCTCATCTAGAAAATTGTCACAACAATTTTAAAGGTGGAAGGGTGAGTCCACGACTCAGCAAGTTCAAACGAATTGACCATTTTTATTAGAGCCCCCTTTTTGTTCAAAAAATCTATCTTCTCACCAGTGTTTACTAAACAGCCATGTATGCAAAGTTTTCATAAATGAGATTTAATAAATTTATGGCTAGATAGTAAACTAGGTGATAGACATTTTCATACTTAATAGTTAAAGAATAGTATTTCTTGCATTTTCTTATATAATTAACTTCACATTTCACAATATGAAGCAATAAAACAGTTCATAACATAATGAATAATACATTAATAAAATCAGCATAATTTAATTATATAGCATGGCATATCATATCATATCATATCATCATGACAATAAGTGAATTTATACTCCCACTTATCCTCGTGGAGTTCGCTAAGTGTTACCCCACTTAACCGCAAGGTTGCTAATAATTTATCCTCTCATAGTTTTGAGGTGTTGAGCGGTAACCCCACTCAACCGCTAGGCTGTTAGGGCAACTTTGTTTCCTTCCTAACATCGGGTGTCAAAGCATAATCCCCTCGATCACTGGGCATTACATGCATTCATACATAGCATCATATTTTTCGAAATTTTGTTTTCCTTCCAAAACTCAACTTCTTTTATAAATCATTTCCTTTGGAAACACATTTTCATGTAAAGCATTTCAAAATATATTCATACGTAGCTAAAATAATAGGGCTCAACACAATATACATAACATGCTTTTGTAAAATAATGCAAGGTCAAGAAGTTTGAACTTACCTTTTCAAGCTTAATACCCTTATTCGTGGTTTCCTTGTTATACACTTCCGCATTTAATAACACATTTTTTCAACATTAGCGTAAATTTAACTAATTTTATTCCTAAGACTCACTTTAAATCCTAGGATTCTTAAAATATCTCCAAAACATTTTTTTCATATTTTGTCCTTATCCTAAAATTTGGGCAAAGATAACGACATCTATCTAAAATATTATATTATCACTTGGGCATCATAACGACATATCTAGATATCTTAATATTATTTGGACATCATAACGGCTATCTAGTATTTTTTTGTATTTTCAGGCGGGCATTACTACGACATTAGTATAATATTTAATTAAAACATCTAATATTACTTGGGCATTACAACGGCGCTATTGTAAAATACCTAATAAAATTTAGGCAGCACAATGACGCATTTGCAATATTTAAAAAGGATGATTGAATATAATATCCGTCCCGAAATATTCAATCACACTTTCCCACACAATTTAGGCATTATAACGACATAATTTAAATTTTAATAACTAGAATTAACATAATTTAAATTCTAATAAATAACTATAATTGACATAAACTAAGGATAAAAGAGATTATACCTAGCAATTCCACTTAAAGCTGCTCCAAACTTAATACTAAAAATATAAGTAAATTCTCACTTTCTCTGTTTTTATTCTTACTGTGCGAAACGGAGAGTTTGTGAAAAAATAACAGTGCACTGAGCCTATTTATAGGGAGAATTTTGGGGATATGTTGGGTATAAATCCAGAAGAACTTAATTAGGACAAATTTGCAAAGTGCAATTCATCCCTTCCAGGCACCGATTAACAAGCCACTCTTCTTACTACACTAATTAGTAATCATGTGGGTGAGGTTTTCATACAAGCTTCAGAGAACAAAAAATCTCTGTTGTCTCGCATGGGTAAACGTAAATATATATATATATATATATATATATAGTGAATTACAAGAAACTTCATCATGAAGTTTCAGGTCCTATCTTATCAATATATATATATATATATATATATCTATTTAATATATACATATTTATATATATTACTCACTAACTACACGTCCACCTATGTTAGGTAGTTATTACCATAAATATATATATATATATATATAAGTATATCTTAATATATATAGCAAATTAATCAAACTAACTTTTTCTTTTTCTTAAAAAAAATTCTACCCTTACTACTAACTCTAGGACAATCAACTAGGTAAATCTTGAATGCCAATTAATACATAATATATATATCAAAGCTCTAACTATCTACTTCTCAATTTTAACTAAGAATATTAAATTAGACATCAAATACATTTTCCTAATATAATTGATTTAACTTAAAAAAATCACAATTTAGACTAAAGCATTCTAAGTCATCTTAATAAATTCCTTGGGTGTTACACCCTTAAACAAGCCCTAGCTGAAATAATTGATTTAATTTTTTGAATACCTTTCTAAAGCCAATTAGCTATAGAAGGGATTGGAAAAAAAAGGAAGTCCCCATATTTGATATATTTGCTCTGAAATACTTGATTAACTCAAAGAAAGTTTGTATTTGAAAGCAACTTCCAACCAAGCTTGGCAATAAGTGCTAAATTGAAGTCATGCATCCTGCAAAAACCAAGACCTCCTTTGTCTTTTGGTAAATAGATAGAGCTTCATGACTTTAGAGAGATGTTTTTGGATTTATCTTTAGGGAAACCCAACCAAAAAAAATTTAAAATTCTGTCCAAAGAAGAGGTGATAGAAATGGGCAATAAGAAGGAGCTCATAGCATATAAGGGAATTGAAGAAACCACTAATTTGATGAGCACAATACGACTTGCCTGGGATAGAGTTTTTGCTCACCATCCCTCAATTTTACTAGATACTTGCCCCAAAATATCCTTAAAGGCAGTAGATTTTGATTTGCGAAAAAAAAGGGGTAGATCGAGATATTTTGAGGAGATCAAAGCCCTTTTGTAGGGGAATATACCACTAATACTGTGAATGGTTGAAGAAGCCATATTTTTGCTGAAGTGGATAGAGGACTTTGAGATATTAATAGCTTTCCCAGACCAACTACAGTATTGATCTACAACTGATTTGAGAATATTTGCCTCAGAGGATGTGGCCTTTGCAAACAGAATAAGGTCATCGACAAAAAGGAGATAAGATATTGGAGAGCAATTTCGCGCAATTTTAATGCCTCTTAGAAGACCTTGGGATTCCTGTCGGATCAAAAGCCAAGATAAAACCTTAGAGCCTAGAATAAAAAGAAAGGAGATAGGGGATCCCTATGTCGTAAACCCCGTTCCGAGTTGAAGAGACCATAAGGATTGCCGTTAATGAAAATAGAGAAAGATGGAGAAGTAATGCAAATCCGAATCCAATTAATCCAAGTTGGATGGAATACAAGCTGGATGGAATCTAAGCTTGATAAAATAGCTAGAATAAAGCTCCATTCCATTCGATCAAAAGCTTTTTCCATATCAATTTTGATTGCCATAAGGCCTCATCTGCCCCTCGAAATTAATAGTGTGAAATAGCTCATGAGCCAGAACAGTATTATCTTGGATGTTTCTGGTATGAACAAAAGCAGATTGATATGGAGAAATTAAGTGATGAAGCAAATCTTTGAACCTGTTTGCTAGAATTTTCGAGATAATCTTATAAATGATATTGCACATGCTAATAAGTCTGAACTGGTGCACAGAAGAAGCCTCTAGTTGTTTAGGGATGAGAACAATAAACGTGTGATTTTGCTCTTTTAAGAGATGATGTTTCCCGAAAAAATCCCAAATACTAGAAAGAACCGCATCTTTGACAGTGCTCCAATATTTTTTATAGAAAAGGGCTGTGAACTCATCTGGACCTAGGGCTTTAGTGGAGCCAATGTCAAAAAGAGCAGAGAAAATTTCTTGTTCCGAGGGGATAGCACAGATAGTCATTTTCCTCCGAAGAGATGCAATTGTCAAAGAGGGATAGTAGATCTTCATCTAATATGTGGACAGAAGAAGTGAAAACATTCCTAAAATGTGCGGTGAAGCAATTACCAATATCTTGTCTCTCAAAGGACCAAGTCCTTGATGGGAGCTTTAGAAAGTCAATTGTATTTCTCCTTCTTTTGATAATTGTAGACGTATAGAAGAATTTTGTGTTCAAATCTTTGCAAGTAAGCCATGTTTCCCTAGATTTGTTTCGTCAAAGAGATTCTTCTTGTAAAAGAAGATCATCCAAAGATTTTTTATGTGAAACTTCTTGATCAAAAGAGGAATCAAAAGGAGGAGATTGTTGGATAAGGTCAAGCTGACAAAGAGAGATGGCAATTTGCTTTTGGATATTCCCAAATTGATTTGAATTTCAATACCTCAGAGTCGACTTGGTGGCTTTGAGTTTTTTGGATAAAATGTAAGGGGGAGAACCAGTGATTCGATTATTCCAAGTGGAGGAGATAACTCAATTACACGATGGATTGTAAGTCCAAAACTCTTCAAATCTAAAAGGGCAGGGAAGAGACAGATTAGAAGAAGTAGTATCAAGTATGATGGGATTGTGATTAGAAGACTGAGCGGGGAGATGCCGAACAGAAAAAAATGAGGAAATAGGTTAACCCATTGAGGGTTTGCTATTCTTTGATTAATGTAACGACCCATATTTTATTAATATGATTTATAATGTATTGATTTAATTAGTTATATTCATATTATTAAGTGGAAGTTAGGAGGTGGGAATGATATTTTGGAGATATTATGGATTATTATGATATTTTAGATAATATCTTATTTTAAATATCTTTTATAATATATTATAATATAAGATATTATATTATAATATATTATATTAAATATCTTTTATAGATATTTTATACTTTATAGAAAATTTCGAACATATCCTCAAATATTGCTTATAAATAGGTTGAAGCTCACAAATGTTTTCATTCAAAAATTCTTATCTTTCTCATGTATTAGAGTTTGGGAGAGAGAGAAAGTCAATAATTAGGAAATTTATGGGTAATGATCAATTGCAGCAAAATGAGTGTCGACAAGTAATTACCTTTGATGATTCATTCTTATAATCCACTGTCAGTATTCTTACCTACTGAGTATGATATTGATATTCAATAATACGGATTCTTATGGTTTTATAACTCAACAATGATTTATATTATCGGGAATCAATTGACTCACTACTTCATAGTTTTTGAAGTGATTGCAGAAATGGAAAGTCAAGGTAATTCATATTGAGATGTACAAAGATTCCAAGTTTGTGAAATTTGTCTAGAGTTTAGACAGTCGGTTATATTTGTATAAATGCCTTGTATGACATAGCTTTGCATGTTTTTGTATAAAGAAAAGTATTTATAATGGTATTATTTTATATTAATAATTTCACTTTTTCCGTTGTGTGAGATTATTTTAGCGTAACACCCGAATTTATTTACAAGATTAAAATTGTGATGTTACATAATGGTATCAGAGCATTACCCAGCCTTAGATGGTGGGAACATGCAAGCCTATGAGGGAGTCGCTAGTGCCATGCTTTTGAATGCCAAGAGTGGGTTACTCATGAGGGTCAGGGACACCAAGATTGGGGTAATTTAGTGTGGGTTATCTCATGAGGGTTGGGGATGTCAAGATTGGGGTAATTCCATGAGGGTTGTCGACAGTGACACTAGTTCCCAAGAGGAGTGCTTGTAGTGCCTCACATCGCCTAGGTGTGGAGACATGCTATGGTATTTATTCTAGTGATATTCATTTTATGAATGGATAGAATTTTAAAGTTATATGGTAACTTGGATAAGTAATGGTTTACGTATGATTTGGTTTAAATTGAGTCACTCAATTGGAATATAGGTAATAATTTATAGGCTTTAATTTCGAAGACGAAATTCCAATAAGGTGGGTAGAATGTAACGACCCAGATTTTATTAATATGATTTATGATGTATTGATTTAATTAATTATATTCATATTATTAAATAGAAGTTAGGAGGTAAGAATGATATTTTGGAGATATTATAGATTATTACGATATTTTTTGGAAATATTATAGATTATTATGATATTTTAGATAATATCTTATATTAAATATCTTTTATAATATATTATAATATAAGATATTATATTGTAATATATTATATTAAATATCTTTTATAGATATTTTATACTTTATAGAAAATTCTGAACATATCCTCAAATATCACTTATAAATAGGTCGAAGCTCACAAATGTTTTCATTAAAAAATTCTTATTTTTCTCACGTATTAGAGTTTGGGAGAGAGAGAAAGTCAGTAATTAGGAAATTTATGGGTAATGATAAATTGCAGCAGAATGAGTGTCGACAAGTAATTACTTTTGATGATTCATTATTATAATCCACTATAAGTATTCTTACTTACTGAGTATGATATTGATATTCAATAATACGGATTCTTGTGGTTTTATAACTTGTATGACCTTTTGATATATATATGATTCAACAATGATTTAAATTATTGGAAATCAATTGACTCACTACTTCACAATTTTGTAGTGATTGCAGGAATGGAAAGTCAAGGTAATTCATATTGAGATATACAAAGATTCCAAGTTTGTGAAGTTTGTCTAGAGTTTAGACAGTCGGTTAGATTTGTATAAATGCCTTGTATGACATAGCTTTGCGTGTTTTTGTATAAAGAAAAGTATTTATAATGGTATTATTTTGTGTTGATAATTTCACTTTTTCCGCTGTGTGAGATTATTTCAGCGTAACAACCGAATTTATTTACAAGATTAAAAGCGAGATGTTACAATTAAGGCGTTCCTTGATTAAATGGTGATCCCAGTATTTATTGGACCAGGTAAAGGGGTTACCAGAGAACCCTAAGTCGATCATACCAAAAGAATCTAGAAAACCGTGAAAAGCATCATTGGAAGAACAAGCATAAGGTCTGCCACCATATTTTTCAGATTGTGAAAGAATCATATTAAAATTCCCAATACACAACCAAGGCCCACGATAACCCATACCCACATTCAACAGAGTCCCAAAACACAATTTTTTTTTCTCAAGAGGACCATAAATGCAAGAAAGTAACCACGGATTATTCAGAGGATCAGAGTAGCACCAATGATTTATTATATTAACAGAAGGTGAAATGCATTCAATGTCCACACCATGGCGCCATGTTAACAAAAGCCCTATTTTAGAACCAGAGGGAAGAGCATGCAACATCATAAAGAAACCCAGACTATGTAATATTACAGAAACATGTGAAGGTTACAGTTTAGTTTCAGACAAAAAAATGATATCAAGAGAATGATTTCGGATCTTACCCCTTAAGCTACGAATTGCAGAGGCACGAGATAGCCGTCTGCAATTCCAAGCAAGAAACTTCATATGTGGGGAGGAGGCCTTACTAGGCACTCCTCTAAATTTTATGAATCCACTAGAGAAAGTGGAACCAGATTTTGAGCCGGTTGAGAGACCACCACATCAGTAAATACAATGCGCCACCCTCTGTTTGACCTGAAAAAGAGACGTGGGGTCCCTGAAGGAGCAGCCACAAAAGCTGTTGTAGTAGAGCTAACCTTAGTAGAAGTAACAAGGGGCTTTTCAACCCAATCATGAACTGCAAACACATCTAGAGCAAAGGACACCACTGGCTGAGGCATGATACCCGAGAGTCGGCCTTGAAATCCCTGAAAAGGGCTTGCCATAAAAGCTTAAATTGTACCAATAGGGGGCAACATGCTGTAGCTGAGTGAGGGAGTATGCAACAATTTCCAGATTAGAAAGTGAGTCCAAAGAGACAGTGTCCTCATAACGAGATTTCTTCAACTGGGCAAGAGGAATCTCATCCTCATCATCATACCATTTCAATTTTCCTTTTCCCTTGGAGTGAGTGATTGGGCGTGGAGGGTTATCCACATATGAAGTTGTTTAAGGATTAGAATAAGGTGGTTTTTTTGGAGATGGGATGGAGTGTTTTGAATGTGAAATAGGTGAAGTAGGACGTGTTGGAAATGAGCTGTCCAGAGATGATGGGTTGGCCGAATGGATGGGAAAAATTTGGAGATGAGTAGGGGTGGAATTCAGTGCAAGGGCTGTTTGGAGCTTCTTGTCAAGAATACAAGGCTTAAAATGTGATGGACGAGGGGTGTGGGTTTGACTCTTCCGTGAGTTGGAATGTTTGTTAGTGTATAGGTTGAAGGGGCTGGGTGAGAAGCGGTCACTTGGTCTGTCACGGGCTGTAGAGTAGAACGAGAAGAAAGTGATGAGAATGGGCTAGTGTGTGGTTTGAAGAGGCTAGACGTTAAATGGGCAGAGTGGTCGTTGATGGGCTGCTGAGAAGAGGATTGAGAAAGAGAGGAGAATGGGCTAAGATGAAAGGGGTGGGGGCCCAGATAAGTTTGGATTATTATTATTTTGGGCCCATGTGGAAAGGAATTGATGGAAAAGCCCATCTTTATCTTGATCTTCCTTAGTAACTGGAGGGTGGAGTAAGCTAGTAAAATCTTGACTAAGAGGAACTAGATGGGGACATTCTATTGGGGGTAGGCGTAAAGTAAGGGGGCAAAACACATGGGGTCATTAATGAATGGGTAAGTGTGAGGTAAATCTTTAGATTGCCTAGAGATATGGTGTACCTTACCTTTGTCTTTTAGTTGACAAATAGCTTGAACATGAAAGGATGTCTTGCAGCACAAGAACCAAGTATAGAAGCTTGAAAGGTCCCTTGTTGAGTTGGCACCGTAGAGAAAGCTGAAAAATCAAGGACAATTGAAGATGAGTCCACGTGTGGGATCATGAGAGCTTGAGAGGAGACTTCCTTAGAGAGCAAAAGTGCATTTTTGGATTGCACGTGTGGGACCATTTGAGCATGATTTTTGTTGGAGGAAGCTGTAGCGTGAGAAGGTTCAATATTGCAATGAGAGTTGCCCATTGAAGCTGCAGAAGAAAGCCCAGAATCAGAGTCTTCAGATGGAACCATTGCTACCAGATGTGGACCATTTGAAGTAGTAGGTTTGAGTGAAATATTATACTTCTCCAGATGATCCAATTTTTGTGGTGCGGGACATACACTTTTCTTATACCCAATAAGCCCACAAAAGACACAATATTCATCCAATCGTTCATACTTGAAGGCGATCCAGTGAGGATCCATACTCGGACGAGTAATATAGAACCCCGGTGCTAGAGGTTGTGAAGTGTTGACATAAACTTTGAACCGGATAAATTGACGGCATATAAGACCCACAAAGTTAGTGTTATCTAGCTCCATAAATTTTCCAATCGCTTTACCAATCCAAATGGCATTTTTGATGGTCATATATTGGTGGGGAAGATTATGTACTTGAACCCAAAATGAACAAAAGAAGAGTTTAACTTCATTTATAGCAAGAGATGGAGACCATGATTGAAGAAGTAAAAAGGATCCTCTAACATTCCAAGGCCCTTAGTTCATAATACGTGTGAAAAAAGCCTCATGAGGAACAGTAAATAGATACTTGTTTGGAGATAAAACCTCCATGGAAAGTGGTGCTGCAAAGCTCCAAACCGAAGAAAATGTTTGTCAAACATGATAAGTGTCAGTTTATTTCAGTATATTTCATACAGAGGTATTGTATACATTTATAGGGAGATTTGCTACGCTATTTTTGGGCTATACAGATTTTTGGTGTTAGAATAATGGCTTGGTAGTTTATGGCTTATTCTAAATCTTCGATTTGGTTAACTCCTATAATCTCTCGATTTATCTCTTAATTGACAACTCACGCCAACACTCCTCAAGTGGAAGCATCCAAATCTTCAATGCGCAACTTGTCTAGTGAGTTGTAAAATTCTCGCTTGATACGGCCTTTGTAAGAATATCCGCCAGATTGATCTTGGACTTCACAAATGGAAATCAATTATTTTAGCTTGAGATTTTCTTTAATAAAATGTCTGTCAATCTCCACGTGTTTAGTGCGATCATGTTGGATAGGATTGTGAGCAATAGCAATCTGCTTTGTTATCACAAAAGAGGTCCATTTCGAGGTAGGTGCAAAGCCAATTTCGTTAGAAGTCTTCTCAACCATAGGAGTTCACAAAGTCCTTTAGCCATTCCAAATCGCTTCAAAGACTTGACAAAGTGCCACCACCTTTTGCTTCTTACTCCTCCACGTAACAAGATTTCCGACAAACATGAAGTAGCCGAGGTGGATCTTCCTCATGGTGTTCCCCGCCTAATCAAGGCCTCAGATAGCCATTAATTTCGAGGTGGTTATTCTTTGCAAACATAAGTCCTTTTCCGGGAGGATTTTAAGTATTGCAAAATCCAGATCACCGCTTCCATATGATCCTTACTCGTTGGTGCATAAATTGGCTTACAACACTCAACATAAGCAATATCGTGACGGGTATGCGAGAGGTAAATCGGTTCCCAACTAACCTCTCGTATCTTCCTTTATCTGTTGGCACTTGATTTAGATGTTCTCGAGCCTGTGATTCGAACAATTGAGTGTCTCGCGGCTTACAATCCAGCATTCCAACCTCACAAAGTAAGTCTAGTATATATTTTGCTGAGATAAGAATATACCTTTCTTTGATCTAGCAACTTCTATTCCCAAGAAATATTTAAGTCCTCCCAGATTTTTATCTCAAATTCGGTTGCCAATTGTTTCAAGTTTATCCATTTCCTGCATCATCCCTCAGAATGATCATGTCATCAACGTATACAATTAAAGCATTACCTTGCCCGTTGATGCTTTAAAAATAATGTATGATCAATTGCTTTGCAAGTTATACTTCTTCATTGCTTGACTGAACCGTCCAAACCATGCTCGAGGTGATTGTTTCAGTCCATACAATGCACGCTGCAACTTGCATACTACTTCAGTTTTTGAAGATGCTGTGTAACCTGGAGGAGTGTCCATGTAGACTTCCTCTTCAAGATCGCCATGGAGAAAGGCATTCTTTACATCCAACTGATGTAATGGCCAATCAAGGTTGGCTGCGAGTGATAGCAAAACCCTGACTGTATTTAGTTTAGCCACCGGTGAAAAAGTTTCTTGGTAATCTACACCATATGTCTGGGTGTATCCTTTTGCAACTAATCTCGCCTTATATCGTTCTATAGATCCATCTGCCTTATGTTTAACTGAGAAGACCCACCTGCACCCGACTGTCTTCTTCCCTTGGGGTAGTGGGACCAAGGTCCATGTTTGATTCTTTAGTAGTGCCCCCATTTCTTCCTCTATTGCTTTTGTCCACTTAGGATCCATTAATGCCTCCTGAACTGTAGTAGGAATATGGCATGCAAAGAGCTCCTGTGAAAAACTCTTGAGTGGCTCAGGCAATTTTTCAGTGGAAATATAGTTGGCAATTGGATACCTCAACCTTCTTTCCTCCATTTCTGGGGAGTATCTGTTTGGTGGTTTGCCCCGGTTTTGCCTGAAAGGTAAGTTATACCCAGTATCTATAGCATTGATAATTGAGGGTGTGCCAACATTACTTACCTCAGGAATATTCTCAGGAGGTGGGCTTGCAGCGACCAAGAGACAGGGGGATTTTTCTTCTTCGGATGGTATAGGCTCAGCTGGTATAGGCTCAGCTGCCAGAGGTTCTTCTTCGGATGGTATAGGCTCAGCTGCCAGAGGTTCTTCTTCTGATGGTGTGTCATTTTGATCCTCAAACCACTCAAAGGTTAGCCACTTCAGCTCTTCATCTAGTGTCTCCCCCTGAAGAGGAGTAGTGGATACCGAGGAAGGTAGAAAGGAGGACTCCAAAAAGTGACATCCATAGTCACATAAGTCACTGAGTAGTAGGGTCATAGCAGCGGTAGCCTTTTAGTGGGTGGCATAGCCCAAGAAGAGGCAATCAAGGGCAAAGGGTCAAGTTTGTTACCACTGTTCTTATGAAGATGAACATACGCCACATGCCCAAAGATGGGGTGGGAGCATGAGGCGTAAGGTAGAGAGAGACCGAGGTACAAGGATTGTAGTGGGGTTTGGAAATGTAAGACTTTGGACGGAAGGCGGTTGATCAAATGGACAGAAGGGTAACAAGATCGGGCCAATGTCTTGTGGGAACATGGCCGAGAAGGAGGGCTCGCAGTTTCAAGAATATGTCGATTTTTCCTTTCCACTCCATTTTGTTGTGGTGTCTAGGGACATGAAGTTTCATGAATAAGGCCGTGGAGTTGAAAATAGGACTGAAAATGGTGATTGACATATTCTCCACCATTGTCAGAACGAAGAATTCGAATCTGAGCTGAAAACTGAGTCTGAATCATAGCATGAAATGACTGAAAAACCTTAAATACTTCATCCTTATGTTTCAGCAAATATATAGTCATGCGTAGCAATCATCAACAAATGTTACAAACCAACGTACACCAGAGACAATAGACACGGGGGATGGTCCCCATACATCGGAATGTATTAAAGCAAAAGGAATGTCACTTTTATTCATGCTTAAAGAATAAGTAGCCCTATGACTCTTGGCTAAAATACAAGTATCACAATTTAACTCAGAAGTTTCTACATCGAAAATAAATCGAAACAAATGTCTTAGATACCGAATGATGGATGTCCCAAACGCGATGCCACAACCAAATCTGAGTCTTGGAACTTAGTGAAGAAGACAGTGATGAGCTCTCCCATACTGAAATCTTCCATGTAGTATAATCCCCTCTTAGTACCACGCCCAATTATCTCCTTGGTGAGAATATCCCGTATAAGACAAAAATCAAGAAATATGAGTACCACACAATTCAGTCTGTGGTAATTTGACTCATGATAGTAACTTGTGGGATAATGAGGAACAAGTAAAGTGTTGGATAATTGAAGAGAGGTGATAATGTCACGTAACCAGCTCTGTGACGGAGAGACCACTCCATTGGCATTTGCAATGCTAGTGCGCAGTGGGGATGAATAGTGAGAAAGATCCGCAGGATCAAAGGTCATATGATCTGGGCCCCAGAGTCAAGTAACCAATCATCACGGTTGGTATTGCGGTGAAAACTAATTAAGGCATGACATTACCTTGATCCACGAAGAAAAATTTTGAGAAATTAGAGATGACATGGTTCACCACTTCATAAAGAGCCTTGCTTATGCTATGTGTCTCACCAGCGGTGTCTTGTTTCTTCCGGGCTTGGAGTTCATGCCACGTCGGATATCCATGCAGTTGGAAGCAATTTTCCGTGTGTTTCATATTGCCACAATGAGTGCACTTTAATCCGTATGATGATCGGCCTTTAGAGCGATTTTCCAGCATGTTGTGGGTTCGATCCATGGATCCCAAGCAAGCTTTGCTCACGGAGGTTCATGGTCACTGCGTTCATCACCACTTGACGAAGAGCCTCTCTGCGGACATGAGCATAAGCTTGCTCTATGGTGGGAAACGGGTGTAGCTGCAGCACGTCACTCCGGATGTTATCTAGCTTGTCGTCAAGACCATCCAAAAAAACGTAGACCCGATCTTCTTGGAGGAGATTATTATACCTTTGAATATCAGCAGGGCATTCCATTGGATTTGGACGTCGAAAATCAATTTCACGCCAAAGACCTTACAAGTTAGTGTAATATTTTTCCAGAGATCCACCTGCTTGACGGAGACGTGAAACACGGCGCCAGAGATCATAAACCTGGGATGTATCACCACCATCAAAATAAGTGGTGGCAGCAGAGTCTCACACCTGTTTGGCTGTAGGAAATCGAATAAAGTTTCCAATTAACGTCGGATCCATGGAGTTGATAAGCCATCCTTTAACAATGGCGTTGTCGATGCGCCATTTGCGAAAGGACGAGTCGGTAGGGGATGGCGGGGTCAGTTCGCCATTGATGTAGCCCAACTTGTCTTTGCCGGAGATGTACATCTCGACAACTTGGGACCACAAGCCATAGTTGGAGCCATCCAACTTGATGCCAATCGGTAGAAGCAGTGTTCTCGAGGTCACGGTTGGGGCCTGGGCTTTGGACAGAGCTTCGCCATCTTGAGGTGAGTAATTCAGAGAGAATCCGGGTGGTGAATTCTCTGTCTGTTGGTGTTTCGTGGTCGCCATAGGTTCGGTGGTGGATTCCTCCGTCTGGTTGGTGTTTTGGTGGCTGCCATAGGTAGATAAGAGGCTAAACCTAGGGTCAAGTATGAACAAGGGACCAGATCGAATCCTGATACCATGTCATTTATTTCAAAGATATTTCATACAGGTATTGTATACATTTATAGAGAGATTTGCTACGCTATTTTGGGCTATATGATTTTGGTGCTAGAATAATGGCTTGGTAGTTTATGGCTTATTCAAATCTTTCTGATTTGGTTAACTCCTATAATCTCTCTGATTTATCTCTTAATTGACAACTCACGCCAACAATAAGTATTGAGAGGTTTAAGGGCTAGGAGCTTACCGATGAATGCAAATCCCTCTCTAGAAGCTGGATTACCATCATAAGTTTCCAACTAAACCGGGTTATCCCACCCCAAAGCCTCCGTATCTTCAATGAGAGCCTGAATATCATCTTGGGACGACATATAATCGTCCATCAATCTAAAACTATGAAAAGAAGAAAAAAAAAAGA
The DNA here is from genome assembly GCA_013348765.1 of Carpinus viminea. Classification (NCBI taxonomy): domain Eukaryota; kingdom Viridiplantae; phylum Streptophyta; class Magnoliopsida; order Fagales; family Betulaceae; genus Carpinus; species Carpinus viminea. The sequence goes on from CP054674.1 coordinate 9,169,427, forward strand.
AGAAGGAAAAGGAGAAATATAGGATGGTGAAGAAAAGAAGAAAGAAAGAGAAGAAAAATAGTATGGTGAAGTAGTGTATGGTTGTACGTAGAAGAGCTGTGAAACAGAGAGGGTGTGAGAGATGAAATGAGGTTAAAGGGTGAAAAGAGTTTAGAGACCAAGTCCTAGAGCGTTTCCATGAGGGAAAGAGCAAAAGCTCTAGTACGAAGAGCGAGAAAGAAAGTTATCATCTAAAAGAAAAAGGTACTTCCTTCATCAAGTGTTAATTGATTTTAAGAAACAATGTTTGGTAACATCATTTTGATGTTTATTAAAATAGATTTTAGGCAAAATTGTTTTACTTACCATATGCGGAGAATCACAAATGAACCCAATTTGTTCTACAGTTCACTTGATATCTACTTGTTTAAAATTTAATTCGTGATTGTTGAAATTCACTATCCATGTCATTGTAATTGAATATGATTAGAAGAGATAACCTACACGTCCATGACCAATGATTTAACAAATGGAATAGCACCAAATAGAGATTCATTCAATTTTCCTTTTCTTAATAGAGGCTTAGATGAATTATGTGGTGGAAAATGAGTGCTAACAATGCCAATGAGTTGGCATAAGACTTGGATGGTATAAGTCTAGTGAACGGAGTCGAGCTTTGACACACATTTCATTAGGATTGTGCATGTGGATAACTGCATTTGATAGTTGCTTTTAAGTGCTGTTATTAACCAATATCCATGTGGTTATTGTGATTATTGAATGCAATTATTAATCGTTATTTGCTTTTTAGGTAGTGAGCATTTTTTGTATATTTTAGTGTTTTGGGCATTATTTGATCCTCTATTAAGGTCTATTTTAAACAATTTTGAAAATATTGTTGGTCTGTTTTAGTGTTCTTTTCAAGCTCTAGTGTTTTAAATGAAATCCATATCTTGATTTCACATTCCAGCTAAACGATGTCAGTTTAGTGAAGATTTAAATACTAAAAATCCCCTATGGTTTCACTTTTTTTTCTTTTTTTTTCCCATAGGGTTTGATTTTTATCACAAGAGGTTCATGTGGTTTTGATAAAGACTAAATTGGTCATTCCGTCTGTTGACTTAACAGAAATGACACATGGACCAATTAAATCTTGACAAGTGTCATGTAATTTATTTTTTATTTTTTAAAAATTATTATTATTTTTATTTTTGAAAAAAGGCCACCCCCATGGAGCCAAGGGGGTGGCCTGGCCAACCCCCATTGAGCCAAGGGGGTGGTCGAAACCACCCCCAAGACCCACTGGGGGTGGTTTCGGCCACCCCCAATTTTTTTTTAAAATTTTTTTAAAATAAAAATAAAAAAAGAAATTACATGACACGTGGCGAGATTTAATTGGTGCATATGTCATTTCTGTTAAGTCAACTAATGGTCAACGGATAGAAGGACTAGTTTGGTCTTTATCAAAACCACATGACCTCCTGTGATAAAAATCAAATTCTAAGGGAGAAAAAATAAAAAAGTGAAATCCTATGGGGATTTTTAGTATTTAACCCTTTAGTGAATTTGTTTATATATATATATATATATATATATATGTATTCGCATATGCGAATAGTGGTTAGCTACGGTTAATAACCGCCCACTTGTACAACCCTACATTTCATAGCTCAACTCCAATAATTATCCTCATAAACCAGCAAATTCTAAAGTCCTAAAAGCCCGGTTCAGCTTGGATTGACTATAGCCCTATAAATTACAAACAAACTTTTTGAGTTTTGTCCATATGACAAATAAGTATTTTGTAAAATTTTGTGATAAAATATGAAAATAAGAGAAGACAACCAAAGCAAAGAGAAAATGAATGCAAACTATTTGGGATGGTTCGGCACTAAAGTATGTTTGAAAAATATATATAACACTTTTAAGGATAAAAAAATTAAAATAGTTTAAATACACTTTTAGTAGAAAGCTTAAAAATTAAGCTTTTAACCAAAAAAAAAAAACTTAAAAACTATATTTCTCTCCGAAGCATAAAGACTCCCGTAAGGTTTCTTAATTTTTTATTAAAGCTGTTAATTAACCCAATCTAGAAGCTGAGAAGTGAGAAGCAGTCGGAAAAAAAGCGGCACTTTTAGTTCGATACACGGAAGGGAGTCGGGACAGAAGTACAGAACACAACCGTCCAAAGTCCAGAAGTGTAACCAGTAGTACCGGCCAAAGCCCTTTTACCTGTCAAAACTGTGTCGTTGAACCGGAGGACAGATAGCAACAATCAATGATGGCGTCTTAGGCCAAGCTCCAACGAGTAGCTGAAGCTGATAGAAGACGAGTAGCTGAAGCTGATAGAACCCATGGCGGATCCCTACTACAGATACAGTGCATCCGAGGACAGAGGTAACCCTAATTCCACCGATTCTAAATTTCATAAAACCCTACGATTATTGAACCTCGTGAAACATGGGGATAATTTTCTATCACTCCGTTTGGCTGCCAAGAAAACGGAAATTAACTAATTTGATTAGTTAGTGGAGACTTAAACATGATAGGACACAGCTTTGCATATTTCCTTTATTTTCTCTAAAATTCTCAGAGTCCAAACTTGGCGTTATTTCATGAATTATAAGCTCTATCTTTGCATGATCGACATGAGTTTAAGGTGAACCCCTATTGGTTATGTGACGATTATTGTTCAAATTGATAGTAAATTAGACTGTTCTGGTATGAAATTCATTTAGAGTTGATATTGTCCTCATGATAGAATGCAAGTTTGTCTTGCTATTTGTGTATAGTTTTACAATTGATAGTAACACAGATTTTTCGGCATTTATTTTAGTATCCAGTGTTGCAAGGCCCAGCTTTCCTGGCTACCTGTCGGCTGACGCACCACCATTGCCGTCTTATCCTATTTTGGGCTCTACTAATTTGCTTGCTGCTTCTTCAAATTTCCTGCAGAAAGATGTAAGCAAATTCGAGCTATGGCCCGAGTTATTATATCTATAATATGTGTAACAAAGATATGTCTTGTGTGGCTTTAGGTGCAGATAAACTCATTGCAACCTGGCGCATATCGCTTTGATGATAATTCGGGTGGTGGAGCTCATCTTGATCCTGGTCTTGGTGGTGTAACTGCAGTAGCTAGCACTAATGGCTTCCCATCTCCTCTAGAAGATACAAACCAAAGACGAGATGTTGCACCCGGCGTTAGTCCGGGAATTCGTTCCATGAGTAATGAAATACCTGGCTCTTTGAGAAGCCTTGATGGCTTCCCAGTTATAGCTAGGGAATCAAACGTTCTGTTCGTTGATAAACTTCCAAATGACTGTACCAGAAGAGAAGTGGGTCGTATCCTTTCCATTGTGTTTGTGCATAAGCATGTCTGTGTTATTGTTGTGTGACATATTGTGCTGCTCAGTGCTATATTGGACTATTGCAAGAAGAATTCACGTACCAGTAAGAATTTTGATTGCATAACGTTTTCATCCATTATTTGGTGAGAACTGTTTCTAAATGAAAGAAATGTGCTTTCTTTTTGATAAGGAAAAAAGAAAAAGAACAAGAATTAGAAATGTGCCTTCTGAGTTATGGAAATGTTACTCAAATGTTCCTGAAGATTAATTAGCTATATTGCTTTCTGCTGTCATTTGGAACCTTGACTTATGATAATAGATCTTTTCCGTCCATTTATTGGCTATAAAGATGTTAAAGTTATTCACAGGGAGCCCAGACGTGTAAGTCTAAAGATTTAGCTTCTTCTATTTTCTTTCTTTACTTTTTCCCCCTTGAGTCTTGAATGCTGAAATTCCATTGACCTTGTGTGCGAAATATAAGTTCAACATTGCTTTTTTGTTTTTGTTCGTGTCATCATCCTCTTTTTTTCTTTTCTTTTTTCTTCTTTGTGTATGTGTGTTTGAGAGAGAGAGAGAGAGAGATATTGGTGTGTGTGTGACTGTGAGAGTCAGCAGCATTGGTTTGTCTTATGTTGCTTGCCTAAAGGTTTGTGTTTTGTTGTTGTGTAAAATAGATTAGAATCCAATGATTATTTAGTCTACTTGGCAATATTTTTTAAGAACTTCATTTCCTTTTATTTGAAACCCGTCCAATATGGTAAATCACAAGAAATCCTAGAAATTAATGTTTGACGTATTTTTACTTTCCTGAGAAGTTCTGCTCATTTATTCTTTAGACAAAAATGAAGATCTAATTAGGAACAGTCATTTGATCTGTTCCAGTTTTGCTAATTTGGTCTACCTAGGCCTCTATTATAATTATCATATCTTGTACATATTAACTCGTCATTATTTTCTTTTCAGGGTGAGTAGCTAATGTTGCTACACATGTATTGAAAATAAGACATTTTCATGGCATCTCATTTTGATTCTTTTTCCATGTTTAACTAATCATTTGATCAACAAGTAAACCGCAGAGTGGAGATAAGGCTAAGGTTTTGTGCTTTGTGGAGTTTGCTGACTCTAAATGTGCTCTGAACTGCCATGGAAACTATTCAAGGTAAGTCATATATAATAATTTATGATCATTTGAGATGTAAAACTGCTAATACTTGTGGGTATAGTGTTTTATCCCTTGGAAGCTTTAAGAGATAATGGAACAAGGAAACAGAACATCTCTTTGTTATATCTGAAAATTCTCGATCAATATAAAGCCATCAGTGAATGCATCATTTAATCACGCTGCAAAATGTGGGATTTCGTTCAGGCTACAAATTTGATGACAAGAAACCTGACTCTTCTGCCTTGAGCATCCAATTTGCACATTTTCCATTCCGCCAACCTTCTGATCATGATGAGGAACGCAATGCAGTCCCACGCTGACCTCAAGTACCTGACTGGGATTACAATTGCTAAAAGAAAAAAAATGCTTGTCCATTCTGAACTAAAATCAGTTTTGTCAAAGCTTGACCTTTGTCATGTGTATAATTGTGTGGTGGTGGTTGATTTTTCTTGACCATTTGTTCTGGTGCTCCGACATTGTAGTTATGTAAGTAAAGTTTGTGCTGAAGAGATATTTGATAGTTTTCCTTTGACGGGTCAAAGGAATTTTCTCTAATTTGGTCTATAAAAGTGTCATGCCATTATCATGTGAGAAACATATGGTTTTTATTTTTACTCTTTTAATGTTATTAAAAAAACCATGCATTTCTCACAAGATTAAGAGATACGTGACAATGTTATAGACAAGGTTTGAAGAAATTTTCTATCCCAATTTAGAAAAAACTGTCATTTTAAAAATTGGCAATTTTTTTTGTAGTGGTTATACTTTTCCTGAGGAATTAATTAGGAATTATTTGAAGTCAATTCTGTGAAAAGACAGGGTTGTGCAGCTGTAAGTTTTATGCCAATGATGTTCCTAAAGATGTTGGTGGCTTGAGCCCATTTCACGACGGTTCTTCTACATCGTGACCAACTATTTGCAGTGCCAGGGACAATGGTAATCAGATGGGACTATAAATAAAGGTTTTCAAGCATGGATATTTTGCTATGAACTCTCTGCATTCTTACAATATCATAAATAAGATACGATGTGATAGATGTCCTTTTAATCAACATGCTGACATGCATGTAATATATATATATATATATATATATATATATATATGAATGTCTAATTGTGTCAACTTCTGTAAAATATTGTCAGACTTTGTCATACATGTTATAGACTTACCTTTCGTGGCCTACCTTGGATTTAGGGTTACTGTGACCAACTCAACCACGTACGGGTGGGATCATCCTTGCTTGCATCACTAGTTGGGTGAATCACCTGGGCCCATACCCTGTTAAGATAACTAAGGAATGGCTTGATATGTGCATTCCAGGGCATTGGAAATGTACTTGAGGTCCCCCGGGATACACAAACCTACCTTAAAGGTATTAAGGGCACAGATAAGTCAAATCAAGCACAATTATGACTTTTTTATTTATATATACATTTATAATTATGTAATGCATTGGTATGCTTTTTTTTTTCTTGCCTTATTGCAAAGATGATAAATTGTTGCATGTAATGTTTTACTTTTGACTTTCATTAAAAGAGGGTTTATAGCACTACCATGTTGATGAGGGTTTACTACTTATTAGGTCGTGGACTTACCATTTGTATATGTTTTTAAAGTAACGAAACCTAGTCTTGGAGATGGTGTAGGAAATCCCATCCCTGAGGGTGACTTTTGATGACCTAGCCTATTTTTTGTTTGGTCGTATGGATAGTGCCACTCATATGAAAGAGCACCTCGAGGAGATTGAATAATCCTAATGCTTTTTTTTTTACCTAATTGAATAAGAAAATGGGTTACAGGGAAGAATAATTCTAATGCTTATTAGCATTATGGCACATGTGTCACTAAACAAAATATTCAATTGTTTTACCATGTAAAAGTGTAGCTCCAAATACGATAATTTCTCAACATCGGCGTTAAATAATTATAGAAAATTCCTAATACAACATGTATACAAAGAGATTTACTGAGTTGCTAAACATTTTGCTCATACTCTAATTTCGTAGGAGTGTGGGATTGACTATGCCTTAGTAAAGTGCTAGAGCTTTGTTACCGTCCTTTAGGACTATGGTCCCCAAATCTCTACCTATCTCTTCGTAATTTATTTTAGTTAGATTTGTCCATATTTCTATGTTAGTTTTATTTCCATGTAATCTTGATGACTCAACCCTAGTTTATGAACACGTGAAAAAAATTAATCCAAAACTATCTGTTTGAAAGGTCTAAGTTTTCTCAGAATCTAAAGCCTCGAATTAAGGTCCCAACTTATGATAAAAACAAATTACTAATTGACATTTATGAAAAATCTCAATGTTCATAAATTCTTGAAATGTGCTACTTGTTCACATTTCTAAGAGTCTGATGTTCACATTCCTCAAAAGTCTTCAAGGTCCACATCTTTTTCTCCAATGTCAATTTGAATTAAATTCTAAAAAGATAATGAAATATCTTTATAGTGCATAAATTCTCATATTTGCATTGGTCGTGATCAATGTCCAGCTCTTTATTATTATTATTATTGTTGTTGTTTAGATTTATTTTTAAAACTAAAAATTTTAAAATAAATTTTACTACTTCAATTGACATATTAAATTACGTTTAAAAAACACACACACTCACCCCCTTGAATCTCTTTCAAATGCATTTATCACTAATAAACTTTTATTGACAATACTTATTACAGTTATTTTTGTAGAAAGTGAGAAGAATAATTAGTAAGACTGGAATATAAAAAACTAATTAGTAACCGCTCTCCCTGTCCGGGGGACTCGCCTTTCGGCCGGAATTAATAATCAATTTTACAAATTCTTTATAATTTTTTATTCAACACATTGTAATTATTTTCAAATTGGTTTCCAGAGGCCACATTATGCAATAGTATAGTTATTGAGGGATATATGATTTTGTTTTTCCTTCTTGTCGCTTAGATTAGGCCTGTCCACTTCATAGGTTGTGGCATGGTCCATGCCACCAATTTGAGGGAGAACAAGGTGAAATACAAATTAAACTATAAAAGAAGGTGATTGGAGCTTGAGAGTGATATGTATGTAAATTCTTTGATCATTGCATATATGACCTCGCTTAACTTTAGCTCGTCTAAAAAACACTTGATATATTGCTATATTCCAAAATACTAGAAACAAGTATATTGTGTTTAGGATAGTGTTATTAAAAAGAGAAATGAGTCTTTAATGGGTAGCTCAATCGGCTATGAATCAAACCTCATGAAACGGAAATCACTAGTTTGAATTCTCTTTCCCCCTTTCCTTGTATGGACATATCACCAAAAAAATATATATATATATATGTTAAAGGTACCAAATCTTTTATCAAGAGAGCCTTATCAAACTGATGTGTAACTCATTCATTGGTACTCATTACATTTCTTTTAATTAATTATTTTATTTCTCTCAAATAAATAAATTACACATTAGTTTGATTAGACTCTCTTGGTAAAAGATTTAGTACTCTTAACATTTTTCTTTAAAAAAAAATCAATGAAAATTTTCTATAATTTTTTAATGGTTCAATTTAATAGTTTAATTTAATTCTCTTTTGTTAACTTGGAATTAAATCTGAACTGTTAAACAACTGCGAAATATCAAATGATCTGAGCCTGTTTTGCATGAGATCTCTATTTATATTCACATAAATAGTGCAAGAATAATGTTATAGTAATTCAAAGTAATAAGCGCTTGTGTGTGAAAAGTGATGGTAGAAATTCCTTTTGGCTTCTTTAAGAATAATATGGCTCTTCAAATTGGATCGAGGCAATTTTTTTTACAAATCTCAGCTATTGAATATATCTAAGGGCTTAAAGTAAAACATCTACTATTTAAAAGATGGCATATTCCTAAGATTATTTGAATTTTAAAGTTCAAATTTAAACAAATACGTATTCCCGAGGCTATCTTAATGGTGAATGTCTTATTCTAAGCTCTTAAATATATTCAATAGTTAAGATTTGTAAAAAAATTAGCTGGCAATTTTCAAGATATTGTTAGGGTTCTTGATCCCTTAAAATTACCACTTAAACTTGTGATTAATCATTATTGAACTTTGATCTCGTAGTAATTTTAAAAGTTACCTCACTTTTTGAGAGACACAAACTAAACTTTAAAAATTACTCTCATAAATTTTCCGAGTCAGGAGAAAAATGGTGGAAAAATTCAACGCAATTACATCAAGCATCTTAAAAATTCAACGCAATTACATCAAGCATCTTAAAAATTCAACGCAATTACATCAAGCATCTTTGTAACCCTGTTGGTAGCCCTGAAAATATCAACTTCCATGCCAGTTCTCTTAACAATCTGTGATGGTTCCAAAGATTGATTTCCCATTGTACAAGTTAATCCAAAAAACAACAACATTTCATCCTCTAAATGAACTTCTCTTTAAACTCTGAGCATCAATTCTACCAATAAAATTTACTAATTTTTTAAATGGTTAAAGTTTTGTGTCAAGATCATGAAATATTCAGCATCGAACGAAAGACAAGGTCTAGGCACTTGACATCAAGTGGAGAAATTTTCCCACTTCCAACCTACACTCACTAACATGCAATGCTAATCACATCAAGAAGTAGTCATCTGCTAGTCATGAAGAGAGAAAGTTCAGTAATGGGAAACCTAAATCAGAAGAAGAAGCATATGGTTAAAAGAAAAATGAAAAGCTTTGTCAATCAAACTTAAAGACCATATATAAAGAGAGGGGTGGTTTGTTTGCGGCGCGAAGTCTTGCTTTACATGGGACACAAAAGAATGCCACAAAAGAATATAAAGTTGCTTAATTCTAATCATGAATCTCTTATTTGGTAAATTGGAAGTATGGAACCTAGTTAAGACATGGCTCTGTGAATCTGTGATGTTTCAAGTATAAATTAAACCTACGAAGACTACAAACCATCCCCATTTGTGGAAGGTAAGGGACAACTATGGTTACCTTGTACAACATAATGATGAATGACTTGTATAAAACAAGTACGAGAATGAATGAGCAAAACAGCAACTATTTTCACTACACAAAACGAGTGCCACCGATTCCATGGTGCAAAATATTATGAGCAATGGCATCCCTAGCCTTCATGGAGCTTACCGACCTCAAAGGAGCCTCGGGGACCATCTCATCGTCAACAAGCTCAAACTGCAGCGCCGGGTCCATATCTTCATTCATCAACTCACAGATATTGTGCAACACGCAACAGGCTCCGAGCACCACAGGCAAGTCCTGGAGTTTCACCTCAGTCCTCTTCTGCAAGCAACACCACCGCCCTTTCAATCTCCCAAACGCGTCCTTGGCGACCCTTTGGATCTCCCCAATCTTCTCATTGAACGCATTCTGCGGCCAAGTCAGATTGGGATGCGTGTAAGGCACCAAAACCCAGTCCATCAAAGGGTACCCCGAGCTCCCAACAATCCACACACCCTTGAGAAGCCCGCCGCTAGCCCTTTGGTGAAGCGCAGATTTCTCAAGCACCTGGTCGTCAGGCATCGACCCAGGCCAACCAATACACACATCCGTGAACGCCCCTCTTGGGTCGACAACTCCTTGAACCGTGATAGAGTATGACGTCTTCTGGTTCCGCTCCGTGTGGCGCCTGTTGAAATAAGCCGCCACGCTGATCTTGGGCGCAATGATGGGTATGTGCGTGGTATACATGGACCCCACCACATTGGGTATTCCCGAAATGGATTCGAATTCGTCTTTGATCTTCCTCAACGCGTTGTCGTCCGGCCACTGCAAGTATTTGGGCATCAGCACCGTCCGAATTGCGGAACAAACCTCGAGAACCAGCTTGTGGCAGGTGGATATGCCCAAGCCGAAGCGTTTGGAGACGAGGCGAAGTGGGTCGCCGGTGGCCAGCCTCCACAAACACACGGCCACCCTTTGGGAAACCGGAATCGCGTTGCGGAGAGTCGTGTCCTCTTGGCGATGACCGAATTGAGCTCCTCGCAAATCATATCGAATGTCGCCCTTCCCATTCTGAAGGCTTTCTTGAAATCTTCCTCGGGATATTCCGGGCTGTTGCACTCATCCCACCAAGCTTTCGATCTGTCCTTGACCCACAATCTCCGGTGATGGCCGCTGTTACTTCCACGCTTCTCTGTTTTATCGATCTTCTCAAGCACATCGGAGGCAGAGTCCGCGACAGCCACGGCCACCGCACCGGCCACGAGCCGGGACTTCTTCCTCTTGCCCCGCTCTACTTCCTCGGCTTCGGTGTAATAGTCTTGTAGATTGGAGTAATACTCGACCATGGCCTTGGTCTTATTCTTATGGCCTGACTCGAACAACTGCTTCTCCTCCTCGGAGGCCCTGTCGAGCTCTTCTTGGTCCCGCTTTTCTTGCTCCTCAAACAACAACAAGGATGTAAGAATACCCTTCAAATCCTTCTTCTTGTCGGGTTGTTTATCGGCGTCAGTACTTTCCCCGTCGCCGTCATCTTTTCTCTGCCGCTTCCTGGTGTTGTTGGTATCATTCATTTGGTAAAGCGAGCTGGCCGGGAGCGAAGGTGTAGAGAGATGGGGGAAGGCTTATGGGGCTGGGAGTAGACGACGACGACGATGCCCAAAACGAAGGAGAGGGGAAGGTCTTAGTCTTTGGCTGTCAACTGTATGATTATATGTGTGAACAAAAAGATTGAGTGATTAGACAAATGGGGATGTTAGAGACGTCGAGTTCTATCCAATATATAATTATTTTACCGTTTTATGATGTGCGTTGCGTTCCATTGTCCTTAATGTAGACCCCACCCCATCCCCCGTTGAAAATCATTGTTGACAATTTTTTTTTTCTTTCTTTTTTTAATTATTAAATTACTCCCTTTTTTTCTTCTCTTTGAAGTGTATTAAATATTTTAAAAATGACAAATATTACCCTGTAATATGCTTTTATAACAAAATAGCTCATTCTGTAAACATTATGACTATTTTTTCGGTGGACCGTGGACAGAGTTTAATAAATTTTTATTTCAAGAAACAATCAAAAACAAAATGAAAAAGAAAAAAAAAATTGAGGCTATTGTTGGGGGATAGGGTTTTTCATTTTTATATAACTCAATTTATAAAACGACATATTCATAATATATACACATATTTTTCTAATGAATAAAAGTTATAATAAATAATATTAAAAATTCTTGTGTATTTTATATGTTATTAAAAAAATAAATACATATTATTTTTACAGATTGGATTGAAGTAAGTTCTTCTAATCCAATTTAAAGAAAAAATATTTTCATTATTGGGGATGGTTTGACTGTCTCCCAAGCCGATTAGAGGGGGGTGGAGGGGATAGCTTAATTATCCTTGGCGTTGGCCCAATCTTTTTGGTTATATATATAATGTTTAGAGTAAAATTATAATTCATAATAAAATGCCATGATGAAATGAAAAAATAAATATATGGATCAAATATTCAAAATTTATAAATTTTGAGAAACCTTAGAGACGTGATTTTTTGTTATTGAAGATATATATATATAAAAAAAAAAAGTAATCTTAAAGGGTCCAAAAATTATTTTGACAAAGACAATGCAGGCTCACGAGTGGCGATGGACCACCAACGCACTGAATAAAACCCAGTCAACTGTATAGGTGTGAACGCGGTTCGGGGGAAGTGTGTAGAATAGTATATGTGGGGGAGGTGGTGAGTGCTGACGGTAGGTAGGGACGGTGACTTGGGATAACGCGGTTTGGATTTTTGTAAATACTTTTTTTTTTTTTTGCGGGGGTGGGGGTGGGATATTTTCAGCATGAGATGTATTTTTTAAAATAAATTTCTGTTTTGTCCAACTTATTCTCAAATTTAATAATATTTTTGGATAAAAAATAATCATAATTTTAAAACTCGCATCATCTTTAAAGATAAAAATTAAAATAAAAGTTTTATGTATCGCATTACTCTTATTAGGCCTTAGGGTCTCCTATAATTTAAAAGAAATAATAAATTATCAAATTATGCAATTTTAGTCATTTTTAAGCATCGAAACGCCTAAAAAGAATATGCTACTGTTGAGAATTTAATATATTGTCATTAGGTTTTTATTCTCTGTGTTATAAAAAAGCTTTGAGTCAAAAATTGTCTTTTAATTTTATGAAGAAGGAGTGTCTCTACAAAGTGAAAATAATGCTTTTTAAGAGGAAAATTCTTTTCGTGTTTTGCTTACCTTAATAACATGCCACATTTTTAATAAGTAATATTTTTAGGGAAATTACATCATAACACGCTAGGTTAGCACTTGAATTTTTTTAAATCCCTAATTTTTTTTTTTTTTTTGACAATTTACTCATTGAGTAAATCAAAATCACAATAAAATTTTTGCCTTCAAAATTTTTTAATATTCGTTAGTCTGGATCAAAATGCACCATTTTGACCCATTAAAATATTAACTTTTTTAATTTAATTTTAAAAATTAAATCTAAAAATTAAAGAAAGAAAGAAAGAGTTTTTACAGGGGTGGCCAAACTACCCCATAGGAGGTGGCTGGCCACCCCATTTTGCCTGAGGGTGGTTCGGCCACCTCCTAGGGCCAAACCCTCAAAGGGCCACCCCTTGTGGCTTATATGCGGGTGGCAGAACCACCCCAGGCAAAATGGGGTAGCCCCCCTATGAGGTGGTTCGGCCACCCCCATAAAAACTTTCTTTTTTTAAAAAAAAAATAATTTAATTTTAATTTTAAAAAATTAATATAATGGGTTAAAACATAGACTAACGAATGTTACAAAATTTTGATGGTAGAGATTTTATTGTGATTTCGATTTACTCAGGGAATAAATTACCAAAAAAAAAAAAACTTAAGAATTTTAAAAAATTCAATATTGATCCAAAGTGTTATGATGTAATTTCCCATATTTTTAAGCATTTTCGTGCCTACAAATAAATGGCGTAAATTACATAATTTGAAAATTTACAATTTGCCGAAAGCGTTGGGGTTTGGTTGCCAAATAGAGTGGTGGGGCAAAAGTGGATCCAGGTATCTCGAATCCCGGCGGGCATCGATGATGCTGATTTGGATAGTCAACCAAATGGACAAAAAAACGCAAGATCAACGGCCAATTATGTATGTGGCCTTTGGTGGGTATGAAGTTGTCAATTACTTCTTTTATGAGACTTTTGTCACAAAACAATTAATATAATTGGCTCCATTTGTTTATATATATATATATATTTCTAGATCATTCCTCTGCATCTATCAAGTTTTATAAGGGAGGAGGATGTGGAGTGGCCTTTCAAGGAAGACCACTGTGTATATTCATCCTTAAAAGGCAAACTCTGAACCCGTTTAAGGTTTTCCAAACAGATCAAGTAAGACTAGCTTCATGGTAGATATGATCTAAAAGAATTATTTGTACTAAAGGGAATTCAAATCTTAGAGTACTTGATGAGAAGCCATCAAATTCAAAGTCTTCACCAGTTGAGTATTCTTAAGATTGTTGTCGCCTATATTACTATAGATCGACTTTTTGTATGTTTATTAGTTTGTACAACGTTACTCAAAACACGACACATGCATTATAAATGAAGCTTGAGGAATTAATAATAAGACAGAAGAAGAAAAAGAAAAAAAACGATGAGTTTGATCTTTAATGGTTTAGCTAGAGTTCAAACTTCAAACATAATTAAGGAGGTTGAATAAAATATGGAAGGCTAGCTTGACTTTAATGGTCATCGATCGCATGTTTTCTCTTCCATTTAGACGAGGAAATTGCAAGTTTGACTAGTTTTTGGAGGAGTTGGATCATGGATGGATATGAATTTCTTTTGTAGAGTTTTCCATCTATAATTGGGGCGCCCTACCCTTTTGTTTTAGATTTATTGTTGGAGAGCCCACCCCATATTTGTTTTTAGGATCTCTCGCTTCTTCTTCCGTTTGAATCAAAAGTGAAAAAGATTCAGCCCTGTAGCCCTTTCTTTATTCGCTTAGAAAAAAAGAAAAAGAAAAAAAAGGTCATTACAAATAAATTAAAGGGAAAAATATAAAAAAAGCCTCATCAACTATCAGCATTTACGATTTAGCCCCATAAACTTTCAAAAGTGATAAAATGGCCCTCCAAACTACCTGACAGTTGTATTTTGGCCCACTCCGTTAGTCAAGACCATCAAATTGGATGAAAAATACAAAATGACGTCGTTTTTTTGGTGTTAAGTTACTAAAATGCCATTTTGAAAAAAAAATCGATTTAAAAAATGCTCCCCAAAAATGATGTCGTTTTTAATAGAAAAAGAAAAAGAAAAAGAAAGAAGAAGAAGAAGAAGGGTGGACTCATTGGGTGAAGCGAGATAGCCACGAGGACATAGGCGAAACGGGGGTGTTGACTTGCTGGCGTGGTGGGTCGCCTCGAGGCGAAGACACCGGCGAGGTGAGGCCAAATAAAGCTAAGAGGGTCGTGGGCAACCACTAGGAGGTGTTTAGGTTCACAAGACCGGGACATGGAGAGTCATGGTGCCAAAGCTGGTGCAAGCGAGTTCAGAAGTCATCGGTGATGGCAAGGACAAGTTGCCGGTGAAGTTGTTGGCTTGCGCAGATCGAGGTTGCCGGCCAAGTCAATTATCGCAGGGCGAGGCTAGAGGTCACCGACCAAGTGGGTTCTCGCTTTTGTTGATCATGTTATACTTTTGTTGTCAATTTTTGTATATAATTAAAGGATATATATATATATATATATATATATATATATATATATATATATATATATATCCTTTAGGAGGCTTCATAAAACCACAGCAATAAGAGATGAAGACGCATGGGAAAACATTTTATATATTAGATGTCCAATACTGATCTCTCTCATCCGCAAGAAATTTCTACGCTGACTTAATTTAACTGGTGATCATGCCACTGGTGTAAGGCACTTGGGCCTCCCTAATCCACTCATCACCCAAAAAGAATCTCCATGCAGTAAACTCCAACACTTGTGCGTGTGTGATGTTCTTCTTCACTCCCGGCCAATTCACACACCCCGTCGTGTTAGCGTCAGGGCCTGTGTTTTGGAACTTGGTGTAGAAGCAAGTGTCCAGCGTGAAATCCCCCACCCAAGGCAACCACCCTTCCAGTTGGATCAAGTCGTCGATGTGGGTCTCCATGATTATGATCCTCGAGAATGCCTTCCATGGACGACCCAGATATGCCTGCGTTTGAATCTCACCGGGAAGAACGCAGGGTCCAACACGATGTTGCAGCCTTGCAGGACAAGGCCCGATGCCTGCCGGCTCTCCTTCCTGCCCTATGCGGTCACGATGCATTGTCTTTCTTCGTGTTTTGCAACAAAAATTGCTGCGTGGGGTAAGGCTTGTCGGTGACCATCAAGCTGCAATTCTACCATTTGCAAGGTTGCACGGTTTGCACGAACTGGAGGTTGTGATTCAGCTCGGACAAGAGGTGGAGTTTACCAAAGAAGAAGAACAGTGGTTTAGAGGTGGCCGGCGAGCCCCACTGTTCTTCTTCTTCTTCTTTCTTTTTTTTTTTTTTCGAAAACGATTTCGTTTTTGGGGGGTATTTTTTTAATTGCTTTTTTTTTTCAAAATGGCATTTTAGTAACTTAACACCAAAAAACGACGTCGTTTTGTATTTTCCATCCAATTTGATGGTCTTGACTAACGGAGGGGGCCAAAATACAACTGTCAGGTAGTTTGGGGGGGCCATTTTATCACTTTTGAAAGTTCAAAGGCTAAATCATAAACGACTAGTAGTTGAGGGGGCTTTTTTATATTTTGAAAGTTCAGGGCATTTTAGTAACTTAACACCGAAAAATGACGTCGTTTTGTATTTTCCATCCAATATGACAGTCTTGACTAACGGAGGGGGCCAAAATACAACTGTCAGGTAATTTGGGGGGCCATTTTATCACTTTTGAAAGTTCAAAGGGCTAAATCGTAAACGACTGATAATTGATGGGGCTTTTTTATATTTTTCCCTAAATTAAATATTGCTGAACTTTATAATTACTTACAAATAATTGATATTTTGCCTTTTAAATTATGTTAAGATAGAGAAACTATATATATATATATAGTTTCTCTATCTTCTTTTTTTTTTTTTTTCTTTTTCATAACAAACTTGAGTTGATTTTAGTGCTAGAGTTAGATTTCTTATTTTGGAAGCAATGTGGTTATACTCTATGAGATATTTTTTAAGTAATTTATTTATGGGGTTTGCTAGGGGTTCTCCTCATAGTGTTCTCGTGGTATTCTCCCAGTCTTATATACAATATGATTTAAGAAAAAATAAAATTGCAGTACCATTTTTTTGCTAATAGATTAATTTTTATGAGTTAATAGTTAGGTTCTAATGTTTTAAAACTTGTTTTTTGATTCAAAACTAAAACCTAATGGTGGAAGGTTAACCCTTTAGGGATGATATCATCTAAAATAGATTTGATCATCATAAATTTGATGTTAATGTCTCAATTTTGGTGCTAATGCCTCACAAATTTGGTTATAATACCTCAAATTTGGTGCTAATGCCTAAAAAAATAGATGGTGGAGACCACTACAATTTTATTTTTTTGTAAATCATGTTTTACATTAGACTGGGAGAACGCCAGGAGAACCTACGGGGAGAACCCCTAGTATTTTCCTTTATTTTATATATATCATTAAAGACTTTAAAGTAGTTTGTATTTGAATTTCTACATAATACTTATTATTGAAGTGACTTAGTAATGTTATTAAACGTATTTGGAGACTTTGGGCCATGATTGTCCTTGGTCAATCCTTTTTATTTCATTTGCAATGGACGTTATCAATTTCATGATTATGATTTAAAGTTCGTGCATCTAACGTAATATATGAAATTGATATTGAAATGTTTTTTAAAAAATCTTCATTTGAAATGGATTATGATCTTGAAGGTAGCTCTGACGCTTTGTCGTTGGTTGATTTAAATCATAGAAATTCTTTGAGAAGAAAAAAAATGGTAAGTATTGGATTTGAGGGAGGACGCTCATGATACTCCCTCGTTATTTGAGGTTACAAAAATTCAATAATGTACGCTACTTTTTGACCTGTGTGTAAAACCACCATGTCGTCATTTTAAAATAGTTGCGAGATATAAATATAATTTCTAATAGTATTTTTTAAATATTTATTAGTTTGCACTTTCCACAGCACTACTTGAAACAAAATACATGCATTTTAAGTGAAGCTTAAGGAAATAATAATTTTTTTAATTTTTTTTTAAAAAAGAAAGAGATGGAAGACTTGACTTTCATGGTCATCGTACGTTTTCTCTTCCATTTAGAGCTGGTTTATGATTGCGTTTAAAGGGCATAAAAATGCTTTTAATACTCAAAAAGTCTGCTTAAAGAAAAAATGTACTCGTTTGGTAAAAAAACATTAAAAACATTTTTAATAATTCAAAAATCCTAAAAATGGCTAAAAAAACACTTTTGGCAAAAACTTAAAAATAAAGTTTTTGCTCAAAAGTTTTTTTTGACTTAAAAACTCTATTTTTTAAACGCAATCTCAAACATACTCTTAGATGTGAAAATTGCAAGCTTGACTAGTTTTTGGAGGAGTTTGATGGATATGAATTTCTTTTATTCTCTTGAAAAAAAAAATTAAGGTTTTTTTTTTAAAAAAAACATGAAACAAAGTTTCAAAAAATGTTATTCTGTCATGCAAAAAAAGGGAAACTTCAAAAAGCCTCTCCAACTTCCAGCGATTTACACAAGACACACATGAATGAAAAAAACTTGCACTTATCCCTATGATCTTTCGTTTCCTCTCACTTAGAACCTCTAAACCCTAAACTCACTGTTTTGAGCTCCAAAATGACACCTCTTTTGGACATCAAAACAACACCGTTTTTTGCCTTTAAGGGCCCAAAGTGAGAGGAAATGAAAGATAAGGGGGGTAAGTGAGTTTTGTTTTTCACTCATGGTTGTTTTGTGTAAAAACTTGGAAGTTGGGGTTGGGGAGAGGGCTTTCTGAAGTTTCCCTTGAAAATAATGTCTATTTTATTTCTTTTGTATACTTATTCAGAAATTAACTAGTTGAAAATTTATAATTGTTCAATTTTTTAAATGTTCTAATCAAATATACCTAATCGACGACTCTTCATTTCAAATTTTCCCATTTTCCTCCTGTTAGTGCATTTAGAAAAGTAGTATTGTTCAAAAATTTTAACCTAAAAAAAATTTGGATAATTTTATAATTCTAAATGCACTAACTAGAGGAAATATAAAGGATTTAAAATGGAGAGATACTTTTCAATCGACAAAGTGATGTAGTAATGTTATTGAATGTATTTGGAGACTTTCGGCCATGACTTTCCCTAGTCTCAAGCTAGCTTTTGCCGTTGGTTGTTTTAAATCATATAAATTATTATTTATAAAAAAAAAAAAAGAATTTGTAATTTAACTTGTTACATAATTGTCATATATGAGAAATGATATGTAATTGTAAAAATTAAATTTTCAATTGATAAGAACTTGTAAAATAAAAGGAAAAAAAAGAAAGAAAGAAAAGAAGTCCTAGCAATTATCAATCATTTTTAATACAGCATCATAGAGTGGTGACATTCATAAGGCTAGTGTGGGTGAACAGTACCAACGCCAGCCTTTTAATATTATTAAAAAAATAATATTAAAATGCTGGCATGTGTATTGTTCACCCACACTAGCCTGTGAAATATCACTATTCTAGCATCATAAAGTGACAACGAGACAATTTGATGCATTTCCTCTACCCACACCAGCCTGTGAAATATCACCACTCCAACATCATAAAGTGACAAGCGAGACAATTTGATACATCTCCTCATCGGCTTAGATGGATTTTTGTTTTTCTTTCTATAATATCTTTATTTTTGTAAAAAAATATAATAAAAAACTAAATTAAATGAAATTATTTAAAATGGAAAAAAAAAAAGGGGGTCATGGACTCATGGGGTTGATCGACCACCGTTAGAGGGTTGGCAGCCAACCCTAGGGCATGAGGGGTGGCTCGACCACTTTATTTATTCTTAATTTAAATTTAGTATTAATAATTTAAAAAGGGTAATTTTGATTTTATAATTACCAAAATAAAGGTATTTTTGGAAGATTACGGTCAAATTTAGTTTTTCAATCCATTATAACCATCAACGTTGATTTTAGAAAATTGGGGGAAATTGAAATTATTTTGATAATTTAAAGAAATATTTACATAATTGATAGTTTGAAGGAGACATGACAATGAGATACTGATTTGAGAAGAATAAAATGACAAGCAAGACAATTTGATACATCTCCTTGTCAGCTTAGATGGATTTTTGTTTTTCTTTCTATAATATCCTTATTTTTGTAAAAGAAATATAATAAAAAACTAAATTAAATGAAATTATTTAAAAAGGAAAAAAAAAAAAGGGTCATAGACTCATGGGGTTGATCGACCACCGTTAGAGGGTTGGCAGCCAACCCTAGGGCATGAGGGGTGGCTCAACCACTTTATATATTTTTAATTTAAATCTAGTATTAATAATTAAAAAAGGGTAAATTTGATTTTATAATTACCAAAATAAAGGTATTTTTGGAAGATTATGGTCAAATTTAGTTTTTCAATCCATTATAACCATCAATGTTGATTTTAGAAAATTGGGGGAAATTGAAATTATTTTGATAATTTAAAGAACTATTTACATAATTGATAGTTTAAAGGAGACATGACAATGAGATACTGATTTGAGAAGAATAAAGTGACAAGCGAGACAATTTGATACATCTCCTTGTCAGCTTAGATAGATTTTTGTTTTTCTTTCTATAATATCCTTATTTTTGTAAAAAAAATATAACAAAAACTAAATTAAATGAAATTATTTAAAAAGTAAAAAAAAAAAAAAAGGGTCATAGACTCATGGGGTTGATCGACCACTGTTAGAGGGTTGGTAGCCAACCTAGGGCATGAGGGGTGGCTTGACCACTTTATTTATTTTTAATTTAAACTTAGTATTTATAATTAAAAAAGGGTAAATTTGATTTTATAATTATCAAAATAAAGGTATTTTTGGAAGATTACGGTCAAATTTAGTTTTTCAATCCATTATAACCATCAACGTTGATTTTAGAAAATTGGGGGAAATTGAAATTATTTTGATAATTTAAAGAAATATTTACATAATTGACAGTTTGAAGGAGACATGACAATGAGATACTAATTTGAGAAGAATATATGTATTAATTGTTTTTTTGGTAATAATCTTATAAATCCCTAAGCCAAAGCGTAAGAAACAAATATTTTTTTTTGATTTTTTTATCGATTTTTTTATTCCTTGGGTTAATTGAAAATGCAAATTAACTCTTACCGTTACATTTTCTCCCAAATGTTTAACTTTCCTTAGTCTCAACTGAACAGTCTGAACGTACCATTTTGTCATGCCAGCATATTAATTTAATTTAAAAAATAATAAAAAATAAAAAATTGAAGAGGTGGCCAAAAAGCCACTCCTAACCCCCTGAAAGTGGCCACAAGTCACCATTCCAACCACCCCTAACTCCATGGGAGTGGACGCAAGCCAACTTAGCCAAGGCCACCCCTTCAAATTTTTATTGTTATTTTTAAATTAAATTAATATGCTGATGGTGTGTTTATGGAGTTTTCTGTTTTTAGCATATTTTCAGCATGAGATGTATTTTTTAAAATAAATTTCTATTTTGTCCAACTTATTCTCAAATTTAATAGTAATTTTGGATAAAAAATAATCATAATTTTAAAACTTGCATCATCTTTAAAGATAAAAAATAAAATAAAAGTTTTGCGTATCGCATTACTCTTATTAGGCCAATATTCATTAGGGTCTCCTATAATTTAAAAGAAATAATAAATAATCAAATTATGCAATTTTAGTCATTTTTAAGCATCAAGACACCTGAAAATAATATGCTATCGATGAGAATTTAATATATTTTCATCAAGTTTTTATTTTCTGTGTTGTAAAAAAGCTTTGAATAAAAAATTGTCTTTTAATTTTATGAAGAAGGAGTGTCTCTACAAAGTGAAAATAATGCATTTTAAGAGGAAAATTCTTTTCGCGTTTTGCTTACCTCAATAACATACCACATTTTTAATAAGTAATATTTTTAGGGAAATTACATCATAATACTTTTCGGTTAGCACTTGAATTTTTTTAAATCTTTAAGTTTTTTTTTGACAATTTACTCCCTGAGTAAATCAAAATCATAATAAAATCCATGCCGTCAAATTTTTTTAACATTTGTCAGTCTAGGTCAAAACGCACCATTTTAAGTTTTTAACCCATTAAAATATTAATTTTTTTAATTTTAAAAATTAAATCTAAAAATAATAAATAAATAATTTTTTTAAAAAAAAGAAAGAAAGAGTTTTAACAACGGTGGCCGAACTACCCCATAAGAGGTGGCCACCCCATTTTGCCTAAGGGTGATTCGGCCACCCCCTAGGGCCAAACCCTCAAAGGGGGTGGCTAAATGGTCGGTATGTGGGTGGCCAAATCACCCCCAAACAAAATGGGGTGGCTAGTGATCGTACAAAAAATAGTACTCGCCAATTGCACGAGTCGATCGTAATAGAGTGGATGTGCAAGTGCGAGTGTCGAACCCACAGAGAATCGTGTTTGTCAAAAACCAATTTAAAACGCTTAAACTAATATTATCTTAACCTAGTCCCAATATCGAACACGTGGCGTGCATAAAATAAAACTAAACTAAAAATACATTAAAATAAAGAAATAAAATAACTAAAGTCCCTAATCCACCTCACGATAAATTAGTTCACATATAAACATGCTTAGCTCATATTTATTAAACATTTATGCTACAAGGCATACTCTGAGCTCTAACACATTGTTCATATTTCCATCTATCACGACAGAAAAATACGAACTAAACATGAATATATATTTAAATACACAATTAATTAAACATCCGTCTATCGAGTAAAAGTGATGCATGTTCTAGTGTCACGCTAGTTCATGCATCCTTACGCCCTATGCATGTCCTATTGTGCCTATTGAAATAATCAAAATGTCCGCCCATTTGACGAAAGACAAAACATGAACGGTTTAAGGCCCAAAGGATCCAAAGTGAAAGTGATTTAACACTAACTACAATGGATAAATGGGCGTAACCCGAACGATGAAATGTATCCATCGGACTAAACGCTATGACCAAATAATTACGACACAATCGATGCAACTTTGTCACAAAATTAAACCGAAACAAACATACATGGCAAGTAATAAACGGATTAAATGTAAAACTAACTATGAGAGCATTTAAGTAAATCCATGGTGAAGGGAATAAGAGACTAAATAAAGGTAAAATAAAGCATTAAATAAAATAAATAATAAAATGACGTTTAGAGTGTTTAATAGTGAAGAACATGGAGGACTTAGGCCCAAAGGGGCGTCTCCAATTGTTTCCAAACGTCCAAATGAAATGAAAACATAAGGTCCTATTTATAGGTTTGGCGGATTCTTGAGCGTTCAACGCACTACCGCTCGAACGCATTCAGTTATTTGTGGTCGAACGCAGGCGTGTTCGATCGCAAATAATCATGGCTGCTAGGGCTGATTGGCGGGCGTTTGACCGCAGATCCCTTGCATTCGAACGAGATAATCGCTAGGTGTGGTCATGCGTATGCGGCGGGTGCGTTCGAACACACCAAGCGCTAACGCACTTAAGGAGATCTTCACTTTAAGTCCACATTCTTGCCCTTTGCTAGCCATGTTTGTTGCAATGACCTGCACAACACAAAACACTAAAAACTATACAAAATATTAGTTATTAACACAGCTAAGAGCCTAACAAACATAAGTAAAGGGGGGTCCAATAAACAATATTTGACACCGATCAAATACCCCCAAACTTACATTTTGCTAGTCCCTTAGCAAAACAAAACTAAAAACACAAACAAAGAACATAAATCCACTTTCGTGGGAGAAATGATTGCATTTAGCGTATGCAAGAAGCCTTTTAAACCTCTAGGCATTTCCCAGAGGACAAGTGAAGTCTCGTGAGGGTTTTCCAGAAATGATACCCACAAACAATTATTGGCACTATGTTGTTAATCAGACAAAACATTTCACACAAACACATGGTTCATACATCATTAGCAAATTTAACTTGTTTAAACATACGAACCACATCATCCAGGCATCCAAACACCATTTTCACTCAAGGTTGGAAAATTGAGAAAACACGTGCTCCATAATGTGCAAAGTGAACTAACAATAAGATCATGGGGTTTCAATCACTCTCTAAAGACGTGTATCCCAAAATTCAAAGGAAAAACAATGTGATAAATACAATCAAGGCTTAAATTGAAAGATGCAATTTTTTGTGTAGGCTGTGCAATGTTGACTTCCTTAAACTTCTAAATGACCTATGTAACGAGCGTTGGGCCAGTGACTCCCAAACCAGGCGATTTTAAGGCACTAGATGTAGAGACATCCCTAAGGGCTTAATTACTCAAGTCAAAAAGAGTTATAAAGCCTAACTAGCCATACAATTTTTAGCTGAAATTTCTCATCTTTTGACGCGAACACTCATTGCTTAGCCAAGCAAGAGGTCCGATTACTCAATGAAAAACTCACTTTATTATGATTTTGATTGATTTTTTTTTTATTTTAATTTTTTTTTATTAAAGCCAAGGTTTTCATCATTACATCGCAAAAACCTAAAATTTTCAAGAAACACATTTCAAAGTCCAATCTCATACCTCACAGACCCCAATGCTAGTGTGCATGTGAAATAATAATCAAACAAGTGGAGTATCTCTAATCCAACACATAAATCAAAAACTAGGATTTCTAATGATAGGCAATGTTCAAAAATATTAAACACACCAACGACATGCAATCCACAGTTACAATGTAAGTTTTGCCCAAATAACAACATAGTAACAAACAAAAAGAAAAATTTTATATACAGACAAAAACAGATATATACAGACAAAAACAAAACAAAACAAGTAAATAAACAAACAAAATGCATAAAAGTGTTTGTCCATACCCCAAACTTAAATGACACATTGTCCCCAATGTGGCAAGAAATACATTATGTGGGATGAGGAACCGATGAGCAAAGTCCAAGGCGTCCCCAAACTTAAACATCAAAATACTCCAAAAACTAACAGAATCTTTTCTCTCAAAGATCAAACATCAACAAGTTAATTGCTGTTAGAAACTGAAACAAATTAAATATATACATGAAAATAACAAAAAGAAAATAAAAATGCGGTGCGGAAAATAAAAAAAGAAAAATACCGCACCTTCCCCGCTCATATGGGTGTCCAACCAATCCCTTCAATCCTTTCTTCTTAATAATTAAATATCCTTCAGGAAGGATGTTCCATCCATCTTATGTAGTTGTCCTTGTTTCGAGGGATCCACTTAGGAACATGATTCCTAGATTTATGATCTTCTGTGTGCGATTCCTCAAAGATTTCTACATAAGATGGCTCTTCAAGACATTGAAAAGATGAAACTTGATGTGAATGATATGTCTCGAGAGGGACTATGAGGAATGAGTGAGCTTCAGTACTCATTTCCTTGTCATTGGGCCAATTTAAAATTGGTGGGGCTCAAACTGCTCCTTCTTTTCTTCTTCTCCATTCCCAGTCCACATCTCAGGAGAGGGATCCAATAAAGCCTTAGCTTGCTCATGTACTATGTCAAGGTCCAAATCAAACTCAAATTGAGCAAAACTCTCTTCCAAAGGATCCTCCAGACTTGACTCTCTAAATCTCACAGCTTGCTCGAGGAACTTGTCCAAATCCAGATCATATTCAATTTCATCAAAACACTCTCCCGATGGATCCTTAAGACTAGGCTCACTAAAAGTATCAACATGATCAAGTAGCCTATCCAAGTCTAGGTCATCTCTATTTGGAGCAAAGTGTTTCATCTCAGGATCCTCTAAACTCAAATCATGCAACACTCCATCTTGCATCACTAGCCTATCGAGGTTTAGGTCACAATCATCTGAGGTGAAGCATTTTATCTTAAGTTCCTCTAAGCTACACTCACTTGCAACTTCATCTCTAATTTCCTCATTAACAAGTATGGTGGTGGTTTGGGCATTGTCAAGTGCAGACTTGTTAACTTCAATCATGTAATAATTAATGAAAGGACAATCATCAAACTGGTGAGAAGGATGATAACAATATTCACATAACTGATGAGGTGTGTGAGTGTGAGAAAGCTGGGTATGGGCATGTCTGGCTACCATGAGTTGGTTCGCCCTCCCCTCGAAATCATCGACATGAGCAGTAGGAAAATGTTGCTCTAATGACTCTTGGGGAGGATGAGCCATCTCATGACTTTGAAACTCCTCCTCCTCAACTAGGTTGAATTCGGCAACTAGAAGACCAAACTGTCTTTCCAACCTTGCAACTTCTTTAGTGTTTGCCACAGTGGCACCTATGATTTCTTGACAAGGTTGGTTGACTGTTTTCCTAAACGTCTCAAGTGTATCTTCTAATGATGGTTCATGCGACACAAGAATGGTAGGTTGGCCTACTAGTTCCATGAATTCCTTAAGAGTGTCTTCCAAGGAAGATGTCTCAGGAGGATAGTCATATGAATGGAAAGAAAAATGGTTGTCGAACTGCGGATATTCAGGGTGGTGCAGTTTGTCAACCTGGGGAGCAAAATTTTCAGTAGCATGATCATGCCACGAAAAATCAGAATGGTTGCTTTAGTCCGGGTTATAAAAATTTGAATTAGATTCAAACCCAGGACTGGAGAAACTGGTGTTCAACTGCTCATTTGAAAAATTAGAAAATTGTCCCCAATGTGGACAATCACCTAAACTATGGTAAGAGTTAGAGCAGTGTGAACATAGTTCATGTGGGTGCAAAGTGGTAGGAGAAACATTAAAATAATCGAACGGAAGACTCATGCTTCACCCAAACAGTTCAATATAACCCACATGAAACGATTAACAATATACAAAAATAAAATAAACAAAAACTAATAAACTTAAACAAATAAACAATAAAACAACAAACTAATTAAACAATCAAAAATAAACTAACTAACAAAAACTAAAAACAACAAGTAAATAAATAAACATAGGCAGAATAAAAAATAAATAAATAAATAAAATAAAATAAAAACAGAAAACAGAACACATACCTGCCTCGGGTTTGCTGCTGCATTGAGGTGCGCTCGAGCGCAGGAACGATGATCAATCGCAGCCACGTAAATATGTAGCAGAGTCTGCAAGTGTGTTCGAACGCAAAGGATGTGCGTTCGAACGTAGCACTGCACTACTTGTTTAAACAAGGGCGTACGCTCGCACGCAGAGGCGTGTCAGGTGAGCGCAGGTACGCGACTGTGCTGGAAAAGGCTAAAGTGCGTTTGACCGCACTGTGCCAGGCCGAAATTCCAAGGACTCGACAGAATCAAAAACAGTAAAAAATGCTAATCTAATTTTTTTTTTTTTAATATCTATACAAAAGCACGAAATAAATAAAATAAATGCATAAATTAAAATAACTAGTAGAAAGATAACATTAATCTAAGCACAAAAAATTAATTTTAACAAAACATCAATTCAAGAACCGCCAAAATTTGATCGTAAAAAATAGTACTGCCAATTGCAGCGAGTCGATCATAATAGAGTGGATGTGCAAGCATGCGAGTGTCGAACCCACAGAGAATCGTGTTTGTCAAAAACCAATTTAAAACGCTTAAACTAATATTATCTTAACCTAGTCCCAATATCGAACACGTGTATATAAAATAAAACTAAACTAAAAATGCATTAAAATAAAGAAATAAAATAACTAAAGTCCCTAATCCACCTCACGATAAATTAGTTCACATATAAACATGCTTAGCTCATATTTATTAAACATTTATGCTACAAGGCATACTCAACTCTAACACATTGTTCATATTTTCCTATCACGAGAAAAATCTGAACTAAACATGAATATATATTTAAATACACAATTAATTAAACATCCGCTATCGATTAAAAGTGATACATGTTCTAGTGTCACGCTAGTTCATGCATCATTACGCTATGCATGTCCTATTGTACCTATTGAAATAATCAAAATGTCCCATTTGAAAAGACAAAACATGAACGGTTTAAGGCCCAAAGGATCCAAAGTGAAAGTGATTTAACACTAACTACAATGGATAAATGGGCGAATCAAACGATGAAATGTATCAATCGGACTAAACGTTATGACCAAACAACTTCTGACACAATCGATGCAACTTTGTCACGAAATTAAACCGAAACAAACATACATGGCAAGTAATAAACGGATTAAATGTAAAACTAACTATGAGAGCATTTAAGTAAATCCATGGTGAAGGGAATAAGAGACTAAATAAAGGTAAAATAAAGTATTAAATAAAATAAACAATAAAATGACGTTTAGAGTGTTTAATAGTGAAGAACTGGAGGACTTAGGCCCAAAGGCGCCTCAATCGCTTCCAAACGCCCAAATGAAATGAAAACATAAGGTCCTATTTATAGGTCGTGGCGAGTCGGAGGCGTTTGAACGCACGCTTATTTTGTGGTCGAACGCAGGCGTGCTCGATCGCAAATAATCGCTATGGCGTTTGGGCGCGCGTCGACCGCAGATCCTTGCATTGAACGCAGATAACCGTTAGGGCCGATCGGTCATGCGTAGCGACCATGGGTCTGTGTGATCGTGGGTGCGTTCGAATGCACCAAGTGCGAACGACTTTAAGGTGATCTTCACTTTAAGTCCACATTCTTGCCCTTTGCTAGCCATGTTTGTTGCAATGACCTGCACAACACAAAATACTAAAAACTATACAAAATATTAGTTATTAACACAGCTAAGAGCCTAACAAACATAAGTAAAGGGGGGTCCAATAAACAATATTTGACACCGATCAGCTAGCCACCCTCCACCCCTATAAAAACTCTTTCTTTTTTAAAATTAAATAAAAAAAAATTAATATTTTAATGGGTTAAAATGCAGACTAACGAATATTAAAAAATTTTGATAGAAATTTTATTGTGATTTCAATTTACTCAAGAAATAAATTATCAAAAAAAAAACTTAAAAGATTTTTAAAAAATTCAAATACTGATCCAAAGTGTTATAATGTAATTTCTCATATTTTTAAGCATTTTCGTGCCTACAAATAAATGGCGTAAATTACATAATTTGAAAATTTACAATTTGCCGAAAGCGTTGGGGTTTGGTTGCCAAATAGAGTGGTGGGGCAAAAGTGGATCCAGGTATCTCGAATCCCGGCGGGCATCGATGATGCTGATTTGGATAGTCAACCAAATGGACAAAAAAACGCAAGATCAACGGCCAATTATGTATATATGGCCTTTGGTGGGTATGAAGTTATCAATTACTTCTTTTATGAGACTTTTGTCACAAAACAATTAATATAATTGGCTCCATTTGTTTTTAAGGAAAATGTTAGGGTTCTTTTCGTAGGTTTTCTTATCGTTCTCTTAGTCTTACATAAAACATAATTTAAGAAAAATTAAAATTATAGTGGCATTTATCACCGATTTTTTTAGGCATTAGCCACCAAAATTAAGGTATTAACATTAAATTTAGGATGATCAAATCCATTTTGGATAATATCATCCCTAAAGAATTAAGCTTATACCCTTAGGTTTTAGTTTTGAATCAAAAAACAAGTTTTAAAGCATTAGAACCTAACTGTTAACTCATAAAAATTAATCTGTTAGCAAAAAAACGGTACTATAATTTTATTTTTTCTTAAATCATATTCTATGTAAGACTGGGAGAACGCTAGAAAAATACTACGAAGAAAACCTCTAACAAACCCTATATATATATTCAATCATTCCTTTGCATCTAGCAAGTTTTATAAGGGAGGAGGATGTGGAGTGGCCTTTTAAGGAAGACCACTGTGTATATTCATCCTTAAAAGGCAAACTCCGAACTCGTGTAAGGTTTTCCAAACAGATCATGTAAGACTAGCTTCATGGTAGATTTGATCTAAAAGAATTATTTGCACTAAAAGGGAATTAAAATTTTAGAGTACTTGATGAGAAGCCATCAAATTCAAAGTCTTCACCAGTTGAGTCTTCTTAAGATTGTTGTCCCCTATATTACTATAGATCGACTTTTTGTATGTTTATTAGTTTGTACAACGTTACTCAAAACACGACACATGCATTATAAATGAAGCTTGAGGAATTAATAATAAGACGGAAGAAGAAAAAGAGAAAAAACGATGAGTTTGATCTTTAATGGTTTAGCTAGAGTTCAAACATAAGGAGGTTGAATAAAATATGGAAGGCTAGCTTGACTTTTATGGTCATCGATCGTATGTTTTCTCTTCCATTTAGACGAGGAAATTGCAAGTTTGACCAGTTTTTGGAGGAGTTGGATGGATATGAATTTCTTTTGTAGGTTTTTTTTTTTTTTTTTTTTTTTTAAGGAAAATCAATATAATTTCATTAATAGTGGTCAAGAGGATAAAAGCTCTTACAATCACAAAACATATAATTTTGTAAGATCATAATCGAAGTTAAAAGATTACACGTCATAAAAGTCGAAAACATATAGATGTTACAATGAAAAACCAATCTATGACCTAAAACATCTGCTATCTCATCCCAATCTTCAGTTTATGAAAAACCAATCTATGACTCCATCTAGGAGCATATGAAGCCATTTTTCAGGCATGAGCAAAACACTCACACTCAAACCATTCCCATTTCAACTGAAAGCCAAAAGCATTATTCGTGTCCTTAGCCCAATGGGCAGGACCATAAAATAAAAAATAAAAAACTTACAAGCAGCAGTGGAGGAGTACCGTATCGCAGACATCTATTCGGAAGACACGCCTTGGCTGAAGAAGATGATCAGATCTAATGTTGAAGAGACTAGATTTGGATCTAGATTTACAAACTAGATCTAAAGCAATCCGTCAAAAATGGAGACCCGTAAAGCCTACAAAGAAGATACCAAGCACTGCTATCATGAAAGGAATGATGGAAGATCTAGATCTAGATTTAGATATAAATCTTCCCTCCTCTTAGAGAGAGCGTCTCTTGTTTTTTTCTCTTTGGCGGCTCTATACGGTTTTCCATCTATAATTAGGTCATTACAAATAAATTAAATTTTGAGAACTTTATAATTACTTACAAATAATTGATATTTTGCCTTTTAAATTATGTTAAGATAGAGAAAGGATATATATATATATATATATATAGTTTCTTCTTCTTCTTCGTTTTTTTTTTTTTTGGTACCATAACAAACTTGAGTTGATTTTAGTGCTAGAGTTAGATTTCTTATTTTGGAATCAATGTGGTTATACTCTATGAGATATTTTTTAAGTAATTTATTTTTTATATATCATTAAAGTAGTTTGTATTTGAATTTCTACATAATACTTATTATTGAAGTGACTTAGTAATATTATTAAACGTATTTGGAGACTTTGGGCCATGATTGTCCCTGGTCAATCCTTTTCATTTCATTTGCAATGGACACTATCAATTTCATGATTATGATTTAAAATTTGTACATGGAGTATATGAAATTGATATTGAAACGTCTTTTAAAAAATCTTCATTTGAAATGGATTCTGATCTTGAAGGTAGCTCTGGCGATCTGTTGTTGGTTGATTTAAATAATAGAAATTCTTTGAGAAAAAAAAAATGTAAGTATTGGATTTGAGGGAGGACGCTCATGATACTCCCTCGTCATTTGAGGTTACAAAAATTCAATAATGTATGCTACTTTTTGACATGTGTGTAAAACCATGTCGTCATTTTAAAATAGTTGCAAGAGACAAATATAATTTCTAATAGTATTATTTTATATATTTATTAGTTTGCACTTTCCACAGCATTACTTGAAACAAAATACATGCATTTTAAGTGAAGCTTAAGGAAATAATATTTTTTTATTTTTTTTAAAAAAAGAAAGAGATGGAAGACTTGACTTTCATGGTCATTGTACGTTTTCTCTTCCATTTAGGTTGGTTTGGAATTGTGTTTGAAATGTATAAAAGTGTTTTTAATACTTAAAAAATTTGTTTGAAGAAAAAAAGTACTCGTTTGGTAAAAAAAATTAAAAGCGTTTTTAATTGTTCAAAAATCCTAAAAATGGCTAAAAAAACACTTTTGGCAAAAATGAAGTTTTTGCCCAAAGCTCTTTTTGACTTAAAAGCTCTATTTCTCGAACGCAATCCCAAACATGCTCTTAAATGCGAAAATTGCAAGCTTGACTAGTTTTTGGAGGAATTTGATGGATACGAATTTCTTTTATTCTCTTGGAAAAAAGAAAATTAAGGTTTTTTTTTTAAAAAAAAAAACATGAAATTAAGTTTCAAAAAATGTTATTTTGCCATGAAAAAAAGGAAAAACTTCAGAAAGCCCCCAACTTCCAGCGATTTACACAAGACACCCATGAACAAAAAAAACTCACACTTACCCTTATGATCTTTTGTTTTCTCTCACTTAGAACCTTTAAACCCTAAACTCACCGTTTTGAGCTTTAAAATGACACATTTTTTGGATATAAAAACAATACGTTTTGGACCCTTTTTGGCCTTTAAAGATCCAAAGTGAGATATAATGAAATATCGGGGGGGAGGGGGTGGGGGTAAGTGAGAGTATTTTTTGGCTCATGGATGTCTTGTGTAAAAACCTGAAAGTTGGAGGGGCTTTCTAAAGTTTCCCCTAAAAATAAATGTCTATTTTATTTCTTTTGTATACTTATTCAGAAATTAACTAGTTGAAAATTTATAATTGTTCAATTTTTTTAATGTTCTAATCAAATATACCTAATCGACGACTCTCCATTTCAAATCTTCTCATTTTCCTCCCGTTAGTGCATTCAGAAATGTAGTATTGTCCATAAATTTTAACCTAAAAAAAAATTTGGATAATTTTGTAATTCTAAATACACTGACCAAAAGAAATTGAAAGGATTGAAAGGATTTAAAATGGAGAGATACTTTTCAATCGACAACGTGACGTAGTAATGTTATTGAATGTATTTGGAGACTTTCGGCCATGACTTTCCAAAGTCTCAAGCTAGCTTTTGCCGTTGTTTGTTTTAAATCATATAAATTATTATTTTTAAAAAAAGAATTTGTAAGTATTTAACTTGTTACATAATTGTCGTATATGAGAAATGATATGTAATAGTAAAATTAATTTTTAAATTGAAGTCCTAGCAATTATCAATCACTTTTAATACAGCATAATAGAGGACATTCATAAGGCTGGTGTGGGTGAACGATACCAACACCAGCCTTTTAATATTATTAAAAAAATAATATTAAAAGGCTGACGTGGATACTATTCACCTACACCAGCCTGTAGAATATCACTACTCTAGCATCATAAAGTGACAACGAGACAATTTGATACATCTCCTTTACCCACGTCAGCCTATGAAATATCACTACTTTAGCATCATAAAGTGACAAGCGAGGCAATTTGATACATCTCCTCGTCAGCTTAGATGGATTTTTGTTTTTCTTTCTATAATATCCTTATTTTTGTAAAAAAAATTTTGTAAAAAAAATAATAAAAAACTAAATTAAATGAAATTATTTAAAAAGAACAAAGAAAAAAAAAAGGTCATGGACTCATGGGGTTGATCGACCACCGTTAGAGGGTTGGCAGCCAACCCTAGGGCATGAGGGGTGGTTCGACCACTTTATTTATTTTAAATTTAAATTTAGTGTTAATAATTTAAAAAGGGTAAATTTGATTTTATAATTACCAAAATAAAGGTATTTTTGGAAGATTACGGTCAAATTTAGTTTTTCAATCCGTTATAACCATCAACGTTGATTTTAGAAAATTAGGGGATATTGAAATTATTTTGATAATTTAAAGAAATATTTACATAATTGATAGAAATTTGAGAAAAATATATGTATTATTTTTTATTTTATTTTATTTTTTTTGTAAATATCTTATAAATACCTAAGCCATAGTGTCAAAAACAATTTGTTCGATTTTTTATTCCTTAGGTTAATCAAAAATGCAAATGAACTCTTACCATTACATTTTCTCTCAAATGTTTAATGTCTGTTAGTCCCAATTGAACGTACCATTTTGTCATGTCAACATATTAATTTAATTTAAAAAATAAAAAATTGAAGGGGTGGCTAGAGAGCCATCCCTAACCCTTGTGAGTGGTTACAAGTCACCATTCCGGCCACCCCTAACCACATGGGAGTGGACACAAGCCAATATAGCCACCCCTAATCCTTGGGAGTGGCCACAAGTCACCATTCCGACCACCCCTAACCACATGGGAGTGGATGCAAGCCAACTTAGCGAAGGTCACCCTTCAAATTTTTATTTTATTTTTTAGATTTAATTTTTAAATTAAATTAATATGCTGATGGTGTGTTTATGAAGTTTTTTGTTTTGTCGTATTGAATCAAATATTTATAAAATATATATATTTTTGAAAAATAGTTAATTTCATTCAAATAATAAACAGCATTTATGGAATAAAAGGAAGAGGACTTGAATGTTGATGATGACATTCCCCGTACATGGCCCGTTCCTCGAGGATCACAAAAATTCAACAATATACGCTCCCTCCTTTTGACCGTGCGTGAAACATGGCCGGATACATAGAAAGTCAACAAAGTACAGAACAAAAAAACGAAAAGAAAAGAATAAAGATAAAAAGAAAGAAGGGCATCTCCGTCATTTTCTCGTCCATGTGCTGGATCGCCGTCATCCATCCCAGTGGCCATAAATTTAACTCTTTCCCATTAGGCTTTACATTTTTATTTTCTACGCTTCTTGGTTCCTTAGCCTGCAATATATATAGTAATTGGGTCTTTCTATATATTATATATAAATACAAATTCACACACACATATATATTGGGTTTCTGAATTTTTTTCATTGTTGAAGAGCTAAAAATTAAAACATTTAGGTAGACATCCTACGATGTATTTCAATCAGTTGGAACTACGCCTCATGAAGTGAAGGTTACTAATTCAAATCTTACTCTTTCTCTTATGCGAATATGTCAAAAAAAAAAATTATATATATATATTGATAGGCACTTCTCGAATTGACCCCCAAGAGACTGAATGATCCATCAACAAAGTTATAATTTGAATGAAAGAAAGAAAAACGTGTCATTTGGGGAAAAACTTTTATTTGATTACCAATTCAAATAAACGTGGCTATCTTTCAAATAAAAAAAACGTGGCTATTAAATCTCCCTATTGGCCTATTCTGTTGTGTATATAAATATGTCTAATACGAGGCAAAAATCATATCAATTAGTTTGGTAAATCATTCTTCTCATTTCTTTCAAAAGAGTTAAAGTAGAAAGAGATGCTTTTTAATTAGTCGGAGTAAAGGGAGTCATGCCCCATCGATTTTAAAAATTTCTCTTAAATTTTTAGGGTAATTTCATTTTAATTCTTTGAATTACTATGCGATTTAACCAGCCTCTCAAACTTTAAAACTTATCAACTTGAACCCCTGAAGTGAGACAATAATGTTTTATACTCTTGAATTTTTTTATAAAATTCTAAATTTATTCTTAATTCCAAAATTAAAAAAAGTTAAAAAAGAAAAGAAAACAGAAATTTTGGTCTTTTTAGGTATTACCGTTAAAAGTTAAAGACTAAATTTAACTGAGGGGATTCAAATTGAGATGCTTATAATTTATTAAGCTAAATAGATATTTGTTTTTAGGTTTAAAAATTCGACTCATTCATAATTTAGTCCCTCTAAATAATAATAATAATCATAAAAAAGAAATCCTGATTCAATTGGAAACTTGTTTTCAAATTCAACAATTGTTTTTAGGTCGGCCGAAAAGCATTCACAAGTTGTTTTTAGGTCGGCCAAACCCTTTTTCTGCGTGGAGACGCCGAAGGTCATGTTGTTGAAGTCTTCACAAGTATGACAAGTTGGCGGTCAACGAAGAAGATATGTTTGGCCAAGGATGCGTTGTTATGCTGACGCAATAATAATAATTCATT
Organism: Carpinus viminea; assembly: GCA_013348765.1. Lineage (NCBI taxonomy): Eukaryota > Viridiplantae > Streptophyta > Magnoliopsida > Fagales > Betulaceae > Carpinus > Carpinus viminea. Next base: position 9,204,856 of record CP054674.1, read on the forward strand.
TATATATATATATATTCCTTAGAAAAAGGTCTAAACTAGCGAGACAATCTATAGTGGCTCCTCCTCGTTGTCAACGACAAAACCACAGATATGCTTTTTTCTGTTCTAATTAGCAGAATTTCGTGGGGTTGGCCAAAATCCAAATAAATTCATGCCCGCCTCAATAAAATCTAATTGCTTGGGCCAGGCCTTCCAATTTTGCCTATGGATATGGGTATCGGTTAAAATCGGTGATGGTAGGAGTATTTCGATTAAGTCAATCAGTCAAGGGGTTTTTATATTGGGCCAAACCTATTTTTTTGGGCTAAAAAGTTATGGAAAAAAGTATTGAGAGCCGAAGTCGGTTAATTGATCGACGACCACCGGAAGTCGGTAGACGGCAATCGGATATTCTGCCCACCCCTAATTTTACCTGTGCTTCATTATCTTTCAAAACAAAAACAACAAAATTAACTGCATATATTTCTCTCAGATTGCCTGAAGCATAAATTCAACTACAATGACGAAGAATAAGGTGATCAATACCAGAGAAAACGAAAGCCGTAGCAAAAGATTGCATTTGGTTTCCTAGATAAAAAATGAAACTATACGAGATAGGCATCAGTACATCTCAAGCTTCCCTGGTTTCTCAGGAACTTTTCCCGCATGACTCAAAAATCTGTACAACCTTGTAGCTCTAAAATTACATAACAAAGTCAAACGGCCACGAGACCAAACTCGTCGCCTCCATTAGTCTCTATATATTCACAAGCCTACTTACGTAGTCAGCAAATATGAGATTAAGTAAGAGATCTGCCAGCCCATTCCCGTTCTCGTTGCTTTTGCTTGGCTACCATCCGGTTGAACTTCTGTTTTCCCTTCTCCAAAAGAGGGTCATGCACAACGTAGTCGTTTGGGTCATTACTGCGAGACATGCGGTCCTGCATAAAATGGTTCACCACAAAATTGAATCGCTTGGTGATTAAGCAAACAAAGAACAGAAATCAAACTGGGGAGGGTGAATTCCAAAAGGCAAAAGGGCAGCTTTTTTTTTTTTTTTTTGGGACACAGGGTGACGGGCAATCGTGAGGGGTTACAATGGAGCAAGGAGGATTTCAGGCTACAATCGAGAAAATAGTGGCACCGGAGGAAGAGGACAACAAGGTTTCAGAAGCCACTGTAGGAAGGAAGGTTGGGATAGGGTAAGGGGATTGCCACCAAGAGGCTAAGGAGGGTGGAACAGGGGTAGGGATAGCTGGGTTCCTGAGCGAGGGGTGAATGGTGTCACGGTTCAGGGAGATGGCGGCAAAAGAGAGGGGGAGACAAGTTTTGGAAAATGGCTTATGCTTCTTTAGAGGCGTAAGCATTTTCCTCCCTACAGGGGCAAATTTGCGGGTTAAGTTGGAATGAGTCCACACAATAGGTGCTCAAATGCTATTTGCAAAGAAATGGAACGATCTCATTCTACCTGGTTTCTGAAACCCTTTGAACAATTGAAAAGAACTCACAATGGAGATGGCATATAAATATATGAAGCTTACCTTGCCAGGTTCAGGGCCAAACTTTAATTTAACTGCTCCCCAGTCAGATAATTCATCATTGCCATCTCCAGACCCACTACCTGAGTCCGTGGGTTTTCCAGACATGGTGGCCTTAAACTTCTCAAGTTTTGCAAGAACCTAATAGTGACAAAACAAGAAACCGGCTGGTAAGAAAATTATATAACATAGAACTACATAAGGGGCATATAAATAATTACACAAGTTAAAGCTTTCTGAGGCCTATAGATGCAGTCAACACAGTCCCAAATTCCATATAAGAAGATATCTCTGACCCTGCCCCCCCATCTTTCCCCACTTTCCTTTTCTCTTTTTCTAAATCACTACCAGAGATTAAATTCCACGATTTAATAAAAGTAAACTATGGTCAACAAAAATATGTTACAGTTCATATAGTTCCTGAGCATACAGGAGAAAAAAAATTATAACCCTAAATTATTAATGTTATGAACCTAACATCCAATATTTCTTTTGATCTCATAAATCAAACGGAGTTCTCAAATATGGAAGTCAATTTCTATTTTCTAATTTCCAAATACTTGGGATAAAAAAACAAAAAGGTTCAGATTTATATTTAACAACTCATTCATCCATTGATGGCTTGTGTTTTCTAGGGGAAATGTCCCAGATATAAAGTGATATTATAACACCCTGATCCCATATTAAAAAGATGAGTAGCTCACATAGAGTGGGTGGTTTATAAAAGATAATCATGAGTACCAAGTCTCACATTGCTAGTTACTAGGTGAAATTGGACTTTATAAGGAATTCTGAGAAAACTCCAAATTGACTTGTCTTTTTAAGGTCATAACGCAGATGTGGCTAGCGCTTTCTGAATCATTGCACAATGCAAATAGTATTAGAACTACCTAATAATGTCAAGCCATGTGGTACTGGAATACTGCATGATGTAGCCTTGATGAGAGTGTTAGGAGTTTAAGAGGGGGAGCTTATAAAACTGTGGTTCCATATTTGGAAGGGTGGTTTATAAAAAATAGTCACGAGTGTTAAGTTCCACATTACCTTTTATGAGAAATCATAGGAAAGCTCTAAATTGACTAGTCGTTTTTGGGACATAGCACAAATGTGGTTAGCACTTTTTTTTTTTTTTTTTTTGGTGTCGTTCCAGATATGCTCTCAGGCGAGGAACATAATGGTATTAGTCTAAATGTTGCTGACATCTTGAAATTTCCAGCCTCTTTCTCCTCGCATGCAAACTTATTAAAAGACATATCTCACACACTTGATTCCAAGTTTGAGCACTATGGGCAATATTTTTTTTTTTTGATAAGTAAACTATGAGCAACATTTGAGTACTGGTTTTGTCTCTATTAGTCATTTGTAGGTCATTATTTCCTATCAATTACATATTTCAATGGTCCACAGATGGACCACTTGCTGTAATGCTTTTGCCGAAAGGGAAGAACCAAGGAAATAAGATGATATAAGAGAGACAAAACAAATAAGAACCACTAACTCATAACTTACTTCGTCTTCACGTCCTTGAATTCTGCGCTTTTTCTGTTTTTGCAACTGCCTTCCTCGTTCAGCTTCACCCATCAGCTGCAAGTCCGAATCTGTATTAGCAATTCGTTCTGCTCTGGCTTCTGATCCAATTCCCTTTTTCTTCAAAGACAGCTTTTCTATTCTTGGTTGATCATCATCAATGCTTTCGGTGTTAGGCCTGGTAAGAAGAAGATGAAATGATATTTCCAAATTAAACATTCGAAAACTTTTATCTTGGCCACAATTAGTTTTTTTAATGAACAAATCTTTATCTTGGCCATAAAGTTGTAAAAAATATAGGACCAAGAGGAGGATGTTTTGATATTTCAATGACTCATTTGATATGTACTAATGCAGTTCACTTTTGTTAATTGAATTTTTCAAAGACAATAGTATTGCTGCTTGCAGGTTACTTTGCGCGTATTAAGCAAGCAAGCAAGCAGGCATCATATCTAACTGTTTGCTGTCATTTGTGCAACATAGCATCCACAGGCCCCTATGTCAGCACTGTGTTGTATGCAAAGAAAACAAGATATAAAGAAATGAAAAAATGGCTTAGGCCTTTTCTAGAAATTATAATGAGGAAGACGAGTTTCTTTGCTGAAAAGAAAAAAGATACTCCTATCCAAACGATGAATTACACCATTCCCCCACCCTGGCAATTGAACCTTGATAATAATCAAGAGGCAACCTCTCTTAGCCCCTGTCAGTAGTTAATGATTAACTACCGCATATTACATGCTCTTAAACTTCTATTTCCTGAATTGATAATTTATCATCATTCGTGCAACTAATAATATGAATAGGGTCTTTAATAAATATGGAAAGGCTCCATCTAGCAAGAAAAAAATATATGCCTTGCAATGAATTTTTCTAGATATCATGTTTCAAGGGTTCAATTGACACCAAGAGGGGATGGATTTGTAATGGCTCTTTCATTTTATTCACATATACACCTAATAACGAAGTTAAAATTAACAATGTAGCTTGCTGCTTAATATTTTAGGACTTTAACAGCCATATATGGCTTGGGGAAAGTGCTCCTTTCTGTAATTTTTGTTCTTCCCAGAAACATTAAATCCAATTGTCCAATAGTCTTCTTACTTCTTAGTTTGTTTTCTTTTGGTGGATGCCACCAAATTGATGATGCCTTCAATTTCAGATATGACATGTTGAAATCAAAGATCTTAGACATGCAACTGAAGCTCTGTACCAAACTATATCCATGCAAACCTTGTTGAAAACCTTATTGCTTCCCCATCTGTGTTAATTAGTAAAATTTTAAGAATCTAAATAAATGCACACATGCAAATTGCCGCAAAGCACCTGTGGGAATAGCTAACATACATATATACATTAATACATATATATTTTACCTTGATGTAGATATTTCATTGCGTTTTGGACTAGAATTCCCTGCATGTACAGATAATAAGGCAACTTGTGTCAATAATTGAGGCCATTATGAAGAACAAAAAAAAATTTGGAAAAGGAAGAAGGGAGCAAAAGACAATGGCAATGGCAATAGATATCAAACCTATTTAACTTACATCACTAAGTAACAGTCATTTTCAAGGTTTTGATGTTGACAAATATTCCCCCCTTCACTAAGCATAGTTTGTTACTCAACATTTGTTGGTTGAAACTCCCATTATCAATTTTTGACTAATGCATTTTGATTTCTAAGAGCATTTCCAATGAAGAAGCTAATTTTTTATGTAAAATAACTCCTAAAAACTTACTTTATCTAATTTAGCAAATGACTTTTAAGGGTCTCCTACATCCGATTAGTTATATTTTTATCTATATAATTTAATTATTATTATTTTTTTAATTTTTTATAATGATTGTATTTTTCCTAAATATCATATTTTTCAACTTTTGAGAAAAGAGTGATGTGGAAAGAGAAATAGTAGGAGAAAATTTGGAAAAAGAGAAAACAGGTGAGAAAAATAATTAAAAAAAACATAGAAAGAAAATTTTGGGAGAGATAGTGGGAGGAAAATTTAGGAAAATAGCTCTTTGAATAGTGCCACTAAATGTAGTTTTTTTTTTTAGCTTATTTAATAAAATATTTATTTTTATTTTATTTTTTGCTTCTCCAATATAGGGAGTATTTTACAAATTTAAGGAGTTATTTTAGATAAAAGTGTCATTTACCTTCTCCATTGGAAATGCTCTAAACAGCTTTATTGTGCAATGTGCATAGGTAGTGAAGAAGCTAATTGGCCACCAACCAAGATATTTTCTTTCTTCTTTTTTACATTTTCTTGATCATTTAAAATTTAGATAATGATCTCTTAGGAGAACCTCTTCTACATCTCCCATGTACTTAGGCCCCACCTTTTCTTTTTCAATAAATTTATTACTTATCAAGAAGAATAAAATAGAAAAACAAAACAAATTGTTTGTTGACATAGATCTCCGATTTACATATGTCTAAACCACAGTTGCAGGAACCTCAACCCACTCTTCATTTTTTTCTACCAGAAAGTAGTAATAGTTTTATCCACTAACTCCACCTTTTACGCAAAAAACTAGGGCCACCTTGTTTTACTTTTTTTTTTTTGGTTCTGTTACAATAATAGAGCAATCTTAAAAGCTTGCCATTTCAATATACTTTTTTTTTTATAAGTAAAATTGTATATATCAAAAACCCAAAAGGAGGCGCAACACAATTACAAAGGAGGTACACCACTTCCTGTGTGTTTGTGTGTGTGTACTAGTTTGCAACATGAGTTTTTTCCATGCTGGTTTTCGTTATCACAAGGAGAAACCACTTTTGAAGATAGGGAGGCTTTTAATTTTAATAACCATGCAAAAGGTTACTTAGCCTTTTATTTATTTATTTATTTATTTATTTATTTATTAATATGTATATTTGCTGTGCAGCAAGTTAGCTTCTTATGCAAGGTTTTCTCTGCTGTATTCCGACTTCCTTGTTCTACTGAAAATGTTGAATAAAAATAAAAATAAAAAGACTTCTATGCAAGCATACATAGTTTTGAAAATTTACTGAGTTACTGAGATGATTAAGGTACCATTTTTCCGCAATTTTGGCTTAGATGGAATATCCGACAACTCCTTCCTTCTTCTGAGTATTTGCAAACGCATTCGTTCATCAAAGTTGGCCTCATCATCATCACTATAATCAGGGGGATTAGAAAATTCAGCTTCTGAATCTTTCTGTGACTCTTCTTTCTTTGAGCTTAAAGCTTCTCTTATAGATAACTGAACATCCCTTGTTGTTTTGACATCAGATGAGCTCTGCATTGAAAAAGTTCTGTTAGAGATACGTCGTTCTGATAGTCAAACTGCTTTTTTGTATAAGACATAATGCATAATTTTCAAAATTTGTTTTCCAGAATAGTATGATTTTCACAAGTGAAATTGCTGGTTTAAGATTGTGCTTGCACTAAGCCAAAGCAGGCCCCAATGCAATCAACTTAAACAGTACATGATGAATTTTGTTTTTTTTCCTTTTTCTCTCTTCTGTTTCAGATAGGAATAACACAGATGAAAATTTCAAATAACTGAAAATTCCATAGCAGGTCAGCTCAGATCGAATCCAGCTTCAAAAAAACAGATAGTGGATCTTTATCAATTCATTACTCTGAATTTCTACCTTTAAAAGACGAGGATCATCTAATACATCATGGCTGCTCTTGATCTTTTGCTTTACAGCCACCAATTCTTTCTCCTCTTCTTCAGCTTCCTCTCCAAATGAAAGCAAGTTCAGCTTTCTGCATTATGCAAATATAATGTGCACATAACTCAGGCAAGAGAAGTGATAACACAATTCAACATGTAAATCTCTGTATTCCATCCGCAGAAGATACAATTACACTGGGTAAGAGAGAAAAAAAAAAACTCACTTCACAGCCTTTATCTTTGTATCTTTCTTGTCAGTATCAGTTGTGGAATTGATCAAAGCCTTTGGAGGTGCTCTTGGAACAATATCATCAAAAGGGTTCCATAACACCTACAGTAGTGATTTTAAGAAGAATGCTGGCTCATCAAACTCTCTATACACACAATAAGTTTATAACTAAATAAGCAAAGAAAATAGTACATCACAAAAGTAGACGTTGGCAGGAAAGAATAAGAAAAACATCGACAGTTTCAAACACCGGAAGACAAGGACAAATAATACCAATATCAACGCATTGTTTGTCTACGACCTACCTCAACTGAGTTAATCTTTGGCGGATCCAATGGCCGGTCATCCTTATCAGCTTCAATCTCACCCAATCTCGTAAGATTATATATCGAATCCCCAGTCACCTGAAACCCACGAACGAGTTCAAAAATTCATCCATGAATATTCAAAATGTCTGGCAAAGGGATTGTGAAATGAAGTCATAATCACCTTCCCAAAAATAGTATTCTTCCGGTCAAGCCACTCGCAGCGGTCCAACGATATAAAGAATTGACTCCCATTCGAATTTGGCGAGCCAGCATTAGCACACGCAACCAAACCCCTGTGCTTGAACCTTAATCGCGAATGAAACTCGTCGGCAAAAGCGCCCCCATAAATAGATTCACCACCTGGAAATTTTGACAAACACTGACGTCCATAAACAGCACACTGAACATTACAACGTCCACTACGCTCCAGCTGGTGGTGTATTGTAAGAATTGACGAATTTTATCTAATACCAAATGACTTTTCCCGAAATTGAACAAATCTGAAAAGCTTAATTTTGTTTTTAATCTTTTTCCGTAACAAATAGTATTCAAATCTATGTTCTATAGACCGAAACTGTAAGTAGAAGCTTAATTTAGAAAGTATTATCTGATTTCAGAGGCCGTCGAAAACCTGAATTGGGAGGGAGTACGTACCGGTGCCAGTACCGGTGGGATCGCCACCCTGAATGAGGAAGCCCTTGATGATGCGGTGGAAGATGGTGTTGTGGTAGCAGCCCTCGAGGCAGAGCTGAACGAAGTTGCGGACGGCCTTCGGGGCCTCTTTGGGCCACAGCTCGATGTCCAGCGGCCCGTGCGTCGTATTCAACACCACCTTGCCTTTCGTCGGTGGCTCCAACACGTATATCGTCGACATCTCTTCCCTTACAAAGCTTCTCCTCGCTCTTCTCTGTTCTTTTCTCGCTCTCCACCAACGCCTCCGCTCGGCCCGACCGCTGTTTGTTTCCAACCAAGTTAGGGCACGTTTGGCAGGGTGGAATAGGTAAATTAATACGGTTTACATATTTTTATTTTTCTTATTACATTTTTATTCCTATTTATTCTTCTTCTTCTTTTTTTTTTTTTACATGTATTCCTATTTATTCTTAAATAATAGTTATTTCTTTATAATGACGAATAATTATCCTTATTGTGAGTGCTTCCACGGAGAGGAGCAGGATGGCCTTCTCATCCTCCTCTCCTTCCTTTCTCTAACTTTTCCTCTCATGTTCAAATTTTCTCTACCTTTACCAACATTTTATGCTTCAAACGCCACCATCTACCACTGCGCGTGTTGCCCATGCCCCACTGCCAAGGGTCAGCTCGCCGTCTTCCTCATTCCTCAATTGGTGTGTTTTCATAGTTAGTTTCTTGTTTTGGCATATGGAGGTGCCAAGATCTTCTTCTTGTTTGTTCTTTGGTGTCCTACAAGCTTCTTGTGCTTGGTTCGCTCTTTTGAACGCCTGGTTGGTGCTCCCACGTCCAAGGACGGAGCCAAGATGTATCGGAATAGGATCATCTTCGGTCTAAAATGGACCGGAAAATATTCAATTTATGGCTAAAATTTGTTTTAAGAAATCTTAAAGCCACAAGTAAGACACTTGTCCCACTAACCAATATATATATATATATATATATATATATAGGGGTATGGCCACCCTATTGAGGTGGCTGATCGCCAATTGGGGGTTGGCTTCGCCACCCCGGATCACAAGCCATCCCATGGCCACCACCACCCCCAATAGCCAAATTTAAAAAAAAAAAAATCTAATAAATCCTAAAGCTACAAGTAAAACACATGTCCCATTAACCAAAAATAATAAAAAAATATTATTGTATATTAAAAATAATAAAATAATAGAAAATAAGGAGTGGTTGGCCACCCCATTGAGGGTGGCTGAACCACCCCTATTAGGCTTGGGGGTCAACAGGGGTGGTTTGGCCACCCTCAATGATAAAATAATAAAAATAAGGAGTGGTTGGCCACCCCATTGAGGGTGGCCGGACCATTAGTTTAAAAGATTTGGCCATTGAGGTGGCGAACCACTATGGGCCATGGGGTGGCAAGTCACCATCCCCAGCCCCCAACTGGGGTGGTTCGGCCACCCTCAATGGGGTGGCCAACCACTCCTTATTTTTTATTATTTTTAATATACAATAATATTTTTTATTATTTTTGGTTAGTGGGACATGTGTTTTACTTGTGGCTTTAGGATTTATTAGAACAAATCCTAGTCATAAACTGATATTCTCCAGTCCATTTTGGACTAGAGAGGATCCTATTTAGATGTATAATAGGAGGAGCCAAGGCATAAATTATTATTATTATTTTAAAATACATTTTACCCTTTGAACTATCCACCGATTTGTACTTTTAACCCCAATATTTAAAATGTGATACTCTCTAAAGTATTTAATATTGACACTTGACCCCCATGAAGTGCATTTTACCCCTGTGAAGTATTTTGAGTTGACACTTTACCCTCCTAAAGTAACTAAGTTTTGAGAGGTAAAATGTCAACTCATGAGGTAAAATGTCAATTTAAAATATTTTCAGAGAGTAAAATATACTTCATGGGGTCAAATATTAATGTTAGATATTTTATGAAGTAAAATGTCACATTTTAAATATTATGGTTAAAAGTGCAAATGTGTGAATAGTTTAGAAAGATAAAATATTTTTGGGGTGAGGGGGGCATGGCCTATATACCACCCTTCCCTCCATCACTGCCTACAACAATCCACTCCTCTTCAATGATTTTCTCCTTGTGGTGGCTCTCATTTTTGGTCGTTGTTGTAGGTATAGTTTTCGTGGAGGGTTTTGAAAGGTTTGAGAGACATTTTGAGGTTCATGCACATTCTCGTGACTATTATTTGTGTCATCTTTGGTATAGATCGGGTTGAGTAACATTTTGAGATTCGTGCATCTTTTCAAACCGCCTTTTATGGCAGTCACTCAAATGGGTCAGGTTATTCTTTTGACCCATTCCCAATAGTTATAGGTTTTTTCTACACCATAAGTTATGGTTACTTGGATTATTGTTTGGGGTACCCTACTCATTTTTCTTTTTTTCTTTATACTATTTCTCATTTCCCCTTTCTTCTAATGAATAGATTCAAAATCTTTTCTTTTTTTTTTAAAAAATCATTAATTAAAAGGCTCGTAATCTGTATGAGAATAACTTCAATCATGTTATGATATAAAACGGGTATTTTATGGCATCCAATAAAAGGATGAAACTTAGCTTTTATTATTTGAGCTTTTCTCACAAATAATAAAGAACACGTTCACATACAATCAAAGAAAAGAAAAGAAATTGAAAAACTACTAAGACTCCTAATCACACTAGTTTTGAGAAATTCTAGTGTTCAAGCAACATATAGCAAAAATAAACAATCAACAATAAACACATAGAATTTGGTTAAGAAGAGGAAACCATTTAGAAAACACTCTAAAATGTAAAACCTTTTCGGGACAGCCAAACTCAGGAAATCAACTAAATTAGCAAAAAGATAAAGGATTACAAGATATTCATACTCACAAAACCTTTGCTATGACACGATCTTGTATAAGACAAGCGACCCACTCGTCTTCTACCGCAGTAGCCATTTCCAAAGACAGCTGGAACAATCCTTCTACGTGATCTCCTTTCACCGAAACTTCCGATTGGCTTCACTTCAACAAAACATCTACCAAAGAATAAGAACACTACTTTAAGAGATCAAACCCATAATCTATGGTGTTCAAGTCTCTTAGCTCACAAAGGCGAATTCAATATTTTAGAATTCGTGACTTGAATAGATCTATAGAGATCTATATATAACACTATACACTCCTAGCTTAAGTGCAATACAAACTCTGATTATAAAACCTTAATCGGGTTAAGAGCGTCCGGACAGCACTTAGTTATGCGAAGGTTTACAAGCAAAAGCCTAGTCGTTCGAACGACTATTAGTGGGCGTCCGGATGGGATTAGGGTAAAACTCTAACATGAGTTTTCTGGAAACGGCGCGTCCGGACGAAGAAGCAGACGAGCATGCAGACGAGTTTCTCGGGTTGGACTGCACATCATGCTCGTTTGGACGAGGCTGCAGACGAGCTTCTCGGGTGTTCCTTTGTATGCCTCGCTCATCCGACGCCACTACAGACGAGCTTCTCGGGTTCCTTTGTATGCCTCACTCGTCCGGACGCCATTGCAGACGAACTTATTACAACATCACTATTTTGCTCAAATACGAATCAAGCCAAGTTACAATAAAAAGAACTAACAAACTCCCCCTTTGGCTATTTGTGAACAAAATATAAAATCAATTTTTCACAAACAAACTTTTTGAAATAAAAGTTTATCCCAATCCATTCAGTTTGTAGACAGAAAAATCACTCGATCATGAAGCATAAATAAACATAAAAAAAATGAACAGCCCAGCTTCATAACACAAAAGAACTTCACTCCCCCTTTTTGTCGCGTGGATAACAAAGGTCAAAACATGGAGGGTGCTAATCACTCATCGAATAGTCCTCATCAGATTCTTCATTGACGCCAGATGATCCCACACCTTTAGTCTTCAATTCTTTGACATCTTTTTGCACGCTAGCTAGAATAGATGAGAAAGTGGTCATTTGAGCCGCCATGACATTCAGCTTAGCCATGGCATCTTCTAACGAAATAGGAGCTGATGTAGAAGCGCCTCCAAATGGTCTAGGCTCAGTAGTATCTGCAGGATCAAATGCAGCTTCAAAATCCTTGGTGCCACGCAGTCGCATTTGACCTTTGGATCGACTCATAGTAGCTTTACAGCAAGGACCAAGATGCTTCATAGTAGGTTCAGAATCTGGAATTTGAACAAATTTTGCAATGATGCGTGAGATCAAACTTCCATATGGTAATGAGATAGAAGTCTAGAGAACATGGCCTTCATGAGTCGAATTGCAATGGATGCAAAATCAATATGGACATTGGTGAGAAGCGCATAGATGAACCGCCCTTGAGCTACACCAAGATCTGAATGATGGTCTATTGGAAACACATTTTGCATGACAATCCGAGCTAACAGTTTCACCGGGTGAGAGAGATGTCCAAGAGGAATAACCTTCATGTAGTCTCGCCAATGATTGTAGGAATTAGTAGGTATGAACAGCTTGGACATGTCAAATTTAGAGAGGAATTCTTTAGTCGGATATGGATATCCAGGCTCCTCAATGAGTGGAATTCCGGTGACTTCAGCAATAACTTCACCAGTAATGACAATCGATACTCCTCTAATGAAGGAAAAAATCTGTAAAGGAGTGTCAATACTTTCACCGAGACTTGTTGACTTTCCATGTTCGCATAAAATTTTCGAACCAGATTTATGAAAGGATGTAGGAGGAGCAATGAAATACTCCCATCTTCTCTGAGTGAATATTTGAGATATAATCTAGAACTGATTGTCCTAAAGATCTGATAAGTTTACTGGTCTTTCGGCAATCACCATGCGATTATGAAACCTCTCTTGAAAGATTTTCTTGGTGGACTATTCGAAATTTGAATCCAATATCAGGCCTTGTAGATTGAACCTGACCAACAACCAAAGTTGAAACATCATCTGCTGCCTTTCTCTTTTGGGCCTTAGATTTGGAGCGGATGGGTAACTTTCTTAAGGGAAGTCGTTCACTATCCATAGTCTGCACCCATAAAATCAACACCATAACAATGAAAGCAAACCAATAGTTGTAACTCAAAGTGTGCACAAGTTGTTTCAAGGCTTTGCATAAACTACATGTCACAAGAAAATCATTGAAAAAACAAAAAATTTTCTTCAAAAAGTGATTGAGGCATTATAACAAACATGTGATAGGCATGAAAAATATACATGTACAATAAGGCAAGGAATGAAAGAATCACATGCCTAAAATACAACATTAATCACTCTTGAACAACTATCATGAGACAAGCACTCATCCTTTATCACAACCAACACTAAAAAAAAAGGTAGCCTAATTCACAATCAAGCCCTATGTTTCAAAAAATTTAGACTATGTGAAGAAAAACAAATTAATACCTTTGAATCACAGGAGACAACCAAACCTTTGACAAACGGAGGAGGATCCAAACAATAAGGAGAGACCAAAACAAAACTTTGAGATCCCCAACGTTTGGCCAAGAGAGAAGAAAAAAACAAACAAACAAAAGAGAAGAGGAAGAGGCACACACGAGAGAAATATAATTTCAAGTCGCGGGGTACTTAACTGGGTAGTCTCGTTCGGACGAGATAGATTAGCGTTTGGACGAGAGTTAAAAAAAAAAAGTCTTTTCTCCCCCTGAATGTTTTATCTTGATACATTGAGCCCAGTCCATTTGTGGCCAAATCAAACATGTAGGTGCATCAAGAAGATAACCAGAACCACTTGAGCATGTAGAAATCATTTGAGCTCCCATGCAAAATACACATGAACCAGAACATGGAGAATGTTTAGTTAATCAATGGGACATAAGTTAAACATTTTGGAAGGTGAAGTGTGTGAGAGTCAAATCCAAGGTCAAACATAGTAAAAAAAATATGGGCACGCTGCACATGATGAAAAAACACATAGTTAAAGGCAAACCTTATGATACTAGGGCCTATGATCCCTCATCCAATATAGTTCCTGAACAGGCACAATTAGCCAAGAATCCTTTTGCAACCGTCTTTTTCCGCAATGATTTGGTTACTTGTTTATAGGGATTCATTCAGAATCATGACATTTGAACATTTGTTCAGATGTGCTCTTTTAGAGCTTTTTTTTTTTTTATTTTATTTTTATTGATTTGATCAAGGAAAGTAGGAGTGTTTGGGATCTAGGTTCAACTAGCGAATTGGTCAATTTTAACCGAGCCTTAAAGTTATCCATCACATGCATTGTGACCATGAACCCTTTTCACATGTCTCAACTAAAAATGACTCATAAATGTGCACACGCATATGACAACTAAATCCCACATGAAAAACTAAACCACACTTATTTCAATATGCAATAGTAAGAGCTCAAAAAAATGAACTGTATGCAAAAGTGAGATCATTATCATCTTACATGACCTAATGTGAAATTTGAATGTTCATGACATTGAGCACAAGAAAACGAGAGAACATTCAAAGGAAAAAATAACCAAAACTTTAGCCAAAATAAAGAAAACAGAAAACAAATCCATTTTTTTTTATTATTTAAAAAAAAAAAACACAAAACAAAACAAAAAAAAAAAACTTTTAAAATGACATGTAACTATGATACTAGGATAGAAACTAGAGATAATCACCATGTAACTATCCTAGACATGCAAAGTTAGAGATTATGGTATATGGCAAATACCAATTGCGTTTTGAGATACTCAAACCTAAATCCATCAAGAGGTTTAGTAAACAGATCAGCCAATTGGTTTTCAGTAGACATATAGTCAAGAGATACCACCTGGTTCTCGACCAAATCACGAATAAAGTGATGACGAATATCTATGTGTTTGGTTCGAGAATGTTGAACAGGATTCTTTGATATGTTGATGGCGCTGGTGTTGTCACAGGAGACAATCATCATCCCTTGAGGGAATCCATAGTCAACTAGGAGTTGCTTCATCCACATCAATTGAGTGCAACAACTCCCTGCAGCTATATATTCTGCCTTTGCAGTGGATAAAGAGATGGAATTTTGTTTCTTACTCATCCACGCCACCAAATTTGTGCCGACATAGAAACATCCCCCAAAAGTGCTTTTGCGATCATCCGCATTTGTAGCCCAATCAGCATCAGAGTACCCTGCAAGTTCAAGATTTGTATCTCTCGAAAAATATACACCAAAATTAGTAGTTGCATTTACATACCTGAGGATACGTTTGACTACTGTGAGGTGGGATTCCTTCGGGTTGGCCTGAAATCGAGCACACACTTCCACATAAAGCTATATCAGGTCGACTAGCGATGAGATATAGTAGGCTACCAATCATACTTCTGTACATGGTTTGATCAACAGATGTCCCACCCATATCTAGAATGAAGTTTGACACTTGTACTCATGGGAGTGCGAGCATGACTTTTGCCATCCATTCCAAATCTTTTGACGAGAGCTTGAGCATACTTGAGTTGGGAAACATAGATGCCTTTGCTGGTTTGTTTAACTTGAAATCCTAGAAAATAGGTCAACTCTCCAATCAAACTCATCTCAAACTCTTGTTTCATGTCCTTGGAAAATGCATGTGCCTGAGCATCAATAGTAGCACAAAAAATGATGTCATCAACATATATTTGAGCAATTAGCTTTTGCTCACCCTTGTTGCGGATGAACAGAGTCCTGTCAGCCTGTCCGCGGATGAAGCCTTGATCTAGAAGATATGTTGTGAGCCATTCATACCACGCTCGTGGGGCTTGCTTGAGGCCATAAAGAGCTTTCTTGAGTTTGTAAACATAGTTAGGAAATTGATGATCCTCAAACCCTTTAGGTTGCTCTACGTAGACTTCTTCCTTGAGAATTCCATTCAAGAATGCACTTTTGACATCCATTTGATACAGTTTGATCCAGAGATAGCTAGATATACTGAGCAAAATTTGAATAGATTCTAGCCTTGCTACCGAGCAAATGTTTCATCAAAATCCACTCCTTCAACCTGAGTGTATCCTTGAGCTACTAGTCGTGCCTTGTTCCGTACTACAGTACCATGCGCATCAGATTTGTTTTTGAAGATCCATTTTGTACCAATGACATTTTGCTCTTTTGGTCTTGGCACCAACGTCCATACATCATTGCGAATGAACTGATGTAACTCTTCATGCATAGTGGTTACCCAGCTTTCATCCTTTAGTGCTTCAGTAATTTTCTTGGCTCCAGTTGAGATAGATAGCATGAATATGAGACTTGATTCACTACCTTGCTTCGCAGTCGTCGACCTTCATTGATGGTACCCAATAGATTTTCTTGAGGATGATTTAGCTTAACCCTGGATGAGGGTTCTTTAGCTATGATAATCGAATTAGGTGACTGAAATGTGGCACTCTTCTCTTCAATTTCCTCTTCAGTTTGATTTGTATCCAGAATGTCTTCAAAAACTATTGTAACATGTAGTATCTTTCTTAAGATGTCCAAATTTTCTCCCCTCAATTTTGATCCGTGGTCTTGAATTTCAGTTCAATTTGGTCCGTGATATATTCATCGACTACTTTTGTCCTTGTATTGTATACACGACTCGCCTGGCTCGAGGTTGAGTACCCAAGAAAAATACCCACATCACTCTTAGCATCAAACTTCCCAAACTTTCTCTATCACGGAGGATGTAGCATTTGCTTCCAAATACTTTGAAGTATTTTACAGTTGGCTTCTTTCCTCTCCAAATTTCATATGGAGTTTTGTTTGTAGTAGGTGAGAACACATTCATTGATGATGACAGCGGAACCGCTTCTCCCCAAAAATGTTGAGCTAACTGTTTAGCATGAATCATTACTTTAGCCATTTCTTGAATCACCATATTTTTCCGCTCAACAACTCCATTTTGTTGTGGAGTGATTGTAATGACACAAATATTTAACTAAGCATTAGTGGCTTCATTAAAGGGTTAATTTAGACTTTGGATTATTAGAATCTATCAAAAGGGCATTTTAGAAATTTGTCTTCTGGTTTGTCTTTTAGTACGAACGTACGCTAGGGTTGGCGAATGTACGTTGTTGTCCTTTAGTGCGGACGTACGGTGGTCCCTCACTGGACGTATGGTCTGACAGATAGTACAATCGTATTATGTGAATAGTACAATGACGTATGCCACTTTGGGCGGACGACGCATAATTATTCACGAATCCACCTGATAATAGATTGTACAAAACAGCCTTTGCACCGCTGTGGAATAGTACCAGACGTATGCCATTAGGACCGGACATCTGTTACTTTTTGGAATATCCTTTGGTTAATACCTAGATGTACAAGACAACCTTTGGACCATTGGAAAGGTACCGCGCCACTTTGGCGACGGCTTTCCATATAAATACCCCTTCACCCCCTTGCCCATTTCACACCAAATCCGCCTCTCAACCCCTCTTTTCGCCCCTAGGCTGTTAGTAGGCCATTTCGTGAAGAGGAGGGAACTCTTGTAGTTTTGCTTCAAGGAAGTAATGCTCAGTTTCCTTAGCTTTTTAATACGTCGTTACGCTGCTCGATTATAGTTCTATGTTGCTAGTGGTAGTTGTTAGCTTAGTTATGTTTTTATCTTTCTTAGGCTAGCGTTTTGTTAAGCTTAGCGTTATTGTCTTTGCATGGAGGTTATAATCTGTGTTAGGAGGCTTTAGGAAGCCTTGTTGGCCTTAGGAGTTGGAGAATAGGTGGACAGTGGAGAGAAAATGAGGTTCTCCCTGAAAGACGTCCGGAGCGACGTCTGATCTCGTGACCGGACATCTGACCGTCGTGACACGGGACATGACCTTGAGTCGGACGTGAAACCCTATTTTCAGTCCCATAGCTCTTGTTTCCTTGTTATAGAGTTGTATTTTAGTAGAAATAGAACTGATGATAGCTCTTTTTTCAGTATTCGAGGTTATGGAGCTTCAAGGGAATTATATGGAGGAGCTTTATGGCTCGAGTGAGTACAAACTCACATGGATGCTTTATTGTTACTTTTCCTACATTGCATGTATTTTATATATATCAAACATGCATGTTTTGCAACTCTCATGAAATACATTTTGGAACTACGAGAACTCTCTTTTGTGAAAGCGATGTATGCATTAACAAGATAATAATGAGACTTGTAAAACTATGCATGTAAAAAGAGATAAGACTAATTGCATCATAAGACAAGGTACACCGATGTAGTAGTAATGGCCATGGGCTTACTATACGAGTTAGCTTTTATGGTCAATATTGCGTGTGTGGGACTTTGGATCAATGACTTGTGACCAATGATGCAACCATTCCCAATGGATGGTCACTATAGGACGGGCGTCATTAGCGGTGTCCAGTTGAACTGATCGTGTTTCTATGTTATTACGTATGTTTCATGCAATTGAGGGGCAGGCATTGTACTATAGGTCCCTCGGGAACGTCAACCCTTCGAGAATGGGTAATATATCTGTTGAACTATTATTGTTACTCATGATTATAAGCATATATTATATATATATATACAGCATGATAATGTCATCTCATAATGCTGCATGTGTTTTATAAATAAAAGAATCCACAAATTAATGGCGGATGCGTCATGTAGATTTCTACTCACTAAGTCGTCGGACTTACCCTTGTATTATTTTCCTTTTTTCTCCATATATGCGATTATCTTTGTTATAGATAGTGGATACGTGAAGCATCCGGTTCTTGTGGAGGATTCGATCCAGGAGATGCTTGAGGACTTATTGCAAGCTTAAGTAACTAGTACTTTTGAGTTATGTTGTAGACATTAGGGCTTGATGCATGCTTGCTTGCATATTAAGGATTAGCATAGATCCCTTATCTTGATGTATATAGTATGATTTCCTTTGCTTTGATGATCTTTGGTTAGATGCTAGTTATCTTGATTTATGTTTGATGCTTTATTACTTCCGTTGCTTAGTATCTTCTGTTTTTTAAGAGTAGAGGTCCTTGAGGTCTTGTTTGGAGTGGAACAAGGCTGGGAGACAAACCGTTGAATTAATTATCAGTTAATTAATTCTCGGGGCGTTACAGTGATTGGAGACGAGAACTCCTGTTTGATGCTAGATTTGTTGCAGAAATCTTCAAAATTTGAGTTTTCAAATTTTTTTCCATGGTCACTACAAATTCTTTGTATGACACAGTCTTGTTCAACTTGCAACTTCTTAAACAGGATAGTGGCTTGATCAAACGCTTCTGATTTGTCTTTAAGTAGGCTGATCCAAGTATACCGTGAGTAGTCATCCACAACTACTAGAATATATTTCTTCCCTCCCAAGCTAGCTGTTCGTGTTGGCCCCATAAGATCCATATGGAGGAGCTCCAAAATTTTGGATGTACGAACGCCCGAAGTCTTTTTATGTGGATTTCTAGTTTGCTTTCCCAACTGACATGGTCCACACTTTCCTTTCTCCAGATGGTTGATCTAGGGTAGATTTGTGACTACCTCCTTCTTGGCTATCTTAATCAGATCATGATAATTCAGATGTCCCAACCGTTGATGCCATAGTTCTCCAATGTCCATTGATGCTTTGTGACATTTAGTCTGCATGGTTGGAGAGATGCCATAACAGTTATCAGATGTCCGGTCTCCCCCATTAACCAATTTCCTTGAGCATCGAATATGCTGCATTTTGTCTTTGAGAATTGTACCACAAGATCATTGTCGCATAATTGACTTATGCTCAGAAGATTTGCTTTGAGTCCTTCCACATACAGTACTTCTTGGGAGGTAGGTACACCAGGAATTTCCACAGTACCTTGACCCATAACCTTGGACTTACTACATCCCCATATGTGATGTTTCCACTCCTGCCTTCTTTGAGTTCTTTGAACAACGTCTTGTCACCTATCATATGTCTAGAGCAAGCACTATCCAAATACCACAAACATGAATTAACCACACTTAAGGCAGTATGAGCAACTAGACATAGATTATCTTTCTTTTTCACCCAGACTTGGTTTTTGTTAGCTTTATCAGATATAGGAACAACATTGTTTAAATCTGAACAGTTAGATAAACTAGCTAATTTTTCATTGATAAGTTTGACTTGAGCAGTTAACACTTGCAATTGTTTTCCAATCCCTGGTTCATCTTTCTTGGGAACATTTTGTGTAGACCAGGGTTGTCTAGCTCTAATCTGAAAACAGTTTGGACGAGTGTGTCCACTGATTCCACAGTGATGACAAGTGGGAATGAATTTTGAATTAGACACTCTCTTGTGTGGGATTTTGAATTTGACTCAAGAGTTCTGTTTCTATTCATAGACACATCTTTAGGCAGCAATTTAGATTCATTTTCTACTTCTTTCATTTTTGGCTTAACAAACATAATTTTTTAAGTAGGAGCAACATTTGATTTTTCAGGAACATGCTTTCCAAACCCTAACCCAAACCTATCATGTGAGGGTTTTTGATCATTTAACATCTTTTCAAGTTTAACACTTGAAAATTTGTTGAGATGACTTTTTGATTCATTCAATTCTTTCTCTAGAAATCTAATTTTTTCAACCAAGATTTCATTCTCTGTCTCAACTTCTTTAAGTCTCTTCAAGTTCTTCTTATTCTGCTGACTTAACTTATTAAACTCTTGGAACATTTGATTATAAGCAGTCTGTAAATCATGCTCATCATCAGATTCATTTTTATACACATTTTGCTCCCCAGAGATATCATACTCATTAGAATAGGAGGCAGTAAAAGCTAAATAATTAACATTTACTTCTTCATCTTCTTCAGAGTCATCATCTTCTGACTCATCACTTTGAGTCACATTGAATGCCTTACCTTTTGATTTTCTCAGATTACTACAATTTGCCCGGATGTGACCAATACCCACACTCATGACACTTACGACCACTAGGGAATTTATCCTTTATCATGTATTCCTATCTTGAAGATTATCTCTACCATCATGCCTAGATTCACGAATTTCTGAATTTCTACCTTAAAATTTTCATTTTTAGGTTTGAAGAATTTTGAAACTTCCTAACTATCATAGCAATTTCCTCATCATCTCTTGAATCCTCATCAGTAGAATCTCCAGATTTCTCCTTAATGGCACTTTTGGTCTTAAGAGCAATAATTTTTGAGTTCTTTGGTTGTGGCAATAAGAGCTCAAACGTCTGAATTGACCCTACAAGTTCCTCTACTCTCATAGTATCTAAGTCTTTTCTTTGGTTTATGATAGCAATTTGAGGCAAGAACCTAGAAGGTAAAGATTTCAAAATTTTCTTGATTATTTTAGCATCAGACATTTTCTTTCCAAGATTTATAGTATTGTTTCTAATACTACTAAGCTTATAATAGAATTCATCAAACGTCTCATCCTCTTGCATTCTAATCTCTTCAAATTTAGAAACCAACATCTGAAGTTTTGAAGCTCTAACAACTTCTGTTCCTTCATGAGTAATTTCTAATGTTAATGCCTTACCTTTTGATTTTCTCAGATTACTACAATTTGCCCGGATGTGACCAATACCCCCACACTCATGACACTTACGACCACTAGGGAATTTATCCTTCTAATCAGCTTTATTCCTATCTTGAAGATTATCTCTACCATCATGCCTAGGTTTCACAGGATTTCTTGAATTTCTACCTTTAAAATTTTCATTTTTTGGTTTGAAGAATTTACAAAACTTCCTAACTATCATAGCAATTTCCTCATCATCTCTTGAATCCTCATCAGTAGAATCTCCAGATTTCTCCTTAATGGCACTTTTGGTCTTAAGAGTAATAATTTTTGAGTTCTTTTAGTATCTAAGTCTTTTCTCCGTTTATGGCAATTTGAGGCAAGAACCTAGAAGGTAAAGATCTCAAAATTTTCTTGTTTATTTTAGCATCAAACATTTTCTTTCCAAGATTTATAATACTACTAAGCTTAGAATAGAATTCATCAAACGTCTCATCCTCTTGCATTTTAATCTCTTCAAATTTAGAAACCAACATCTGAAGTTTTGAAGCTCTAACAACTTTTGTTCCTTCATGAGTAATTTCTAATGTTTCCCATGCTTCTTTAGCTATCACACATCGAGAAATTCTTGAGAATTCTTCCATGGAGACAGCTATGAAGATGGAATGTAATGCTTTGTCATTTGCAAAGGCAAACGACTTTCAATGGTTGTCCATTCAGCCATTGTTTTATTAGGAATAGACCATCCAGATTCAATTATATGCCAAACATTCATAAATTTAAGATATGCTCTTATCCGAATTTTCCAAAACGTATAATTTGATCCGTCAAAGATGGGAAGAGAATTAGGTGCAACAGAATGAGACATTTTGAAAGGAGTCTAGGATCACACTTAGGAAATAAATCCAAATACAGTGAACCCGCTCTAATACCAATTGAAAAACTACTAAGACTCCTAATCACACTAGATTTGAGAAATTCTAGTGTTCAAGCAACATATAGCGGAAATAAGCAATCAACAATAAACACAAAGAATTTGGTTACGAAAAGGAAACCATTTAGAGAATACTCTAAAATGTAAAACCTTTCCGGGGCAGTCAAACCCAGGAAATCAACTAAATCAGCAAAAAGATAAAGGATTACAAGATGTTCATACTCACAAAACCTTTGCTATGACACGATCTTGTATAAGACAAGTGACCCACTCGTCTTCTACCAGAGCCATTTCCAGGACAGAACAATCCTTCTATGTGATCTCCTTTCACCGGAACTCCGATTGGCTTCACTTCAACCAAACATCTACCAAAGAATAAGAACACTACTCTAAGAGATCAAACCCACAATCTATGGTGTTCAAGTCTCACAAAGGCGAATTCAATATTTTAGAATTCGTGACTTGAATAGATCTGTAGAGATCTATATATAACACTATACACTCCTAGTTTAAGTGCAATACAAACTTTGATTATAAAACCCTAACCAGGTTAAGAGCATCCGGACGACTAACACAGTTGTTCGGACGGCACTTAGTTATGCAAAGGTTTACAAGCAAAAGCCAGTCATCCGAACGACTATTAGTGGGCGTCCGGACGGGACTAGGGTAAAACTCTAACATGAGTTTTCTAGAAATGGCGCGTCCGGACGAAGAAGCAGACGAGTTTCTCGGGTTGGATTGCACATCATGCTCGTTCGGATGAGGCTGCAGACGAGCCTTCAGACGAGCTTCTCGAGTGTTCCTTTGTATGCCTTGCTCAGGCCCAGAGTCTTGCGGTTTCCATTGTAACTCGTGAACTTATTACAACATCACTATGTTGTTCAAATACGAATCAAGCCAAGTTACAATAAAAAGAACTAACAGAAAAGAAAAAAAGCACTCTTGTTCAAGGAGAAACCCTCTCTTTCTTGATGAATGAAGCATTCCCATTCAGGAGGAACGACAGCCACCTTCAACCATCAAACTACATTTATTCAATTGTAAATTAAGTAGTAAATACATGGAAGTTGATGGCCTCCCCATTACAAGATGTGTTTTAGAGAGAGGGGGAAAAAAGCTCTCTAATCTTCACAAGCAGAACTATCATGCAATTTGGGCTCCTTACAAACGTAGTAACTTGCTATTGTCGCATGTGAGATTTTGTGGGATGCAGGTTTCTTTCTGTCAACGCTTTTCTCTTCTATATCTAATCCAATAGTTTTCTCACGTGAAGGATGGCTGCCTTTGAATGATGGCAGCCCATATCAAGGGTGAATTCGCCATCTACTTGGGCTTAAAATACTTTTAATGGTTTTCTTTTTCTTTTTCTTTTTTAATTAAAAAAAAAAAAGCAGAAGAACAAAAAGGAAGAAGAATGTCATGAAACTCTCTCTAGATCTAGATTTATTTGACTAGAAATTGTTTATGCCTTAAACAATGATATGCCCATTCAATGAGAGAGTTGGCTGATAGTGGAGTAATTCTAGATGTCTCTTGAATCCTTCCAAGAATGATGATGTTATTAAAATCATCATTTGATTAAAATTCAATAATAAATAATTACAAATCTAATGGTGATTTTAATAGTCACACCATTTTTAGAGAGAGTCAAGAATAACACAAGAGAGATTTGTAGCATTACTCTTGATAGTCAGCAGCATTGGTTGAAGGCGGATGTCATTCCTCTTGAATGGGCTGCTTCATTTATCAAGAAAGAGAGGTTTAAATTATTGAATGGGAGTGCTCTGATTGTATGTGAACGTCATTTTCATTATTTGGGGAAAAAGCTGAAATGTCAACTTTTTATTGAACACTAGAACATGATAGTAGGGCTCTCAATTCATATATATGTTTTTTTTTTTTTAAAAAAAAAAAAATCTATTTCTCAGTGCCAAACATGTCCTGAGTTCGTTAGGAAACATATAGCAATTGGGCTGAGCGGAGGCATTGGTGGAGAGTGAGAAAAGTGCAAAAAGAGCAAGGAGAAACCTAAAATATTTTCATGAGAGGATTGAATGAGAAGGATGAAAGGATGATGATTAGAGGTCTTATTTGGGATCGAAAGAGGATGATAATATTTGTTTACAAGAAACTGAATTGGGGTATGTCTCTAAGGAGGTGGTGAGAAGTTTATAGGGGTGTCTATATGTGGATTGGTGTTATTTAGGGTTGAGGAGAGCTTTTAGAGGAATTTTATTAATGTGGGGTAGAAGGGTAGTGGAATATTGGGGAGGGGTGGGTGGGTTTGGGGTGGGGAGGTGGGTGGTGTTGGGTATTCTCCATTAGAAATGTTTGTTGTTGGATCATGGATCAACCTCCTAAAAGCCCAATTGGCATGACCCAGCTTTGATCCCATGGCGCCTCGGCCCAAGATCTCGAGATCGAGGACTAAGGACTCAATTCGAGACCTACAGAGGCGTAAAGGGTCCTGTGTTCTCGAATCAAGCCCCCCACGTCCCAGACCTTCTCCAAGACATAGGGCTCAATTAAGCCTCGAGACCTAAGGGTCCTAGGCTCTCAATTGAGGCCCCATATTCAAATCTTCCTGGTGATTACACAGATTGAGGCCTCCAGACCTAAAGGTCCTAGGCTCTAATTCGAGGACTCATGTCGAGCACCTAGGAACCCGGGGTCCAGTAATTTATCAACTTTGAATTCAAATGACAAGAATTCATCTTGATCTCCGAAGATCAAGGAGCAATGCCTTAGATTCACGATAACAAAGCGCCTCGCAGACAAATCGAGGAAGAAACCGATCATTGGCTAGGGTATTGTCACTCCATGCCTATATAATACAAGTCTCCATCACATGCTAAGGTAAGGCAACTCTAGCACATTTCAAGCTTTAGTTGTTTCCCACTTTCTTCTGACAGTTCAACGACTTAGGCATCGAGTGACCCAGCTCACCCCGGTCTCTCTTGACCCTATTGTCTTTTTTTTTGTGCAGCATTCATACGGGCAGTCAATCCAAGAATCAAATCGGCGTGCCACGTCACCGGTTGAAGCGCATCAGGTTTTGGCGCCGTCTGTGGGAACGACATTTTTGATCGATTCTCATTCATCTACTATCCGACATGGTGAATACCGCTCTTTCGATCTTCACACCACGGCAACCTCAACCGATCTGACCACCTCCTAAGCGGCGCGGGCATCCAATGACCAGTTGAGGATGCAACCACCCTAAGTGCACGGGGTATCAATGACCGGTTGAGGATTTCCTCAAATCTATGGCGGAATCAATGGAAGTCCTCGAAGCGAGCGAGGAACTCAATGCGGATTCTGCGGCGAGGCGGCGGAGAAAGAAAGAAGCGCGTCGAGCGGCGGAGAAGGAGAAGCGAGGCGGTTCACCGTGAAAGCGGCTATCAACCCTCGTCGGAGGACAATGAGGAAATCGTCGAGGGGAGAATGAGGAAAATCGCGACAAATCTCGCCGCGCACAATGGAGAGGTCTCGAAGGGATCGAACCCATCGAGAAGAGTCCCCGCGAGAGAATCTCGGCATGAGAAGGAGGGTAGCAAAAGGTCTCATGAAGAGAGGCGAAGAAGAAAGTCTCCACCGATCAAGGCGACGCAGATAAATCCCATCATGGGGGACTTCGTGAAGCCACCGAGGAAGCAAAGATGAAAGACCTTGAGGATAAGTATACCGGATGCTCCGCGAATGGATGGGGAGGATCCGGAATTGATGGCACAGGACATGTTGGAAGGCGAAAGTCTCCGTTCACGGCGGGTGAAAGCATACCCCATGCGGATAAATTCAAAATGCCACGGATCGAGAAATGCGATGGGAATGGAGATCCACAGGAGCATTTGGAGGCCTTCGAGAACATCTCATCTTGCATGGCACTCCGCGAGATTGCATGTAGGGCTTTCCTTTGACCCTAAAGGGAGTAGCGAAAGATTGGTTCATGGACTCCCCCTAAGTCAATCGGCACTTTCAAGGATCTCAGGCGCTTTGTTCTTAACCCGATTCTAGCCACGGGAAAGGAAGAAGGATCCAACATGCATTGACCTTGCGTCAAGACAAGGAGGAAAGTTTGAAGGACTTCATGCTTCGTTTCAATAGGGAAAAGCTTGAGGTCGATACTCCCGACGACAAGACGTTACTCTGTGCCTTGATGCAGGGCGTACGAGCGGAAGGGCCGCTTATGGCCGAAGTAGGGAGAAAGAATGTGAATAAGGTGACCCTCCCCCAGTTTATGAAACTGACGGAGGAATTTATTCACCAGGAGGAGCTAGTCGGAGCACTTCTTAAAGCCCAGACGTTGGAAGAACAGGCTAAGAAGAAGAAGAAGGACTCGAATCCTCCCAAGTCAAAGGAAGAAAAGAATCCCCGAAAAGGGGAAAAGAAGCCAGGCCCATTACTCAGAAGTGAGCCTCGAAAAACAGAGCCATCGAGATTCTCTAAGGAAGTCTTCACCCCCTTAAACACTAGCCTCACTGAAGTATTTTCTGCCATAAAGGGGGACCCAGCATTTAGATGGCCACAAAAGATGAAGACCGACCCATTCAAACGGGATCGAAGCAAATTTTGTGAGTATCATGCCGATCACGGGCATTTGACGGAGGATTGTATATCTCTTCGTCGAGAAATCGAAGTCTTCATACAAAACGGGAGGTTAGTTAGATTCCTCGCGGAGGAAAGGAATCGAGAGGCCAATCGTTGAGGACCCCCGGAGGAGTTCGAGAAGGTCTCGAGCAGGCGAACCAAGGCGTGAGACGAAGCTCGAGAGGTTCGATGTAACCAAACGGAGGATATCCAGAAGAACCCATCAAAACCGGAGATCGTTAGAGATCCACACCATCGCGGAGGAATTGCTGGTGGAGGAGACTCGAATTCGGCAAGAAAGGTTTATGCAGAAGTCGCAAGGCCGGAGGTGTATTCGCTACATAGGCCTCGAAGGCGCAAGACGGTCGTGGTGTTGTCATTCTCGGAGGAAGGCGCTCGGGGTGGTGATGCCCATGGCATACTGGTAGTGACCTTGACCGTTGCTAACCATGGGATACATCAATTCGTGGACAATGGAAGCTCGTGACATCCTTTCTTGGCGCCTTCCAGCAAATGGGTATTGATTGTGAAAGGATCAAACCATTTGTGTCCCCATTAATCGGATTTGGCGGAGAAGTTGTATTCCCAATAGGGATCATTCCCTTATCGTAATGCACCTCAACTAGCTCTTTGTGATGGTCGATTTCTTGGTAATTGACCGCCCTCTCCAACGCAATTGTGGGTGCCCGCCTTGAACAAATTGAAAGCGACAACATCAACCTACCACCTCATGATGAAGTTCCCGGCGGAGGAGTCGAGAGTGGTCTTGGGCGATCAATCTGGCGGCAAGAAAGTGTTACAACACTTGATGAAGAATCGGATTCGACCACACTCACGGGCTTGTACCACGAGGTCAAAGGGAACCAGAGAGCCAGGAAGTTTCAATTGGGGAAGGAAGAGTCTTGTAGATAGGGACTTGCCTAGAAGGAAGTTGAAGGCCTTGTGGAATTCCTTCATAGGAATGTGGAGGTTTTCGCGTCACACGAAGATATGCCGAATTAGCCCCGAGGAGATTGTCCATGTGTTAAACGTTGATGTGGTGATTTTGACCGAAATATCAATAATAAAAATTAACCACTGCAATAGAGCGAATCACCAGAGATAGGGCTATATTGAGGTGTCGAACCTCAAGGAGTGGGGTTTGTTTACTAAATTGAAAGACTAAATTTAACCTAATTAATTAAAGAGATTTGTTTTTTTTATTTTCTAAAACTAATTGCATAAAATAAAAGATAATTAAAATAAAATAGAGTGTAGGGTATTGACTTCACCTCTATCCGCACAACAATGGTCAATCGATTTAATTCGAAATTCATTCTATGCATATTATAATTAAACAAGAAACTACTTGATTAAAGAGTAATGATAATCTATCTTGGTTGTACGGATCGTCCACCTAACCACTAAGATGCGGCGACCGTCTTTCCCTAGGCATAAACTATAAAACCCTTTAATAAGTTTCATACAATTAATGGAATAGCATAACCCATCTTGGTTGGCGGATCGTCTACCTAACTTACACTAAACTAGGGTGTAAATGCGACCCGTCTTCCCTAAACATGGCCTATCTTAATCCTATTAATCATATGCCTATTAAACCCATTATATAACCATCATCCCCATAATCACAGAAAATAGGAATGATTTGAGTTCAATAAAAGTAAAATACTTTCTAAGACAAGATAAGAATTTCACAAATATTGATTTTGGAATTTAAGAACAATTGCATTTAATAATTAAGAACATAATTCAATTGTAGCAATTCTCACAGTTATATAATCAATATACATAAATTGAAAGTCTGGAAATTAAATACAATCAAACCATTGTGCTTGGATAGGGTTACATCAACACCCCACAAAGGGTTAGCGCTCATGACTCCGCTAAGCCTCCAAGAATATTTTCTGCCTAAAACTAAGTCTAAAACTGAATATAAAACTAAGTACCCTTCTCTTGAAGCATAGAGGCTTATTTATAGGGAGCAACAAGTCCTAGAAGCCTAGTAAACCTAGAAAATTCGAATTCATTCTCCTAGTTGAATTAGGAGTCAATCCATGTACAAGTGGGAAAAGGATTCGTCCAGATTTGCCTCCTTCACTTGCGGGGCGATTTTGGCATAGCAGGAGTCCGATTTAGGAAAATCCTATTTCAGCATGATTTGTAGAAAATTGAATTATCTTTCCAATGCCGCTGGAATCACCTCAATCCGATATTTGAGCTGAAAGTTATGGCCAAAATACTGAGACGTGTTCAAAATCTGAAATTCTATCCGATCCGATTTTGACTCAAAGTGGAGAAATTCCGATTTTATCCTTTTCTTGTTATGATTAAACTTAACCACATCATATATCCTCTATTGTGATTGGTTAAGCTTAATCATATCTTCTATCCACTCAAATTGTGCTTTAAACCCAAATTTAATGGTTTTCTTGCATCTTTATTAAATACGAAAACACAAAACAACACAAAATCAAACAAATAACAATGCTAAGGAATTAACAAATGTGAGTTAAGGGGCTTGAATGTGCAACATTGCACTTATCAACGTAAACCCTGGCTCAAGCCGTCAAGCAAAAGTGAAGGAAATTTGCACTCGAAGGGTCGGCGATAATCGTGGAGGTCGAAGCTCTCAAGACGCAATTCATAGAAGAGGTTCATTACGGAATGGCTGGCCAATGTAGTCTTGGTAAAGAAGTCCAATGGCAAATGGAGAATGTGTGGACTTCACCGACCTCAATAAAGCTGTCCCAAAGACGACTTCCTCTTCCCGCATTGATGCTTTGGTCGATTCCACCTCCGGATACGGTTTGCTCGACTTCATGGGCGCATTTTTGGGATACAATCGATCCTCATGCACCCACAAGATCGAGAGAAAACTGCATTCATCACCGATCGAGGCCTATATCACATAAGGTTATGCCCTTCGGTTTGAAGAATGCTACTTACCAAATGATCGGTGAACAAAATGTTCCAAGCCCATAGGGAGGAACATGGAGGTATATGTCGGGTCAAGAGCAAGGAATCGGGATCACATCCGTGACCTTCACGAAGCCTTTGCCACACGAAGCAATACGAATGAAATTGAACCCCAGTGCGCTGTATCCTCCGAAATTCGGGGTATATGGTCTCGAGAGGAATCGAGGCCAACTCAAAAGATTCGAAAGGCCCCTAAATGCAATCCCCGAAGACAACGAACAAATTACAATAAATGACCGGCGATTAGCGCCTTTAAACAGTTTTATCTCTCGCCTACGCATAAGTGCCTTCCTTTCTTTAAAATTTTGAGGAAGACCTTCGAGGACGAATGAATGCGAGGAGGCCTTTTCCAACTTGAAGGCGCACTGACTAGTCCTCCTCATCGAATAACTATCCTGTGGGAAGTCCTATACTTATATTTGGCTGTTACCCTACGCAATCAAGGCACCTTTGATCCGGAAGATGAAGGAACAAGCCGGATATTTCAGAAGCAAAGCTTCACTGCGTAAGGGAGGTACCCCTGCATCGAGAAGCTTGCATTTGCCCTCATTATGGCCTCGAGAAAGCTTCGCCTTATTTTCAGTTCATACCATCCGGGTTCTCACGGAGTACCCTCTTCAAAGGTGATGCAAAAGCTGGATTTATCGTAGATTGGCGAATTCGATCGAGCTGACTTCGATCTCGAATTCATCCTCAAATGCCATCAAGGGTCAAGCGCGCAGACTTTCTGGTCAATTCACAAACATGCCGGTTGAAGAACCCGTTATGGAGAGAAAATGGGTGGTCTACGCCGATGGTTCGGCCGACGAAGAAAAAGGGGTGCAGGATAGTACTCTTCACTCCGGATGGGGAAGAGTTGAATAGCTCCTTGAGGCTGGAGTTCAAGACCACCAACAACGGCGAGTACGAGTCGCCGTGGCGGGCCTCGAGTTGGCCCGAACTAGGAGCCGAATTCCGTGGAAATACGGAGTGACTCCCAAGTTATCGTGGGGCATATCGAGGAGAATTCGAGGCCAAGGAGAAAAGATGAAGAAGTACCTCACAAAGCATGCAGATACTTTTGAAGTTCTGCATCAAAAGATTCCGCGAGGACAACGAAAAGCAGATGCAAAAATGGCGCCAACAGTGAGTAAAGAGAATCATGAACGAGGAATCATCCTGATTCTAAATCGACCCTCGATTTTCGAGGAGGTTCGAAGCGCCTCAAATTTTGTCCGAGAAGCTCGGATTGAGGCGGAAATCTTCAACTACTTGCAGGATGGAACATTGCCCTCCGAGAAGAAGTCTGCGATAAAATTGAGAATGAAGGTGAAGGTTCACGATATTAAATGGACTACTCTACAAAGAGGATTCACGCGCCTCTCCTAAAATGTATTTCCGTGAAGAAGGAAATTACGTGCTCGGAAATACATGAGGGAATCTGGAAGTCATTAGGGAGCTAGGTGTTGGCTCATAAAGCCGTAAGGCGGATTCTACCGCCAAACATGCATAAAGATTCAACAAATCGTCGTATTGTGACAAGTGCCAACGATTCGCAAACATCACCAAACAACCCCCGAGGAGTTGACGGCAATTTCTCCCCATGGCCCTTCTCACAATGGGGGTGGATATCGTGGGACCGTTGCCGAGGAAAGGGGCGTTCGATTCGCAGATTGTCGCAGAGATTACTTCACCAAATGGATGTAAGTCGAACCCTTGGTAAACATCACGACTGCAGCAATCCAACGGTTCTTATGGAAGAATGTTATCGCCGCCAGTGTGCCACACGTTTGTCACCGATAATGGAAAACAGTTCATTGCGAACCATTCCGAAAGTGGTGTGTCAATTGTGATAAAAAATTATTTCTCCTCTCGGACATCCGCAGCAAATGGGCAAGTGGAAGCCACCAATAAGACCATTTTCAAAATTTTGAAAAAAGCTAGGTGACAAAAAGGTAACGGGCCGACGACCTCCCAAGTCCTTTGGGCCTATCGAACCACCAAGAGAACTCCTAAGAAGAATCCCCTATGCTCTAACATTGGAACCGAGGCTCATTCCGCAGAGCTGGGATCGGAAGCTTGGTCGATTGTACCAAAAGAGGAAGCATGAAAGCTCCATTTGGACCTCGCAGAAAAGCGTGATTATGCCGAGATCACACTCTCGACCTATCAGAAAGAATGGCGAAGTATTTTTAACGGAAAGTGAACCATGAAGTTTCAAAGTCGAGACCTAGTCTGCGTAAAGTTACTCTACGCCATGCAGGATCCGATCGAAGGAAAGCTAGCTCAAGCGGGAGGACCTTACAAAGTGGTTAAATGCGGAGGCCGGGGCATACTACCTCGAAGACTCATGGGAGAGCCCTTCGAGACCTTGGAATCTTTGATCACCTTAAAGTATTCGTTTAATGATTGTAATTCATATTTGTTCTTGTTTCTTGATTTGATTGAATTGGTGCAATAAAAGGAATGCTCGGAGTTTCTCTTCACAAATATGTGGAATCGGTTGGAACAAAGAAACAATGTCACGGCCCGTCGAGACTGGTCTCCACTCGGCATCCAGCGACACTCAAAAAATAATTTCGCGACCCGATCTGAGACCTGGTCTTCACGGGACCGACGTAAATCGACACTCAAAAGAAACAATGTCCTGACCCGATCACGAGACTGGTCTCCACCGGGCTCGGCATCAACTAACACTCAAAAAATATCAAGGTCGGCCCGATCGAGACACGAATCTCCACCGGCTTAAACGCCGAAGCGTTCGCATCGAAGCCTCGACTAATAATTTCACCACCAGATCGCATCCGAGACCTTACGCTTTATCCGATAACCGGACGCTCAAACGAATAAATAAAGAATCACATGGACTTCTCAAACAACATCGGTTAAACCCAAAACACTTTTCGATTTTTCGAGAAGAATACCTTGTCAATTGATTCTTGATCATTTTTTGGATGAGTTATACAAAGTTATGTCAAAAAAGGTTTCCATTCAAGTAAACAAATGATAACTGAAATATACTAAAATATGTTTCATTAACTTCTGAATTTACAATATGGTACAAGGAAAGATATACAAGTTGTACAACAGAGCTTACGGCTTTACTGGGGGGTCTTGGGCCGGCGGGGGTTCCTCAACGCCGTCGTGTTCCTTCTCCACCTCTTCACCTTCCGGAGCCGCTTCCGGTCGATAGGCGAATCGGTCAATCCCTACGGCATCTCGCATCTCCTCACGACCAAGGCTGATCAGCTGTCGAATGGCCTCTTTCGTCATAGGAATATCCTCGATGTTAACTGAGTTGAGGTCCATCTTCCGAGCCAGGTCCCTCCACCAGGCCCTGAAGGTCTCGAATCCGAGGTGAAGTCCATCCGCCCACGCCGAGTCTCGGATTCTCGAGGCAAAAGACAGCTGATGTAGGTAATCAGCCGCCTTCGCCTTGGCTTCCTTGAGCTCCAACCTCATACCCTTGTAAAGGGTGTTAAAGTGTTGGAACTTCTCCTCGGCGACGACCTTGCCTTCCACCGCTCGCTCCATCGAGACCTTACTCTCCGTCAGCTGCTCAAGAATGTCGGAGTGCTTCTCCTCGAGCAATTTATAATCCACCTTAAGGATGGAGTGGTCCTCTAGGAGTTCTGTGTTTTCCACCTCAAGAACGTGGTGGTCCTCTCGAAGCTTCGTTCTCAACGCCGCCGATATCCTCGGAGAGCTTCGAGCTTAGCCTCGCTCGATCCCTAGCCTTCAAGCATTTGAGGCCTCGCATTCCATCATGGCGGAATGTTCCGCCAGAACCCGGAGGTCTTCCTCTTGCTTGGCCACGGACTTTTTGAGGTTTGCATTCTCCTCCTCGACCTCCGAAAGCCTCCCTTGTAAGTTCTCCGGCCCACTATCGGAAGTCGAAACCTTCCGCATATAGCAGTATAGGATCGTGGACCGGAGGAAAGCCTCTGCATAAAGCCAACATGATGTTAGAAAAAATATTCGAAAATAAGGTTCGATCTAGATCAACACTTACTGTGCATCGCATGGTCGGATCTCCTCGGCTACCCCAGAGGGTTATATCTCATTTCAATGAGACCATCGTGATCGACAAGGTCGACCACGGCCTTGAAAGGGTTATCTTTAAAATCCCCTCCAAGTTTAGCCAACTTCCCCTCAACGGTCCAGTTGGCCCCTTCCGGTTTAATCTCAACCGTACTCTCGGAGCTCGAAGCCCCGGATGCCTCGGAAGCGTTTGGCCTCCTCGCTTCCGCTTCCTTCGACTCCTTGAGTCACTTGAGGCCTCAGTGAGTCGGAGCTCTCGACAAGTTCCCCACCTCAGGGATCGGGGACAATGCCCTTCCGGAGCCTCCTCCGCCTCTTTAGGGGAGGCCCCCATGTTGTCGCCGGCTACCCCTACCGAATCATCCGACATCATCTCGATATCCTCCAGAATGTGCCGGATGTTCGAGCCAAGAGGTTGACTCAGGACAGGAATACTCCCCTCTGGCACTCGTAGGGGCTCTTCTTCAACCACCTTGGCCACCGCCACAGGAACGGCCAAGACAGGCTCGTTCACAATAAATTTCTCAACCTCCCCTAGCGGCGGAATTGAGGGGGGCACGGCCTTCTTCCTCCGAGAGGCCAAGAATCCGGCGACATTAGCCGCTTCGTCGACCTGGGGACCGGTCCCCATGGGACGTCTGCTTCCGCCACCTTGGTCAGCTTTCTCTTTTTCACGAGGGGAGCTTCGATAACCTCCACCGACTCCTCGGCTATCGAGTGTGCCTTACGAGCGGATCCCGGAAGGTCCTCGATAGGCCCACCTACTTCCGGGCTCTCCTCCTCATCGAGCAGCTTAAGCACCTCGCCACCTTTGGGGCTTCTCGTTTCTACCAGGCCCTTCGTGGCGGTTTATGGGGAGTGAAGGAGGCGTCGGAACCTTAGGCTCACGAATTTTAAAGTCTCCGCCAGTCATTATAGGATAGAAGGCTTTCGCGGGCTTCCCGGTATCGACGACTTTCGCCTTGCCCTTGTCAATGACCTTGGGCTTCACTTGAGCGGCCAAAGGGGCCTCACCCTTTCCCTTTCGAGGGGTAGAGGCCCGAGTATTAGCGGCGGGACCACTGGGGTCCAGACGACCGCTGGGGTCCAGACATGCCCGCAGAGGATCACCTGGTGGCCTCATTGGACGTCGAAAGGATTCGATGTCAGACGAATTCGGATAGCTTCGCGGATGTAATAAGGCTTCGACAAACATCATTTTCGGGTGCTCTCGACCCCACTTGATAACGCTGTTGACCCGATGAATCATCTCGGGGGTCAGAACAGGCTCATCATGAGCTTCGCGGGGGGGTCGTTGATGTCTCGGGGTACCCTAGGACCCTTAGCTTTCTCGGTGGGAGTGAACTCCCACTGTCCCGAAACGAAAAAGTACTTGTTCTTCCATTTGGGGTTACTCAAAAATTGGGAGTCGATTTGAATAAACTTCCCTTTTTCGTCTGGAAGTTGTAGACTGCAGAACTCTGTGGGTTCTTTTGGAGCCGGTACATGTGCAAGAACTCTTTTATCGTGAGTATATGATCTCGACCTAGGGCTAGGGGCCACAAGATCACACACGCAAAGAAAGTCCTCCAGGTGTTCGGTGACAGTTGGTGGGGTGATAAGTTAAGAAAGCCGAGTAGCTCTCTAATTATCGGAACGAACGGAAGTCGTAAGCCCGCCTTGAACATGTGTTCATATACACAGACTTCGTGTATATCCGACCGAGCCACGGCGCCAGAATTATTTTCATCAAAACGGATTTTGATGAAACTTGGGATGAAGCACTTCCTCCTCTCATCGCTAGGACAAATGGGATACCGTAAGGCGTGGTGGGTTTCTCCCAAGCCCGAGTCGGTCCGTCCTCTTTGTCATTTTTGAGAAGATATAGAAAAGCTGGGAAATTCGGGTGCGAGTTAGAAAAAGCAGAGAAAGATGATCACACAAGCAAATAAGTTTGAAATATGATTCAGGCCTGCGTTTTTATAGGCAACTGGAAGGAATATGAAGCGTTGGCCGATAACCCGAGACAGCATTAAAACCCGGAAAAACGCTTCGAAAACACTGAAAGACTCTTCGTAATCCCTGAAACTTCTTCGACTTCCGACGCCTGGCCGATCATTATGATAGCCGCGTTTTCGACCACTCCGACTTCGACACGTGGCCGAACATTATATGATGCACGCATTAAATGGACTTCTCGAGCCAACCAAGCCTCGAATATTGTTGGCGGAATTCAAAATTTTCCGCCAAATGTATCAAAAAAAAAAAACCGATGAGTCCTCGTGTACTAGTGAACATGTTTTGAGAGTTTGATTCATTCTTCATAGACACATGAAAATTTCCATGAGTCTTCCAGACAAGGAAATTGGGGGGTAATTGTTGGATCATGGATCAACTTCCTAAAGCCTTGACCGGTTTGGAGCCCACGACCGCCTCGGCCTAGTATCTCCGAGATCGAGGACTAAGGACTCAATTGAGACCTCCGAGACGTAAGGGTCCTGTGTTCTCGAATTCGAGGCCCCACGTCCGAGATCTTCTCTGAAGACATAGGGCTCGAATTGAAGCCTCCAGAGTAAGGGTCCTAGGCTCTCGAATTGAGGCCCCATATTCAAATCTTCCCGAAGATGATTACCAATTGAGGCCTCGAGACCTAAAGGTCCTAGGCTCTCGAATTCGAGGACTCCACGTCGAGCACCTAGGAACCCGGTCCGTAATTTATCAACGAATTCAAAATTCAAATGACTGCCAAAATCCTATCTCGATCTCCAAGATCAAGGAATGAGTAATCGCTTAGATTCCCCGATAACAATCGCCTCAAAGAAATCGTGGAAGAACTACCATTGGCTAGGCGGCGTCACTCCATGCCTATATAATACAAGTCTCCATCACATGCAAAGGTAAGGCAACACTTCAAGCTTTGGTTGTTTCCATTTTCTTTAGCAGTTCAACGACTTAGGCATCGGAGTGACCACGGCTCACCCAGTCTCTCTTCGACCTATTGTCTTTTTTCTTGTGCGACGATTCGTACCAGGCGATCAATCCAAGAATCAAATCGGCGTGCCACATCACCAGTCGGAAACTGTGCATCAACATTTGTGATGATTTTGAGTTGGCATTTGTAGGATTTATGGTACTAATAATGACATTGACAAGAGTGTGCTTTGGGTGAATTGGTTGGGATTATGAGCTAGTGGAAGAAGCCATAGTGTATTGGGGGAGATTTTAATGCTATTCGATATCCAAGTAAGAGATCAGACGCTACCCGCCCTTCTCTAGCCATGACGAAATTTTCGAATTTTATATTTCAACATGGCCTTATGGACATCCCATTTATAGGTGGACAATTTACGTAGTCTAATAATCGTGAAAATGAATGTTGGTCAATAATTAATAGGTTTGTTTTTTCTTCTCATAAAATAACAGTTTCTTGATGTTGTTCAAAAGTGACTTCATATACTTTTTTTAGATCATTTTCCTTTGTTGTTGGATTATGGGGTTGTGAGTAGGAGTAGTTATTTTAAGTTTGAGAATATGTGGTTGAAGCCAAAGAATTTTGTAGAGCAAATGAAAATATGGTGGGAGTCATACAATTTTGTGATAACACATATGTTTAGCACATAATTTAAGGTATTGTACTTAGGAAATCATGCAATATTTAAAGGCAAAAAATCATGCACACAATATAATATCAATATATGTATCACGATCACAATCAACCTTCATATGGCCTATCTGTGCCCATATTCTCTTCGCGATACGGTTTGAGCATATGCCCCAAATACTTCACCATCTGTTTTTCGTTGTGGCATGCCATACAATTATTATCAATTACGATTTCAAGAACATAATTCAGCCATGCATAAAAACACAATATCATTTTAATTTAAGTCAAAATGTTGGGACTCAAGACGTTGTTTGATTTTGGACCTTTTAGACCCTCAAGAGCGCTTCGAACTTCTTTTTAACCAAACATGCATTATCTTCTCGTTCTTTAAATGAATTGTTAGGCGTTAAACACACTTTCTAACTTTTCAAACCCACGACCAACACACGCTCTAAATCTTTTGACATCTATTTGGCTGCTGTAGTAGTATTGCAAATGAATTATCAAATAAGTTGTCGATTACAAGACTTTATAATTCAAAGAGACATCATCGGTGGTTCTAATGTTTGGACAGATAACAATGATTAAGATTAGAGAAACACCAGGTGTGCTAAATTTGTTACCGAAATGTTGGTTAGCAAATAATGTGTTACCATCACATTGACTAGTACAATAGATCAATTGGTAACTAAAATTTTGATAAAAAATTTAGTACACCTAAGCATTCCTCTTAAACTAACTAAGGGTGCGTTTGAGATTGCGATTTTGTAAAAATAATTTGTGTTTTTAAAAGATATCATAAAACATAAAGTGTTTAGCATTGCAATTTAAAAAGAACTTAATTTAAAATAGGAAAAAAAATTCTGCAATTTTATTAAGCAGGTTAGATGTGCTTATTTGAAAAAACGCAAATCTAAATCAAAATCACGACTTCGCATGATAAATAATTAATAAAAAAAAAATTTTTAATATATTTTACCAAACACATTTACGAAAAAGTAGTGATTTCAAAAACGTAATTTTAAAATTATACTTATTAAAACCGCAATTTCAAACAAACCCTAAGAAAATGGCAAATCATCCGGATTCTCTCTCCAAATACCCAGTACGGACATGCGGATGACTAGCGTACGGATATGACTTTGAGAAATGCCAGGTCATTTGAATATGCGTTGTCATGGCCCGGTCAAACTGCCTAAATCAAGCGAAGGCGGAGATCCGCATTTAAAAGTTAGTTAGGTTCCGTTGTCATTGTTTTCCACTTCACGTTTAGGCCAAGGAGCTCTGCTTTGCTTTGCTTTGCTCTGCTCTCCTCCCTCCTTCCCTTGCTCTTCCTTCCGCGGCTTATAGCGGCGGTTTCCGGGAGGGGAATTGTCGTGGTGGGTGTGGCAGCAGGCGGTGGCGGTGGTGCTAGCCAAATGGTTCCTCACTTCCCTCCCGATGATCATACTACTCCAAACATCAAGTCCACGGCGGTGGCCGTCGACAAGGACAAGAACAGCCCACATGCTGTCCGGTGGGCTATTGATCATCTCGTGATTAGCAACCCGGTTATCATCCTAATCCACGTTAGGCACAAATTAAGCACCCCAAATCGTAGGTACCCTCTCACTAATTTTTAATGTTATTGGTTGATTTTATTCCCCACCAAATTTGTTTTCATTGTGACACTAAATTGTTGGCCTTTGAGAGGTATGCAGAGAGCGCGGGTGAGGCTGAACCAGGCGACTCCCATGACGCCAAAGACCTCTTCGTCCCCTACCGCGCGTATTGTGCTCGTAAAGGGGTGCGTATTTGATTCAAATTATGGCAGTTCATTGCCATATAAGTGAGAATTAATTGAAATTTAGGGTAATAGAACCAACAGACTAACATCTAATGTAATTTTTTGAACTTTAGATTCAATTGAAAGAGGTTGTCCTCGAAGACAATGATGCTCCTAAAGCACTTTTGGACCATATCCAGAAAAACTGCATCAGCAGTATCGTCGTTGGTGCATCAACAAGGAATGCTCTTGCAAGGTCCTCTCTCTGTCTTTGTTTCTGTGTGTGTATATATATGTATAGGAAAAGGTAAACTAAAGCATATTGTTGGGGTTGACATGTACAGGAAATTCAAAGCATATGATATACCGGGTAGTTTAATCAAATCTGCACCAAATTTCTGTTCTGTGTACGTAATTTCCAAAGGGAAGATATTGTCAGCACGAACAGCATTAAGGCCTCTGGCTAATACTGCTACCCCTCCAAAACAACAATCTTTAGGGGGACTTCCACCAACACCTGATCACACCAGTGAAGAAAATGGAGTGAGGTACCCAACACCATGCAACACATATTATTGCTAGTTAAAGTTAAATTTTTCTTCTTTTGAAGGAGATTCTTTTGTACTTCCCTATGTATATATTGTTTGTTTGTGACGCACAGACATGCAAGGACATCGTGGAGAAATGGAGGACAAGAGAGAATGGCTATGGAGAGGATCAATGATGTAACGAGAGCAACATCAAGGGAGAGGGCCAGGAGTAGTCCAACCAATATGTCAGTGGAAAATATTGACCTTCCAAATCGTGGGTCAAGGACTTCATTTAGCCGCAATTCTGTGTCCGATGAGCCTCATGATTTTGCAGGGCCAATGATGTTCGGATCGATTGACGTCTCTGGCAAAAATTTAGATTTCAGCATTGCACCACATTCTCCCAAGGAATCCTTAGCCAGACAGTCTGCAGTAAGTGAAAATTGAACAACTAAGGGCCTGTTTGAAGGCTTAAAAGTGTGTTTGAGAGGCTTAAAAGTGTGTTTAACGTTCATAAAGTCCATTTGAAAGAAGTAAGGGTTTAAAAAGCCAAAAAATAACCAAAACACATTTTTGGTCATTTTTTAAATACAATTCGAAACGTGCTCTAACTCTTACTCTTATTAGGCTATCATCAAGTAACTTGACTATCAGCTGCTTATGGTTTATTACAGCGAGAGCTAGAAGCTGAGATGAAGAGATTGAGGCTCGAGCTAAAGCAAACCATGGAAATGTATAGCTCAGCTTGCAAAGAAGCAATCTCGGCCAAAAATAAGGTGATTTTATTATATCATCAATTTTCCTAAATGAATTAATTTTTGTCTCAAGAGAAACAGGGGATTCTCAATAAAGTTAAGTTAATTATAATCCTTGACATAATCTTTCTTTACTTCCCATGATAGCAGTCACTTGATGCTATGCTCAAAAGCACACACTATTGCGGCTTTTCTAGTGGCCATTTAAGTTAGAGTTGTCAATTTTTGATGCGATTCGTGAATTCTACATGAAATTAGTAGGTTAGAATTTAGTGTAATCCGATTAGAGACAATTAATAAATGGGTCAATCTAGTTAACCCGTATATTACCTGTATAACTCGTATAAATGTAAACTGCATTTCAACTCTATTTACTTCTTATTTGATTAATAATAACTATTGGTGCTTTGTGAGGAGGTTTTATCAAGTTATTTGTTAGAATGTAATATTATTTTCTTTATTTTTATCATTTTGTTTATGTGAATGAACTTTATTGGACGGTAATATTTTGATTGGACATTGTGCTGAAAAAGTTGGGTTATTTTTACTAATTATGATTATAGATAATTGAATATTGATTAATAAATTGATTGTCATGAATCTAATTGTAAATATGTATAATTGATATAATATATGCTTATAAGAAATGAAGTTGGCTAATAAGGTCATACCAAAACTATAAAAAATTTCGGGATGGAACTAAAGAGAAAATTTTTCTTATGCATCAATTGCTAAATTTGAGATTTAGTTATCTAATTAAAATAGTAGTGTAATATATCAGTCCCATATTAACAAAATGAGCAATTCACATATAATGAGTGGTTTATAAAAACACTCACAAGTGCTAAGTTTCACATTGTTTACTTATTAAGTGAAGTGTTATGTCATTGATTGTCAGGCAAGAGAGCTTCACCAGTGGAAGCTAGAGGAGGCGCGCAAGTTTGAAGAAGCTAGGCTTGCTGAAGAAGCAGCTCTTGCCATGGCAGAACTAGAGAAGGCTAAGTGTAAGGCCGCCATTGAAACGGCAGAGGCGGCACAGAAGCTAGCCGAGATGGAAGCACAGAGAAGAAAACAGGCAGAGATGAAGGCCAAGCAAGAGGCAGAGGAGAAAAATCGGGCATTGTCTGCATTGACACATAATGACATCAGGTATAGAAAATATACCATAGAAGAGATTGAAGAAGCAACTGAAAAGTTTTCTGGATCAATGAAAATTGGTGAAGGTGGATATGGACCTGTGTATAAAGGCAAACTTGATCACACCTCTGTTGCCATCAAAGTTTTGAGACCTGATGCTGCTCAAGGGAGGAAGCAATTTCAACAGGAGGTATATATATGATATGAGTTTATCTTTACATTTTTATTAAATCTGTTTCTTAGATAATACAGCTTATTTAGAGCATGATTTTGCAATGAATGTGCTTCCCCGGGAAAAAAGTTGTGTAGTGTGCTCACATAACTTCAATAATGTGTCAAATCTGAATACATTAATTTGGAAACCGGTGATTTATAAAGACACTCTTGAATGCTAAGTCCCACATTGCTTATTTACTAGGTGAAACTAGACTTATAAGTGATTTTAGAAAAGCTGTAAATTGATTAGCTCTTTTGCAGTAATAGTGCCAATATGACTAGCACTTTTCTTAATGATATCGGATTCACTAGTAACGCCATGCAATACTAAAGCACTGCATGACATGGAACCTTTTCGTTAGGTTGATATAATACCTATCCAACTATAAATATGTATTTGTTGGCCAATTAGTTTTAATGTTTTATTAT
The DNA here is from genome assembly GCA_013348765.1 of Carpinus viminea. Classification (NCBI taxonomy): domain Eukaryota; kingdom Viridiplantae; phylum Streptophyta; class Magnoliopsida; order Fagales; family Betulaceae; genus Carpinus; species Carpinus viminea. Next base: position 9,247,047 of record CP054674.1, read on the forward strand.
CTAAAACATGTGCAGGTTGAGGTCCTTAGCTGCATTAGACATCCTAACATGGTCCTCCTCCTTGGTGCCTGTTCTGAGTATGGATGTCTGGTTTATGAATACTTGGACAATGGCAGCTTAGAAGACAGATTGTTTCGAAGAGGCAACAGCCCTCCAATTCCATGGAGAAGAAGATTCAAAATAGCAGCAGAGATTGCCACTGCCCTTCTCTTCCTTCACCAAGCAAAGCCAGAGCCCCTTGTTCATCGGGATCTTAAGCCAGCCAACATCCTCTTAGACCGCAATTATGTGAGCAAAATTAGTGATGTTGGGCTTGCACGTTTAGTCCCACCTTCTGTGGCTAATAGCGTCACACAATACCACCTGACTTCTACTGCAGGGACTTTTTGTTACATAGATCCTGAATACCAACAAACAGGAAAGTTGACAACAAAATCCGATATATACTCACTGGGGATCATGTTGCTACAAATCATCACTGCCAAGCCTCCAATGGGTCTTGCCCACCATGTTCAAAGGGCCATTGAAAGAGAGAGATTTGCAGAGCTGCTTGATTCTACAGTGACAGATTGGCCTGTAGAGGAGGCTCTAGCGTTTGCTAAATTGTCATTGAAGTGTGCAGAGCTAAGAAGAAGGACAGGCCAGATCTTGCCATGGTTGTAGTCCCAGAGCTCAATCGATTAAGAGAGCTGGGAAGGAACAGTGAAACTCACAACAATTATGGATACAACAACAATGGTGGTCACAGTGAAAGTCATTTCGGATGGGCTTCACATATAAGGACATGAAGCTCAAATTTAGATTTTGTTAGAAATTGATGCACTTTCTTTGTACCTTTCCATTTCCACTGAACTTGTTCAGTTTTTACTAATGTCTCTAGAATTATCCGATGAGTGTATAAAATACATATACTTTGTAATGCTGCTGCAGTGCTGCCTCTGTAAAGCCTAATGAAATAATTTCAGATTGTATTTATTTCTGCATTTTAAAGATTGCATTCTTCAGTTCTGCAGTAGCAGCAACTTATCCAAAATGTTTTTGTCTTTATAAAACTCAATTATCTAAACCTACACCAACATAACTATTATCCCAACCCAACAAGTGGCATCCCTCTTTGACAATATTATCTAGGCATTAATCGGAATTTGTTAAATTATTAGTTATTCCAAAAGGTTAACTTGATAAGAAGATGTAAATTTAAGACACATTTAGGTGTGTTTAAGGGGTCTAAAAGTGTATTTAATACTCAAAAAGTCCATTTGAAAAGAAAAAAAAAAGTATCTATTTGGTAAAAAAAATTGAAAGAACTTTTAAGGGTCCAAAAAGCAAAAAAATGACCAAAATGCCCTTTTAATTTAACAAAAGCTTCAAAGCTTTTACCAAAATACGTTTTTTGATTTTAAAGCTCTATTTCTCAAATATGCTTTTAATCATTTAATCAAACCACTTAATACTTTCCTTCACGTATGTGTTCAAACTCCCTTTTAATAGGTGATACCTGATACATGAAATATTTAATTGAAATACGAGGTAAATGACAGAATCAAAGTTCTTTTTCAGGATCTTTGACTATAATACCATGTTAAATTACTAATTATTCAAAAAATTTAAGCTGATAAAAAATGTAAATTTAATCATTTAATCACCCTTAATACTTTAGAAGGATAATTTAGTAAAAGAAGATGATGTCTTTAACTAGAGAAAGTTCCAGTGTTTTACTCCAGTGACGTTCAGGAGAGGGAAAGAGTGAAGGGAGAAGAGGAGGAAGAAAATGGAGAGTTTTTCTTAGAATTTTTGGGAGATCAAAGCTCAAAGAGTTAAATCTCTCAACCTATTCTCATGTGTTTGCTCATAATAGTGCTGCCATTTTATAGAGTTTATTGGACATGTGTTAGAGTGTGTGGTATAAAATCCAGAAAATGTCTAATCTTTGTGGGAAAAAAACCTTAACTTTAGGGGAATACACTTTACCCCCTAACTATTCATCTATTTTGTACTTTTAACTCAAATGTTTAAAAAGTGACACTTTACCCATAAAGTATATAACATTGACATTTGACCTCGTGAAATACGCTTTATTCCCTTAACAATTTTTGAATTGACACTTTATCCCCTGAGTTGACACTTTACCTTCTAAAACTTAGTTACTTCCGAGGGTAAAGTGTCAATTCAAAATACTTAAGGGATAAAATGTCACTTTTTAAATATTGGAGTTAAAAGTGTAAATGGGTGGATAGTTTAGGAGAGTAAAGTGTATGTTTCCCTTAACTTTATGATGAATAATGTTCTAAATGAATTGAATGAGACTAAAGGAGAGCCTTAGGCTCTGTATGCTTGTTTATAGGATATTCTAAATCAAACGAGAATTTCCTAGAACCAACAACGGAAGCCTGCCTTGCAAAGTAAAGTATAAATAAAGAAGAAGCATAAAGTGTGATACTGTGAAGAGAATTTATTCCCCCAACGGTGGATTATGTTGGGAGAAAGGCATAAGAAAAAGATTGTCAAAGAAGCTTTGCTTAGGATTCCCTCCCCATGAAAATGAAAGCATACAATCTTCCACGCTCCAAACTCCAAAGAGATAATACAAGTAATTTTGACTCGTATTTAACCATAATTTTTTTATGGGGCCCTCAATTATTGACCGTAATCTTCATATCTAATTAAGATTACAAGATGATCTGACCAATCAATATTGTTTGGATTAAGAGGTCTTCTATCTGTTTGTCAATCTTTGTGTGCTATATCCAACCGCGCATCAATCACGCCAATCCCCACCGAAAGGGGAAAACATGTACTGTAAATCCAACATTTCTTGTCTTTTAAGAACATGGTAAATCCAACACTTAGCTAGACATAAAAAAAATCAAAAGAGGTATAAGGAAATGTCCTTTACAACAATATACAAAAGAAGCATCTAAATCAAACTTTCTAAAGAGCCCTACACAAGCATGCGGATTTATATATTAAAGTAACCTATCTAGGCTCCTTTGTTTTCGTCCCTATGAAGTCCCAAAGCAAATAAATATAACAAATTTCAGGCACAATGATGAAGGACCCATTACCATAATTTGGCTTTTCTTTTGCCATTATAACTCAGATGGGTGAGGGCCATTGCAGCAGTCTAGCTTCAGTCATGAGAAAATGGTTTCCTTGGTTCTTGAGAATAGGGATCATGGGGCTCGTCATGTTCGCCGGTATGACATCTGCGGATAAAATCGAGGCTCCTTCAACCAGCGAACTATGTATCAGTTCTTGTGCCACATGTCCTGTCATATGTACGCCGCCGCCTCCGCTGCTAAAGTCATTTCCACCGCCATCACCTTCGGTGCACCATTCATCTCCGTCGCCACCGCCGCTGCTAAAGCCTTTTCCGCCACCATCACCATCAGCGACTCCGCCAGAGCCTACTCCATATACTTCATGGGGATCTCCACCTCCGCCTCCTTTTAAGTACTACAACAATATGCCTCCTTCAGGTCCGACCCGGTTCCACCTACAGGAGGAGTACCCCGCGATTATCCCTATCCTTACTACTACTTTTATGCCTCCCACGCTCCTTCACTCTCCCTTGACGGTTCCTCTGTCTTTATGTTACTATTTCTCTTTCATTTTGTTTTTCTTGCTGGTGAGTGAAAAAAGACAAGAAGTTGTTCTCTGGGAAACTATGGAGTCTGAAGGAGCCTATGTACCCAGATTGTTCATATATTTTTCAGTTTATTTGCTCCTTTTTTGTTTTGTTTATCAATATTCTACTTATGTTTATAGATACAAACATCTTATTTTTTGTGGAATGAGTACGATGTATTTATTTGATTTGTATAACTTCGTCTATTATGAGAAAATAAAGGACAAGCATACTTGAGAGAAATGTTAGAGCTAGACTAGCACCCATGGCCTTTGATTGGAGAGGATTTGCTCATTTGCTGTGAATTCTTATAGTGTATGAAATTGCAATGACCAAGAAGATATATAACTTCGGTTGCAATCGCGGTAAACCATGAAATCTTCTTTAGTTTTTGCTCAAATTAAACCAAATAAATAAATTTTATTTGACATCGATCAAGAATAAATTTTCTCTGCAATTTCCTGGATTTAGAGATCCATGTGTAAGTGAAAAAGCTTGAGGGCAACTGTTTGTTTGTTCTATTTGATAATCTACAGTGATTTGACTGGTTGGAAGAAGGAAAGAGATGTATATATGGTTTACGCTAGCTAGTGAGAACCGGTTCTTTTTGCTTATCATCTACTGTGGTTGGTTCGACTGTCCAAAAAAATCTTATAGTAATTAGAATATGGGTTCGAATTTCTCAATCAAAATTTATATACTTGATTAGTGTAAACCACTTTAGTTTCTATTGAGTCATGCTAGTCGGCCTATCAAAGTTCTATTAGTGTCAAACTCTTTTTCAATTTTTTTTTTTTTTAATAAGGCTGAACATCGGTCCTAGTTGGACATTGGTAGGACTTTGATAGGCTGGCAAGAATTGCTCGATTTCTATTAATACTCTAATGGAACTGGATTAAACTATCGTTAAGTCAAACTTAAAATAATGCCAACAATTCTCATGTCTAGACTTCCCCAAGCTCCACATACACTCCCTTACAAAGTAGTCAAAATCACACAATAATTTCTTGTCTTTTTCTTCTTTTTTGTTTCTTTTCTACTGATTGATTGTAATGTCATTATAAAAGATAAGAAAGTGAGTATAAAGGGGTAGTGATATTAATCATGCCAGTGTGAGTCAACAGTATTCACATTAACCTTATTTTAATATTAAAATATCTTTTTTATTTTTTTAAGACCGTTCTACCCGCCTTCGGTCTGCATCACAAATTATTGCTCTTGGAGATCAAAGGTCGCCGTAAAAGAAACGTCAAGAAAGGATTTTGTTAAGGCGGCAATTGATTTATTTTATTTTATTTTTTGGTAAGATATTTATTTTATTTAAGAAAAAGAAATTATCGAAGACGTGAGCCGGTATAAATAATTTTTGAGATTCAACAAGTATGTGAAACCGACGGTCGAGATCATCTATTTTACAGATCTTGTCCCGCTCGAAAGACCGTCAAGCCCAGTGGCGCACAGCTGACATGGCGATCCTCGGCCACTCGAGCTAACGCCTCAGCGCAGGGGATCCAGATCCGAATCACAGAGCTCACTGATCAGACCAGAACCGAACTTGGTTAGACGAAGCAGCCCGGCGGCGCTGAGCGCGGTCGCAGCACAGATCTGTCTCGACGTGAGAAGATGGAGTCCCAAAATGGAACAGACGAGACGACGTCGTTGCCGATGACAGGCCTCCTCCCTCTCGCCTCTGCCTCCCAACAGCCCTACGTCTCTGAGCTCCTCTCTTTCACTCTCGATCGCCTCCACAAGGTCTTCTCTCTCTTCCTTTCTAGCTCTTTATGTGAGCCTGAGAAGATTTTGAGTGAGTGTATAATAAAATTTCTTAATCTTTCCAAAGGAACCGGAGCTTCTTCGGGTTGATGCGGAGCGGATCCGGAGGCAAATGCAAGAGGTGGCGGTGGGAAATTACCGAGCATTCATTGCCGCAGCCGATTTGTTGCTTGCCATTCGGGAGGAAGTTTCTGCCATCGATAAGCATCTCGAATCTTTGGTAATCAAATTTCATTTACGTATCAATTTGTTTTTAGGTGTTTTATGGTGCTGAATTGTCTCTTCGCTTTGGTTCTTAATTCGGCTTTCTAATTCATTTCGATTAGGATTCAAACTTCCAGTAGAAATATGCAGTACAAATGAAGCACCACTTTGAGATCTATTACCTTGAGTTGCTGATATTTTAGGACAAGTTTGCTCTATGTTTTATGTTGAAACCATCTGGCAAAACTTCACTATTGCCTTTGATTTACTATGACGAGCAACCAGCTCAATACTTTTAGGTTTGTATGTGTTATGTAACGACCCAGAAAAAAGTGTTAGCCATATTGTACTATTTTGGACGAGTAAATTTGGAGGCTCCTTAGAATCCTTTATAAAGTAGAGTTTCACCTTAACTGAACAATGTGAGACTTAACACTCATGACTATCTTTATATTACTCACTTTATGTGGGCTATTCATCATTTTCCCAATGTGAGACCCGAGTTTTACAAACTTTCCTCCTTAAATTGTTGACATTCCTGTTAGGGCCATGTCATCTAGTGCTTAAGTACCACATGGCATGAGCAGGTGACTCTAATACAATTCGTAATGATCCAGGGAAAACGCTAGCCATATCTATGGTATTATCTCAAAATGATTAGTCAATTTGGAGGCTTCCAAAAATCAATTGTAAAGCTCAGTTTCACCTAGTAATTAAGCAACTTGGAACTTAATGCTTTTGACTATATTTATAAAATAGTCACTCTTGTGGGCTATTCCTCCTCATTTTCCCAATGTGGGACTGAGGTATTACATGTTATGACAAATGGAATTGCTTAAATTGTTAACGGAATCATGTAAAGCGTTAGAGAAAATGGTTTTAGTTGGGGAATCTCCCTGCTGATGTATTATAGGAATTCCACTTAAAGATAAGTATGTATTTTGTGTGTATTTATGTATCCCTGTATGTTGTGCTATAGAAGATAGTCATTAATAGAGAAAGGAGAGACGGGTGGTGCTCAATATAGTTAGAGCTATTGTTGGTTCTTTAAGAAAGAAGGCTTGATGCTATAATAGCTGCAAGGGTAAGAAGGAACTTGAATCTTAATTCTTAATTTGGGTGAAGAACTTCAGTAGAGTTACCTATATGTCCATATTATATTTTCTTTAGTAAGTACCTCTATCTTTGTGTCTAGTTATGATGTGAAACATAATGATGTTTATCTTCTTCAGTAGGTTTGTCTATTGTATAAATTCTCTGACACAAACTATGCAGAAATGAACTGGAGTTAGTCATATTGCCTATGAGCTTTGGTGCAAATTTGTCCATACATGTTTAAAAAAGGAACTGAAGTTGGTTATGTTGACTATTTTAGTATTTCTATGTAAACCTTGAAGCATATGATGAAGAATGTTATACTGAGATGTAATCTCCCTCCTTTGCAGATAAATGAGATCCCAAAGTTGACATCTGGTTGCACCGAGTTCATTGAGTCTGCAGAAGAGATTTTGGAGAAGAAAAAGATGAACCAAACATTGCTAGCAAATCACAGTACTTTGCTTGACTTGCTTGAAATTCCTCAGCTTATGGACACGTATGTGTTTCAAAATTGTGAAGCTTCACTTGTTAAAATTGAATCACTAGTCCATATGTGAGGTGTCTAATTTAGATTCATGCAATAAAGTTGCTTTTTGTTAGACTAGTTTTATCCTTCAATTTGCGAGTATTTGAAAGTTAGGTCTGCAAATAGTAGAATTTGTATGCCTTACTGCACTTAAAGAAAGCGGGATACTGGTCAATTCATAGGAAGTAACAGTAGATGGCATTACTTATCAAAAAAAAAAAAAAAACTGTAGATGGCATTGGTTTTTGTTGGTAGGTCAGTATAATTTTCATAAAACACTCCTTTCTCCATGCAGTTATTCATCTTCTAGGATAACTACTAAACAACTTATTGCCTCCCTTCTTTATGCAGATGTGTAAGGAATGGGAATTATGATGAAGCTCTTGATTTAGAGGCCTTTGTTTGCAAACTTTCAACCATGCACCCCAAGTGAGTTATATACGTTTTTTTTTCTCCTTGCTAACATATCTTTTGGGCTGTCAGCTTTGTGGAAGGCTGCTTGCTTAGGCTTTATTTTATTTTATTTTATTTTTTATTTTTTTCTTCTTTAAGGTTACCTGTTATTCAAGCACTAGCTTCAGAGGTCAGGCAGACAACCCAGTCTCTTCTTTCTCAGCTTCTCCAGAAACTTCGCTCAAATATACAGGTGTGGTAGTTCTGTTGAAACACTTACAATTTGTTCAACTTGAGTCATCCAAATACATGGATTGGAAAATTCCATTTATTTTTATGGAGGTATTGTTGTGTATTGCAGTTACCAGAATGTCTTCGTATTATTGGTTATTTACGTCGAATTGGAGTGTTCAGTGAGTATGAGATGCGTTTGCAGGTATTTTCCAGTGCTCTTATGATAGTGGTGCTGTTTTAATGAACATTTAATTGGCCACTATGATTTTTATACTTTGTACTTTTGTATGCTTTAATCTGACCAAGATTATTTTCCAAGTATTTCAGTTTTTGAGGTGCCGAGAGGCTTGGCTTACTGGAATTCTTGAGGATCTGGACCAGAGAAATCCTTATGAATTCTTAAAAGGGATGATAAACTGTCATAGAATGCATCTTTTTGATGTAGTTAATCAGTATCGAGCAATATTTGCTGATGATACATCGGGAAGCGAAGCAAACTATGATGGTGGGCTTCTTTTTAGTTGGGCTATGCATCAGATTACCTCACACCTTAAAACTCTTAAAGTCATGCTCCCAAAGATAACAGAAGGCGGATCTCTCTCAAATATCTTGGATCAGTGCATGGTGAGCATCTTCCTAAGAATTCTGCATGCTTGTATGTCGTGTTCATTTCTTCAAGGATTTTGATAGGATTATGTATATATTTTCTTAGTTTTTGGGGGGCTGAATGATAGAATAACTCCTACCCCCTCAAATGCCACCCATGATGTGTAAAACCCCAGACCTCCATATTCTAAAGGAGATGGATTGTAGACATTCAAATATCAGATTGATGGAGGACTGCCATCACTCACTTCTAACTTTTTCTCCCATATAAAAATATCCATTTCATTTTTGCCTATAATAAATCTATTTCAGTGTTGCATGCGAATATTTTCAGGATCAGGGATATACAACCAGATTTTGTTGACTTTGTTCTTTTGTGTTGTTGACAGTATTGTGCCATGGGTCTTGGTTGGGTTGGGCTAGATTTTCGGGGCCTGCTTCCTTCGCTTTTTGAAGAGTAATACCTTGTTTTATGTGTTTCTTTCTCTGTATTCATGGTAAAACTTCATTTTTATTTTCTTTTAACATTGAGTTTGGTCGCTTCACAGGGCAGTTCTCAACTTATTCTCAAAAAATATGAGTACAGCAGTTGAAAATTTTCAGGTTAGTTGACTAGAAGTGAAGCTTAAATATTTGTTTCTGATTTCAGTCAGAATTGCTTCTTTTTTTTATTTTTTTAAAATTCTTTTGAATACATTACAAAAAGAGATGCACATTAGGCTGGTAACTTCACTTTGTACCAAGCAGCCTAATGCCTTTTATTTGGTGATATGTAACTTGATGTTGTACTCTACTCTAGTTGGTCCTGGATTCACATCGTTGGGTCCCACTACCAGCAATTGGCTTTCCAGCGCATAGTATTGGTGATGACAGTCAGGAGGATATCACTCCTCCTTCTTATCTAATGGAACATCCGCCTCTTGCTGTATTTGTCAATGGTAAGTTTGATATATTATGTGCTCTTTTAGAACTTAGGAATTGTTGTTCACCCTTGATATGTTAACATGACATTCTGACTCTATCATATTCTGATAACTTTCTTTTTCCTTCTAATGTCTGAATTCCTGAATTGGGAAACAATTTCCTATGCTACTTCTTAGGGGTGAAATAGCGGTTGCGGTTAGTGGTTAGTGGCTAAAACCGCTAATCGCCTAGGCGGTTAGTAGAATCTACTAACCGCATCCGCTAACGCTAGTTAATTAACGCAATTAGTTAACGGATGCGTTAACCGCTTATTGGGTTTTTATTTTAATGGTTTTGGGCTCACTTTAAACCCTTGTTTTGCTCACTTAAAATTTTTTTTTCCTCTTTCATGGTCATTTTAGCATTAAAAATTGTTGGTTTAAAGTGAATATTATATGTTGGACTATTATACCAAAATCTTGTTGGTCACCTTCTACAACATATAATATACAAGTAAAATTATAACAAAATTATCATTTTGGGTTAGGAAGAAATGAATATATAGAAGTGCAAAACTACATCTTTTTGCACTTCTATATTATATAAATAATAAAAATATAAAACCCAAACAATAGTCAAATGTGGGGGGAATCGAAATCGGGATTCCTGAGTAAAAGAGGCGCACAATAATCACTAGACTACAATAACTTATTGTTATTTATTATATGAAATATATATAATATAAATATATATTATATTTTAAAAAAAAAGCGGTTAGCGGTTAGGCAGTTTTTCAAAATCCACTAACTACTAACAGCGGTTAGCGTTTTACTAACCGCTTTCAAAGCAGTTAACGGTTAGTGCGGATAGCGATTGGCGGTTAGTGGTTAGCGGATGCGGTTAAACGGTTTTAAATTTCATCCCTACTAGTACTTCTCCACAGTTTACTGAGTCAAATTCCTCTCAAGTTTTCTAGTCTAGACCTCATGGTTGCTGTTAACTTAAGTTTTATAATTTGTTAACATCTGATATTTTAGGATTTCTGCTTTGTTCATTTAGTCATCTTCTTTGGTAATCTCGTTCTCTCTGGTGGTTGTAGGCGTATCTGCGGCAATGAATGAGCTACGGCCCTGTGCCCCAATAAGTTTGAAACATTTACTTGCTCAAGAACTAATTAAGGGATTGCGGGCTGTTTCTGACTCTTTATTGAGGTATAATACAGCTCGTATGCTCAGAGAAAGTGAGTCTGGACTTTTCCTGGCTCTTTGCCAGGCTTTTATTGAGGTACTGTTCTTACTCACTGGGCTGATTGTCATCTGCAATTTGTGTATATTAATCATTTTGACATCCTTCACTCTCTTATGAATCCCCTCAGGTTGCATACCCACATTGTGCCACATGCTTTGGTCGTTGTTACCCTGGTGGAGCTGCTATTATCATGGACGCAAAGAACTTGTATGATGGAATTGGCCGCCTTTTGACTGTATCTCCCTCAAGAGATCTTAGCAAACCAGTCCATAATGCAGAGGAAAAAAAGAGCATACCAGAAAATGGTAACTTGCCTGTGGTGGAAAATGGAGTTGTGGCTGACGTTGAACAAACTATGGGAGCTGATGCTGATGCCGATGCTGATGCCAGTGAAAAGGAGGGTGCTGATGCTGATGTGAAGGAGGAAAGTCCCACTTTGCAGACAGGCGAAAGGCGGCACAGTGATGTGTGAAAAGCTGAAAGCACCTCTACCAGCAATTATTTTCAGCTTTTCATTCCTTGAAAAAAAGTGAGAGAGAGAGAGAGAGCAGGTCGTAACGGTAGCTTGGTATTATTCTGTTGAAAGTTATTGCTCAATTTTTTTAGCAGTTAAAAAGGGGATGTACAGAAGAAGAGGAAGAGAGAATCTCAGCAAAACTAGTTAGAGAGCTTCATTCATTCTGTATTACAAATTTTCTCTTCCATTTCATTACATATAATGAAAATGCAATTTTATCAGTCGTTCTTTCAACTTTGGAAGTAATGTTTTGCTTTTGTAACTCGTGTATGTTTTAATTAATATCCAATTACATGATGATACTATTTTGAGATAGTGTGTCTCTAATGAAAGAACTAACACAAGGAAATAAAAAAAAAAAACACAGCAAGCATAAAGTCGAAAGCTTCTTCCTGTTCTCTACTTCAGTACTATCCCATGCAAGCTTGCTAATCTCGGGAGCAGTTTCGTCCAATTGGGGAGCCTCTCATTTTCTCTTGCAAACTATAAAATACAAGTGAATTGAATTATATTTTCCGAAAAGAAAAAATATAAATTAAATGAATTGACTTCAATTGTCTTAATATAATGTCTATAACTGAATAGTGGACAGAGTGTCAATTTATCGTTTTAGTAACATTTCAAACCACCAAGTCAAATTGCTTGCATATATATATATATATGTGTGGATAACGGGCATGGTATCCGCCCACCGAGGGATAGGAGTTGAAAATTTGCCTCTTTAACTCATGTGGATCGAATAACGAATGTAGGATAGTTTTTAACTGCTTACTTCTTTTTTTTTTTTTTTTGACATATCCAATAGTGGATTCAATCCAAATGATCTCCGCCAAATACGCGATCCTACCCGATTGAGTTACCTCTTAAGGACTTTTAATTGCCTACTTAAACACCTGTAAAGGAAAGAGAGTTATTTTGACTCTTTAAGTAATTAAACAATTTACAAAAGAAAAATTTGCAATCTCCAATATAATACGAATGTGAATCGATATGAATATATGATACAAAGGTTCACAATGGCTTACTAGAGTATCATTGGCCAATAATATTGCAACACAGAGGGATTTTTTGTATAGATCACACGGAATTCATTTGTTTGTGTTTTTATATTTTTTTATATAAAGTTTTTCTTGGAAAAACGTTGATATAAAAATGATATTTTATTTTATTTTATTTGTGTATAGGATTATATATATTAAAAAAAGAAGAGAAAACGAATGAAAAATATTATCAAACAATTTTCCCTCGGATCTTTTTTTTTGAACAAACAAGGACATACTTCAGAGCATCAACAGCAGCCTTTTTAAATTTTACTCTTCAAAATAACAAAAAGTACACTTTTTATTATTTTAACAACTCACATTTTTATAGCACCATTTTTAGCCTTACTACTTTAACAATTCATTTTTACTATTTTATTTAAATATTATTTTTCAAAGATTTGTTTATTCTTTCTCTAACTTTTATATTTTTGAATGTTTATATTTTCCTAATGGTTTATTTTACAAATTCCTTATTCTAACGGTAATATTTTTTAAAAGAGTATTCTTATGATATGTTAAACAAAAGAAACTAATAAAACATTAAAATTATTGTGTTATGAAAGTTTTAATGTAACTGATTGATGTATGTACTTGTGTTATTACATATACTCTTTGTTTAGTAGTCAAGAAAATGAAAGGAAATAAGGAAAATCTAGAAACTCCTAAAAAACCGCAAAACATAACTCAACAAACCCAAGTAATCACATTGCTCATTTTTTTTAAATGAGTATTATAATTTTTAAATAAAATTTAAAATATAAATAACAAAATAATTATAAATTTTATAAGCAGTCAAATATTATTAAAAGAGAACCTAGGTAGACATAATAAGGAGAGAGAAATGAAAAAAGAGAGAAAATATATTTGTTTAATGAATAGAGAGTAAATAGTAAATTTTATGTTTAAAGATTTATTATTCTCATGGTATTATTTTTTTAGTTAAAATAGAGAACCTGAAAAATGGCATTTTAAGCCCTTTTGGACTTCAAAATAACCAAAAAATAATTTTAAAGAGGTTATAATGTATGCTCTCATCACGGCGTTCCTCCTCACGTGACCAACCGCCGGGTCGAACCGATCCGGTAAGTTGAAGTTGGTGATTCACAGAGGCTGCAAAACGAATCGTTTTTACGCAAGAGAAACCGCCACCACTGGTCACAAGCAAAACCCTTAACCCCACCCCCACCCTCTCTCTCTCTTTCTCTCTGATTCTGCACAATTGATTCGGAATGGCTGGTACGTTTTTCTCTTTTGTCAAATTTCATATTTAATAAGCGGTTGAACGAAGTGATAAATTTATTTATGATCGGAGTGATAATGTTTAACACTGAACCTAATCGTAATCGGAGAGAGGTCATAATTTCATTCTGGAAATTCGTCTTGAGGTCAAACCCAAATGGTGTTTTCCTTTTTGTTCTTTGTGAGCTGGGTTGAAATAAGGGCACGTTTGCGGATATAATGCTTTTGTTCCATATGTATATGTACCGTTTACGACAACTTTTTAGAATCTCCTTTTGAAGATTTCCTTTTTCATTATTCTTGTCAATGGCTGAAACCCTCTTTACGTGTATGTGTTTCTCTTCAAAGAGACTTGCGAGATGGCGTCTGATGTGCAAGAAGCTGAGGAGCAACAACCCCCATCCCAGAAGATACAAATTTTCCCTACCATCACCAATGTTATCTCCCCCTTCTGGAGAGGTCTCTCTCTTTTATGCGCACACATACACGCACATGGGAAATCAATATAGTATGTATTCATTTGAAGTATGTATTTATGCTTGGCAGAGAAATATGAAAGAGAAGCTAAGAAGTATTGGGATATCTTTTACAAACGGCATCAAGATAGAGTGAGCCTTTTCCTATTCTTTTGGATGTAATTTGTTAATTTATACCAACTGCTGATTCGAGTGCTTTACTACTTGTTGTATTACTATAATGCTACCACTAAACCCCAAAACCAGAACTGCATTAATGGTCTTGATCCATATTATTTCATGCCTAGTGGCATATGCGGTTGGTCAGGGCTTGAGAAATCAACATTCTGAACATCTAGACCTTTAGCCAACTCGAGTTGGTTATTACTTGTTGGTATCAATTTAATAAGATTTTCCCCCAGGATCTGTTGCTAGAAAGGGATAATCCACAACTTGGAGCTGTCAATTTCTGTCCTTTATAATGGCAAACCAATTTGGTCACTTACTGAAAATTTTAAATTGCCACATGTTCATAATTTTCTGTAAGGAATACGGCTATTTATAGAAGTTCCATTTGGTTATATTTTTCTTTCTTCAGTTTTTCAAAGATCGGCACTACTTGGACAAGGAGTGGGGCCACCATTTCTCCGTGAGTTTTTTTTTTTTTTCCAAGTTTGTTGCAAATTTCTTAAATGACTAAAGATGTCTAAATTTTGTATGGATTTTCTGATTTTCAGGGATCAGTAGGAAAAGTAATTCTGGAGGTAACCGTTTTATGTTATCATTAGCTCTCTCTCTCTCTCTCTCTCTCTCTTCTGCAATGACAGCCTAGTTTTTTTGTGCCTAGCTTGCGATCTAGCTACATAGATTTCTAGTATTAATTGTATATTTGTTCATGAATTAATGATTTTTTTATCTTGGTTTAATGTCACGCTATTATTTCTTTGTGGAATACTGCATGGTTGACTGAAGTTCTGATTAATTAAGTTGGATAGATATAGAGATGTTCGCATGAATTTTGAGATTCTTCTATGTTGTTAGTAGGATCATGCAGCAAACTATTTGATGTCTTACAGGTCAAGTTTGAAATAGTATGATTTATTTAATTATTGTTGTACCTATGGATTCAATCAAGTGCGCTACTTCTCATCCTTTTGCTTCTTATTTGTTGTCCGCTACAATCAATTATGACTATAATTTCTATTTTTGCTATTTTTTTCACGTATAAAGAAGACTTATCATAGCTATTTTCTTAGTATTACCATATTTTGGCTTTTAATATATTTTTTTTAGCAGGTTGGCTGTGGAGCTGGAAACACCATATTTCCCTTGCTTGCTACATATCCAGATGTGTTTATTTATGCATGTGATTTCTCACCACGTGCTGTTAACTTGGTTAAGGTTTGATTATCTTGTTTTCCATTGCTGAATCGTTGGCGAATCTTTATGACTGAATGTATGTGAAAACTTTGTTCTTATTGTATGTAGCACATGGATAAGATGAATCTGGGGGAATTATATGCTTTAAAGTCATAAATAGGGAGTAGTGGAATTGTTGAAGTGCACTATAGCATGCACATAATATTGGTGAAAAACTTTGGAATTGACATTTGAGAGAGGGAGAGAGAGGTGATCATGCAATCATGTTTTATTCTCACCTTAATGGCTCTAGGCCTTCAGTCTTACTACTAGCAATCTGTTCTCATGGCAATGACATTGGCCTTTAAATTCTCACTGTCTGGAAGTTTGAAGTTTCCTTCCCTTAGATTGCTTCTTCATGTACTATCAACAACTGAAGGATGTGCCACTTGTATATATGATTCAGAGAAGCCATGACTGGTTTGTGGACAACTGTAGTTATGAATCAAAATTTGGTGGAATATATGTGTGGACAACCACTTATAGTACTTTGAAGATTTTCTGGCAGAGGAAAAGAGGTTCCTTTGGGCATTAATCAGGACTTAAATCAGTGATATAGCAGTTCTACAATGATTAGTGCCTAAAGGAATGGCGAACTGATGATATATTGAAAAATGGGGAAATTTCAGTAGCGACATATTGCGATTCCTTGTTTAATGTGTTCTATTATTTGTAGCTTTAGGAGTTATTTTTCCAACTGTAATTTAAAAGTTTACTTTAAGTAGGTCTATCTGACTGAATGTATTATTTTGCTTTTTGCAGATGCATAAAGACTTCAAAGAATCCCAAGTTAGTGCATTTGTTTGTGATTTGACAGTTGATGATCTGAGCAAGCAGATTTCTACATCTTCGGTTGATATAGTAACCATGGTATCTATATGAAGTTACAATTTATCAAGTTATTGAACTATTGAACATCAGTTTGTTTAGTTTCATTATTGTATAATAGCATTTCTACTTAATTTACAATTGAACATGTGCTGTGCTTAAGTTTCAGTTTGATGTTTGTTATTCATCCAACTAGCTGACTTGTTAAACAGATTTTTGTGTTATCTGCAGTTGCCCCGGAGAAGATGCCTCTAGTGTTGCAGAACATTAGAAAAGTTCTCAAGGTAAAATATGAACATCTTTTACAACATATTATAAATTTTATCTACCTTTCTATAATGAACTCTGAAATCTGAAATGTAAAGTTGCAATTTTTTTTTTCCTTCTTTTCAGCCAAATGGTTACGTGCTGTTTCGTGATTATGCTACTGGCGACCTCGCTCAGGTTGATGTTCTCTCTCTCTCTCACACAAACACATTATTTTTCCAAGTAGATAAATTTCTAAGTCTCTGGCAAGAAACCCCCCTCCAAAGCTTATGTGGCATGGTCTCCCATAGTATTTGCCATTTGGTGCATGAAAAAATTGTTTTTTTTTTTTTGGTTGGGAGGCCTACACCACATAAGCTCTAGGGGAATTTGTTTTTGGAAGAGTGGTAATGGGGGTGATGTATAGCATTACTCTTTTATGTGTGCTATATAATTAGTTGCCTAAGTTGGTAAACTATTTCTTGAACCCAGTAATGGTTATGATATATTCCAAAATTATAATAATAATTATAATAATAATTGGGGCTTCACTGCCTCTTTTTATAAGTAACCAATGACCTCATTCTCTAGCACCTGTTTATAGGGGAGATGGCCATTTGATCCAAAGATCATTGGCCAAGATGTGCTTTCCTGTAAATATATATATATATATATATATATATTATTTTTCCTTCAATTTGCATGCTTGAGATGAAGTGGTTTGGTTTTATTATGATTTAGATGATTTAATGCTTTCCTTTGAAGAATATGATCGCCCTTCCTCCACCTCCCAAAATCCCTCAATTTCTTTGTGCATATCTTAGGTTAGGTGCTTGTTCTCTTTGCATAGGGGTTTTATTTAATTTTAATATTAATTGGCAGGAAAGGCTTTCTTCCAAGGACCAAAAGATTAGTGAAAACTTTTATGTCAGGGGTGATGGCACTGTAAGTTCCAGTCTTTTTTATGCTATGTTCTAAGTATTTTATTTTCTTAAGTTAGCCACTTATGTAATGCTTTATTTTATTTTTTATTTTTTTCAGCGGGCTTTCTATTTTTCTAATATGTCCTTGACAAGTTTATTTGAAGAAAATGGATTTGTTGTTGAAGAACTTGGTTTGTGCTGCAAACAAGTTGAGAACCGCTTGAGGGAGTTGGTGATGAATCGGTAAGTGATTGATAGTATCTTCAGTTTCCACAGCAGTATCTAGGTTATATATGTGTTCAAATTTTTTTTTTTTTTTTAATTTATTTATTTTTAATGATAACATAATAGATATCACATTGATGTTCTGAATTTAATAATTTGTCCTATTAAGGCAGTCAAACATTTTTGTTTTGAAGTCATTAGCACAATATATAAAATAAGAATAAACTTTGCTCCTACTGCAATCTTTGTATTGTTTAGCCACTCCTTTTAAATTGTAAGATAATTTATCAGATGAATATATTTTTTTTGTGATTTCAGGCGTTGGATCCAAGCTGTTTTCCGCCTTTCAGATGATGTAAAATCTTCTTCCAGTATGGAAACAGCACTTAAGAAAGAATTTCCTGGTCAAGAGTATATTCAGCCTAAAGTTGAGGAGAGCAAAGTTATGGGGCTTGTAGATAATTCTGAGGTTGACATATCCGAGAGTGTGGCAGTTGATATGTTTGGAATTTCACCTTCCAATAATAATGAAGTAAATTTTTTCCCTTTTTCCTTTCATCTTTCTAGCTACGCTTAAATTTCCCTAAACTGTTGTGACAATTTTCTCACCTATGCTCAGAAGGTTGTTAGAAATTCAATCCCATGCATATGTGGCGTGTGTTGTAGGTTATTTAACGGTAATTTCATTTTTATTTGAACTGGAAATATATGGATATTTGTTTCTTGTTATTATTATTTTTTCAATATCTTAAATTATGTTGGCCATTTATATCATTAGCAGAACTTGACATGCTTGCGTTCACCATTAATGTTTGTCTTTTCGAGTGCTGAACGGATAATTTATTTAGAGAGATCATCACTCCCTTCTTCTGTGTTGTTTGTTCCTCCTAGATTATTGAGGTCAACGTTAGAGGATCAAACTACAAGATTAAAGTACTGTCCAAAGAGTATCAACACACGTGCAAGTCAACGGGTTTGATGCTGTGGGAATCAGCTCGTTTGATGGCTTCTGTACTAGCAGGAAATCCTACTATTGTTGCTGGTAAAAGGGTGTTAGAGTTGGGGTGTGGCTGTGCAGGCATCTGCTCTATGATTGCCGCTGCTGGATCTGCAGACCTAGTAGTTGCCACTGATGGCGATACAAATGCTCTTGACCTGTTGACCCAAAATATCACTTCAAATACTAAGCCACCATTTGTTTCCAAACTGATCACGAAGAGACTAGAGTGGGGGAACAGGGGCCACATAGAAGCCATCAAAGAAATAAATAATAGAGGTTTTGATGTCATCATTGGCACAGATGTGACTTATGTTCCTGAAGCTATTTTGCCCTTGTTTGCTACTGCAAAGGAATTGATTTCATCTAAAGCAGAGCAGGAACCAGCATCATTAATTCTTTGCCATATCTTGCGCCGAGTGGATGAGCCATCTATACTTTCAGCTGCATTCAAATTTGGTTTTAGGCTAGTTGATCAATGGCCTGCAGGAACTACAAATAATCCATCAAACAGCATCATCAGTTCTTGGTTCTCGGACGATGTTTCCGAGTATATTCCAAGTGCGGCGTTGAATATAATGTTCTTCCTTACAGAGTGAAGCCATCGTACGTGGGGCTTCTAAATTTTATGAAGTAATTCGTGTCCATGTGCAATTCCTTTTTATTTCCCATTTCCCTGGAACATGAGTTTTTTCCTATCATTTTACCATTTCATTTCCTTATGAATTCGTACTAGTATGAGAAATATGATGCTATTTTCTTCTAGAATTGTTTATTCAGATTCCGAATGAATATTTTCTTGTACGAGGCAGGAAGAAGAAAAAAAAAAAAAAAGGACCCAAATGCTCCTTAATTATATATTTTATCAATTAAATATTGTTTATTCAGATGCCGAATGATCAACCCGTGAGCCCAAACAATAATGAATAATGAACGTAGACAACTTGTAAAGCAATGGTAATGCGGATATATAAAAGAAAGAGAAAAGTAGCCAGTGCCTCTTGACTCCTTGAGGTCTTACCTTTAATCACTCCCACGGTTTTAAGCTAATTATCAAATCACTCCACAAGGTTCACACTTGTATCAAATAACTCCCTTCATTTCTCTGTTCAGCCAGCTAGCTAGATTCCATTAATTACACACATGCCATGTTGGATTGCCTCATCGATCTATATTTTTAAAAGGAAAATGCTAGGAGTTCTCCGTAGGTTTTTCTGCCGTTCTCCTAATCTTATGTAAAACATAATTTAAGAAAAAATAAAATTGTAGTGGCCTCCACTATCGATTTTTTTAGGCATTAGCACTAAATTTGTGAGACATTAGTACCAAAATTGAGGCATTAACATTAAATTTAAGATGATCAAATCCATTTTGGTGATATCATCCCTAAAGAGTTAACCTTTCACTCTTAGATTTTAGTTTTGAATCAAAAAATAAGTTTTAAAGTATTAGAACCTAACTATCAACTTATAAAAATTAATCTGTTAACAAAAAAAGGGTATTACAATTTTATTTTTTCTTAAATTATGTGTTATGTAAGACTATGAAAACATTATAGGGAGAACTCATAGCAAACCCCTTTTTAAAAACTGTACACAGCCTCAGTGACATCATCGTAAATTTGTCCAACTAGAGGACAGTTCTAGGAGTGGAGTTTTTCTTTTTTGCTGATAGAGGCTCCGAAAATGGCCCTGTACTGGTGGGCTCCATCAATCCGATTGGGTCTTAGACTCAAGCAGGTTGTTTGAAGGAGAGAAGAGACGACGGCTCTTTTTTTCTTTTTCTTTTTAAATTTAATTTAATTTAATTTTTTTTTTTTGTGTTTGTCAATGAAATGAAAATTCTCTTACAAATCAATTATTAAATTTGTGGATTTATATAGACTCTACACAAATCAATGATGGACCCCAAAAATTTAATGGTTGATATATTAAAATTGTAAGAAAATTTGAAAGAAATATAAATAAATTATTGACATCAAACATTTCTATGATGTTTATCTAATATAAGTTAGATAACTAGATGAACCGAAGACGTGTTATCTTTCTATTGGAAATGACTTGGCATGATGGCCACATGTCGACATGTGGCCATCATGTCACTAGAGGGAGTTATTTGATAATATATAGTGTGGACCTTAGAGAGTGATTTGATAACTTTTAAATCGCACAATAATTCATGCCATAAGCCTTGTTTACTCAAAATCCCTCGAAATG
This sequence comes from Carpinus viminea, assembly GCA_013348765.1. Classification (NCBI taxonomy): domain Eukaryota; kingdom Viridiplantae; phylum Streptophyta; class Magnoliopsida; order Fagales; family Betulaceae; genus Carpinus; species Carpinus viminea. The sequence continues at coordinate 9,267,768 of CP054674.1, forward strand.
TTCCTAATTAAACATTCATACTCCGTTTATTTTAGCGTAAAATATTTTGTCGTAAAATATTTTTAGGAAAGTCATTTTACAGGAAAATGTTTTACGATGAAAACATTTTCTAGCGTTTGACGTGTGCAAGGAAAATCACAAATATTTTTTTATATTTTCATTTAATTATACTAACCTATAAAATGTAATTTTAATTCACAACATAAAAAATAGGAAATTTATTTTAGTAAGGCTTGGGTCGGCAGTCTAAAAATTTTAAATCCTTAAGATTTTTTTTTTTTGACAAATTATACAAGGGTGGCCGAACCACCCCATAGTGGGTGGCTGGCCACCCTTTAGGCCATGGGGGTGGTTCGGCCACCCCTGATTTTTTTTTTTAATTTTAAATTTTTATAAATTTTAAACAAGGGATGTTTTTAAAATTAAATTAAAAAATATTTTAATGGCTCAAAACGGTGCTTTTGGACCACACTAATGTCAGTTAACAAAATTGGATGGCGTGAATTTTATTGTAGTTTTGACGTACCCAAGGAATAATTTGTCAAAAAAAAAAACTTAAGGATTTAAAAATTTTGGACTGCTGACTTAAGCCTTTCTAATATAAATTCCCTAAAAAATACTAATATACAATAATTTAAAAAATAAAAGTAAAAATTATGTCTAATTAAAATATACAAATTAACTAACAATAATTTTTTGTTTAATATGATTTTGCGTACACACCAAATATCGAAAAATATTTTTTGCTAAAAATGTTTAGGGCCCACCTAATTTTTTGTACATGCCAAACATTGAATTTTTTTTTTCTTCCTCTAAGAAATCATTTTCAAGGAAAATGTTTTCTGACAAGTTTTGGGCAGGTCCAAGGCGAGTTTCAGTCAAGTCTTGGGTGGGTCCTGAGTATAGTAGGTCCCAGTCAAGTCTTGGGTGGGTCTCGGTCAAGTCTTGGGTAGGTCCCGACAAGGTCTCGATCAAGTCCTGGGCAAGTCCCGTCAAGTCCAATCAGGTCCAATCGGTGTCTCGATCAATTCTTGGTCAAGTCCCAAGCAAGTCTGGTTGGTTCCCAGGCAGGTCTTGGTCAAGTCCAAGGCATGTCCCGGGCGAGTTCCAGTCAAGTCTCGAGTGTATCCCAGGAAGGTATGGTTGGGTCTCGACAGGGTACTGTGCAAGTCCTGTTAGGGTCTTGAGCTGGTCTTGGGCAAGTCCTAGGCAGGTCCTAGATGGGTCCTCGTGAAGTCTCTACGAGGGACTAGGCAGGTCTTGATAGGATCCGTCGATTTGAGAATGAGATGCTAAAAGTCAGAAAATGGTTTACAGTTTTCACCATTTTTTGAAAAATTAAAGAAGAATTTTCAGTCAAAAGGAAAATATTTTCAGTCAACTATTATTTTACGTCGCACCAAACACCTGAAAATACTAAAAATATTTTTTGTAAATTATTTTACAATGAAACAAACGGAGCCTCATTACGCAGTTGTATGCACATTCTTTCATTATTAATTAGGGTTTACACTTTTAAAACCCTAGATTCTAGCCCACACTCACAACCTTTAGCTATTATCTACTATAAACTCCCTTTTTCCTTGAAACAAATCCCTATTTTGTTGGGTTTGGCCGGTCTTGTTGGAACATACTTTGAACAAGGCATCTTGTGTGAACAAAAGCCCTTATGTTGGATCTGGATAGTACTACCATCTTTCTTTTACAAGTCTAATCTACTTTTCCCCGGCAGCCCCTGGCCGAAACGTGCCTCTCCTCTAGCATCACTGGCGCTCTAGCTACCCAGTGCCGTGATTTGTGCCCCATTTTGACCTCCACACGCCGGCACATGGACCACACACTCTTGTGTGTGGATCTTACTCGTCGGCGCGTGGGGCCCACGTGCCGTGCAGTCCATCACGAATGACCTCCTCCAGTGTAGTTGCTTTTTTTTGAGTTTTTTTCTTTTATTTTATGTAACTTTTTGTAATTTTCTATTGTTGGTTGCTTTCTGGTTAACCCGATTTAGTTGGGCTTCAAACTCTTTGTCTATGAGGTGGATCTTTTTTTCTTTTTGGTTTCTCTCCAGCTCTTTGAGATGCTAGTGGTTTGCCTGGATTGGGTTTTTGTTAATCCTAATCGATTGGGCTTCAGACTTATTGTTTGTGAAAAAAACTTTTTTCTACTGTTACTTCTCATTTAAATATCCAAAGCTTCTTTAAAAGCTTGTTTAGATGTTCCATAGGGCTATTCGTACTCCATATGGTTTTATCCTTTAGACTACGCCGCGACAAGGGGTTTTTCGGGCTGCATTTGCAGAACTTATCCACTTTCACCTGCTTAGATGTGCCAGTGGTCTGTACATGTTTAGAATGGGTTAATCTGTCTAAGCTTGTTTTTTAGTTTGTTGGCTAAGCTTTTATTAGCTAGCTTTGTGTTTGTCCTATAACCTGTTTTTGTTTTAATGGATACTGGTTTATTTACAAAAAAAAAAAATGAAAAGAAAAGAAAAAGATAGTACTACCATCTTATTTTTGATATAGAAAAAACCTAAGAGCCCTATTTCTTCAACATCAATCCCTTTCTCCACATCTCACAACACAAAACCAATCAATACCTAACCCCAAAACGTACACCAATGACAACACCGTAAATTTACCCTTTATTTTATACAAACCCTAATTTTACATTGGATATCCTAATGTTTGTTATTTAAAGGCGGGGTGTTGCGCACACTCTCACTTTCACTTTTACACTTTTTAAGGTGACTTTTAAAATTATTAGTGATAATTTTAAAAGTCATATCAAATAACATGAGTATAAAAGTGAAAAGGTGTGTATCGTTTATGTTGTTTAATTTGGTTCATTTGATCCTTAAGTTTTCATGCGGTGGTCAATTCTAGGCTGATGTTAATATCCTTTGGGATGGGTATTTTTTTTTTCCTAAGAAAATAGGGTGAGCTCCCTAATAGCATATCCAAAAAAAAAAAAATTATAGTGCAAAAAATACAAGTAAAAAATATAAAATATATTATAAAATGACATGGTCTTCTCAATAAGCATAGCCAAAAGTAGTTTAAGCATCAAAACAAAATAAACAAGTAAAGACATAAACAAATTAAACAACTAAATTTTTAGACAATTTCACTAACTCAAACTTTACCACTTTTGAACACTAATATTCAAAAACTCACTTACTCTTGAACTTTCAAAATTTCACTTACCCCCATCCGAAATTAAGACCAAAATACCTCTGTTTTTCATTTTTTAAAAAAATAAAAAAGCATTTTGGAAGTTGAAATTTTAAATAGTGACTTTTGTATAAAATTTCAATTTCCAGATATTTTTTTAATTTTTTTTAAAAATAAAAAATAGGGGTATTTTGGTCTTTTTTAAAAAATTTGTGCCATAATTTAGAATTTTTGAAAGTTCAAAATAGGTAGGAGTTTTTAAATGTTAAAAAAGGTCTCAAAAGTGGCTAAAGTTTGAAGGGTTAGTGAAATTGTCCCTAAATTTTTAATACAATATATATATTGACCAGTCAAATTTGGAAGATGAGATCGCACTTCGCCAAACCCTTTGAGACAAAACGAAAACCAAACCCTAGGTAAAACTTGCCTCGACAACTGATCAGATCACCCACCTGCAGATCTCAGCCCCACTCATCATCTGGTCCCGACTCGATCGATCACCACCTTCACGACATCTCTGACCTCGTGCTAAGACCTCTTACTTCTTTTTCCTTCCTACCTACCAACTCTATCAGTAGCTCCTCCTTGAAACCATTTATTTTACTGTGACGTCATCTTTTACTGTGACCCTTTTCATGTTTTCAATCTTTAATTAGAGTAACGATTTTCTCAACCGGCCGGCGTGAGTGAACAGCCGATTTAAAAAAATTATATCTTAAAAAAGTTTTTGTTCATTTCTTTCTTTAATAATATTTTATATTTTTTTAAACTGGCGTGAGTGATTGTCGCCGGTTGTAGGAAAATTATTATTCCTTAATTATAAACCCCCCAAAAAAATCATTGGAAAACAACACAATTTAATACCAAAATATCTCACAGAAGGACGCCATTAATAATTAATGAACACATTCAGAAAAGTTAGGGATCATATTAATTAAACAAATTAAAAAAAAAAGGACCAATTAAGTTGACAGCTCCGCCCACATCTCTTCATTGATCACTAGAATATGTGCTAATCATTAGAATGAGCTAAAAATTATTCCGTTGCTTCAATAAATTACTCCATAACCTTACCTAAAATACATTAGGAAAAATATAAAAGAAGTTTCCATAAACATAATTTTCTTTTATATAATTAAACATGTTTTCATGTCAGAGCCATAAAAGCGTCGAAATGTTCTGCAGCAAACTGATCATTCAAGGCAGCCATGTGATGATATCCAACTGCATCAGAGCCATGTGCCTTATCACATGTTTTCCTGAGCTAGCAATACGCATGCAATTGGCTCAATGTGGAGGGTGCTGCTGCAGCATTCACAATTATGCAAATAAATCTTCGCATGTTTTTTTCGAACGTAGCAATACGCATGCAATTGCAGCAGCATATATGCATCCCCACCATTTCTTTTTCTGGCATGCAATGACATTTCTAACCCCCATCTGAATTCTGATCAACCCTATGGGGGGATGTAGGGGTAGGTGAGTAGGTGCCCCTATGATTCCCAAGTGGATGTTAGGGGTCTAATAATAGAGGTATTTTAGGATTAAAATACCTTAAGATAATATGTTATCTTTATAGATAACATTAGATTAGGGGTTCAAATTTAAATATTAGAGATAAATATTATCATTAGAGTAGTTTTATTTTACTTAGTCTTTTATTTTCACTATACATTGTAATTGTCTATTTAAAGACATCAAAGCTCATTAATAAAGGATCAAAAAATTAATCCCAAATTTGGAGTTTGAAAATGGATTTTTAGGTTTCCTTAAAATCTAAAAGGTTTAAGAGCATGTTTGGGATTGAGTTTGAGAAATAGAGTTTTTAAGTTAAACTTTTGTCAAAAGTGCTTTTGGGCCATTTTTAGGTTTTTTAGACCCTTAAAAGCGTTTTTAATTTTTTTACCAAACAACTATTTTTTTCTTCAAACGAGCTTTTTGAGTATTAAAAGCACTTCTAGACCTCCTAAACGCAATCCCAAACAGGCCCTAAGTTTCCCCAGAATCTAATGTTTAGGTTCCCTCAAAACTTAAAATTTATCCCATTACGTATTCACGTAACATTTGGTATCAACACAAAGACATGGATGAAATGGATGGAACAGATGGAAAAACAAATCTCCAACCTTCAAACCATGGTCCAAGAAGCCAAAATGCTAGCAAAGAACTCCAAGGAAGTAACAAAGATCAGAAGGTTGTCCAAAGAAGAAAAAAATTTTGGGAAAAATTTGACAGCAAGAACTAGTGACAAGTCACACCATGGAAACCTAAATTCCATGCCAACGCTGGATTTCCAGCCAACGGAAGACATCAACAACCTTGTCAAGCCACTGGATCCATTTCACCACATTGAAGTCTCACCACCACCTTGTGTTGTTGTACCTATACAAGCACAAACCCACCATTATTCCAATATAGCCCCATCACCACCAACAATAGAGTCTCAACACAAAGTCATCTACAAATCAACAACCCATTGCCCAACAAACCAATCTTTCACCGAGAAAATTCATCAACCCCACTTGCTACAGAAGCTCTACCTCGTGACCCATGGAGCAACCACCATCTCCAACACATACAGAATTGTCAAAGAGAACCAAAGGGTGCAAATTTGGACACTTGGTGACAAAGTAGCGTTTCCACTTTCTGAACGACCACCTAAGAAGATCGAGGATGAAAGGCCAAAGATGAAAAAATGCAAAATGGGGGCAGCATTGGAAGAAAAGAATTTCTAGACCTTGAGGACAAGGTCCATTTTAAGGGGAATAGAATGTTAGGGGTCTAATAATAGAAGTATTTTAGGATTAAAATACCTTAGGATAATATGTTATCTTTATAAATAATATTAGATTAGGGATTCAAATTTAAATATTAGAGTAGTTTTATTTTACTTAGTCTTTTATTTTTACTATGCATTGTAATTGTCTATTTAAAGATATCAAAGTTCATTAATAAAGGATCAGAAAATTAATCCTATACTTGAGTTTGAAAAAGGATTTTTAGGTTTTCTCAAAATCTAAAAGGTATAGGTTCCCTAAGAATTTAAAGTTTAGGTTTCTTCAGAACCTAAAATCTATCCCATTACATATTTATGTAACAGTGGAACACTCAAATCAAATTGATCCTTTGGACTTTGGAGGAGGAGGCATGAGATCAAGCTTTGACTCATAGACTCATATATATCCATTTCACATAATGACATGAAAGAAACCTTTAGCTTACCCTGGAATGCCACTAATTAATTGGAAACGTGTGGAAATTCCAACCATTTTTTTGGATGCGGGAAGATCGATTGAGATAGAATGAGAAGATGAGAGGCTTTACCTGCAGCCTTTAGGGCTACCAAAAAAATAAAAAAGAAGAAGAAAAAAGTGTACACACACGGCAGCAGATGCTTATCATAATTGCCCATAAAAGTGGCACGATCGATGATCCTTCAGAACAAGAGCCCCCTCGTACGTGGAATCACACATGTAAGCCAGCACTCCACTTCCAAAAAGGGAAAGTCTCCACCACAAGAAACAAACCCCCACTTCCATAATGGGCAACCAATACATGTTACCCCCTTATAAGTTTACACCCACCACGTACTTATAATTATTACATCCACACATGCATGATTAATCATTAATACTACTCTATACATTCATTGATCTATCACTAATTTAACAATCTACTAAAGGATTAGCATTATTTGAAATATTATGACTTTAATTAATTGACGTCTTTAAAGGGTTGAATGATGATGGGAAATAGGGTGCACGCAATGGAACAGGATCCCCTCCATTTCAAATGAAATGGATAATATCCATTTAGTGTAAAATAAATGGTAGTATTGTCTTAACATTAAAATTGAATGACTAAATTTACAATATTACCCATCATTTTACACTAAATAGATATTATCTATTTCATTTGAAATGGACAGGATCCTATTCCGCACGATGCAATACTGACTAAAGATGTAGCCAGAAAGCTGACTAATAAATATTCTGGTTAATTAAGTATATATATATATATATATATATGCAGAATTAAGTATCAAATCTAATCTTTATTAACACCGCTAATTAAGTGGGGATTAATATAGAGAAGGCATGACGTCCCGCAAACCACACATTTGCAGTGATTGTTCCAAAGGATTTTCAATGATCCTTCCTATCATTATTGTTTAGTAAATAAATAAATAAAAAGCATATATACTTTAACTTGCTTTACCGCCGCATTAGATCTTTGCCCTGTCAAGCTCCCATTTGTCATTCAATTTTTCTTCTCCTTTTATACCTTTTTCTCAATGGGAGGGGACCTGCCATTATAGTTCGCCATGTTATGTTCTTAAGCTTGATTTGCTGTTAATTAAATAACAATAAATCTGGGCACCTTCTACATTCCATTTGGTTTTTGTCTTCCTAATGGACCTATCTTCTTCATTTTTCCATCAAATTCGGGAATCCATGTAATTATTTAAGCACTGTGGATATTTCATTTCACATGCTTTGGGGAACATAAATTATGCTAATAAATTAAATGCATGCGACAAAGATTTATTAATTTTTTAGTTCAAGTTGCACTACTTACAAACAAATTTGCACCTCACAAAGTGACAAATTAATCTTTTGATGTCGTTGTGAGGTCAGTGTAAATTTAGGTAATTCCCAACAAGACGTCCTTAGCCTCCACTCAATTTGGACGGTTTATGAAGCCTACCAATGTATCTTGACTGTAGAAAAGCGGCAAGTCAGGAATAATACCAAATCTACACCAAGTGGAGATCAAAATACCATATCTTCAATTTCCCATAAAATTCGAGAATCCATATAAAATTATTTTCTATAAATTAAGCACAGTGGATATTTCACATATGCTTTCGGGAACATTATGCTAATAAAATGTGACAAAGATTGATTAATTTTTTGGTTCAAGAAGAGAGGTCTATTAATGCGAATTCAGTTAGAATTAACACATAAGAAGTCTGATTAATTTGATTAGATGGTTAACCTATAATTCATTTGTTAATGCTTTTTGGAATGTCCCCGGGCACCTCACTTAATGTGATTAGATTAGTGGTGATTTTTATTTTTTGTTTGAAAAAATTTCTAATGTGACATGTCTCAACACCTCGATTTTGCTCATTCTAATACCCAATTATGTGTGCAAACTTCAAAAATATTTCAACGGCTTAAACCAGCCTTTTAGAGATTGGTTTTCTAGACTTAGTAGACAACTAAGTTGTTCTTGGTTTCAAGGGAATTCAAATCAGATTCATCTCTATTTATTTATCAATCATCTCCTTTCACTATATATGTATTTTATTATAATATAAGTTGATGATATATATACTGATCACTTGTTCCAAGCAATCTGTAATTAATGACCTTCGATGGGGTGCTATTTTATCTCAACAGTTTGATTTTAAAGTGCTCTCACATACTTAAGCTATTTAGACCTATTAGTTTCCCTTATCTATGGTTGCTTTATACCCAGTTATTGGCATTTGAAGGAGATAGTTTTTATGACCCTACCTTGTTTTGCAACACTTTGGGTGCTTTACAGTATTTGTGTATAATTACAAGGCCAAAGGCCTTTTGATGTCTCAGTTTAAAAAACTAGCAATTGTTCACTCTAAAACGACTACTTTTGTATCTTAAGTAGACACTTCCATTTTGGGCTGCATACTAAAATATTGTATTAATTAGCTTGTGCTTGCAAGCATTTTGTGATGTTGACTAGGCATGAAGTAGAGATCATATATAGTCGTTCTATTGGCGGATATTGCGTTTTTTTAAGCGAAATAAAAACTCTTGCTAATATTGTGACATAGATAATTTGGCTAAATTCCTTGTTCTTTGAACTTGGATTGAAACCCTCTTATCCTTTGGTGTGACAACATTAGTGCCACCTATCTTTCCTCCAAGCTCGTGTTTCATGCAAGGACCAACCACATGAAATTGACTTTTCATTTTGTTCTTGAAATGGTGCATCACAAGTCTCTAGATGTTTGGTTTCTGTCTAGTAAAGATCAGTTGTCAAGACAAGCTCAACGTTGCTCCCTTATCATTAGGCTTGAGGGGAAGTATTAGAAACATATCTTCAACCAACAATTCAAACCAATCTCAAAAAGATTCAAGCACTGTAGCAACTCAAACTCTAAGCCAAGATAAAAGGAAGATTTCAAAGTCAAGAGATGTAGATAAGACGAGTTGATAAACCGTGTGTTATCTAATCTTACTGGAGGAAAAAGTATTTTTAAAGAAAGCCTATAACTTCTTTATGTATTTTAATCTATTTATGAATATGATCAATTATAGAGGCCTATGTGAAGATAATTAAGTTATTTGTATAAACCAATAATCATGTTTACATATAAGAGTGTTGCTAGAAATTACATTTATCATTTTGTTGATGTGATAGTGCTAATTAACCTTTGAATTAGCACTTGTTAAAACAAAATAGAAGGCTGATTTATACTAGCACATCAATAAGATGGAATAATAATAAAAAAATTAGTGTGGTTTTTGTTGTGAGTTTTAAATTGATACTCGCAAGTGTACGAGTCTTGTGTAATATAAATTATGCAAGTGCGAGGTCGATCTACAGGGAATTGTGTTATGAAAATCAATTTCTATTTAAACTAATTATATTTTAACCTAGTTTCAAATTTGAATTTATTTTGTTGTGCAAATGAAAATAACCTAAAAATTAAAATGAAGAAATGAAATGATAAAAATGCATTAAGGTTTTCATAATCCACCTTACCAAACTAAAGTATACATTCTCATGTGTTTGTTCATACATTCAATAAACAATTAAATCCTACGTATGTTCTATTGTTTTTATAAAATTAATTTATTGAAACATTCAATAAATTCATCCTAATTACAAATCTCAATGAATATCCAATTGAGACAAAAAGATCCAATGTATCCGTTTGAATTACAAAAGACAATGGATATTCAATTTTAGTCAAAAGATTCGATGTATTTGTTAGATGAAACACAATAAATATCAAATGTTTAATCAAACACATAATTAAACAATCAATTAAAAGAGTTTAATCTAATAAATGAATTGAAATAGAACATCATATATAAAAGTCAGAATTGTACGAGCATACATGAGAAATATGGAACAAATCAATAGTGAGGTTTCATCTTCAATCTTAATTGAAGGTTTTAGCCTCTTATGATTACACAAAACATAATGAAATGCATTAATAACATGAAAACCTAAAAACTTACAAAGGGAAATTGAATTCAGAGTTCAAAAACACAAAAACTCGAAGTTCAAGACTCAACGGCGCCCTTTAATGCGTTTACAATAAAGAATGTGATATAACTTACAAAGGGAAATTGAATTCAGAGTTCAAAAACAACAAAAACTCGACGTTCAAGACTCAACGGCACCTCCTTAATGCGTTTACAATAAAAAATGTGATATTTATAGAGTTAATTAGGGTTTCAAAGTTTCCAGTTTAAACGAGCGCTAGTGAAGTGCGCTTGATCGCAACTCCAAAAATGCTTATCTTAACTTTTTTTGCATCTTGGGCCGTGGCAAAAGCTTACTCGAACTGCATGCCCACTTACTTTCGCCCCCTCCCTCCTCCCCCGTTTGTAGTGAAAAAAATGCACCTCCCTCTCTTGCTTCCCCCTGTAAGAGGGACTTTGGTTCCTTGCTTTAGTAATGCAACATTTGTTACCAAAAAAAAAAAAAACTCTTTTTGCATCTTCTACATTTAAACTACTGTTTTCCTTTTGCAACTTAAAAAGCACTAAGACACAAAAATTAACATAAACATAGAAAAATAATAAAGCTAAAGAATTAACAAATGTAAATTAAATGTTCAAATGTGCAATATTTGGCACGCATCAATTTTTATCTTTATATTGATGGTGCTTACAACAATTTAGCACATAAGTCTTCAATAAAATGCCAATGTTAAAAGGTTATTGAAACCAAAAAGTACTAAAATATCAATTGGTTATGAGGGGTAGGGAAGAGATAGGATTGAGAAGAATTAGGATTTTCTCCTGTTCATTTGAATTTGATAATATCCAATTAGTTATAATAGATGGGTATTTTTATCTTTTTATTTTTTAGGAACAAAATATTCATTTATAACTAATTAAATATTATCTAATTCAAATGAATTAAAGAGATACTACTTGAAATGGGGTTGAAGGTGATAAAGAAGGAAGAGGTAGGATATGGTGGGTAAGAAATTTAAAATAAGAAGATGCATTGGTAACCGTAATTAAATAAATGAGAGTATGATTAGATTTGTATGTGTGTATGGGGAGTTGATAAAAAAGTTAAAGTTTCTAGATTACTTTTCTCTTTTCTCTCTATCTATTATATGTATATTAGTATTAAACCCACATTTATTCCATCGGTGATGCAACAAATTCTCTCTAGCTTTCTGATGCTATATAATGCCAACACACCCTTCACCTCTTCTCACAACAAAAACAAGCTTTGCTTCAAACAGATGAAGCAGCCTGGCTGTTGGGTTTTGGGGAAGATATATAGAGGTAAAGAGCTAGGGTCATGTGCAGTTACAGACAAGCTAGCAAGTAGCAGCGATTTTTTTTATTTAGTTTTTCTTTCTTTTTATCGGGTTAGGGAGGCGACAGAAGAGAGTGAGCACACATGGTTTTTCTTGCATGCTGGCTTTCATGCTTGAAGCTCTGCGTGCTTACTCTCTATCTGTCGCCCCACCATCTCTCTCTTTCTCTTTTTCGCTCTGTGAATTTCATCTATATAGGTTGAGGTCAGTTCAGAAGTACGATGATATGTCTTGCCCTAATTCTGCGGATCTGTGTGTGTGTGTGCAGAAGTGTCACTTATTTGCTTGAGTTCAGAACTAAAAGGGGAAAAAAATCAGGAACATCTGAATTCTTGGTCGTGTACTATTTTTATACTTTCATCAAAAACTGCTAAGGATTTTACTTGGTTTGGCATGTCCATGAGTTTATGGACAGATGAAAAGTGAAGAAGGGTTGCAGAGAAAGGAGAGTTTTTACTGTCTACCAACTATGCGTGGTGCTGTGGAATAGATTGATGGTTATAATGTTTCTGATTGCAATATTATTGTTTTCTAAATTCCTACAGGAGGAAGCTAGGTGTTAATTGGACATGACCTAATGGTGAAAATGTTGGAAACCAAAGGAGTTGGTACATCGATCGACCTATTTTCCTTCTTCTTTTTCCCCTCCCTTTCTCTGGCTGGACTAATTAACCCATAATCAGATGTGTATTCTTCTTTTTCCCTCCATCCTCCCATCCCCCTTTTCTGTTCCTCTTTTAGTAATCAATGTCTGCTGATAACAAGAAGTCATGTAGATGCAGAAATGCTTGCTGGTTCTCCAAGATCCAACCCACAAGCTATTACATAGGTGAGAACCGGCCGGCGAGGAGAATTTTGGTTCATGTTGTTTTTTGTTTTGTTTGTTTTGTTTTGTTTTGCATAATATTGTTTTTATAAGTAAAAATGGTTTGTCAACTAATCCTGAGTTAACAAGTGTTTTTTTGATATGCTGTTGATTTCTTCTGGAGCCTGAGGGACTGTTACTCTTTTGTAGATGTTGAAGGTTGCTGTTTTTTTTTTTGAGCATATCTCCTTGATAATGTTTGTGAGAAGGTTCCTGTTCTGTTTTCTGTTGAGGAGTTTTTGTAGCAGAATTGAATCAATTTTTGTAGCTGATGGTCTTTCTGAAGGTCTAAGGTTGTTGATTTTTCCTGTAAGAATCTGGTGTTCTTGTTGCATCTGGTGTTCTACCAAAGTGTGTTGTATTCTTTGTTGGCTAATAGAAATCAATTTATTATTATTATTATTATTATTTTAAAAAAGAGGGTTTGTGAATGAACTTCATTTGCAGATGCATAAAGACTTCAAAGAATCCTGAGTTAGTGCATTTGTTTGTGATTTGACAGTTGATGATCTGTGCAAGCAGATATCAACATCATTACAACATATTAGAAATTTTATCCACCTTTCTATAATGAACTCTGAAATGTGAAATTGCAATTTTTTTTCTTCTTTTCAGCCAAATGGTTATGTGATTATGCTATTGGCGACCTCGCTGAGGTTGATGTTCTCTCTCTCTCTCACAAACACACATTCGGGGATGGAAGTAGAAATATCTTATTGAGAGGGCCAAAACATTAAGACAATAATTTAGTAAGAGTCTTACAGTAATATTGAAGCTTCTCTTTTTGTGTATTATTTTTTTTTTCTCAATTTTTTTGGTGTCGGTTGTTGTCTGAATTTTCTTTTCTCAATTTTTGTCTTTTTAATTTATTTTTTTGTAATTGTTTATTAGGGACTAAAAACTATTATAGTTATTAAATAACAATTAGATAGATTGTAGTATGCAATCAATTAACTTAAGACCCGTTTAATTGCTTTGGTTTATTTAAGTTATTTTATTTTTATTGTTTTGGTGCCTTGAAACCCATATGATAATATATTTCACATTTACCTCAATACGATATGTTTATACATGTTAAGGAACATCTCTAGACCTCTAAGCACTACACGCTTATGCATCTCTGTTTTTGTTACAGATATTGAATTCAATTCAATCTCTTCTTCTTCCAGTTTTGATTGCATCCGAATGCAATATGTTTTATATGGTTAATATCTGTTTATTGTAAAGCTTTCTAATTGTAATAGCTCTCCTAGTTCTAGTTGTATTAGTTCCTCCTATTTGATTCCAATTGTAACTCTTTGCCTATATATACAATGAGAACGAAGCTGAGAATTATTCCGCCAAAAGCAAGTTTATTTGCTTTCTTTCACTGCACACCACCGTCTTCAAGGAAAGTGACTTCTTAGTTCTTATCTGACCATCAACCAGAAATGTCAGGAGAAGAAGCTGCTGTTGTAGCTGAGACCCCCGTTGCTGCACCTCTGGGTGAAGCCATGGACGTCATGACTGCCTTGCAGCATGTTCTGAGGAAGTCACTTGCTCATGGTGGGCTTGCACGAGGACTCCATGAAGGAGCCAAGGTGATCGAAAAGCATGCTGCACAACTCTGTGTGTTAGCCGAGGACTGCAACCAGCCAGATTACCCTGAACTGGTGAAGGCACTTTGTGCTGATCACAATGTCAAATTAATGACAGTGCCCAGTGCCAAAACCCTTGGCGAGTGGGCTGGTCTGTGTAAATTGGTTCAGAAGGAAAAGCGAGAAAGGTTGTTGGTTGTTCATGTGTTGTAGTGAAGGATTTTGGAGAGCAGACGGAGGGTTACAGTGTTATTCAGGAATATGTGAAATCCAATTAAGTTAACAAATATTGGAAGAACAAAGCATTTTTCACATCGAGAGATTATTCCTTAGGTAGCTCAAAGATTTTATTTCTTTCTGGTTGATGATAATTTTAAAGACAAGGTTCATCACTGTCTCTTGAGTTATGCAGTTTGTATGTCCAACTTTTGAGGAGTGTCCCAAGTAACTTGTCTTTTGCAGTTTTCCGAATTTTGTACTCTTTAACATGCGTTTTTATATTTTACGGTTGGTATCCAATTCATTATACACCACATGATTAAAATTTCTTTAAAGAAATCTTCGTGCAACAAATATGATACGCGTCATTTTAATAAAAAAAAATATTAATTAATATTTAAAAAATAAATACAAATAAAAATAATTAAAAAATTAAAAAATATTTTGGAAAAACAAAGGTGGAGACCATCAGATTCTGGGAGTCGAAAGTCACCCCATGGCCATTGGGGGTGGTTCGGCCACCCCAAGGCCCAAACTTAAGAAAAAAAAAAAAAATTGTTGGCTAGATCACCCCCAAACCCAAACTAAAAAAAAAAAAAGAAAAATAGAGAAATTACATTTATTTTATTTATTTACTTTATTTCAAAGTTTAATATGATACTCTCCAAACTTTCAAATTGTAGCAATTCAACTACTTTGACCTTTTTTTTTATTCCCAAAATGTCTCTATCACATATTTTATTTTATTTATTTATTATTTTTAAATATGCTTGGGTGGCCGGCCACCCCAACATATATATATATACATATATATTGGATTTTTTTGTGATAGGGGCATTTTGGAAAAAAAATGTCAAAGTGGTCAAATTGCGACAATTTTAAAGTTGGAGGGGGGGTAAAGTGTCACATTTGAAACGTTGGAGGTAAAAGTGCAAATGGGTGGATAGTTCAGGGGGTAAAGTGTAATTTTCCAAAAAAAAATTGTTGGCGATCTGGGGTGGTTGAAGCCACCCCATGGCCCTTGAGGGTGGTCCGGCCATCCCCAAGGCCAAAACTAAAATAAATAAATAAAAAATGTTGGCCACCCCCTATGGATTGCCGATTGCTACCCATTTTTTTATTATTTTATTTTTTATTATTATTTTTTATTAAGAGGATAAGTGATATGTTTGTGGCACTAGGATTTCTTTAAAGAAATTCCACCCATAAACTAGATACCCTCCAGTCCATAGTGGATTGGAGAGGATCCGGATTCGTTTATTAGACAGTCTAAAATTTCAGCATGTAATATTCATTAACACTTCAATATCAATAGAATTCCTTAGAGCTATCAAGTTCTTTATGTCAAAAACAAAGAATTAACTCAACCCCGCCCCCACCACCCTTCTCCCCAAAAAAAAAAAGAACCATGCAATTATCCTACCTCAATATGCAAATACAAATTTTAATAAATTGATGTGTTGCTAAATGTCTAAGATTGGGGCTTTTATGAGTTTTTAGATGAAATTTGGGTATTGATAATAGGTCATAAAAGGGTTGAGTCCATAATGGCCAAACTTAATTTGTAGACCCAATTAATATATATTTGTCACTATATATATAAGTTTTATTTAAAAATACAAATGAAATTAAAAGTTTTAAGAATTAGGGGTGGTCATGTTAGGGTTATCCCACATCAGTTGTGAAAAGTGTTAGTGGTCACTTTATAAGTGTGAGGGAAAGCCTCACCTTTTGGACTAGATTTTAGGGTTGAGAAATGTCTAAGACTACCCAACATTGGTATCAGAGCCCAGGTTTACCAACAAGTCTCGACCCAATAGTCCACGGGAAAAACGAGTTGTCGTTGCTTCGATCTAGGACTGATGTGTAAGGGGGAGATCATTTGTATCATTGTTGGCGTTTTGTAACTTTCACCGTAAAGTTGGTGGGACCCAGCATAATTAAAGGAGGTCATTTTTCTTTTGGTTCACAATTTTTATTCCCAATTGCTCTTGGAATTGGTTTTCCTTTCAGAGAATTGGACTTGAAGTCCTTCTACAAATTAGAATTAGAGCCTTGATTTAGCCAACTTTATGCATTATAAAAGGGGTTGTCCACAACACAAAAAATAGAGAGCAAAACAAAATTATATTTGCTTTATGTTTTAGGGATTTTGGTGTGCCAACAATAGAGAGAAAATAATGAGAGCAAGAAAAGTGAGTGTTTTTCCCTTTTGTTATTATTCTCCTTTGGGCAAAGTGAGAATTGAGTGTAATTGGGGCTTTGGGTTTGATTGATTTTCTTACCATGTTACTCTCTTGTACTCATCTTTTGTTAGTGAATTTTTCTTCGGTCGTCTCCGCCAGTGGATGTAGACTTGTTAAGCCGAATAACTTAAATCTTTGTGTCGCATGCGATTGCTTATCTTTGTTATTCCGCATTCTTTTTATTTTCACATCTCAGGTTTTGGAAAATAGGATTAATTTTCTAACAACTGGTATCAGAGCTTTTGGTTCGAGTAGGAGTGATGGCAGTAGAAGAAGGAAAGATAGGGATCGATAAGTTCAACGACAAAGATTTTGGGTACTAAAAAGTACAAATTGAAGATATTCTTTATGGGAAGGATCTTCATCAACCTTTTTGGGAGAACAACCTGACGACATGCATGATAGCGAGTGGGCTCTGCTTGATCGTAAAGCCCTGGTAGTTATCAGGTTATCATTGTCAAAATCAGTTGCACACAATATTGTAAAGAAGAAGACCACAGCAGGTCTAATGGTGGCTTTATCAAGTATGTACGAGAATCCATGGCTAACAACAAAGTGCACTTGATGAAGAAATTGTTCAACCAAGCCTTGAGGATGGTCAATGAGTAACTTCAGAAAGAGTAAACTAAGTTATGAAGATGTCAAGGATTTAGTTCTTAGTGAGGAGGTCCGCAGGAAGGATGCTGGTGAAACCTCCAATTATAGTGTAGCCCTAAACATTGAAGCAATGGGCATAGGTCAAGAAAGAAACTGTGAGGGCATATCTAAATTCAGGAAGGGTTGGAGCAAAAAGGTTTGGACGACAACCTGAGTGTTAGAACTATGGCAAGACAAGCCATTTCAAGAAGAACTGCTGAGAGTTAAAGAAGAAGATTGACAATGACACCGCAAATGTCATGTTAACAGAAGAAGTGCACGATGCCCTACTTTTATCTATTGACAGTCCTCTTAATTCTTGGGTTTTGGATTCAGGAGCTTCTTTTCATATCACACCGATCCGTGAAGTTCTAAAAAATTATGTGGTTGGAGATTTCGAGAATGTGTATTTGACTGACAGAACTGTTGGATGTTATGGGTAAAGACGGTGTTCGCATTAGAGTTCACAGTGACTCGGTATGGAAGCTACAAAAGGTTTGGCATATCCCAGAGCTGAAAAAGAACTTAATTTCAGTGGGACAACTTGATGATGAAGGGCATTTAAATTAAAGTGCCTAAGATTAGACAATGAGGGAGAATACAAAGATGGGGCTTTCAAACAGTTTTGTATGGCAAATGGGATTAGAATGGAGAAAACTATTCCAGGAACGCCATAACAGAATGGTGTGGTTGAGTGCATGAACAAAACCCTTAATTAGCGTGCAAGAAGTATGAGGTTGCATGTTGGAGTACCGAAAACTTTTTGGGCAGATGCAGTGAGTACTACTACTTACTTGATAAATTGAGGGCCATTAGTTCCTTTGGGTCATAGACAATCTGAAGAAGTCTGGAGTGAAAAGGAGATAAATCTTTCTCACTTGAAAGTTTTTTGTTGTGTTTTGTATGTCTATATTGAATTTGAAGCTTGTAGCAATCTAGATGCTAAGTCTAGAAAATGTTATTTCATTGGCTATGGAGATGAGGCATTCAAGTATAGGTTTTGGAATGATCAAAACCAGAAGATCATTAGAAGTAGGAATGTTACTTTTAATGAGATGGTTGTGTATAAGAATAATTCAAGTGCAGAACCAGTAAGTACAGAGTTAGAGGTTGAAACTGAATTTATCAACCTACATGGAATTTCTAAAGGTGCAGCTCAAAGAAGGATTTCAGAAGTTGATAAGGATTTAGAAACTGAAAAGGGTCAAGAAGTTGAAGAAACAATAGATCAACATATTGAACAGGGTACACTAATAATGGTTGTCTGCAGATCTACCAGAACCATCAGATCTCCACAGCGTTTTTCACCCTCCCTGTTTCATATTTTGTTGATGGATGGCAGTGAGCCAACGACATTTGTTGAAGCCTTAGAGGTTGAAGATTTAATCAAGTGGGAGTTAGCCATGAAAGATGAGATGGACTCATTATTAACTATCTAGACCTGGGAACTGATAGAGTTGCCAACAGGTAAAAAGGCTTTGCACAACAAATGGGTGTTCAGAATAAAGGGTGAACATGATAGTAGCAAATGCTACAAGACAAGATTGGTAATTAAGGGATTCCAACAAAAAAAAGAATTGACTACACATACATATTCTCTACAGAGGTGAAGATGACAACCACCAAATTTGTTGAGCATTGTGACGGTGAAGGACTTGCATTTAGAGCAATTAGATGTAAAGATATTGTTCCTTCATGGTGAGTTGGAGAAATAAATTTATATGCAATAGCCATAGGGATTTGCAGATCATTGCTACTATGTCAAGAGTTTTAAGAACTCTTACATTATTCTACTCTTGTACGTAGATGATATGCTCATTGCAGAAGCAAGTATGGAAGAAATCAACAAGTTGAAGAACCAACTGTCAAAGTAGTTTGCAATGAAGGATTTGGCTGCTGCTAAACAAATCCTTGGGATGAGAATCATCAAAGACAGGGCCAATAGTACATTGAGGATTTCACAGGCAGAGTATGTGAAAAAGATTTTTAGCAAATTTAGCATGGACGGAGCTAAGTCAGTAAGCACATCCTTGGGGAGTCACTTTCAGACTAACCAAGGATCAATCACCAAAGACAGATAAAGAGAAAGCATACATGAGTAAGGTACCTTATGTCTTAGTTATCGGAATTTTGATGTATGCAATGGTTTATACTAGACCGGATATTGCACATGCAGTGGGAGTTATGAGCAGGTACATGATTAAGCCAGGGAAGCAGCATTAGGAGGCAGTCAAGTGGATTTTGTAATATTTGAGAGGAACTTTAGATATGTCCCTTTGCTTCACAAGTGTAGATTTGAAGTTGTAGGGCTATGTGGATGCTGATATAGCAGGTGATATTGATAGTAGAAAAAGTACTACTAGGTTTGTATATACTCTAAGAGGTACTGCTGTGTGCTAGACCTCAAGGTTACAAAAAATTGTAGCTTTTTCCACTACGGAGGTGGAGTATGTGGATGTTACAGAAGCTGAAAAAGGGATGGTTTGGCTACAAGGTTTTTTGGATGAGTTGGGAAAGAAGAATGAGAACAACATTCTACATAGTGATAGCCAAAGTGCCATTTTTTTTGCGAAGAACCCGGTGTATCATTCAAGAACAAAACATATACAATTAAGGTATCACTTATTCAATCTGTTCTTGAAAGTAGACAATTTTTACTTGAGAAGATTCGTGGAACTAAGAATTGGCAAACATGCTGACAAAATGAGTGACGATTGAGAAATTGAAGCTATGCGTAGCTTCAGTTGGTCTTCGAGCTTGAGGACAGGTGGAGGAGACATCCGGAGGAGATTCACTTTGTTGCAACTTGATGGGATTGAAGTCAAGTGGGAGATTGTTGGTGTTTTGTGACTTTCACCATAAAGTTGGTGGGACCCAGCGTAATTAAAGGAGGTCATTTTTTTTCTTTTGGCTCACGGTTTTTATTCCCAATTATTCTTGGAATTGGTTTTCCTTTCAGAGCATGAATTGGACTTGAAGTCCTTCTGAATTGGAATTGGAGCCTTGATTTAGCCGACTTTATGTCCTATAAAAGGGGTTGTCCACAGCACAGAAAATAGAGAGCAAAACAAAATTATATTTGCTTTGTGGTTTGGGGGTTTTGGTGTGCCAACAATAGAGAGAAAAAAGTGAGAGCAAGAAAAGTGAGTGATTTTCCCTTTTGTTATTATTCTCCTTTAGGCAAAGTGAGAATTGAGTGTGACTGGGGCTCTGGGTTTGATTGATTTTCTCACCCTATTATTCTCTTGTACTCATCTTTTGATAGTGGATTTTTCTCCGGGTCATCTCCGCTAGTGGATGTAGGCTTGTTAAGCTGAACCACTTAAATCTTTATGTCGCGTGTGATTGCTTATCTTTGTTATTCCAAATTCTTCTTGTTTTTCACATCTCACGAGTCTTGGGAAATAAGATTAATTTCCTAACAGGCCATGGCCCCCATGGCCCATCTCTAGATCCGTCTCTGTTGGCACTTTCTTTTTGCCAGGTAAATAAATCTGTAAGTCTCTGACAAATAATCTCTTCATGCCCCCCTCCCCTCCAAAGCATATGTGGCGTGGTCTCCCATCGTATTGGGTAAATACAACTCGATTGAATCAATAACCTCACCCTCTAGCCCCCACATATAGTATTCAGTAAATACAACTTGATTGAATCAATGACCTCACCCTTTAGCACCGGTTTATAAGGGAGATTGATGGTCATTTGATCCAAAGATGATTGGCCAAGATGGTTTGGATTATTTATGATTTAGGTGATTTAATGCTTTCCTTTCATGAAGAATATGATCGCCCTTCCTCCACCCTCCAAAATCCTACAATTTCTTTGTGCATATCTTAGGTTAGGTGCTTGTTCGATCTCTTTGTATAAACTAGGGGTTTTGTATAATTTTAATACTAATTGGCAGGAAAGGTTTACTTCCAAGACCAAAAGGTTAGTGAAAACTTTGTGTCAGGAGAAATGGCAGTATAAGTTCCAGTCTATTTTATGCTATATATGTTCTCTAAGTATTTTATTTTCTTAAGTTAGCCACTTCTGTAAAGCTTTATTTTCCACTGATGGCACTGTAAGTTCCAGTCTTTATTTTCTTAAGGGCTTCTAATTAATTAATTATGAACTAATTCGTCTCCATGAACAATATTAATTCCTTTTTGTTTCCCATTTCCTGGCCTGGAACATGAGTTTTCAGTTCCTTATGAAGTCATACTAGTAAGAGAAATATGAATGCTATGAAAGGCTGCTGTGGTTTTAAATTCTGGATCATGTGCTTGAATTTGCTCAAGTGACTTTGTTACTTACACAATATTAATGTCATTATACCTTGATTACTATCGTAAAAAGTATATTTTCTTCTAGAATTGTTTTATTTAGATTCTAGAAGGCAGAAAAAAAAAAAAAAGACCCAAATGCTCTTTATTTTAGCAATAATTAATTGTTTATTTAGATTCCGAATAAACCCGGCCGTGAGACCAAACAATAATGAACGTAGACAATTTGTAAATTAAAGCAATGGTAATGCGGATAAAAGAAAGGGAAAAGTAGTCCAGTGCTTCTTAAGGTCTTACCTTTTGCAAATCATGACTTCCATGGTTTTAAAGTTAACAAATCACTCCACAAGGTTCACACTTGTATCAAATAACTCCCTTCATTTCTCTATCTAGTCAGCTAGCTTACATTAGACATATGCCATGTTGGATTACCACATCAGCCTATATTTTAAAAACTGTACATGTTAGTAAAAAAATAAAAAGAGCAGAAAGATTTTTGTGCTTGCTGACATGCATAATTTTTTAAATTTGGGTTTGATGTGACAATGACATCACAATTCAAGTGTAGTTTATCTAGAAAAATAATTGGTGTTAATAATTTATCCATATTTTTCTTATATTATTGTACAAATTTAATAGATCATCTATTATATTTGTGGGGTCTACCACATAAGTCCACAAATCTAATGGTTGATTTATAAAATGATATGAAATAAATATGGGCAAAATATTGACATCAATCATTTCTCGTTTATTTAATATAAGTTAGCTAACTTTCCAAACGCATGTTTTCTTTTTATTAGACATGACATGGCATGATGGTCACGTGTACTCAATATCCTGAAAACGTTAACTAAAGGGGACTAGAGAGTTATTTGGTAATATATAGTGCGGAGTGTGGACCTAGTTGGGGAGTGATTTGATAACTTTTAAACCTTATGGTCGATTTGGTAAAGTGTGAAACCTTGCAGATCAGTACTAGAGTATTTTTCCCTAAATGAAATGTTGTTATGTCTTGTACAAATATTACTTAAAACAGCAATAAAAAAAGACACTTATTTCTTGGTCGGTTGATCTAAATAATTTGCAAGAACAAAAATCAATCAGCATACTACTCCAGTGCAATTCCCATGATTTCAACATTTTCTATATAGACAATAATTGGCCTCAATGTAGTCGATCTCTAAAAAGTCATATAGAATTTTAGTTATGAGTGGGATTATGTCTTGATCCAAAGTTTAGAGGCGACCTAAGCCTTTGATCAACTCTCAACAAGGTTTGGCTCATAGTCGATTACAAATTTTGATTTTTACCTTGACTACGTGAGGAGGAATTCATAATTCATATTCCAAAAATTTCAAATTTTAACCTGACCCAAAGATATAATAGAAAATGGGGTTAATTACCATTCTCCTCTCCCATAAACTATCACTCATTTAAACATTGCCCGATAAGTTTAGAAACTAAATACTTAGATACTTTGTTCTTTTTTTTTAAACTTCACTTAACCTCCCTGAATTTCTGTCATGTTGTAATTACTCCCGTCCTAAAGTTCAAAAACTCTTAATTTAGTATATCAAACTTTCAATTTTTTGCAATATCACCCATTAGTTAGGATTTTATAGAAAATACTAAGGGAGGCTGCCAAAATATCCATGATTTTTGCCTTTTTTAAAAAAAATCATTGATACACACGCCAAGATCGATATGAGGGTCACATAAACCAACGGTTCAAGTTTGGTTTCTTAAAACCCTAAATTCTAGCCCACACTTATAAACTCCCTTTTTCCTTGAAAAACAAAATCCCTATTTGTTGGTTTTTGCTAGTCTTGTTGGAACATACTTTGAACAAGGCATCTTTTGTGGACGAAAACCCTTATGTTGGATCTAGATAGTACTACTGTTGTGAGTGTATTTGTGAGTATTGTGTCCCACATTGAAAAAATATAAAAGAAAATAGTGCTTAATATACTTAAGTGGACCTTAGCCCATTAGCTTAGGCTTTTGAGTTAGAGTCGTGTTCAATTATTTATATTAATGTACTTTTGGTAAAAATTTCATAATCACTTTAATCTCCCAACAAATGGTATCGGAGCCATGGTTACTTTCCTGGGATGGGTGTTTGGATGCGTTGGGTTTAGAATTGTGTTCGTCATCCGCAACTCTTGACGTGAAACATTCTTGGAAATTAAAAAAAAGACTCACGAGAGAGTTTTCTCAATATGGGACACAACACTCACAAGTGCACTACAATAATCTTTCTCTCACTTGTGAGTCTCTTCACATTAACCAAACTCTCCCTCGCTTATGTAATACCCCAAAATTTATACCCTAGAAAATGTGAGGAGGATTTGCAATTTTATAGGTAAATATAGATTAAATGTGAAAGATAATGAAAATTGAATTTTAGTGGGTTATTGAAAGATAAGTCACAATGTTTTGGACGCCAAAAATTCAATGAGTGACCTTAATTAAAACTATTTTAAGACTTTATGGAATGATGAGAAATGAAGATTTTAAAAGTGGTTTCATGATTTTTGGACACTTATAGGAGTAATGATTTTTAAAAGTTGCAAATATCAAAATAGGAATTTTGGTCAAGCAGAGGCACTAAATTTCGAAGGGACTTTTGAGGTATCAAAAAGTTATGGATTGCTATGAGTTTTGAATATGTTGTGAGCCTTTAAATGAGAAAAATTTTAAGCCAAATTTCGTGTCATTTGGAGTTAAATTAAAAAGGTTATGAATTTTTTTAAGTTTAATAGGTTAATCTGTCAAGTAGTTAGAGTACTTGAGATTTTGGAAATTAATTGGATGAGTTAATGATTTCATTAAGTCACGAAATTTTGGCTATATTGTGGTAGACATGCTTAGCTTCATTAGAGATTAACTGTGAAAATATTGGACGCATTTAACTAAGTACATTTTACCTTTTAACTTGACAGCACATATGTTGTGTTGTCAAGCTTGGAGCATTGTTGGATACTTAAGTGGGTTTTTGGCATGGCCACAGCATGGCATGTTGATGGCATGATTCTATCATTTTTTTTCTATCAAGGACATGTTGCTGTACAGGTGTTTAGGCTATGGAGACATGCACAAGGGGAAGCTAAGCTGCATGTTCTACTCAATTGGCAGCTAAGCTGCCAAGTTTTACTTGACAGCAGGTGGATAGTGTGCATGTGGGACGGATGACCCACATGCAGCCAGCTTTTAGTCCTACTTAAGGAGACCTTTGCCCCTCAATTGCTCACAGCTCAAGTGAGCGTGAGATGAGGGTGAGAAACGGGAGAAAAGAAAGAGAGGAGAAAAGAAGAAAGAAAAGAAAGAGGAAGAGAAGAAAGAGAGGAGAAAAGAGAATAAAGAAAGGAAATAGAGAAAAGAAAGGAAGAGGAAAAAAAAGAAAAGAGAACTCTAAGGTAATATTTTCTACCCTTTATGGTATTTTTAATATGAAGCTAAATTTATAGAATTAAATTGGGGCTTCTAGGCTATGAATATTTGAATTGCTATTTGGAGGGATTAGTTATAATTGTTGTAAATGTTTCTAAGCTTTTTATATTATGAGTAAGTTACTAAATTAAATGGTTTAGGATGAGAGCGATATTATGGCTTGGTGGACTCCTTAAACTGTTAATTATAGTCGAATGATTTTGTATGTTTTATTGAGACCATAGTTGAGTTGATTATTAAAATTTTATGAGAGACGTATAAATCAAGCATGGTGGGGTTTGATGTTTAGGATAAATGAATTGATAATTAAGGTACTTTTTATTTTATTGTAGGAATTGTGAGTTGAATGTAAAATTAAATTAAGGACATGCGAAGCCAGGTAAGGGGACACAACACCAAAAATCCCAGTCGATTTTATTATAAATTTGTGAAAAAATGAAAATGTTGGAGATTTTATAAAGAATTCACTTACATGATTTTCAATTGCACTTCATTTCATATTTTTAATGCAAAGTTTTACTCAATCATATTGCATGTTTAAAAATTTTACGTATTACAATTACCTTATTTTTATGAGTTATGCATGAATGCAATTATGAATGAAAGAGCTCATAAATGTTTCATAATATGTTATGTACATTTATGAATAATAAATGTTTAACCCCGAGGCATTGAAGTAACGATCGGCCGGATCGCAAGAGTAGCATAGCAAGCACACCAAAAGACGGTTACGAGAAGGTGTGTGCAACCGGCCAAGTGGTCTCCACCTAGGGAGAGTTCCCAACCTGATAGCTCTCCCATGTGACGATAGGATAAGCCAAATGAGTCCTTGAGACAAGCCAAATGTATACCGGACATGATAAACTCATGACTATTGGTCAAAGGGTAAAACAACCAAGAAAAGTATAAAGGAAGTGCTGCTTACTCATTTTACAACTATCATGCTTTATTCTGCATAAATTATTGTTGTATATGATAGAGATTATGGTATAAAAATCTGCATGGCATGTTTTATAACATTTGGTGTTGTAACTATTTGCTGAGTTGTCAAACTCACTCATTCTCCTTATACATCTTTTTCAGATTACACTATAAATTATAGTACTGAGGACAAGGGTACCAGTTGGATATTTGGACATACTGTTTTGAGGACTAGTAGAAGTAGTAGCAGTAAAAGTATATATTTGGGACCCATTTTATGGATTAGACCGTTTGAGACAAGTATGGATTGTATAACTATATTGCTTTTGAAATTATTGAATACTACCTCATTATGTATTTGGGATAAAAGTACTCTAATAATATTATGTTTTTATGATGATCTTATGAGAATTATTATTTTAATTAAGAATATGCTACAATTACTCTCAGTCGCTCTATCTCTAGAACTTGGGGCGTTACAGCTTGTGAGTATTTTTTTTCTTTTTTTTTAATATTTTCAAGAGTGTCTTGCGTCAAGAGTTGCGGATGACGGATACAACTCTAAACTTGATGCATCCAGACATTCGTCCCAGGAAAGTAACCATGATTCTGATACCATTTGTTGGCATGGGAGATTAAAGTGATTATAGAGTTTTTACTAAGAGTACATTAATATACATAATTGAACATAACTCTAGCTTAAAAGCCTAAGCTAATGGGCTAAAGTTCACTTAAGTATATTAAGTATTATTTTCTTTTATATTATTCATCATTGTTGTACACGATAACAACAACTACATCTTATATTGGCGTGAAAATAAATTCCTAAACCCCCTATTTTCTTCAACATCAATCCCTTCATCCACATCCCACAACACAAAACCAATCAATACCTAACCCCAAAACATCAAGTACACCACCAAAATTAAATTAAATTCACCTTTTATACAAACCCTAATTTTACACTGAATATCCTAGTTGTTTGTTATTTAAATTAAGGCGGGAGTTGCACACACTCTCACTTCCTGTCTCACTTTTTAAGGTGACTTTTAAAATTAGTAGTAGTAATTTTAAAAGCCATGACAAATAATGAGTGTGGAAGTGAGAATGTGTACATCATTTATGCTATTTAAATTTGGTTAATTTGATCCTTATTAGTAGTGGTAATTTTAAAAGCCATGACAAATAATACGAGTGTGGAAGTGAGAATGTGTACATCATTTATGTTGTTTAAATTTGGTTAATTTGATCCTGAAATTTTCAAGCGGTACGGTGGTCAATTCTAGGCTTATTATGTGAATATCCTTTGGGAAGCATGTTTATTTATTTATTTATTTATTTAAAAGCAACTAAGGAAAAGGTTACAACGATTAAAATATCAAAAATAGAGTAGGTTCCTCTACAACATACTCAAAATAAAATTTAATATATGAAAAAATACAAATAAAAATTAAGAAATAGCTCATAAAGTGACTCGGTCCTTTAAATAAGGACCACAAAAGTAGTTTAAGCAGCAAAGCAAAATAAACAAATACGGGGCATAACTGTCTAGAGATAGCTTTATTAAGTAGCAAAAACAGCTTCGTTTTAATACCATAAAAACCAAAAACCAAAAAGAAAATGTGTTAAAAAAATAAATAATTGACCAATCAAATTTGGAAGATGAGCTTGCACTTATCCAAACCCTTTGAGACAAAACCAAAACCAAACCCTATGTAAAACTTGCCTCGACAACTCAACCGGCCACCTGCAGATCTTAGCCTCACTCATCTGGTCCCGACTACGTACCTCCACGACATCTCCTACCTCGGAAATCTCGTTCTCTTACTTCTTTTCCTTCCTACGTACCAACTCTAGCAGTAGCTTCTCCCTTGAAATTAACCATTTCTCCATTTCAAATGATAAGTGTGCGTTTGCTCTTCTGAAGCTCTCGGTTTTGGGTGTTTTTTTTAATTTATTTATTGAAATTGAGAACTAGGTCTCAATCGATTTTACAAAAAAAAAAAAAAGTTTCCAAGCTGTCTGAGTCTCTGACATTCAATAATGGTTAAGAGGGGGAGTTTGGTTAAGTGGGACGTCATCTTTTCAAAATTAATATAACCACCCCCCCCCCCAAAAAAAATCATTGGAAAACAACACAATTTGATACCAAAATGTCTCACAGAAGGACAACATTAATAATTAATGAACACATTCAGAAAAGTTAGGGATCATATTAATTAATCAAATAAAAAATTGGTTTTGCAAGTGCTAATTAAATAAATTACATTAGGAAAAATATAAAAGAAGTTTCCACAAACATAATTTTTTTATATAATTAAACATGTTTTCATGTCAGAGCCATAAAAGCGTCGAAATGTTCTGCTGCAAACTGATCATTCAAGGCAGCCATGTGATGATATCCAACAGCATCAAAGCCATGTGCTTCATCACATGTTTTCCTGAGCTAGCAATATATACGCATGCAATTGGCTCAATGTGGAGGTGCTGCTGCATTCACAATATGCAAATAAACCTTCGCATGTTTTTTTCGAACGTAGCAATACGCATTCAATTGCAGAAGCATGCATCCACACCATTTCTTTTCTGGCATGCTATGACATTTCTAACCCCCATCTGAATTCTGATCAACCCTATCGGGAGGGTGTAGGGGTAGGTGAGTAGGTGCCCCTATGATTCCCAAGTGGAACACTCAAATCGAATCGATCCTTTGATGGACTTTGGAGGAGGCATGAAAACTTTTGACTCATATAGCTATACTCATATATATCCATTTCACATGATGAAAGAAACCTTTAGCTTACCCTGGAATGCCACTTAATTAGAAACGTGTGGAATTCCACCCATTTTTGGGATGTGGGAAGATATATTGAGATAGGATGAGAACATGAGAGGCTTTACCTGCCTTTAGGGCTACCAAAAAGAAGAAGAAGAAGAAAAGTGTACACACACGGCAGCAGATGCTTATCATAATTGCCCATAAAAGTGGCACGATCGATGATCCTTCAGAACAAGAGCCCCCTCATGGAATCAACATGTAAGCCAGCACTCCACTTCCAAAAGGGGAAAGTCTCCACCATAAGAAACAAACCCCCACTTCCATAATGGGCAACCGATAAATGTTCCCCCCTTATAAGTTTTGCACCCACCACGTACGTATAATTATTACTACATCTGCACATGATTAATCATTAATACTACTATATACATCCATTGATTTGCCTTGAATAGACTAATTTAACAACCTACTAAATAACATTATTTTTTTGGGTTGAATGATGACTGAAAATGGGGTGCACGCAAGACCGACTAAAGATGTGGCCAGGAAGCTTACTAATAAATATTCTGGATAATTAAGTAATTTTAATTTATATATATACACACACATGCAGAATTAAGTATCAAATCTAATCTTCATTAGCACCGCTAATTAAGTGGGGATTAATATAGAAAATGCATGACGTCCCGCAAAACACGCGTTTGCTGTGATTGTTCCAAAGGATTTTCAATGATTCTTCCTATCATTATTGTTTAATAAATAAATAAAAAGCATATATACTTTAACTTGCTTTATTAGATCTTTGTCCTGTCGAGCTCCCATTTGTCATTCAATTTTTCTTCTCCTTTTTTCCCTTTTTCCCAATGGGAGGGGGACCTGCCATTATAGTTCCCCATGTTAATGTCTTAAGCTTGATTTGCTGTTAATTAAATTACAATAAATCTGGGCACCTTCTACATTCCATTTTGTTTTTGTCTTCCTAATGGACCTATCTTCTTCATTTTTCCATCAACTTCGGGAATCCATGTACTTATTTTCTATAAATTAAGCACTGTGGATATTTCATTTCATATGCTTTGGGGAACATTAATTATGCTAATAAATTAAATGCATGCGACAAAGATATATTGATTAATTTTTTAGTTCAAGGTGCACTTCTTACAAACAAATTTGCACCTCACAAAGTGACAAATTATTCTTTTGATGTTGTGAGGCCACCTCGATCGATTGGAAGAAAGAGCTAGCTTTCCCTTTTTGCCTGGCACTGATCTATAACTAAATTCCTTGGAAAAAACCCTTGAGATCCATCAACTTAATTGAAATGACATCATTCCATTTTCTTCCCCTTTTTCTTTTCTCCAAAGGGAGGGGGCCTGAAATTATAGTTCCCCATGTTATGACCTTAAACTTGATTTGCGGTTAATTACTTTAAATCTAGGCACCTTCCACATTCCTTGCAATTAA
The DNA here is from genome assembly GCA_013348765.1 of Carpinus viminea. Lineage (NCBI taxonomy): Eukaryota > Viridiplantae > Streptophyta > Magnoliopsida > Fagales > Betulaceae > Carpinus > Carpinus viminea. The sequence goes on from CP054674.1 coordinate 9,297,926, forward strand.
CCTATGATCTTCTTCAATTTCCCATCAAATTCGAGAATCCATAAAATTATTTTCTATAAAGCACAGTGGATATTTCACATATGCTTTCGGGAACATTATGCTAATAAAATTTGACAAAGATTGATTAATTTTTTAGTTCAAGAAGATAGGTGATCTATTGCGAATTCAATTAGAATTAACACATAAGAAGTCTTGGTGATTAATTTGATTAGATGGGTAAGCCATAATTCATTTGTTAGTGCTTTTTGGAATGTGAGTGACATGTCTTAACCACCCTCGGTTAAAGTGATTTTATTAGCAGTGATTTTTATTTTTTGTTGGATTTTTATTTTTGATGTGACATGTCTCAACCCCTCATTTTTGCTTTTTTTTTTTTATTATTATTTTTATAAAAAAACAAACATTGCTTTAAAAACAAAAGAAACTTACACACCACAGGGCAAAAAAACTAAGAGGTGAATCTTTGTTACTATAAATAGGGAAAGAAGAAGGGAAGGAAAATAAGTAGGAATGCTGCCTGAATGAACTCTTGTCGCATCCAATATGCCATATAATGGTGCGAGAAGTTAACACTTCTGTTAATTTTTTTAGCCTTCCAATTAGAGGAAGCTAAGAGGAGGGATAGAGACTCTGAAATAATGTTATCAATATGCGATGGAGGGGCATTGAAGAGCAGTGATGACTATGATAGAGTCCCCTTCAATGGTGAAATTTTTGAGCTTTAAAGTAATAGCTAGAGAGGCTGCCAGGAGAGCAGCAAGAGTTTCTCCAAAGTTTAGATCACAAGGAGGGTTAATATGAGAGATAACCTTTATAATAGTCCTTGCAAATAGTAACTTGAGCAGAAAAGTTTTCACAAATAGCTGTGTCAAAATTGATCTTGAAAGAGCCTTGTGATGGAGGAGACCAAGATTCAGATCCCTTGCTGGAAAGAGAGGACCAGGCTACTAAGTGAGCCAAAGCAGTCTTCTTGATGGAAGAGGCAAGAGGATGATGTCAAGGATGATGCCTTCACAGAGAGCTTTGTTTTTGCTCATTCTAATACCCAATTATATATGTGTGTAAACTTCAAAAATCTCTCAACGGCTTAAAACAAGCCCCTAGATATTGGTTTTCTAGACTTCGTACACGACTAAGTTGTTCTTGGTTTCAAGGGAATTCCAACCAGATACATCTCTGTTTATTTATCAATCATCTCCTTTCACTATGTATTTTCTGATATAAGTTGATGATATACTGATGATCACTTGTTCCAAGCAATCTGTAATTAATAACCTTCGAAGGGGTGCTATTTTATCTCAACAGTTTGATTTTAAAGTGCTCTGATATGCTTGAAGCTAATTAAACCTTTTAGTTTCCTATCTATGCTTGCTTTATACCCACTTATTGGCATTTGAAGGAGAGAGTTCTTATGACCCTACCTTGTTTTGCAACACTTTGGGTGCTTAATTTATAGTATTTGTGTATAATTACAAGGCCAAAGGTTTCCTTTTGATGTCTCAGTTTAAAAAACCAACAATATTTGTTCAATCTAAAATGACTACTTTGGTACCTTAAGTAGACATGTCATTTTGGGCTGCATACTAAAATAATGTATTAGCTTGTGCTTGCAAGCATTTTGTGATGCTGATTAGGCAGGAAGTAGAGATCATAGTTGTTCTATTGACGGATATTGCATTTTTTTTAAAGTGAAATAAAGCTCTAGCTAATGTTGTGACATAGATAATTTGGCTAAATTCCTTGTTCTTTGAACTTCGACTACTGAACCCCTCTTATCCTTTGGTGTGACAACATTAGTGCCACCTATCTTTCCTCCAAACTCGTGTTTCATGCAAGGACCAACCACATGAGATTGACTTTCATTTTGTTCTTGAAATGGTGCATCACAAGTCTCTAGATGTTTGGTTTCTGTCTAGTAAAGATTAGTTGTCGGATATTTTTACAGAACCAATCTCTTCTTCTCTCTTTGCATCTTATTGAGACAAGCTCAACGTTACTTTCTTACCATTAGGCTTGAGGATGTGTATTAGAAACATATCTGCAACCAACAATTCAAACCAATCTCAGAAGGATTCAAACATTGTAGCAACTCTCAAACTCCAAGCCAAGGTAAAAGGAAGATTTCAAAGTCAAGAGATGTAGATAAGATGAGTTGATAAACCGTGTGTTATCTGATCTCTTACTGAAGAAAAAGTATTTTTAAAGAAAGCCTATATCTTCTTTATTTTTTAATCTAATCATGAATATGATCAATTATAGAGGCCTATGTGAAGATAATTAAGTTATTTGTATAAACCATCAATCATGTTTACATATAATTAGAGTGTTGCTAGAAATTACATTTATCATTCTACTAATGTGACAGTGCTAATTAACCTTTGAATTAACACTAGTTAAAAAAAATAAAGAGCTGATTTATACTAACACATCAATAAGATGGGATAATAACGAAATAATAGTTGTGGTTTCTATCCTTACATTGATGGTGCTTATAGCCAACAATTTAGCACAGAAGTCTTCAATAAAATGCAAATGTTAAAAGGCTATTGAAACCAAAAGTATTAAAATATCAATTGGTTACGAGGGGCAGGGAAGAGATAGGATTGAGAAGCGGGGTGGGGAGGGTGATTGGGATCCCAGCAATTAGACCTAGCAAAATGTGACATGACCCGCTAACCTAACATGAATACGACAAAGTTACCGAGTTTGGGTTTACCTTAAATGGGTTTGGGTTATAAATTGGTCAACCCATTTATTTCCTTTTTTGGCGGGTCAACCCGCTTGACCTACGGGTGACCCGCCAACCCGTTAAAAAAAAAGAGAAAGAAATAAGAATTAAAGTTTAAACCCTAGTTTGCACAAGAGATTGGTTATATGGGAGCAAGGTAATATTATTTATTTGCATATTTAATTTCTTAATTTACTTACTATTTTTTTTTACTAAACTATAATGACATTAATTCCTTTTAATCTTTTGATATAGAACACACTCAAATGAAAATTGGATTGCAAAAAGAGGATGCTCTGACAACGAATATCAATTCCTCTGACATTCCAAGTTCTTGTAGAGCACAATCTGTTAAGATTCCTTGAAATGAGCATATTTATGGAGCCTCATTATGTTTTGTTTATGTTTATAATGATGGAATATTGTTTCTGTTTTGTTTTTAACTTTGATTTTGCTATCTCTTTCTTAATATGGTTTTATATTAGGTTAATTGGTAAGTGATTTTGTGTTATGAATATAATTGATATTGATTAATCTGAGTGATATTATTAAATGTCAATAAAATTAGATTTACACAACTTTTGGGTCAAATAGGTTGGGTCAAAGCGTGTTAAACGGGTTATTGGGTTAAGCGGGTTGATTAACGGGTTACTGAGTTAAATGGGTTGTGTCAACCTATTTAACCGTTATTTTTAGCAGGTCATAGGTCGTGCTAACCCGTTCTTCTTAATAGGTAGTGTCGGGTTGACACGACCTGCTAAAAATAACGGGTTGACATGGTAACACGCTAATTTAAATGTGCTATGTTTGGGTGTGGGGTTTTCACCCGTTTAGCAAACAGGTCGACCCGCCAAAATGTTTTTGCCAATTCTACCGCAATATTGGAAAAATTGCCCATCAATTTTTTTTTGAAATCGGACCATTCATTTTATTCAATAGCCACCAACTGCCATGTGTCTCACTCAATATAAAATAAAAAATATTATTTACATTTAAAAAATAAATATAAAATAAATTATTAAAAAATATGGGGTGGTTCGACCACCCCATTTTCCCCATAAGGGGTGGCTGGCCACCATAGCTCAACCATGGGGTGGCCGGCCACCCCATGGGGAAATGGGGTGGCCAAACCACCTTATATTTTTAATATTTTATTTTATATTTATTTTTTTAAAAAAATTATTATTTTATATTGAGTGGGACATGATGGATTGTTGGCTGTTAGAAAAAATGAATGGTCAGAATTTCAAAAAAAAATTGATGTGCAATTTTCCTCTCTATTACTGGGATCCCAATCCGAGGCCGGTAGGGTGGGGGTTGAAGGTGATAAAGGAGGAAGAGGTAGGATTGGTAGGTTAGAAATTTAAAATAAGAAGATGCATTGGTAACTGTAATTAAATAAATGAGAGTGTGGTTAGATTTGTATTTGTGTATGGGGAGTTGATAAAAAAGATAAAGTTTCTAGATTACTTTTCTCTTCTCTTTCTATTATATGTATATTAGTATTAAAATATTAGACAGTGACGAATAAATGATAAACCCACATTTATTCCATCGGTGATGCAGCAAATTCTCTCTAGCTTTCTGATGCTATATAATGCCAACGCACCTTCACCTCTTCTCACAACAAAACAAGCTTTTCTTCAAACAGATGAAGCAGCTAGCCTAGCTGTTGGGTTTTGGGGGAGATATATAGAGCAAAAGTGGATCATGTGCAATTACAGACAAGCTAGCAAGCAGCAGCGATTTATTTATTTAGTTTTTCTCTCTTTTTATCGGGTTAGGGAGGCGACAGAAGAGAGTGAGCACACATGGTTTTTCTTGCATGCTGGCTTTCATGCTTGAAGCTCTGCGTGCTTACTCTCTATCAGTCGCAACCCCACCACCTCTCTCTTTCTCTTTCTCTCTCTGTGAATTTCATCTATATATATAAAATGGTTGAGGTCATTTCAGAAGTTCGATGATATGTCTTGCCCTAATTCTGTTGATCTGTGTGTGTGTGTGTGTGTGCAGAAGTGTCACTTATTTGCTTGAGTTCAGAACTAAAAGGGGGGAAAAAAATAAGCATCATCTGAATTCTTGGTCGTGTACTATTTTTTCTATTTTCATCAAAAACTGTTAAGGATTTTACTTGGTTTGGCATGTCGATTAGTTTATGGACAGATGAAAAGAGAAAAAGGGTAGCAGAGAAAGGAGAGTTTTTACTGTCTACCAACTATACGTGATGCCGTGGAATATATGGATGGTTATAATATTTGTGATTGCAATATTATTGTTTTCTAAATTCCTACAGGAGGAAGCTAGGTGTTAATTAGACAAGACCTAATGGTGAAAATGTTGGAAACCAAAGGAGTTGGTGTATCGATGGACCTATTTTCCTTCTTCTTTTTCCCCTCCCTTTCTCTGGCTGGACTAATTAAGCCATAAATATCAGATGTGTATTCTTCTTTTTCCCTCCATCCTCCAGCCCCCTTTTCTATCCCTCTTTTAGTAATCAATGTCTGCTAATAACAACAAGCTAGCCATGTAGATGCAGAAATGCTTGCTGGTTCTCCAAGATCCAACCCACAAGCTATTATATACATAGGTGAGAACCGGCCAGCGAGGATAATTTTGGTTTATCTTTTTGTTTTGTTTTGTTTTTTTTTTTTTTTTTTTTGCATAAGATTTTCTATTTTATCTTTTAAAATGGTTTGTCAACTAATCCTGAGTTAACAGGTGTTTTTTGATATGCTGTTGATTTCTGCTGGAGCCTGAGGGACTGTTATTCATATGTAGCTGTTCAAGGTTGCTGGGTTTTATTTATTTATTTTTGTCTTGAGCATATCTCATTGAAAATGTTTGTAAGAAGGCTCCTGTTCTGTTTGCTTGAGTTCTGTAGCAGAATTGAATCAATTTTTAAGCTGATGGTCTTCCTAAAGGTCTAAGGTTGTTGATTTTTTCTTGTCAGAATTTGTTTAATTTGCTGTTATAGCTTGTGCTGATTTGATAATGTAGAGAATTGAGTAGGGTTGTGAATATAGTTGAATTAGGATGCTTGTTGCATCTGTTGTTCTACCAAAGTGTGTTGTATTCTTTGTTGGCTAATAGAAATTAATTCATTTTTTTTTCCAAAAAAAAGAGGGGTTGGTCATGAATGAACATTTGCAGATGCATAAAGACTTCAAAGAATCCTGAGTTAGTGCATTTGTTTGTGATTTGACAGTTGATGATCTGAGCAAGCAGATATCAACATCTTTACAACATATTAGAAGTTTTATCTACGTACCTTTCTATAATGAACTCTGAAATGTGAAATTGCAATTTTTTCTTCTTCTTTTCAGCCAAATGGTTACGTACTGTTTCGTGATTATGGTATAGGCGACCTCGCTCGGATTGATGTTCTCTCGATCTCTCACTCACAAACACACATTGAGGAATGGAAGCAGAAATTCTTATCAAGGAGGCCAAAACATTAACACCCGTTTCATTTGTTTGGTTTATTTAAGTTTTTTTGTTTTGGTTGTTTTGGTGCCTCGAAACCCATATGATAATATATTTCACATTTACCTCAACAAGATATGTTTATTAGACACTTTAAAATTTCAGTACGCAATATTCATTAACACTTCAATATTGATATAATTCCTCAACGCTATTAAGTTCTTTATGTCAAAAACAAAGAATTAAACCAAATAAAAAAAGGAAAAAAGAACCATGCAATTATCCTACCTCAATATGCAGATAGGAATTTTAATAAATTGATGTGTTCTAAAAGTCTAAGATTGGGTCTTTATATGAGTTTTTAGATGAAATTTGGGTGTTGATAATAGGTCATAAAAGGGTTGTGTCCTTAATGGCCAAACTTAAATTTGTAGATCCAATTAATATATATTTGTCACTATATATAAGTTTTGACTTAAAACAAAAAAAAGAAATTTAAAAGTTTTGAGAATTGGGGAGTGGCCATAGCCCCTACAGCCCACCCTTTGATCCATCTCTACTGACACTATCTTTGTGCCAAGTAAATAAATCTGTAAGTCTCTAACAAAGAATACCACACCGCCCCCTCCCCTCCTCCAAAGCTGGCATGGTCTCCATAGTATTGGATAAATACAACTCAATTGAATCAATGACCTCACCCACTAGATCCCATAGTATTGGGTAAATACAATTCGATTGAATCAATGACCTCACCCTCTAGCACCGGTTTATAAAGGAGATTGATAGTCATTTGATCCAAAGATGATTGGCCAAGATGGTTTGGTTTTATTATGATTTAGGTGATTTAATGCTTTCCTTTCATGAAGAATATGATCGACCTTCTAGCTCCACCCCCCAAAATCCTACAATTTCTTTGTGCATATCTTAGGTTAGGTGCTTGTTCGATCTCTTTGTATAAACTAGATAGGGGTTTTCTATAATTTTAATATTATTTGGCAGGAAAGGTTTACTGTAAGTTCCAGCTTTTTTTTCTTCATACTATGTACGTTCTAAGTATTTTATTTTCTTAAGTTAGCCACTTATATAAAGCTTTATTTTCCATTGATGGCACTGTAAGAACACCAGCAACAAATGCCCTATATGCCAATTCATTTTCTTAATTTTAAGAAAAATTTCTAAAACCTACAAAAACTTACTCACATCAAATTCCCTATATTTAATTAACCCTCGAGAGTTGCTACAGTGTTTATCAATGTGTAAAGAACCAAAAGTGGTCCCTTATACATTATTTTAATATAAACAATTATCTTTCCTCTCTTATCTTTCATCCTTTTGTCTTTAATTGAGGATTGTGTTGAAATTTTGTGAAAAAAAAAAAAAGTGAGGATAAGTAGGAACTTATATTTTGCAAAAAAATAATATTTTAATGATATAGGGAAATGTAAAGGAAGCTATTGTAAAATATATTTTCATAGGGAAGCAAAAAGTAGTTTTATGCCCTAAACTTAGAGAAAATCAAAGGAAAGCTGCTGTTAGTACTCTAAGTTCCAGTCTTTATTTTCTTAAGGGCTTGTAATTAATTATGAACTAATTTGTCTCCATGTAGTTCCTTTTTGTTTCCCATTTCCTGGCCTAGAACATGAGTTTTCATTTCCTTATGAATTTGTACACAATGTTAAACTAATGATTAAGTGATTAAATTTACCTCTTTCTATCAGCTTAAGCTTTTGGGATATTGATAATTTAACATGATATCAGAACTAAAGGTCTAAGATCGAACCTTGACTCCGTCAATCCAACCCCCATTTAAATTAAATATTTCACGTATTGGAGCATCACCTATTAAAAGGGAATTTGAGCCTATACATGAGGGGAGTGTTAAACTAATAATTAAGTGATTAAATTTATCTCTTTCTATCAACTTAAGCTTTTGGAATAAGGAAATGCTAAAGGCCCAACTTTTTTGGCCAACAAATGTCCAACTTTTACCTTCTTTTGCAATTAAAAAAATGAAAAATGTCTAAAGCAATACTATATATTTTTGGTCTATCTTTTTCTTTTCTTTTTTTGATATTTTAAAAAAATGAAAAATGGTATTTTTCTTCATATATAATAGTGACTTTTTTTTTCATTTTTAAAAAAATACCAAAAAAAAGATAGACAAAAAATATAAATGATTGCTTCAGACATTTTTTTCATTTATTTTATTGTTTTTAATTACAAAAGAAAGCAAAAGTTGAACATTTGTTAAGCAAAAAAGTTGAGTTTGTATCATGTCTCTTGGAATAACTAGTAATTTAACACACAATAGATTTTCCTTGATATGATATATGAATGCTATGAAAGGCTGTTGTGGTTTTAAATTCTGGTTCCTTTTGTTGTTACTAACACAATATTAATGTCATTATACCTTGATTACTATCGTAAAAAGTATATTTTCTTCTAGAATTGTTTTATTCAGATTCTAGAAGGGAAAAAAGAAAAGAAAAGAAGACCCAAATGCTCTTTATTTAGCAATAATTAATTGTTTATTTAGATTCCGAATGAAGTCGTGAGACCAAACAATAATGAACGTAGAAAACTTGTAAATTAAAGCAATGGTAATGCGGATAAAAGAAAGGGAAAAGTAGTCCAATGCTTCTTGAGGGCTTACCTTTTGCAAATCATGACTCCCATGGTTTTAAAGTTAACAAATCACTCCACAAGGTTCACACTTGTATCAAATAACTCCCTTCATTTCTCTATCCAGTCAGCTAATTAACTTCCATTAATTACACACATGCCATGTTGGATTGTCACATCAACCTATATATATAGGTTCGGCTCAAAGTCAATTACAAATTTTGAATTTCACCTTGAGTGCTTAATTGAGGAGGAATTCATAATCCATATTCCAAAAATTTCAAATTTTAACCTGACCCAAAGGTATAATAGAAAATGGGGTTAATTACCATTTCCCTCCCCCATAAACTATCACTTATTTAAACATTGTCCAGCCCCATAAGTTTAGAAACTAAATTTACTTAAATACCTTGTTCCTTCTTTTATTTTTATTTTTTTGGAAACTTTACTTAACCTCCCTGAATTTCCATCACGTTGTAATTACTCCCATCCCAAAGTTCAAAAAGTCTTAATTTAATATATATATCAAACTTCAAATTTTTTGCAATAGCACCCATTTGTTAGGATTTAATAGAAAATAATAAGGGAGGTTGCCAAAATATCCATGTTTTTTTGTCTTTCTTTTTTTTAAAAAAAAAAAAAAAAATCGTTACACCCACAGCCCTGATCTATTGGTCACATTTAAACCCATGCTTCAAGTTTGATTTTTTCCTTAAAAAATTTAATTTTAATTTTTAATAAAGGGTAAATTTGAAATTTTATTTCAAAGTATAAATGTCATTTCACTCATTTTTCGTCTAATTTAACCACAAACCCTAATGGAAGGATAGTAAAAAATAGGAAATTCAATACACTAAATCAAGAGATTTTGATTTTGATTTTTTTGAGGGAGGGTGTGAAGTTCAAAGGTGATAGAAGTTCATGAGGGTTAAGTAAGTTTTCCATTTTCTTAAAAAATATTCAAGTTGATTTTTTTTTTTAGTTTTTATTTTGTATTTTTAATTCGGGGGGTTTTCCATCATTTTACAACTAAAAAAACACATATTAACGATATTGACTAACATAGGGGTCTGTTTTGCCAAGAAATTGTTGTATAAGGTGGTTGAGTATGACAAGTTACAGATGTTGAAAGAAATGTGTAAATGAGTATATAGTAGTCACTTTTGTAAACTCACGTTCATAGCATAGCTTTCATATTCAATACACTCAAATCATAATATCTCAAAGCTCAAAACATTTTATAGAAATAAAGATGCATTTTGGCTCACAACATGTCAAAAGTCACAAGCTTTCATTTTCAAGAAAAACTTTTATTACAATAATTCATACCAAATTATAAACCTTGTTTACTCAAAATCCCTTGAAATATCCCTAATTAAACACGCGCTTTTACATTATTAATTAGGGTTTACACTTTTAAAACAAGAGATTCTAGCCCACACTCATAACCATTATCTATTATCTACTCAATCTAAACTCCCTTTTCCTTAAAAAAAAAAAATCCCCATTTTTTTGGTTTTGGCTGGACTTGTTCGAACATGCTTTGAACAAGGCATCTTGTGCGAACAAAAACCCTTATGTTAGATCTAGATACCATCTTATATTGGCATAAAAAAATAATAATAAAATAAAAACCCCACTAAAAAACACTAAAAACTAAAAACCCTATTTTCTTCAACATTAATCCATTCCTCTAAATCCCACAACATAAACCAATCAATACCGGACCTAACCCCAAAACACCAATTACACCGCCAAAATTAAAATTTGACCTTTTATACAATCCCTAATTTTACACTGAATATCCTAGTATTTGTTATTTAAAGGTGGGCATTGCACACACTCTCACTTCCACTCTTACACTTTTTAAGATGACTTTTAAATTATTAGTAGTAATTTTAAAAGCCATGACAAATAATATGAGTGTGGAAGTGAGAATTTATATATCATTTATGTTGTTTAATTTGGTTAATTTGATCCAAGGAAAGGGTTAGAAGGAACACTAAAAATGGGATAAGTTCTCCTACAACAGACTCAAAATAAAATTTAATGTAACAAAAAATATAATTAAAAATAAGAAATAAATCGTAAAATGACCAGTTCTCTAAATAAGGACCACAAAAAGCAGTTTAAGCATCAAAACAAAATAAATGGGTAGGGGCATAATAGTTTCGGGCAGCTTTGTTAAGTAATTGACCAATCAAATTTGGAAGATGAGCTCGCACTTATCCAAACCCTCTGAGACAAAACCAAAACCAACCCTAGGTAACTTGCCTCGACAACTCACCCACCTGCAGATCTTAGCCCCACTTATCTGGTCCCGACTACCTCCACGACATCTCCGACCTCGGAAACCTCGTTCTCTTACTCCTTCCTGCCAACTCTAGCTCCTCCCTTGAAACCATTTCTCCATTTCAAATGATAAGTGTACGTTTGCTCTTCTGCAGCTCTCGTTTTTGGATTTTTTTTTTTTCCTATTGAAATTGAGAACTGGGTATCAATCGATTTTACACGCACAACCAAAAAAAAAAAGAGTTTCCAAGCTGTCTGAGTCTCTGACATTCAATAATGGTTAAGAGGGGATTTTGGTAAAGTGGGACGTCATCTTTTACTGTGACCCTTTTCATGTTTTCAATATTTAATTATAACCCCCCAAAAAATACATCATTGGAAAATAACACAATTTGACACCAAAATGGCTCACAGAAGGACAACATTAATCAATATTGAACACATTCAGAAAAGTTAGGGATCAAATTAATTAATCAATTTTTTTAAAAAAAGACCAAGTTGACATGCAGCTCCATCTCTTCATACTTGACCACTAGAATATGTGCTAATCATTAGAATGAAGGTAGAATTAAATAATTGGTTTTGCAAGTGCTAATCAAATAAATTACATTAGGAAAAATATAAAAGAAGTTTCCATAAACATAAATTTTTTTTTTTGGTATAATTAAACATGTTTTCATGTCAGAGCCATAAAAGCGTCGAAATGTTCTGCAGAAAACTGATCATTCAAGGCAACCATGTGATGATATCCAACAGCATCAGAGCCATGTGCCTCATCACATGTTTTCCTGAGCTAGCAATACGCATGCAATTGGCTCAATGTGGAGGTGCTGCTGCATTCACAATGTGCAAATAAACCTTCACATGTTCTTTTCGAACGTAGCAATACGCATGCAATTGCAGAAGCATGCATCCCCACCATTTCTTTTCTGGCATGCAATGACATTTCTAACCCCCATCTGAATTCTGATCAACCCTATGGGAGGGTGTAGGGGTAGGTGCCCCTATGATTCCCAAGTGGAACACTCAAATCGAATCTTTTGGACTTTTGGAGGAGGCATGAAAACTTTGACTCATAGACTCGTATATATCCATTTCACATAATGACATGAAAGAAACCTTTCGCTTACCCTGGAACGCCACTTGGAAACGTGTGGAAATTCCACCCATTTTTTGGATGTGGGAAGATATATTGAGATAGGATGAGAACATGATCAGAGGCTTCACCTGCCTTTAGGGCTACCAAAAATAAAGAAGAAGAAGAAAAAGTGTACACACACGGCAGCAGATGCTTATCATAATTGCCCATACAAGTGGCACGGTCGATGATCCTTCAGAACAAGAGCCCCCTCATGGAATCAACATGAAAGCCAGCACTCCATCCATCCCCTCATCGATCCCCCACTTCCAAAAGGGGAAAGTCTCCACCATAAGAAACAAACCCCCACTTCCACAATGGGAAACGAATACATGTCTCCCCCACCCACCCCGTATAATTATCACATCGACACATGATATATATTGATGAATCGATTTGGCCCGGCCTTAATCAATCAATCGAACCATCTTGCGTAGATTAATTTAACACTTTACTAAATAGCATTATTCAAAATATTGTAGCTTTGATATAGATATTGACGTTATTAAAGAGTTGAATGATGGCTCAAAATGGGGTGCACGCAACTCACAAATGAGTAAAGATGTGAGAAGCTGACTAATAAATATTCTGGTTAATTGAGTAATTAGTTTAATTATATATACAGAATTAAGTATCAAATCTAATCTTCATTAGCACAGGGGGGATTAATATAGAAAAGGCATGACGTACCGCAAACCACGCGTTTGCTGTGATTGTTCCAAAGGATTTTCAATGATTCTTCCTATCATTATTGTTTAATAAATAAATAAAAAGCATATATATATACTTTAACTTGCTTTACCGCCGCATTAGATCTTTGCCCTGTCGATCTCTCATTTGTTATTCAATTTTTCTTCTCCTTTTTTCCCTTTTTTCCCAATGGGAGGGGGACCTGCCATTATAGTTCCCGGCCCATGTTATGTTCTTAAGCTTGATTTGCGGATAAATTACAATAAATCTGGGCACCTTCTACATTCCTTGCAAAAAGCTACATTCCATTTTGTTTTTGTCTTCCTAATGGACCTATCTTCTTCATTTTTCCATCAAATTCGGGAATCCATGTAATTATTTAAGCACAGTGGATATTTCATTTCATATGCTTTGGGGAACATTAATTATATATGCTAATAAATTAAATGCCTGCGACAAAGATTGATTAATTTTTTAGTTCAAGGTGCACTACTTACAAACAAGTTTGCACCTCACAAAGTGACAAATTAATCTTTTGATGTTGTGAGGCGACCTCGATCGATTGGAAGAAAGAGCTAGCTTTCCCTTTTTACCTGGCACTGATCTATGACTAAATTCCTTGTAAAAAAAAAATACCCTTGATCGAGATCCATCAACTTAATTGAAATGACATCATTCCATTTTCTTCCCCTTTTTCTTTTCTCCAAAGGGAGGGGGACCTGCATGCCATTATAGTTCCCATGCTATGATCTCAAACTTGATTTGCAGCTAATTACTTTAAATCTAGGCACCTTCAACATTCCTGGCAAAAAGATACATTCCATTTTGTTGGGTCTTCGCAATGGACCTATCTTCTTCAATTTCCCATCAAATTCGAGAATCCATAAAAATTTTCTATAAATTAAGCACAGTGGATATATTTCACATATGCTTTCGGGAACATTACGCTAATAAAATGTGACAAAGATTGATTAATTTTTTAGTTCAAGGCACAGTTACAAACAAGTTTTTGCACCTGACATTAAGGTGACAAAGGCTAAAATTTAGTTAGAATTAACATGAAAGAAGTCTAGTGATTGATTGGGTGGTTAACTTATAATTGGTTTGTTAATGTGTACGTTTTGGAATGCAATTTTTATTTTGTTTGAAAAAAAAAAAATCTGATGTGATCGCACAACCCCCTCAATTTTGCTCATTCAATACCTGAATTATGTGTGCAAACTTCAAAAATCTCCCAACGTACGGCTTAAAACAAGCCCCTAGAGATTGGTTTTCAAGACTTGGTACATGACTAATTTGCTCTTGGTTTCAAGGAAATTCCAACCAAATTCATCTCGATCTGTTTATTTATCAATCATCTCCTTAATTTCACTATGTATTTTCTTGATATAAGTTGATGATATACTGATCACTTGTTCCAAGCAATCTGCAATTAATGGCCTTCGATCGATAGGGTGCTATTTTATCTCTAACTACTTGATTTTAAAGTGCTCTCACATGCTTGAAGCTAATTAAACCTGTTAGTTTCCCTATCTATGGTTGCATCTACCTAGTACTTATCGACATTTGAAGGAGAGAGTTTTTATGTCCCTACCTTGTTTTGCAACACTTTAATTTGGGTGTTTTACAGTATTTGTGTATAACAAGGCCAAATGTTTCCTTTTTCGAGTTCATGCATAAACCAACAATTGTTCACCCTAAAACAACTACTTTGGTATCTTAAGTAGACACTTCATTTTGGTATGCATACTAATATATTAGTTTGTGCTATTTTCTTCTCTTTTTTTTTTTTTTTCTAATCGTAAAGGGTACTTAGGCCGGGGAGACCAACTATGGTTATCCTACCTAAGGATGACCATAGCAACGCCTACCCAAGCATTTTGTGATGCTAATTAGGCAGGAAGTACTAGAGATCACAGTCGTTCTATGGGCGGATATTGCTTCTTTTTTCCTTCTTTTTTTTTTTCCTCTTGTGACAACCTTATTTAACGGAATTACATAAAGCAAACAACGGTTACTCCTTTGAGAACTGAAGCGAAAGAAAAGCTCTTGCTAATTATACTATAACATAGATAATTTGGCTAAATTCCTTGTTCTCTAAATTAGGATTGAAACCTCCTATCCTTTGGTGTGACAACATTAGTGTCACCTATTTTTCCTCCAACTCCATGTTTCTTGCAAGCTGGCCAAACACATTGAAATTGACTTTCATTTTATTCGTGATATGGTGCATCACAAGTCTTTAGATGTTTGGTTTTTGCCTAGTAAGATCAATTGTCGGATGGTTTTACTTTCTTCTTCTCTCTTTGCTTCTTATCAAGACAAGCTCAACGTTACCCTCTATTGCTAGGCTTGAGAGGGCATGTCAAATGGACAAAAATTAATTACAAACCAATCTGTAACTAATTTATGTATGTGTCAAAAACATATCTACTACCAACAATTCAAACTAATCTCAGAAGGATTCAAACACTATAACAACTCAAACTCTAAGCCAAGACAGAAGGAAGATTTCAAAGTCAATCAAGAGATGTAGATAAGACGAGTTGATAAATTGTGTGTTATAACACACGATCTTGTATATTTCAAACACACTTTGTATTTCATAGCAATCTATTGTAATAGACTAGATCATAAATAGAAAGCCTTAAGCCTTACCCCAAGCAATACAAGCAATAAATCGGAATCTTAGCTTTCTCCCTTGAGCGCTGCACAAGTAGGTTTCCCTTGGGTTAGGGAGGAGGGACAGCCATTTGGTTGCCTCCCTCCTCCCCATGTCCTCTTCCCTTAGTGAGCTAGGCTATTTACTTGATATCCCTAGCTCTCATCTGCCGTCTCTTTCTCTCATCTGCCGTCCCTTTTTCTCTTTGTCCTGCTAGCATTTCTCCATCATGCCGTTATGCCGCCTATTCCACCGCCACCAGCCTCTGCTACGTCTCCTCTGGGTCGAGCTTGGTTGTTGATCAATTTGTCTCTGCTCGATCTATCATCCTTCGTCTGATCCACCTTGTCATGTTCCCTGCTGTCCTACCCTCCAAATCCGTCCATGTTCATCCCACCTTTTGCTCCGGATCTATCGCTTCAGCTTTGGTTTTATTTTATTCTGTTTTGTTTTTTGTTTTTCCATTTTTTTCCTTACATTTTTTCCTTTTTTTGCTTGTAATATGACTTGGTTCTCTCTCTTTAATCTACCCATTTATATCTTGATGCTATATGCGGGGTATTTGCTTTTGATCCAAACCTTTGGGTTGTGGATGTGAATGATATCCTGACTTTTGGGTCGGGGAGGATGAGTTCGCCTAGGGTTCTTTGCTCTAAGGGTCAAGAAATAATTGTTACCTATGCATAGGATAATGTCTGTTTGATGCAGATCTAATGTTAAACTTGATGATTAGTTATAGGCTAGTTAGCAGATGTTATTTGTAATAGTTTGATTGGAACTTTAACTTCGACTATGATTTGCTTCAAAGTTTTTTGCTTTGTTTGTAAGAGCTTTCGCTCGCGATCTTTTTATGAATGAGAATAATATGTTACCTTTAAAAAAAAAAAATAGAAAGCCTTCACCAGCTGCCTTTCTCTTACGGGAGGAAAATTTATTATTAAACAAAGCCTATCTTGTTTTTCTTTTTTAATCTAATCATGAATATTGAATATGATCAATTATAGAATCCTTTGTGAAAGATAATTAAGTTATTTGAGTAAACCATCAATCATGTTTACACACACACACACACACATATATATATATACATATATATATAATTAAGAGTGTTGCTAGAAATTATATTGTTATCATTCTATTGATGTGATAGTGCCAATTAGTCATTAGATTACCACTTATTAAAAAAATCAAAGGCTAATTTATACTAACACATCAATAAGATGAGATAATAATGATTTTTTTTTTTTTTAAGTGTAGATTCTATCATTACTTCGCATAAAATGGAGTCATTGATGGTGAATGCTTCCAACAATTTAGCGCACATACGTCTTCAATAAAATGCCAATTTAGAAGGTTGTTGAAAAACCAATTTCATACATCAAAACAATAATTATAAGTTTAAACCTTGATTTTGTTGAAAATGAATCAATCATAAAAACAAATATATATATATATATATATATATATGGGTTAAATACTAAAAACCTCCCAAGGATTTGAACTCTTTACTTTTTATTCTTTAGGTTTTCATTTTTGTCACAAGAGGTAACTCTGTTTTCATAAAGATGAAATGGTACATTCCTCTTGTTAAAATTTCATAAAAAACTTAATGGAATGTTATATCAAAAATTTTCCATTTGGGAGGTACCGAGCCTAGAGCGGCGTTTTTTTGGTTAAAAATGGAGTAAATTTTTTAGTCGTCACCATTTCGATCGCTTTATATCTTCGGCTCTGGTCCGAAAATCCAAACTTTGTCACTCTTCTGCAAGTCTAGCTTAAGAGAGAGATCGAGAGAGCTTGGGGAGGCAGCCATTGACGTCGTCGTTTAGGAGCTTAATTATAGCACTGTAAATTAAGCCTAACAAAACCACGGCCTTTTCATCAGCTACTGAAAAGGACCCTTTAGCAAATTAACGACGCCGTTGAAGAACCCTAATTCTCTGAGTTCAGATCACACTCTGAGCTCCAAGTGCACCTCCTCCACTTGCTCAGCCTTCTGAGCCTTCCAGTAACTTCACTTCCCAGCTTGTTTGTTGCTCAGCTAGCGTGAAAAACTGTACGTAATTAACTTCATAATTTTGTGCTTTTTTGCTTTCAATTTTGTCGAATTAGCTTGGAAACGTTTGTGCATGGTTAATTTGTTTTTGTCGAATTACCGCCTTCCAGTAATTTCACTCCCCAAATTTTTTTTTTTTTTTTTTAAATATAATTTTAATTTTTTTATAAAAAATCGTAAAATTAATTATAGGACATGAGGCACAATTTGATTGGTACTAACATAGCGTTCCGTTAACTCTTTAATAGAATTTTAACGGAAATACCATTTTCATCTTTATGAAACCACGTGTACTTCTTAGGATAAAAATGAAAACATAAAAAACAAAAATAAAGAGTTCAAACCCTAAGAAATTTTTAATATTTAATCTTTAAAATATCAATTAAATAATTAAATTTATTGTTTCTTATCCACTTAAGAGATTTCGAAATAAATGGCTATTTAAAAATACGAAAGTTTATGAGGGGCTGGGAAGAGATAGGATTTGGGGGGGGTGGGGTGGTGGGGGAAGGTGATAAAGGAAGAAGAAGTGGGATTGGTGGGTTAGAAATTGAAAATAACAAGATGCGCGTTGGTAACTGTAATTGAATAAATGAGAGTGTGGTTAGAGTTGTATGTGCGTATGGGGAGTTGATAAAAAAAGATAAAAGTCCCTCTTTTTCTCTTTCTTTTAGTATTAAAATATTAGGCAGTGACGAATAGATGATAAACCCACATTTATTCCATCGGTGATGCAACAAATTCTCTCTCTAGCTTTCTGATGCTATATAATGCCAACACACCCTTCACCTCTTCTCACAACAAAAACAAGCTTTGCTTCAAACAGATGAATCAGCCCGCAGGCTGTTGGGTTTTGGGGAAGATATACAGAGGCTGCAGCAGCCGATCCATTTTCTTTTTCTTTCTTTTTATTGGGTAAGGGAGGTGACAGAAGAGAGTGAGCACACATGGTTTTTCTTGCATGCTGGCTTTCATGCTTGAATCTCTGCGTGCTTACTCTCTATCTGTCACCCCACCACCTCTCTCTTTCTCACTCTGTGAATTTCATATATATATATATACAAATGGTTTGAGGTCATTTCAGATCCGTTATGTTTGATGTTTTGCCCTAATTATGTGGATCTATGTGTGTGTGTGC
Organism: Carpinus viminea; assembly: GCA_013348765.1. Taxonomy (NCBI): domain Eukaryota; kingdom Viridiplantae; phylum Streptophyta; class Magnoliopsida; order Fagales; family Betulaceae; genus Carpinus; species Carpinus viminea. The sequence continues at coordinate 9,316,675 of CP054674.1, forward strand.
AGAAGTGTCACTTTGTCAGTTATTTGCTTGGGTTCAGAACTAAAGGGGAAAAAAAAAAACCAGCAACAGCGCGCTGAATTCTTGGTCGTGTACTATTTCTCTACTTTCATAAAAAACTGTTAAGGTTTTGACTTGGTTGGTTGGCATGTTATAACCAATTGAAGAACATCTATTCTTCTACAGTTTTGCTTTCTTTTTGTTTCTTCTTTAAAATAAATGGACGTAGGGTATCAAATATGATCTTTCAGGGTGAGTTTATGGACAGATGAAAAGAAAAAAAGGGTAGCAGATCAGAAAGGAGGGTTTTTTTACTGTCTACAAATATGCGTGATGCCGTGGATATGTGGATGGTTATAATATTTCTGATTGCAATATTATTGTTTTCTAAATTCCTACAGGAGGAAGCTGTAGTTAATTTGGCATGACCTAATGATGAAAATGTTGGAAACCAATTAAAGGAGTTGGTGTATCGATATGATCGACCTATTTTCCTCCTCCTTTTTCCCCTCCCTTTCTCTGGCTGGACTAATTAACCCATAATCAGATGTGTCTTCTTGTTTTCCCTTCCTCCCAGCCCCCTTTTCTGTTCCTCTCTTAGTAATCAAGTCTGCTGATAACAAGAAGCCATGTAGATGCAGAAATTCTTGGTGGTTCTCCAAGATCCGACCCACCAGCTATTATATAGGTGAGAACTGGCCGGCAAGGAGAATTTTGGTTTATTTTATTTTATTTTATTGGCATAATATTTTTTTTATAAGTAAATATGGTTAATCAACTAATCCTGAGTTAACAGGCGTTTTTTTGATATGCTGTTGATTTCTTCTGGAGCCTGAGAGACTGTTACTCTTTTGTAGCTGTTGAAGGTTGCTTTTTTTTTGGTTGGTCTTGAGCATATCTCCTTGATAATGTTTGTGAGATCGAAGGTTCCTGTTCTGTTTGCTGTTGAGGAATTTTTGTAGCAGAATTGAATCAATTTTTGTAGCTGATGGTCTTCCTGAAGGTCTAAGGACCAAGGTTGTTGATTTTTTCTTGTAAGAATTTCTTTTGCTGTTTTAGCTTTTGCTGATTTGATAATGTAGAGAATTGAGTAGGGTTGTGAATATAGTTGTATTAGGATGCTTGTCGCATCTGGTGTTCCACCAAAGTGTGTTGTATTCTTTGTTGGTTGAAGTTCTCAATAGCTTGTAAGATATACTGTTTAATGGGATTTTAGAGTTTGTATGGATATAACTATAAGCATATATGTTTGCAGATTTTGGTTGCATATTGGTGTCTGGTTGGAAGAATACAAAACTATATGACTATGACTATGAAAACCTTCTTCGATTAATCCAAATATATTGTAAGCTTATGAACCAAAAACTAAGAAATTAGATCTCAGATGGATGGTGAAACCATTTCATTTTAACTGCATGGAGAGGATCCTATATATTCGGATGATGATCAAGTTGTGTTCTTTTAATTAGAACTTGACCTAGATCATGTTGACTACTATATATCTTTCTTTTTTTTTTTCTTTTTTAATAAAATCTTGTTTGTAACGTTAAATTAAAAGCCCCAAGGAGTTTATCCCTTAGGTTACGTTGGGATGCAACATGTAAACTGTCCTTAATTGAAATGAAGGGTTTTAACCCCAAGCACAATCAAAATGCAATATGCAGTAAAATTCTGCATCAACTATGAAATCACAAACCACAAAATCTAAATCACCGCACAATCAACATAAAGATTTTATTGACGAAGTAGAAATTTTTTGATTAACACATCAAATATATATGGAAGTACTCTGAAGTAGCCAAACCTAGGAAACCAATTCCAACACTATCCAAGATCGATGATTTACTCAATCAATTACATGTTGCAAGAATCTTCTCAAAGATAGACTTTTGATCGAGATATCATCAATTGAGAATCCAGCTCAAGGACATCGATCCCGAAAATAGTGTTTAGGATTTTGTGTGGACATAATGAGTTTTTGGTCATGCCATTTGGATTGACTAATGCCCCTACGATATTATAGACATGATGAATAAGATATTTGATGACTATTTCAACCGATAGAGTAGTATTCAGTGATGATATTTGGATATACTCCAAGACTCATGAATATCAACGTTGGAAAGGAGAAGTTGTGCGCCAAACTCAAATAGTGTGAGTTTTTGTTGGATAAGGTATCATTTCTCAAGCATGTAATATCTTAAGAAGGAGCATCATTGGACCCTAGCAAGGTTAAGGTTTGTAGTTGAATGGAAAGACAGACTAACGTGCAATAGATCAGAAGTTTCATGGGCCTCGGTGGCTATTACAAACACTTTATCAAAGGATTCTCGAAGATAACAGGCCCTTTCACCGCTCTTAAGAAGAAGAACACTTTCTTCAAATGGAGCGTCACATGCAAGGAAAGTTTTCAAGCGTTAAAGCAAAGACTCGTAAAAGCACCGATGTTGATGATACCCACGGAGTTGGGAGGTTTTGTGGTATACAACGATGCTTTGAAGAAGGTCTTGGGGGTGTGTGTTCTCATGCAAAACGGGTGGGTAATAGCAAATGGCTTACCGCACACAACTTGGAGTTAGTAGCTACTGTATTCACTCTCAAGATTTGAAGATACTACTTGTACAATGAAAGGTGCAAAATTTATACATACTACAAGAGCCTTTTTTTTTTTTTCTTTTTTTGTAACAAACCGGTATTTCATTAAAGCATAAGAAAGTTACAAGATAGACACATGAAGCTAAAAGCTTAGACAGATAAACCAAATCCAAACAAACTACAAACTCCTCAAAGCAGGTGAAGATAAAAGTTATCTGCGAATGTAGTCCAAGAAAACCTTTGCCACGGCGCAATCTGATGGATACAACCATCAGGAGCACGAATACCCCTATCAAGCATCTAAATAGACTTCCAAAAAGCCATGGAGATTTAGATGCACAGTAACAATGGAAAAAAGGTTTTCAAAAAGAAACCAAAAAGAAAAGAAAAAAAAGATTACTTCACTTACGAAGAGTCCGAAGCCTAAATGGATCGGGTTTAACAAGAGACAACATAAACACATTACAGAATAAGAAAACAAGGTAAAAAGTAGAGTCAAATGTCCAAAAACAGCAACATATATTAGAGACACGCAAGGCCACAAGCCGGTGAGGAACTAGAAGACGGCATGGGTGGTGGATGGAGGTGGCGCGGCAAGAAAGAGGCCTCACACACCAGCGCATTGGAGACACATGCCCACGAATAAGATCTACTCGCAGGCGTGTGGTGGTTGGATGGGTTGGTTTCTGGTGGTGGACGATGGTAAAGACAACTGGAACCCAGTGGAGAGGCTTGTGTGCATCCAAGACTTCCTCAAATCGATCATGAGAACAGATTTTGAAAAAAATATATCCAAAGATTTCAAAAAGAATGCATAACCCAGACTTGGAGCGGCTGAAGATGGAGGAGGTTGGAGGTTTTGCAGCGGAGTATGGGATGTTGTAATTTTTGGACAAGGATAAAACGTCTATAGTGTTAGATAAGGCCTCCGAGAAGGCGGATAAGGTCTCCAAAGAGACATTTTTGGCCTCCGAGGCAAGAAAGGGAGGGGGAGGAAGGAAAATGAAATAGAGAAAAGGGGGAGGAGGCTATTCCAATCTCCTACCGGTAGGAGATTGGAAGATTTTTGAAGGAGAGAGAAGAGAGCGTTTTGCCCTCTAGATTACCACAAGAGCCTTAAGTAAGTAATTTTTCACCTACAAGGAATTAAATATGAGATAAAGAAGGTGGCTATAATTAATTAATCAAGGACTACAAGCACATTATATCAACTATCACCTCAGTAATTAGGATACGTGATGACAGACGCTTTAAACTGAAAATTAGTTGGGGGGAGTAGCGTCTTTGGCCACAACTAATTATAGACCTCAAGAAATTAAGCTTGGGGATTGAGGAAGAAGAGAGACCGTTAATCATGGCTAGCTTGGAAGCTCAGCCGAAACTAACATAAAGGATCAAAGCCTTACAAGAAAGCAATCCATATATAGTGTTTGAAGAACAAGGGATACCTCGAGGTAGAAAAAAAAAAAAAGAAGAATTAGAAAGGGAAAAAAATTGTCGGCACTTATTTTTTGGCCCGTACATGTCAAGAAGATTTATAAATGGCAAAAATTTGAGAGTGCTTACAAAATGCCAATAATTTTTTGGCGATTGTTAAGCACTAAAAAGTAATATAGATTTTAGTGTTTATTAAGCACAGAAAATTATTTTTACATTACACAAAGTGATTTGCAGTTTTGAAGCTTCCAAAAAAACCCTAGCCCCTAGAGAGGAGGAGGGACCTCCTCTCCCCCTTCTTAATCACCCTCTCCCCTTCTACCTATTTTTTCCTTGTTTTCTTTGTATTTTTAGGTGTTTTTTGTCATATGCAGCAACTCTGGCCACTTACATCCGCCCTCCAAGGTGATGTATCGCCCATCTCTTTCGTCCACTCTACCTTGAGCCAACCCTGGCCAATTCCCATCATCTCCTTACTCTGATTGCTGCTATTTTTTATGGTTGTGTTTCTTGTTTTGTTTGTTTTGAATAAAGACCGTTCTAGGTCGAGGAAGAGTAGATCTAGTCTTCTCAAGAGTAAATCTAGTTTTCTCAAGAGCAAATTTGTGTTTTTTTTTGCTTTTTTGTGGGGTCTAAGTTTTCTCTATTTTTGTTTTTTGTAATTTTTCTTGATTAAGGATTGTCTAGACTTTGAGTTGTGGATGTGATGCATTTCTTGCCTATCTGGCTTAGGAGGATGAGTTTTGGCATGGTTTTTTTTACTCTCAAGGCTAAGAAAGATAAGCTATCTATGTATTGAGTTGAATCTGTCGAGAACAAATCTAATGTTACAATTGAAAATTAGGTATAAGTTAGCAGGTATTATTATCATAGATAGGTTTTGAATTTTGATTTTTATGTAAGCATTTATGACTTGTACCTCGTAGTTTTGGTTATGATTTTCTCAAAACTTTTTTACTTTATGATGTAAGAGCATTTACACTCGTGATCCTTCTTTAATGAGATTGGAATGATTCCCTAAAAAAAAAAAAAAGCCACAAAAAATTTAACATCCTTTAATATCATAGATTTAAAATGTGAAGCTGAGAGTAATTATCATAAACACGATAAAAACACAAAAGAGTAATGATTTGGATAGTAATTATAAAAATATTTTTTAGTACACATGTTAAGGTAGGTTTCCTAAAGGGTAAGAAAGTACTCAAAACATTGTCTTAAAGGAAAAACATTAGGCTTTTGAATCATAAGATGACACTTTCGAAGCTTGGAATTTTATCATGATGTGCCTCTCGAAATGAGCAATCCGGAATGGGGTCGCATGCGCAATTTTGAAATCCCGTAACAAAAGTTATGCTCATTTTACTAAACACCGCAAGACGTGGTCAAAGCTTCAGAAAGTCAAAACAATTGATTGATGTTGACCATGCAAGAAAGCTAAAAAGGTTGTTTTGGGGATTAGCTATAACGCCCCCCCACCCCCCCCAGATTGGACTGAAAAATTTCAGTAAGGTTATTGGCAATTCCTCCAGTAGAGTTGGTTGGTAACTGACTGAGGGATTGCCCGTTAACGACTCAGAGTAATTATTAGTGAAAGGTGAAAATAGAAGATTTAAGATTTCTAAGACCATAAATTATACGAGTATCATCAGTGACTTGGAGCTTCTATCCATGAGTAGTAATAACCGGTTAAACCTGGTACTATGGACTATTCACCTGGCTTCTTCATCGTAACAATCCTCTTAGTCTAACCACATGCAACCTAATAAACCATAAATACTGCACCAATTTTAGATTTAGTAAGTAAACCTTATAGTTTCCCATTTTTCCCCTCTCTGCTTTGATTAGAAAAAAAAATAATGATAATAAAAGAAAAGTAAACCTTACTGTTGAGTATGAAATGAGCTTATGAATTACAGTTATGTATACTAGAGTAATAAATGTGAGTTTTCACAAATATAGTAGGTGTTGTATATGCTATTATACCTTGAAATGCAGTTTTGGTTTTGAAGTGGTATATATCATAATTCCAACACAATCACCAATCCCTTTTTTTTGTTCTTTTTTTTTTTTTTATTTTCCAATAAGATAATGTGATATTCAAGTCGTAGCTATCTTGTATATTCTACTCGAGATATTACCCATTCTTAGTAGGGTAGGCGCTATCCCAAATAACCTATAATACAATACCGATGTTCCGGATATTACACGCTATCATCCATAACACTAGTAGACTGACCAAGTCTGACATCAAGTGGTTTACGCTACTAATGATGTACTTCTTGTAGTGATCTGCTAATCAAACATAGTTGTATTGGTCATGAACAACCATTGAATACAAGATCCATATAAACACACATACATTTGACCATAGATTTTAGCTCATATAGTAAGCTCATGGTTATTATATTGCATGTACTAATATATCATATCACACGATGTATCTCATTAATCAATTATTTAAGCATTTACCTAATTTCATGAAAGGTAAATAGGCTTATAATATACGCGTACTCAATTAGTTGACATATCACACGTTTTTATTGAAAGCAATTATAGTATTTAATAACCTCGTATGCTTGCTCAAATCCTCAAACATCACGAGTTCTTGCTATAATGAAACATAATCTAGTGTAACACGCAGTACTAGAAAACCTATTGCAAATACATAGTCCTAATCGAGAGGTAAACTAGATAGAAGGTAACAAGCTCTGCTTTACCCATTCTTGACACCATTTGAACGTTCAAGCTCATGGTCAATTCTTGAACGTTTAGACTCAAGGTGGAACATTCAGTTATAGTATAGCAAATGTTCGGTCAGAATGCCATAATGCATGTAAGCCTCCTACGTCCAAATTTGCATAAACTTATCATGGCAATCTAAAAATTTGTAAGAAGCATGAAAATCATAAGAACAACATGAAAATCAACTTAGTACAAAGGGAGTGAGTAATGAAGGCTGAAGAGCGAAGGATGTGGTATTTATAGGGGAGGGGCGTGTATCATGTTGGAAAAAGTAGATAATGGGTTAAAATTACTTTTTAGACTAACATCAAACATTCGGTGTACGTACTATTACCCAAGGGTTCTATGATTGCAGGTTGAACGTTCAGTGTGGTCAAGCCTCGAATGTTTGGCCAGAAACTATAAGTGGATTTTTGGTTGCTTTTCAAATAAAAAAGTTATAATGTCATTGCAAGTAACGGCTGCATTGTGAGAATGATCGATTAATGCAACAAGTTTCCTTCAAATGATTGTATTATTATTACGAAATTTTGGGGCATCACATATTTTGTGCGCCTCAACCTTTCAAACACGATCTAACAGCTTCTAATGAGAGAAAGTGAAGAATGGAAGGAAATATGAGAGATTTGAGAGGAGACCAATAGAAGGGAGTGCTTTGAGCAAGATGAGTACTTACAGCAAGATTATAATGTAAGATTCTAACACTTTTCTCTTTAAGTTTCTACTAATTATGGCACATTGATTTATTATTTTGAGATATATTTGTGTGGTGTGGGTATGTATTTAATTAGTTAATGGGTTTATGTGTTTGGTGAATATGGTAGAGGAGGATGCTTCCTCCATAAAAAGACCGGCCCAAGCTTTTCTTTGCTTGAAATCTTTGAGTTTATGATGAATGACCGGTTGTAGAAGAGTGGAAAACAAGATTAGAGTAGTGTATTATGTGATATATTAATTTCAGTTTAGCTACGATGTACTTTCGTAGTTTAATGTGCAAGTTTGTTGTTGATTAGTGATTAACTAAGTTGTAGTTTTTGTTAAGTATGTGATATATATCTCATTGTTTCTCATCTTAAGCTTCAAAATTTATGGAACCAACCTTAATTCTTAACACCTTTAAATAAGGAAAAAATATAAAAAGCCCCCCAAACTAACAACCGTTTGAGATAAAGCCCTATAATATTTAAAATGTATTAAAGTAGTCCATCAAACTTTAAAAAAAAAGAAAAAGTGGCTACCAATTGAGCCAACCACAGGGTTTGATTTTACATTTATTCATATTTTTTATACTAAGCAATTTGTAATTTAAGCTAATTATAGTGACTAATTTTTTATTCATTCCAAAAAAAAGAATTTTGTATTTATTAGCCCCTTGTTTTTTGTTTAAAAAATAGTTTAGTTTATTTTTTATTTTATCAATTTTTAATTTAGTTTTTAAAAGAATATGAATATTATAGGAATTTAAAAAACATTTTAAAAAAATGTAGTCTTTTTGATACACTTTAGTAGTTTAATAAGTTATTTAATTACTTTTTGATTATTATAAGACTTTATCACAAACAACTGTTAGTTTGTAAGACTTGTTTATGCGTTTTCCTCTAAATAATGTTAAGAATGAGCACGTAAACAACTTCTTGTCATTTCTTTCCCCTTTTTCTTTCTCTCTCTCTTTAAATAATCTAACTTCATGCCAACTAAAATTTCTTTTCCTTTCTAGAGATCTCTAAAGAGATTGGATTTTCTTTCCCTCTCTAGCCGTAGAGAAAAAGGCCACCCGGCCCACCCCTATCGGTTGGTGGGTAGGAAGAAATGTCTTGTGCATTTTGCCACTGCTTCACTGATTATTTAGATTCCCACTTAAAGCAGTCAACTATACCCAACATAAAGACTTGTACTTCAATTGATTGTAAATTACGTTTCATAAAGTGAAGATCATTATTTCGAATTTTTTTTTTTCTTTTCTTGTATGGACATATATAAAAAAAGTTAAATATTAATTAGTCCTGTTTGAAACTTTATTTTTTTTCTAGGGTTTGAAAGTGACTAAATTGGTCCTTATGGTTTAAAGTTTGTTAGTCCATCCATTTGACTTAGTTGACTTAACGGATTGACAGTAGACCAATTAGAAGTTGACACGCCAATTAATTATTTTTTTTTTTTAAAATTTTTTTTAAAAATCTTTTCAAAAAAAAAAAGAAAAAAGAAAGAAAATCTTGGTAGAGCCACCCTTGTTTTTTTTTTCTTTCTTTCTTTCTTTTTTGAAAAATATATATATTTTTAATTTTTTCAAAAAAATAATTAATTGGCCACGTGTCAACTTCTAATTAGTCCATATGTCAATCCGTTAAGTCAACTAACCAATAACCACATGGACTAACTTGTTACTCAAACCACAAGGACCAATTTGGTCACTTTCCAAACCCTAGGGAAGATCATTATTTCGATTTTTTTTTCTTTTCTTGTATGAGACATATATAAAAAAAAAACTATACCCAACATAAATGTGTACTTTTTAAGCTTAATATTAAATTGAGATTAATGGTAGAAATTATATTTTTATTTTATAATATTAATGCGACGGTTTCAATTAGTCATTGGATTAGTCATTATTAAAAAATAAAATCTACGAGTTGGTTGTGATTGACACGTCAACTATCTCATTGTGTATAGCATTTTTTTTAAGTTAATTTATGACCGGATGGCATGACAAAAGAATGAATTTAAGCTTTTTTCTTTTTAAGACCAAAAAAAAAATAAAATAACATCCAACCCAAAACAAACAAATATTTAAAATTATTTTTTTTAAAAAAATTAAAGCAAAAAAGCTCCACCTGAAAATGAAAAAAATAATAATAATAATAAAGTCCCAAAGCATAATGATTGTAATGGATTAGAATTTAGAGATCAGAACGAGCAAAACAGTGACGCATACGTGTGAAAATTCCAGACCCTAAAGGAATAACAGCGAAGCACCAGGGGTAAATCCGGCAACTGGCAAAAAAAAAAAAAAAGGGAATCCTTCTTAGTCTCTTCCTCTAGCCAGTGTCGATCCCTCTTTATGATCCTTAACTCCTCCGAACAAAGATCCGAGGAGTTTGGGAAACCCTAACCCTAAAAGGCCACATACAAACCGCAAAGTCTCGCTTCGTTAAGCTTTCACAATCGCTTTCAGGTGCTCTCTTTCTTTCCTTCTCTGTTAGATTTTAGCTTTACACTGTTTAAAATTGGAACTTTACTTTGTTCGCTTTGAGCTTTGCTTATAGATTGTTTGTTTGTATGGATTGCTTTTTATGGTGAGTAGATCGATAATCTTGTTGGGCTTTGTTTGGATTCCGAGAAAAGAAGTGAAGCCAGAAGCTTCGATTGTTTTAAGAGACCATAATACATCCTTTGCGGTTGTTTCAGTTTTTGGTCTTGTTTTTTTTTCTGTCTGTGAAAAGTAAACGACGATATACTTGTGATTTATAATTTTCTTTTTCTTTTTCTTTGCATCTCAAATGTTTCTTCTCAATTCTTACCAATCTGATATTATCTGAATCGATTATATGATGACCCGTGGTTAATTTGTCTGGTTTAGCTTGGGTCTTGCAACAAAGAAATTATCCTTGTATTTAATTTAATTTGTACATTTATCTATAACACTTGCTTATATGCTTTCCACCTAGCGTGGTTTTAGTACCTTATGCCACAGGATCACATGTGGTTTAGTTTATCAAATAGGTTGCTTGATTTGTTGGTGGTAACTTGTTCCTGCTTGTTTAGTTGTTTTTGTGATTAAGGGTGAGCACCATAGTATTGGTCGGTGTTTGCCTTAATCTGACGGCAGAACTGACGGTGTCGGTAGTCAGAATCCGACCGTCTAATAAAATCGATTGTATGGAAGAAATTGAACTTTGCTGAATGCGCTCAGTACCTTTTTGGCCCATCACGTGTATTGTGCAATGGCCTGTTTTTATCCTGGTTGGTCCTTAGTTTTGGCCTGCTTTGGATTGTTTAGAATCTGGAGGCATTTGGCTTTTTTGGGTTCATTCCGCAACAGTTTAACCTTAAGCTATGGATGGTCCATATTAATCTCCTAATGATAGTATCTCTGAGTCATTTTCCTAAATTTGAGATCAATCATGCAATTATGATGGTGTCTTTGAAAGCACATTCAATAGATATCCAATCTTCAATTTCACACAATCCATTTAGACATAGACCTAAACTACTAGTGTTTTTGTCAACTAAATATGCCAACACAGCATATCATCACATATGTGCCTAACAAAATTGAATCATTTCTAAGAAAGTGATTATGCGCCAAAAACACCATGGATTAGATTATAACCTTGGTTGTAGATGTTGATGGATATGGAGACACATTCAGTGCTAGACTTGAGCTTGGTGAGGCTGGCCTTCTTGTGTTCCATGTGATAGTGAACAAGAGGATCTGAGAAGGGTTGAGAGCTTGAGGGAGAGGTAAAGATTTGGGAAAAGGGTGATAGACAAGATGGAGGCATTGGTTGCTAAAAGGGGCAAGCGGATCCTTTTGCTGAACTTTGTTTTCTTCTTCTCCTTTTTTTTTTTGATTGGTAAAACTGGTTTTTAGGTTCAAAACGTTTATTCTCTCCTCTTCTCCTTATGTACTGCAAGGAGGCATTGCTAGGGTAGAGAGGAAAAAATTCTGATTTCGCTGAGTTGACTGGATGCGAAGGGGGAGGTGAGGCCAGTAGTGTTTCTCTAGTTAATTGGCCCAACATGGATGTGGATTTGTTCTCTTTGGAGGACCCCATTCCATTGAGCTCTCGTCTGACAGTAGCTAAACAGAGCTGTACAGGGTCCATGCCTGATTGGGTCCTGCATATATTGAAGGAAGTTTGCCATTCTGTGCGGCTTTTTTGCAAGGGTTTTGAAGAGAAGTTTTGGCCTTGTTTACGGCCATTGAAGTGAGCCGCTCTAATTAGGCATCCGCCTCTTTATTGAAAGTGGAAAAAAAGGTTTTAGAGAATTAAGAAGGCTATTTTGCTCCATTAATTATGAAGTGAACAACAATAGCACATGACGTGGTAGAGTTAGGGGAAGGGCTACAAGTGGTTATTTATGAAGCCCAAATTGCTATCATGGAATGTAAGAGGGTTGGATGAGGGTGACAAGCACTTGAGAGTCAGAAATTTGAATAGACTGTGGAAGGCTGATATTATTTGTGTGTAGGAATCTAAATTGGAGCTTGTTTCCAGCAATGTTGTGCATAGCTTGTGGGGGTTTCATCGTGTCAAATGGTGCTACTCAGCCTCTAGAGGGGCCTTAGGTGGTATTTTGCTAATGTGGGATAGGAGGGTCATGGAGAAGATTGAAGAGTGTGTGAGGGATTTTGGAGAAGATTATCTCGAAGCTCCAGGACGCTTTGTTAGAGGTAGGCAAATCCTTGATTTCGTGCTCATTGCTAATGAATGTCTTGATAGTAGGATCAAATCTGGTGAGCCAAGGGTGCTTTGCACAGTAGATATTGAGGCCTACGATAATGTCAATTGAGATTTCTTACCTTACTTGTTGAGGAGGTGTGGTTTTGGGGATAAATGGCCCTTTGGATGGCATATTGTATTTCTTTTGTGCCCTTTTCTGTTTTGTTGAATGGTAATTTGTCAGATTTCTTCAGTAGCTCCCATAGTCTGAGACAAGGAGATCCTTTGTTACCTTTACACTTTGTCATTGTTATGGAGGCTTCAAGTAGAATGCTTTGTGAAATTGTTGATGAGGGTGTTCTCTTAAGCTTTTTTGTGGGGTCTAGGCACTTTGGTGTGGTTAACATTTCACACCTGCTATTTGCGGATAACACTTTGGTTTCTTGTGGAGCCACACCTAACCACCTTCGCTATGTGCGTGCTCTATTGCTTCAAAGTTGTCTCTAGTTTGAAGAGTAATCTGGCCAAGTCAGAATTGATTCTTGTGGGTATTTTTGATAACTTGGAAGGGTTGGCTGGTATTTTGGGAAAGCGGCATGTATTGTGGTTGATAGGTGTTGTATATGAGAAATGAGAAGTTTGTGGATCATCTTTTTCTCCATTGTGATGTTGCTTGTGCCCTATCTCTTTGGGCTGTCTTGGCTTATATGCTTAAGACGAGTTGTTGACTTGTTTGTTTGTTGGTGGTATGCTAGTAGCACTGAGAGTTTTGTTGTGTGGAAGATGAGGCCTTCTTGTCTTTTGTGGTGTCCATCATCCAACATCCCTGAATGATTTCAATTAAGAGAGAGTAATCTGGATTCTGAGGTCTTTTGATGATATTTGTGCCTTTCCCCATTGAAATTGCTTCACAAATATTATGCTGACCATGTTCCTGTTATACGCTAGCTTTTTTAATGTGCTGGGGTCATCTTTGCAAACTGATTGGCTTGGTAGTGAGAGAGGAAGAGAAAGAGTCATCTTTGTGTAATTGTGCATGTGTTAGCATGTGGACCCTTTATGTATTCTTTGGTATTTTTGCTTCAAAATATGTAGAATCTGATGTTTATTTGGTTTGAACTTATGCTAGTTTGTGTTTATTCTTTTGAGGGTATTTGTTGTTATATGGTGTTTGGATTCCTATACCTCTAAAAGCCTCACGAAAATATACATTTGGTTTTTTTCCAAGTTTTTTGTATTCAAATTGACATCTTTTGGTGATACTTGGATTTTGATTTGAGATATTATTTTAAGTCTTTTTTTTTTTTTTGACTTGATTATTTTAAGTCTTAGTAACAGAGAAGATGCACCAAGTATAGTTTATGGCCATAAATAGAGAAATCAGGGTTTGCTGGCATGATTAAGCGTTAATTATTTACTGTTTACTCTTTGTAGTCATGGCTGGTTTGGCACCCGAGGGATCCCAATTTGATGCTCGTCACTATGATGCTAAAATGACTGAGTTGTAAGTTTTTTGTTTTTTGTGTTTTTAATTTTCTTTATTTACTTATCAGACATTGACTACACATGCATTGCTGTTGATATGTATTCTTTTTGTTCATTTTCTACATCATTGGTATTATGTTAGCATTTTGGCATGTCATGCTTGTCATGTTATTCATACTATAAAAGACTCATGCTTGGTTTGATGAATTGGTGGGAGCAGACTTGGAGCTGATGGGCAAGATTTCTTCACATCATATGATGAAGTTTTTGACAGTTTTGATGCTATGGGATTGCAGGAGAACCTCCTAAGAGGAATCTATGCTTATGGTATGCCCAATTATGCTTTAATTTCCATATCTTTTTTTTTTTTTCCCAGAAATTCAAACTTTCCTCGTAGGTGTTTCTTTTATGAGGCAGTACATTGATTTTAGTTTTTTAATATTTGGGGAGATTATATATATACACACACCCAAGATATATGTAAGTGTGTATGTCCTATTTCTTGTCTATCATAGCTCCATGAGCACATCAAGGTTTTCTGGCAATATCCTCTAGTTATTTATGTTCTCGCCCATCACAACTTTAGGAGTTGTTTTACTAATTCAGGTTTGTGTATACTTACATGTGCAATGGGTGGTGTGAGCTTCATTTGAAGTGAAATTTTATAACGTATGAACCTGAGAAGTCACTGCTTCTTTTTTTCTAATATATACTCTTGAGACTTGACTTCAATATTGTGGTGACATTTAAAGCTGATTTTTGAATTGAACTTCTTTGAAGGTTTTGAGAAGCCCTCTGCAATTCAGCAAAGGGGGATAGTTCCTTTCTGCAAGGGACTTGATGTGATTCAACAAGCACAGTCCGGAACTGGAAAAACCGCTACTTTTTGCTCTGGAATTTTGCAGCAGCTTGATTATAACTTGGTTGAATGCCAGTCATTGGTTCTTGCTCCTACTAGAGAGCTTGCACAACAGATTGAGAAGGTCATGCGGGCCCTAGGTGACTATTTGGGTGTCAAGGTTCATGCCTGTGTTGGTGGAACGAGTGTTCGTGAGGATCAACGAATTCTTTCTGCTGGGGTCCATGTTGTTGTTGGTACCCCTGGTCGTGTGTTTGACATGCTGCGGAGGCAGTCACTTCGCCCTGATTACATTAGGATGTTTGTGTTAGATGAAGCGGATGAAATGCTCTCACGAGGCTTCAAGGATCAGGTTCATGATTTATTTTTTATTTTTTAAAATTGGAATCTCTTCTTTTGTGCTTCCTATAATTATTAGCTAGATATGGGAGTTTGAGGTGTGTTTTTTTTATCCCCCTCCTGAATGTGTCATATAATAATACTAGGATCCTAATTTGCTCATGACAGAGGAAAGATATTTTGCTCATTACATGCCTGTTATTGGTACAACTTGTGTTGGCATTTGGTTTTTCTTATTATTTTAAAACATGTGTGCATGGCCTTTCCAAGTTGAATTTTGAACCATTGTGTTGAGAGGTCAGTTTTTTCTTGACTAACAATCTGTGTGTGTTCCAATTGTTTAGATCTATGATATCTTCCAGCTGCTGCCACCAAAAATTCAGGTTGGGGTTTTCTCCGCCACAATGCCACCTGAGGCCCTTGAGATCACAAGGAAGTTCATGAATAAACCTGTGAGGATTCTGGTTAAACGTGATGAGCTCACCCTCGAGGGTATCAAGCAATTCCATGTCAATGTTGACAAGGAGGAATGGAAGCTTGAGACACTTTGTGATCTTTATGAAACCTTGGCAATCACCCAAAGCGTCATCTTTGTGAACACCAGGCGCAAGGTTGATTGGCTGACAGACAAGATGCGCAGCCGTGATCATACAGTCTCTGCCACCCATGGAGACATGGACCAAAATACCAGGGACATCATCATGCGGGAATTCAGGTCTGGCTCCTCCCGTGTTCTCATCACCACTGATCTCTTGGCCAGGGGTATTGATGTCCAGCAAGTCTCTCTTGTGATAAATTATGATCTTCCAACTCAGCCTGAGAACTACCTCCATCGTATTGGTCGTAGTGGACGGTTTGGAAGGAAGGGTGTTGCCATCAATTTTGTGACCACGGATGATGAGAGGATGCTCTTTGACATCCAGAAGTTCTATAATGTGGTGATTGAGGAGCTGCCAGCAAATGTTGCTGATCTCCTTTGATGCAGTGTTTGGTTTTTAATCTGGAATCCATAATTATTACTTTATTTCTCGTAGGTCCAAGGCTTAGCATGGATTGAAATTTACCTAGAATTGAGGATTTAGGGTCCTCTGCATTTGAGATGGGCGCCAATTCCCATTTTGGTTGTAAAACAATCATGCCTTGTTGCAAAAATTTGTTTTCAGTTTGCCTTGTATTTCTGTCTTCTAAGAATCATCCTCGGTATTTGCAGAATTTTTGGCCGTTGGGTTGACCTTATTTTGATCTAAGATTACTTCTAGGTGTATGTGTGAGAGGGGATATTATGTTGATTTTGAAACGTGATTTGATTATGCTGGGACGCTGAGCTTGCTCTCTTTGTTTCTCTTCAACCCCTTAGCTTGCTACTGTATCTATAGCCTGTGTGAAATTACTTCTTTTTTCCCCTATGTGAAACTAGTTATTTCTTCTGTGCTGAAATTTAGACTGAATCTATTTCTGCACAATAGCCCCCATAACCTGAAAAGGGGAGGCAAAAATAAATCGAACAGAGATTTTCACTGTTCAAAGAGCGGGGATTTTCCAAAAGATCTCTTGCAATGGTGATTTTAATTCATTCTACTCCTATTTAATTCATCATCCATCTATCCCATTACAAATCAACATTCAAAATATACCTAAAACTACAATTTACATTTATAAAATAAAAAGCCCACTACAAGTGGGATCAGAGCGGTTCGATCTAGCACATGACATAGAGGAATCCAGCTTTCTAAGTTGAATGAACAAGTTGTTAGCCTAAGACAGCAGCAAGATGTTGAAGGATGACGCTGCTAGAGAGGAAAAAAAAAAGGCTTTGGAGAAAATTATAGGAATATTGGCAACTTTGACATCCAAGAAAGCTGCTATGGTCTCAAAGGCATCAAGTACAAGAGAGCACAAAATCAAAGCAAGAGACGTGGAAGATTCAACAAGTTTCAAAACGTGTGACTAGAAAAATAGTGATTTCAAAATGTATGATTTGAAAACACTTTCTTAACGTGTAGTAAGCGTTGGCATCTACTTGCTTGCAATTTGAAAAAGCTTTTTTTTTTTTTAATGTTTTAAAATCGTTATTTTTAAGAAACATACTCCCGAACTATATATTTTCTACGATTTTGTTTAAAAATCACTTTTTGTTTGTGAAATCAAAGGGCCAAACGAAATCGAAGCAACAAGGGTATTCTTGGGAAGATTAAGAGCCTATTTAGGATTGCATTTGAGATGTCTAAAAGTGCTTTTAATACTCAAAAAGTTCGTTTGAAAAAAAAAAAAAAGTTATTTGATAAAAAAAATTAAAATCACTTTTAAAGATCTTAAAAGCTTAAAAATGGTCAAAAAGTACATTTGGCAAAAACTTAAAAATAAAAGTTTTGTCCAAAAGCTCTTTTCGACTTAAAAACTTTATTTTTCAAACGTAATGTCAAACAAGTTCTAAATCTAATACAATTGGAAAGAAGAATTTAGAAAAGGTTTTAGTATACCCTTATAAAGCTGCAAGGAAGTGCAAGAAAGTCTTGGAAAAAATGAGAAACGTTGGGGAATCGTGTAGTAGTTGTGTTTTCGGAGAATCCAATGAATCTAATTCTTCTTTTCTTGGAGAGTGGCTATCTCAGAACGGTCAATCTTGCCTCCTACGGTTCTACCTACATTCATCCGTTCATTTTCATTCCACTCCCATTTAATTTGTCATTCAACATTCAAAATATACCGTAAAAATAATAATTTACATTAAAGTAAAAACAAAATTTAAGAGGCCTACTTCAAGGTGAGGAAGGTTGTGCCAAATTTGCTCTTGTCGCAGACCTTTGTCAATAATTTCATATGGGTTTTCTGTAAAACCCACTTGTAGAAGTAGCAGGATAGTGGCAGTAAGTGTTGCTCCTGCAATTGATAGAGATAAAAATTTGAAAAATATTTTATAGCTTAGTGTTGTTTGAGGAAGTATTGAGGCTTTAGCTTTAAGGAGAACAAAAGGGTTAATTTTTTTTTTTTTAACAAAAAAACCACATGATGTTTTTGTCTTGGTTGTTCATTTTAAATGAGTGATGACAGTAGAAAAAAAAAAATTGTGACTTAGACTTGAACGGATGATCATTGAGATGACCGTACCACCTCAGATTGGCTATTTGGGGGTGGCCGAATCACCCTCATAGACTAAACAATTCTTAAAGTTTTATCTTATTTTAATTTTTAATTTGTTGCCCAACTAGAAGGTGTTGTGTTAAATATTGCAATATTGCGGTCGAATATTAGTCTAAGCCACACATGACACAACCATATGCTTCGTTTCTCTCTTTAATTACAAAAAGGTTCATCTATAACCGTGTGGACTCCTTCCAATCTAGATTTTTAGATATCTGACATCTCCACTAAATCGAGTCACGATCAGGATCATGACAGACAAATTCTGTGCAATCCTCTTTCTTTTTCTTTGGAAAATTAAAATTTAGAGCACGAGTAGAAAAAAGATCCAAGAAAAATATTCATAACTGCTGACAGATTCATGACATATCAAAAACAAATATGATTTGGAAAATGGTGAAGATATTGGCTAGAAGGTTTTTTTTTTTTTTTTTTTGAAAAATGTTTTGAATTGATATAGAAGTGAAAAGGATTTTGAGTTTTTTTGGTAAGTTTTGAATTTTTTTTTTCCCTGCAAACAGATTCAAGAACAGTAAATTTTGGACTCGAGTCGTCTCGAATTTCCAAGTCAAGCAAAAAAAAACAGAACAAATAATAAAGCAAAAACAAAAGAATTGACTTAGACAATATGATTCCCCACTAAACACGCCAACTGGAATCAATCCCATTGTCAGAAAGAAAGAGAGAGAGTTAGAGAAAAAGAAACTATATTAAACTAACCAACCGCAGAGCAAGATCATCAATTGTCGGACCCCACGGTCCAATAATTCTAGTTCTCTCTCCTTCTAAAATCTTAAGTCCAGAAAAACCAACTCCCTGTATCTCCCTGCCACAAATGGAGGACTACAACAGAGCAAGGCAATATGAGGATGGGACGATGCAGATGGAGAGCTATTATGGGCCACCGCCGCCCAGACCAGCCATTCCCTATGACCTCAGGTCCTACAGTTCCTCCTATCCACAGACCCAGGTGGGCAGCAACAGGGACTTGAAGCTGAAGAAAAGGAAGAGTGCTTCTGGGTTGTCTTCAAAGTCTTGGGCTTTTGGTGACCCTGAGTTCCAGAGGAAGAAGAGGGTTGCCAGCTATAAGATGTACTCTGTGGAGGGTAAAATGAAAGGATCCTTGAGGAGGAGCTTCAGGTGGCTTAAAGACAAGTACACCCAGGTGCTTCATGGATGGTGGTGATTCTGCCTGTACTCTTACTTTCTTCTTTGTTCTTGTATGTTGAAAGTTCTGTTTCACATTTTCAAATTTTGCTGTCATCAACAGAATTTCTAAATTTGTGGGTTTGTGATTATAAATTCATAAGTCGCTTTGGCCAATTGACTAAATAGTGAATACGATAATGGGCTCCTGGAGGCTGAAGAGCTTCTCTCAGGGCTCAAATTTATTTGTGTAACTGTTAATGCTGGAGTGAACAAAATCTGTTTGTCTTTCGAGATTGCCTGATATTGATGAACCACCTTTCTGGACCCTTGAGTCTCTCAGTTTTAGCACTTGTACAAAATATAATCATGGGGTTTCATTTATTTTCTGAGGAAATGGGGTTGCTTTCACCTACTTGTTGATAACAAATACTTTCTATGAGCACCAATTTTTTTTTTTTTAAAAAAAAATTGCTTTTAGAAATTTGTTAATTGCTTTGGATAGCAAATTTATGTTGACCCACCTGGTAATTACATCTGCAATATCTTCTTTAGAGATGCTTTGGGGCCGTAACCATTCCTTGCTTGACTCACTGTAATCGAAAGTGAAGGCTATTGAATTTGATTTTTCCTGTGTGACCACATCTTGTATACTGATGAACTGATGCTGAGAATCAAATGGAATAAGCTGTTAAGAAAACTATAACTACTGAGAAAAAAAGGGGGGTGGTGAGGAATGGGAATAATGGGCTGACACTTTTGCTGAGGCTTTCACACATGGTGTGTAGTTTTTTTTTTTACTAACTAATGGTTTGTTTCTATTCAAATATGGACCTGTACTCTTTGTTCTGTATCCTGCTCTGTCATCTAGTGGAGAACCCTTTGTTTGCTAACTCATTCTCCAACATGCTAAAGCTTGCTAATTAATAGCATTACAAAAAAAACAAGTCAGTAGCATGTCCTGTCTGAAGATTCTAATGGAAGCAGTTCTCTTTGAATTTAGCCGAGCATTTTTATGTGGGATTTGCCTCAAATTTCCTTGTACTATTCAATTCGGATACTTCTTATTAAGGTACTTGAGGAATTCCAGATTCATCTGTTTAGAGCTTTATCTTTGAATATCCAATGACTTCTCCTAATATTATAACTATGGGTATTCCTGTGGAATGGAAGAAAGAGTTTTTTCCCTGTCCATTCAAACTTTGGTTTATGTGGAGCCGCAGTGCTAAAGGGTTGTTGAAATCAATGGTTAAGCTGGTTGTGGATTTCACCCACTTTTGCATAGTAGAGACAGTTGCTTTCTCAATATCTGAAATTACTTGTTGGAAAGTTTAGTGCATCATTGAGAGTTGGGTCTCCCCTGAACCTTTTCTCAATTTATTGAGAGTAACTAAAAGCGATATAGAGAATCCGAGGTTCCAGTGTTCCTACTAGTCTTTAATGTACTCCTTGCATACCTAGATCACCTTTACGCTTTTAATAATATCTCGATTACTTATCAAAAAGAATCCGAGGTTCTAGTGCAGTGATAGCTCTGAGTTTGATGGTCTAAGATCTCCTCTAAAGTTTTGCATTTTAGTTGGGATGGTTTCTATCATCTTACATCATTGACATCCTGCTTTTCATTCACTTTATGCTCATGATATAGTCAAGTTACCTGCCACTGGACTCAGACATAATAGAAAAATCTGCAGTGGAATTTTCTTAGTTACTTGTTTTTCATTCAGTTTTTGCAACAATTGGTATTTATGCATAAAATCTAGCAAAAATCCCATCTCTCTGGATTGGATACAGATGAAGTTGGTGGTATTCATTAGGGTCTGAATCAATGATAATCTACAAATTTCTTAGAATGTGGGAACTACTTAGACAGACATGTGTAGAGAATCTTGTCACTCATGTCAATTATACATGCAGCAGTCAAGACTTGAGTTGTCATCCTGTCAGGCCAGCTGAATAGATTAATCCACGATCAGCATTTTGCTGGCATGGCACAGCACATGGGTTTGATCTAACGTTGTGATTATGGACAAAACCACTTAATAAATAAAACGGAAGCGAAAGTTCATCGATGGTTTACAAAGATAAGTGAAAATGAATAATTGTTTTCTTAAATTTTGTGTGCTCTGGCGGCTGCTGCACTTACTCAAAAACATCAAAACCATAGTAATAGCGTTCTATTCAATATGACTCTGTTACAGGCATTTTCATATTAGACTAGCCGTATTAGGTTTATATTATGTTAGCATAAGTCGGCTTACTCTAAACTTAAAGCATGTTTGAGATTATGTTTGAGAAATAAAGCTTTGAGAAAAAAAAAAAAAAAGTTTTTGGGCAAATGTTTCATTTTTAAACTTTTGCTAAAAGTGTGTTTGGCTATTTTTAAGCTTTTTGAACCCTTAAAAACACTTTTAATATTTTACCCTTAGAACATATTTAAGATTGTGTTTAAGAAATAAAATTTTTAAGTCAAAAAAACACTTTTTGGCGGAAGCTTAATTTTTAACATTTTGCCAAAAACGTGTTTGGATTATTTTTAAGCTTTTTAAACCCTTAAAAGCACTTTCAATATTTTTTACAAAACTAAAAAAACTTTCTTCTTCCAATAGACTTTTTGAATGGTAAACACACTTTTAAACCCTTCAAACGCATACTTAAACATGTCCTTATTAGGGTTATGATATTATTTGAATAAGAGCTGCTGACTTAGCCCTAATTATTTTATATATCATGTAATGAATTATCTATTTAAATGGGGTTATGTTATGAAATAGAGGGAATTTGAGATGGAAATGATAATTTTCCATGTTATGAATAAAGGCTTGAAAAAAACTAATTACAAACCTCGTGTTTAAAAGGTTTAAGTTTCTTAAAATCTAAGATTTAGGTTCCCTTAAAACTTAAATTACCTTATTGCGAACCTAACAAACTCCCCCATCAGCCCATCCTAATGCATGCATTTTAACAAGGCAAAAATACAAAAGGTGAGTGCAAACTCAATAAGAAATATACCCAAGCGATTAAAATGGTCGAGTTAAGACATTTATGAATTAAAACGTAAGTTTAGAAAATTAGTGTCACTAGTGGCTGCGGGTGTGTCATACATGGGCCACTTGCTTTAACTTCAGGTGCACTCTCAGTGTGACAAAAACGTTGGTGATGCACCACGCGTACTCCATCCCAATTTTAGTACCATGTTGTCTTATCTCTTACGCACGTCGGTGATGGGCCACGCGTACTTACTAATTGCACTCCGTCCCAATTTTGGTACCATGCCATTAAACAATAAAAATAGGGCGTAATTACCTTTTGCCTTATGAAATACTATATTTTGATACTTTTTTTTTTTCTTATGAATTATTTACTATGACACTTGTCTTCATCAAACTGTCATTTTATAATATTTTTTTTCATTCCATCAATGAAAGTGATTAAAATTAACAGTCAACGGTTATGTGACTTGTATATGCTATTTTAAATTTTTTTTCTTCTACTTTTGCCTTCACTTCAGATCAATAAAATGACGCTTCATGTGTTGGATTAAGATTTAGGAGGGTATAAGCCTCATTTTATTGACCTAATGTGAAGGTAAAAGTGAAAGAAAAAAAAATTTAAAATGACACATGCAAGTTATATAACTGTTAATCATTAATTTTAACTCATTTAACTAATGAAAGAAGGAAAATCATCATAAGATGGTACTTGGTAGTTTGATATAATCAAATGTTATAATTAATAGTTCATAAGAAAAAAATGCTAAAATATTGTAGTTCATAAAGAAAAAAGTAATTACCCTAAAAATAGTGGTCTTGTCTCTATGCTTCCATAAACTCCAGCAACATATTTGCTTTGTTTCGCCTTCAAACGCTTGGTTCCACCTCCACATCACAAAGGTAACCTCATTTCTCAGCAAGACAGCAGGTTGTTGGGTAGGGCCCCTAGCCATGCAACTTTTTTCTTTTTTTGTGTTGAATGAGCATAATTTTAATTGAACAATGGATAAAAGTACCCAAAATTTGGATTGTGATTGTTAATCTAAATTATTAGAGTTCAATTTTCAAATAACGGGTCAAACAGATTGTGTTTGGATCAATCTAATATGACTTGTTTATCAAAATGGACTCTATGAATCGGGTCATGTCAAAGTTGAATTAACTCAGCACGATCAATTTATTAAATAAGTTGGGGAGTCGTGTTGTGTTGTGTTACCAACTTATTTAATTAGATCACGTCAAAGTTAGGAAATATAGCTCGTTTAATTAAATAGGTCGTATCAGAATCGACTTCTAACGGACCATGAGTAGTTTGGTTAATTGATCCGTTAATTAAATGAGCCGTTTAGTTAAATCACCGGGTAACTTTTTAAAATTTTCTAAAACAGGAAAAAAAGAAATGAAAATAAAATAAAGGGTTAAATACTTAATTAGTCTCTAGGGTTTGGAAACTTTATTTTTTTCCTCCCTAGAGTTTGGAAAGTGACCAAATTGGTCTGTTTTGAAAAGTGATGTTAACATCCATCAATAGTTAATGACTTAATCTGATTGACATATGGACTAATTGAAGTTGACACGTCAATTAATTAATTTTTTGAAAAAATTAAAAATATATATATTTTCAAAAAGAAAAAAAAAAAAAAACAAGGGTGGCCTCAGCCACCCCAGATTTTCTTTCTTTTTTCTTTTTTTTGAAAAAGATATTTTTTAAATTTTTTAAAATAAAAAATAATAATTAATCGACCACTGCTAACTTCTAATCTATCATATGTCAATCCGCTAAGTCAACTAACGCTCAACGATTTACTGACTAATTTACACTTTTTGAAATCATATGACCAATTTAATACTTTCCAAACCCTAGGGAGGAAAAAATAAAGTTTCCAAACCCTAAGGACTAATTAAGTATTTAACCCTAAAATAAAATAAAAGACTAGCCGTCACCGCCCAAACGCACAACCTACCGGATTAGGTAAAACCCGATTCTATTATCCATTGAAGACCCAAATCGATCACTTTGTTCAGAGAAAGAGAGAGATGTGGGAATCGATCTGCTTGACGTTGGCGGCGACCGCTGGTAATAACATTGGCAAGGTCCTCCAGAAAAAGGGCACCGTCATTCTTCCCCCTCTCTCTTTCAAGCTCAAGGTACGCCCCCATTCTTTTCGCCCTTTTTCTTCGCTTTATTTACATATTCTTGCCATTCCGTTGTTTATTTCTGTAATTTTTCTTATTAATTGATCCGAATTATACTGGTTATGTACAATTCCACAACATTATTCACCCAGATATGCAAATTAGCGAAAATCTGATAAGAGCGCGCGACTTTAATAACGTGATTGCGGGAAAATTCCTGGGTTGTTGTTTTCCTCTTACGCGGTAAATTGTAACTTGTTTGTGTTTGTAGGTGATAAGAGCATATGCTTTCAACAAATCTTGGTTGATTGGCTTTCTGATGGATATATTTGGGGCAATTTTGATGTTGAG
Source organism: Carpinus viminea (assembly GCA_013348765.1). Classification (NCBI taxonomy): domain Eukaryota; kingdom Viridiplantae; phylum Streptophyta; class Magnoliopsida; order Fagales; family Betulaceae; genus Carpinus; species Carpinus viminea. Next base: position 9,341,280 of record CP054674.1, read on the forward strand.
GGCGCTATCTCAAGCTCCTGTGAGTGCATTTATGTCAAGCTTTCTTGTATTTATCATTTATGTTACTTCTCTATCCACAACAAACATGAAGCAATATATATATAAAAATAAAAATAAAATTCGAAAGCTGATTTTATCTGCTATGTACTTATATGCGCACAAACATATACATATTTAGTTATTCAGATAATCTGCAAATTTTGTTCCCGGTGCTCTTTTAAGTATTACCACATATCAAAGATGATTTCTTTACTACTTTTTGTGCTCTTGAAGGTTGATTTTTGGATGCATATTGTGCTGTTCTTGCCTTTTTTTTCTTTTATCTTTTTTTTTTTTTTTTTTAACGTTGATTTAATTCTTAATGATATCCTCTCAGGTATCCGTTATCCAGCCAGTTTCTGGCTGCGGACTTGCTATTCTTTCTATCTTTTCACACTTTTATCTGAAGGAAGTCATGAATCCTATTGATTGGATGGGAATTACTTTGGCGGGAATTGGTACAATTGGTAATTTAAGCTCTTCATTATTATCTTTGTTGATCACGGAATTGATCTTGTAGGTACTCATATATGTTAGAATCCTGACCTACAATAATTATGTGAAGTAAGGCTTCTTCTTCTTTTTTTCCTGTGTAAAATTTTTAGCATGAGGTCTGTCTAGTGTGTGAATTGCAATGAATTCTTGTTCTCTGTGGTTTTACTTTTTTATTATTCCAAAACCATCAATTTTTTTTTTTTTCTCTGCTTGGATCAAAATGTCTGTCTAAACTAAATATTGAGCTGATTATAAGAGTTCAATTCTTTCTGTTTTAGTTTTTATTTTTTGTACTTGACCTATTTAGAGTTATAATTTGTGCTTGTTTTGTATCTACAGGAGTTGGCGCTGGAGGTGAGGAGCAAGCGGCTACTGCCATATCTATTCTTCATTTACCGTGGCTGGCATTCATTGCTGCCATCTTGTTTGTAGGTACCTTATCCTACGCACCATCTGATCTTAGTTTTGATATGTTTTTCTTGTCAGAAATATCCATAGGCATTTAAGAGTGTGCCAACTCCTGTTCATATGACCAGATTTTGGTACTGCAAACTGGAAAGTTAGATGAAACTTTTCTGGATTTCATAAAGTCTCTTCTGGATGAAATTGCTATAAGGCCTTATGTCAACAGTAGTATTACCTTATTCATAGTTGGTGCATGGATTTGGTACCAAAGTGTACAGGTCTCTTAGGCACCTGGTATGTGGACCTCCAAAAAGCATGCCTGAGGAACATGGTCATGTTTATACATTACATTTCAAATTTGAAGATATGCACTGTGCAGCTAAACAAAACCTCAAATCCGGACTACTTGGTGTTGGCTGCACAAACCCCTTTTCAGCATTCAACATAAACTAGATTTTTATTTTTGTTCATGAACCCTATGCAGATACCTAGAATGAATTCACCGCAGTAACATCTTTACTTCGGAAAGCAACCACAGAGCTGTTTCTTCTTATTCAAATTGAATCAAGATTATGAATTACTGATTGTTGTAGATCGTTCCATAATGAGGCCTACTTTCATTGGCTCTAAATGTTACTGACTTGGTACAGTGCAGTGTTGTGAATACTAATGTTGAGCTACCTGGACACAATTTTTATATTATTTTATTCATTATTTGTTGCATGAAAGACCTCTATTCTTGTTATATTTATCTTTTTCACCACAATTTGACCAGGTTTGTCATAATAATATACTCCAGATGGTTGTGTTTACTTGTAATGATTATAAAGTCTCCTTTTACTTAGGTACTTCTCAATGGATGGCTTCGTATCTACAAACGCCAACGAAGAGAACAGGAGATGGTAAATTCCATTTTAGTTATGTTGACACTTAGTAAGATTTATGCTGCCATTGCTTTGTAATACTATTGATAGTGTTTGATCAAGCATGGCTCTTCCCCCACCCTCACCACTTCTTTTGATCCAGATGGAGTATGAAGTTGTTGAAGAAATTATATATGGCTTGGAATCCGGCATTTTGTTTGGGTACTATATCTTCCCAGCTTAATTTTTTTTTTTTTTTGGCCTATATTTGCTTCCTTTCAGCTTTGACTTCTCTCTCATCTTTTGATTTTAGGATGAAGTTATTGCAATAAAACTCTATATATCAATGTTGAATTGTAATTGTTGTGTACAATTTTGACAGCTGAATTATTGGAAAATTTGAAAGGTACTCCCCGTTCTTCCCCCAACAAAGGAGGAATTTTGGTTTCCCACAGGCCTGTATATTTAATAATGTGGTAGAGCATGATTGGGATTATAGCATTGTTTAAATAGACAACTATACATATACAAATGCATCTTTTATCATGGTGTGATGCTTCATAACATATAAAAATAGTATCTTATGATAGGATCTTGTTATGTTCTTATTGTATCTGTTGAATGAGAATAATTCATATTCTGTGCAAGATCCTAATGTTGAATTTTTTTTTTTCTTTTTATTTGAGTTAGCAATTTGTTGAGTGTTCTAGGTTCAAATTTGTCTCTAAAATGAAGTTGAACATATACAAAAAGTAGAACTTGATTCCTAAAGAAAAAGTAGATATTTAAAATGTTTCAAGTAATGTCAATAAATCTAATTGCAGGATGGCATCTGTAATATCAAAGATGGGATTTGTATTTTTGGAGCAGGGCTTCCACAGGATGCTGGTACCTATATGCATTGCAATCAGTGTATCTTGTAGTGGTACAGGATTTTATTATCAGGTACTTGAACAGCTGACTAAATTGAATATTTCATTTTAATATGCCGATGGGCATGCATCTGAGTTATTTAACCTTGTGCCAATTTTTTTTTTTGGTATAAATGGCAATGGAGGGAATCAGATAGGGTGTCCTCTTATATGTTCTTCATCGTTCATATTTGAGCTTTTGTTTACAAGGAACCATTTTTATTGAAACAACTGGGTGTTTGTCAAAAATTTATAGAAACAAGCATTGTCATAATATACTTGTTCATTCTATTTTAACAGACTCGCGGTCTAAAGCATGGAAGAGCAATTGTAGTATCCACATGTGCTGCTGTGGCATCAATTGTTACTGGTGTACTTGCAGGCATGCTTGCGTTAGGTGAACGATTACCTACAGCACCAACTGCTCGGGTTTCACTTCTGCTTGGATGGTAATTGAGAATAGTGGGCTATGGTTTTTTTTACTCAATGTACATACAAAAGAAAGCTTCTAGAATATAGTTTTTGGGCCTGAAGCATGCGTTTTTAAAGCTTCATATATGTTGCATGTCAATTGATCTCAATTTAGAAATCTTAACTGGCCTTTCCTCAAAATTAGTTATCTGTCTAAACTGGTTGAGTAAAAGTATGCAATCTGAAATATTTGCTCGTTTTAACTAATTGTCATCCCCATTTTTGTCAAAAGATCCGTTAGTAGCTCAGTCCTTATTCTCGATTTGCAAAACCTAGTCCACAAGAGTATGCAGATCTGGGTGCTCCTTTTCAGGATTTGTTTGCCATACGTTTGTTTTTCAATTTTTTTCTTTTTTTCCTGCAGGTTACTTATTATTATAGGCGTGATTTTACTAGTGAGTTCAACACGGGTGCTGAGACACCTTCCAAGGCCATTAAAACATTTTATAAAAAGTGGCGTTGACAGGAATTTCAGCTTTAGACGGTCTGGATCTGTTCGTGTTAGGGATACAAACCCAAGTGCTGTTATCCAGGCAGCCACATTGCATCATTTGATATCTTCTCCTAAAGAGAAGGCTTGAATTGACAATAGTGATAAGATTGTCACATATGTATCAATGTTAAGATTCTTGTTGGTGGGGTTGTAGATGACAAGAAGTATCTCCATGAGGTCTTGATTGAGGTTGGGTTGATTAGTACGGCCCTGCTTACCGGTCTTAGAGGGGGTGGAGCTTTTTAGGTCATTCCTTCTATAAGACATGCTTTGCTTGATTTGTTCTGTAATCTTTGTAGCTTGAAACTCTTGCCTACATTCCATTTAGTCATTTATCTTTTTTGTACTTGGGATGGTGATCTTTGTAACTGTATAGAATGGTAATAGGGCTTTGGTTTTATGTAAATGACTGTCAAAATGACTTTTTGCATGTTTTCTAACAGTGAAGCAGTATATTGTGCTATTCTCTAAGCAGATAAATGTCCAGAGATAGCTAGAGGAAGAAAGCATGACCTGTCCTGAATAGATATTGAGAGGTCATACAAGTTTAAAGTTGCTTATACACAAGGACAGATACCCAAAGGCTATGCTCCCTTCTCTCACAGAATAGTAGGTTTCAGATGAAATTCACGATGAAATCTATTATTCATGTGAGAGACCAGAATGTTAGTCTCCAAGCATTAAATAATTATTTATGAAGTTTGGACACAACAAAATTACTCTTTACCATAAAGTACTTTGAAATGAGCAAGCCCTTTATGTGCATGAATGAATGAAGAAATTCATAAAGTAATCTCTACTGCCGTTTTACTATTTTCTCAGCCATTTTTAGAGCATGTTTAGGATTGTGCTTGAGAAATAGAGTTTTTAAGTCAAAAAATATTTTTTGTCAAACATGCGTTTTGGTTAATTTTAAGCTTTTCAGACTTTTAAAAGTGTTATTAATTTTTATTTTTTATCAAACAGTTACTTTTTTCTTCAAATTAACTTTTTGAGTGTTAAATTCATTTTAAAGCTTTTTAAATACACAGCCAAATAGGCCCTTAGTCGAAAAGCATACGGATCAAGTTGGTAGGAAACTTTCACAATCAAAGCTTTTCTGGATATAGACTTAGCTTGGTTTGGCCGAATTTACCTTCTTTTTTCTTCACACCTGCTGTCTGCATGTTGGGACCTAGATCTACAGCACATCCGTTCCCTTCTCCGCCCATGTGCCTCCCCATTTGTGTCGCTGACCTCTGCTCTTTTGGTTGATGCCTCCTTCCACAGCACGTGGGTTTACACTTGTTCATTTCCTATAGTGGATATGTAACTTTCATTTGGATCTCCTTAATCGGTGTCCGCTCCCCCCCAAGGCCTATGACTCTCAGATTCAATTGCGATGTCCTATATGCATCCTCCACCGGGGCACCTCCCTCATTGGACATCGCAATGTTGCTGTAGTATGTGTTTATTCAAATAGCTCATTTCATTCATTGGACTGCCTCTAAAATTGTCTCCAGCGACCTCTTTTTTAGATTGTGGACCAAGAATTTATTGGGCCAAATCATTTATTTGGCCCATTTCTAGATACCGTTAGATTGTATTTTGCATCATAGAGTTCACACTGGGGTCTTTGTTGGATGCCCTCACTCCCTCTTGTATTTTTCTTTCTTATATTAACGAAAATGCACTTGCACTCCGCCCCCGTGCCAAAAAAAAAATACTCTTAAGGCCAACCCATTAACTCGATGTTGGATGTTCTTCAGCTTCATAAAACTCCATCTAAACCCTGATATATTGGTCTTCCCATCTTTCTATGATGATTAAAAAAGAAAGTCATTAGGTTAGCAGTTTCAACCATATTATCATATTGTATTTGCCGATCAAATTAGTTTGCATTAAATTAGGCTTTCTCTTCAAGAACTTATAGTGGGGAATTTTAGGAGGAAAAAGAAAAGAAAAAAACCACACAACTTAAATAACTTATCTCTTAAGGTCTAGAGTTTTATTTGCACACCCATTGATAGAGGAGGATTGGGAATTCATATCATGGGTTATTTCCAAACTTGGCTGGAACCTCATTTCTAACTATAACAACTGGTGGGTCCAAGCCCTTTCCTCCAAGCATCAACCAACCCCATTAAATGCTTCTTGTTTGTGAAAAAGTATTCTCAAGAGCCAAATTATCCTAGAAAAGCAAATATGATTCCCAAGTCAACTATAGCCTCTCCCCTACCAATCTAGAATTGTCCTTGGGCACTAGGCCTCCCTTAGGAAGTGGAACCAAACATTTATTCTCTCCATCTTTGACCAACATAGTGCAAATTGCATCCTAAATCTCCCCGAAAACCTAGGTGAAAAGATAAGCTTTCATGGCTTGTTGAGAAATTTGGAAAATTCTCAGTTAAATTTACCAATGAGGTTACTATTGGGCATTCTAATGCCTTCCATAATCCTATTTTCCCGAAGGAGTAGAAACAACACTAGAAGCTAAAAATGCATGCTAGACTCAAGACTCTTGAACATACTTTTCTATCTTGTCATTTTGTTAGAGTAATTTGGAGAATATCCTTTTGGCCACTAGACTCTCTTGTTTGGGCAATGCCCCTATTGTTGATTAGGTATATGTTGCAAATGCTTTCGATCACATCTAGCTTACCAGAAATAAACTGATACATGAAAACTTCTCTTTTGTGATCTTAAGTTTGTTGATGATAGGTCAAAAAAATTAACCTAGATCATCTTTGGGTGTAGAAAGCTCTTTTCCCTCAACCCGAGTCTTCATCATAAATTAACCTGGATAAAGTAATGCTATATGTCACCGTCATGTTTCTTTTATGTCATTCTAAAATTGACGTAATTTTTAAAATCACCATAGGATTAAAATTCAATAATAATTTTAAAGGACACAAGAAAAACATGAATCTTCCTTCTAACATTACTCATCTGAATAATTCAAGGTAGCCGGGCATTCCAATGAAACTAGAACAATTATTTTTTCTCCTTCTATCTAAAATTTAACGATAATTTTCGGTATCAGAAAAGTGTGAGAATGAGAAGTTGGGCTGGGACATCACCTTAGAAGTGTGGCTCCATCGCCAGTCATAGATATTACAAGCTTGAAATTTTTCACTGTCTGGCTCTTGTCTTCCCTTTTACTTGTTTCTGTTAAAGATATAAACATTGCCATTGCCATTATAGACAGCAGAATGATGGTGACAAGGACAAGAACCTGAAATGGACAAGGTCTGAGAAACAAGACCTTATTTTTAAGTTAAAAAGTTATGGAGGACCCCCCATATGACTCACATACCTCTGCAATCACTTCATGTTATGTCTACTAAACAGTTGATGGCTTTTCAATGTTACAGAAACCCCAATTAGGATAAGGAAAGTATAGGGACCCCTTCCCAAGAGAGGCAACAACCATGTCCACTTTCACCTCATATTCATGACATTACCGGATCAGGAGGTCCACCATGAACAGAGCACAAAAGCCCACCACCAGTGAAAAATCCATTGTGCAGAACAAAACCCATTTTAGAATCCTAGAGATATCCCCAAATTCATGATGCAGCCTGGACACATCAGAGAATGAGTACAGTGTGGTAAGGAGAAAGAAATGTTGCAAAACCTTTTTATTTTACGCTCTCAGTTCCTTACTTTTTAACGTAGCAATTGTCACATCAGCTGGTTACTACAATATTTTTTAGTTATATTTGCTTATTTTCTTTTTTCAACTGTCACATTGGAAAATTGTTAGAAGAATTATTAGAGTTAGTAAGTTATTAGAGTTTGAGGGTAGTTTGGTCATTGTGATATTTCTCTAATCCTATATATTAGGATGTTTGTATTAGGTTAAAATAAGCTGAATAATATAACAGCCTCTTCTTCTCCCTCTAACCTTCTTGCTACAAACCTATTAACATAAATAAATACTTAAGGGATTAATCGAGAGAAACTAGAGCAGGACTGGGCACATAATCGAAGATACTCGGGTGGTGCTATAATCTATACCAAAATGGAGTTGTCAGCACGTGAATCGGATGGCGAATATGGCAGCTCACACCAGGACGGAGCCAAGTAGAAGAATGGGGGGGGGGGACCAAATTAAAGCAAAGAAAAAAAAAATTGGGGGGTGGGGACCATGGCCCCAGCCAATCCCCCCCCCCCAAATCCGTCTCTGGCTCACACGTTGGCACAATTGGCAACCAAAATCTTCATAGATAGGAATTGGGTGGGTGACATCCCCTCTTGTATCTGTGATATTATTGAGAGAGAACTACAAACCCCCTCATTTTAATTCTTCTTATTGAGAATTGACAAGTTTATTTTAAAAAAATAAATAAATACTTGAAATAAATTTTGCCCTAAAAAAAGAGAGGCCGTGTAGCATTTCCTCTGCAGTGAAAAAACAACTTGCATTGATAGCATCACTCAAAAAGAAATGGCCTATTTGTAGCCCTACTCAAGGGAAAAGTTGACAGCATCAGCCTGCCCCATAACTAGAGTCAACAGATAGAAGATTCCCACGACATCAGGACCCCTCCTTTGGGGCTCCCTTGAGAAATCCATGTGAGTTGCAGCTTGGCATCGCCGAGCTCCCTTTATAAAGCTGCACACAGTAAGCTTCCTGTGATCTGGGACGAGTCCATTTCCTGTGGCACTGCTCTGCTACCACTTTTAGGCAAGTTCTATAAACTCAACACCAATTTTTTACTCCCTAGGGATGTGTATTCCTTCCTTTTATTAGCAAAATAACTGATATGTCTAATAAGGAAGCAACTTGCCAACTTCCTAAGACCAGCACTAGAATATACTTTTGTAGGCAAAAACAAGGGAAGCTGCGAGAGACAGAGAGAAAGAGAGAGAGAGTAGGGCCGTGGGGGTGGGGTAGCCATCTCCTCGAGTCCGGAGAACAACTGGTATTCATGTCTTCAAATTATGACTTGTACCTCAAAATAACTTAAGGCTGTCAAAATGCAGTATGTTTTCAATTTCTCATCTATGCGGGCCTAGCACTGATTAATGACTTCACAAATAAACTCTTTCTTGTTCCCAACTCACTCATTTAGTCATAATGGTAACTTAAATCTTCTTTCTCAATACCCGGCTTCACTACGGGCTCGTTTGGTAACGTTTTTTAGAAATTATTTTTTGCTTTTGGTTGAAAAAGTATTTTAATATGACATAAAAATAAAAGTAGTTTTGAAAATAAAAAACGAAGAAGGCATGAGCAACGAGGCCGTAATTTCTACTCTCTTTTTTTCCCCCTTCAAAAGTTGGTAAAATTGCAGCACCCATTGAGGAATGCTGCAGGATCAAGTTGTAAATAGGCAGTCAGTAATAAACTCACTTTCGTAAGTTTTAAGAATTGTTTGTTCCTTTGATGATATCATGAGCGGATTTGATGATGAAATCAATAGCTTCCCCAAAAGTCCAAGATGTCTTCAAATCACCTATCTACTCCAATTAACCCACTACACTGTGGGACCTCTCAGCACTTAATAGAAGATTCTGTACTACTGCATATGGTCTCTTCCCATTTCAAAGTATCTTAATTTGCCCTTTACAAGTGGTAACAACGAGATATGACTATAGAATAGTGTTCCAACTGACCACAAACCAATGTATGTCATAAGACAACAGGGGAAAAAGTTACTACAATTCAAAGAGAAAGAAAGAACGACAAAAGTACATAGTATTGTTCAATATAAGGCCCCATCTATATAGATTCTTCCACTTAAATGATGATGAATCACATCAGGAATCAATTTAGGAGAAATATCTACCACCAACAATCACTGTGCATTTTCTTTTCCTGGATAATTGCCAAGTTGCTCCATCTGCCAGCTTTCATGAGAGGCAACGTGTTCTTGGAAAGGAGTGTATTGCTGCAAAAGGACATCAAAGAATTAGACGAGGATATGGTGAAAATTTACACTCTTATCATCTCCCTGTCAAAAAAATTGAAGTAAAATTTCCTGTAAGCCTGCTAAGAGGATGTTTATCATGCCAATAAGGCTTCCACTGATGTGAAAAGACAAAGGTAGGGCCAAAAAGGAAAGTGAGATCAATGAAATATGCTCTCATCTATTCTTCTTACTTGCAATATGGCAACGAAAAAAAGGTGGCCATGTCACCAGGCACAGAAGATTCATATGTCCAAGCTCATTTGAATTGGTTTTTCAATTGGTGACTCCATAATCCCATTGATTAACATAAGCAAAATCCATGTGATAGGCAGGTAAGCTCTTATAATAATGTTTTCAAGAACTCCACAAGCTCATCCATGTAATTGGCAGCTTAGCCATTTTTTAGATAGTAATTTAAAATTTTCCATAATTTCAGAAATCTGGCGAAGCTTTATCCATCTTTTCCACTGGGGTGAAGAAAAGAACACACATTAGAACTGCAACTGCTATTTAGAAGCTAACCTTGCATTCTCTGTCTTTTTTCTTTTTTTTCTTTGAAAAAAAAGTAAAAAAATAAAATGTTTCCTTCCACTATGACCATTTGACTATGAGGGAAAAAAAAGTAGTAAACTTATAAGGATACCTCCATCTTAATCATTAGTTCTTTGGCAGTTGGAGCGGAAAGGACTATATGCCGAGCACCTGGCTTGATGAATCCTTCTTCAACCCCATTGTCAAATAATGCCAGCAAGCAATTATAGTACCCATCGACATTTAGCAGACCAACCTTTAGAAATTAATATCCAGTTACAACCTTGGCAATATCCTACTTTTTGGATCTTAAACATGAAATTTGATAGGTTACCGGTTTTTTATGAATTCCAAGTTGGGCCCATGTTATCATCTCCAACAGTTCTTCCATGGTTCCATATCCTCCTAAAAACCATCAAAAAAGAAAAAGATATGTAAGTAGTACTACTCCAAGAATAACAATTTCGAGTTTATAAAGGAAGATCTCAACAGTTTCAAGGAATAAGACACTCAAGGAGATTGTTTGTTTCCTTTTGAATGAATATTGGTGAGAATTTTCCAGGTGATTACCAGGAAGAGCAATAAAGGCATCAGCTTCTCGAGCCATTGCAGCTTTACGCTCATGCATGTCTGAAACAGTTCTTACTTCTCCAACAGTTTGACCAGATATCTGTCAGTGTTATCCACAATTCACTAATGAGCAAGTGAACATGTTTTCAACTACCAACATTATAAGTACTTCCCAAAGCAGAGGACTAGAACTTATATCATATAGGACCCAAATCAAATTTTCTCCCCATAATTACAGCTGCTAAGAATTGAAATCACATGTAATACACACTGATAAAAATAGAAGACCATGCATTGTAATTAAGAACAAATTTAAAAGTAAAAACAGGGGAATCAAAGAATCTATGCCAGCATCAAAATAATCTCAAACAAGAACAAGATGAATTTGCAAACTATCAGTGGCAAGTAGTTTAGGAAATAAAAGAACCAAAGAAGGGATTATGCATTGTAGTTCAATAAATACACAAACTAGATAAAGAGAAAAGATACCTCAAGAGGCATGAGAGCTCTTGGAATGATCCTGCACATACATGAAACACACTTGAGAATTTGTAATTTGAATTTGATCAATGAAAACCAATCCTGCATTAAATTTCAGGATTATTAATGAAAGATACAGACAATGTAACATAGGAGGCATGTTTCTTAGTTGTACCCGAGAACATGGCAACCTCCATCATACACTTTCTGGGATATCAAACCCATCAACCCTACACTTCCCCCACCGTACACCAAGTCTATCTTCCTCTTCACCTGTTAACACCAACCACAAACAATCCTTCAAGAGTAATCCAATCAAGGATAGTAAGCAAAAACACAAAAACATCCCCATATGCCCAGTTCAGTACATGAAAAGCACAATTCCCAACTCATCAATGTATTAATCAAATTAATGTTCTTTTATCAGAAACCAAAACCCAATACAAGTCTCATTACCAAACAGAACCAACCCAACACATCAAACCATCATTTCACAAAGAAATCATTTTGAGGCCAAATCCAAAAACCAGAGTACAGTTCCAATATCCTAAAAACTTTCCCAGTTCAGCGCATAACCTATAGACGAATTATGAATACAATATCATCGAAACGAAGACGTTTTGAGAAAATATACCAAAGCTTGAGACTGCACTATCCTGAAGAAGAGAAAGAGAAAGAAAGAGAGAAACAAAAGAAACAAACAAACCAGTTCATTGCCCAATTCAAGAGCAGCATCACTGAAGACTTTTCTGTGGCCAGGGTTGCTCCCACAGAATACACAGACCCTCCTGAACTTGCCTCTTGGGTTGCCTTCTTCCATTCACGATTGCTTCTCTTTTCTTTTTCTTTTTTCTTTTTTCTTTTTTTGTTTTTTCAATTCAATCCCAAACCATTGAACGAAACAAATCAAAACAAAAGGCAAACTTGTTACGCAGCAATAAACATATTACTTTAATTGCAAAGACCTTCAACTTATAATAATCAATGTCGCCAAAAACAAAAGAAAACTATAAAAAGACTTCAAAATACAATCTGGGCTGATTCTAAATTGATGAGAAAAGCAATTGAGTTCGAGAAATTAGATGGGTCTTATATATTTGGTGAATGGGAGCACGAGAAGCCCACATGCTCCATTTCCTTTCTAATCCAACGTCTTTCTGTCGGCTATATGGTCTACTATACTAAAAATAAAAATGAAAATTAAAAAGAATACCCAAATAAATATAAAATAAAATTTTATGGAGCAGTAAAAAGAATTCAAAGCATTTTTTTTTCCTGAGCAAGTGTTTTGTTGTGTCAAGTCCAAAAAGAAAGAATAACTTTATTAGGAGTAATGGGTATCTCAGCTAAGAGAAGACAAGGTTACTTTCACATTGGACTTGACTTACGCAAAACAACAATCTTGTAAAAAGATTATATGTTTGTATCGTGACGTTACTATTCTAATTTATTTAATATATAATTACCAATTATATAATTCTATAAGCATTCATTGTCCTTAACTCACCCTACAACAATCTTCTCCTACTTTGAAATTTCAACAAGGCTTGCTAATTGTCTCCAAAAATTAGTTCAACTAGCATAAAATATAGGTTATTTAGTCCACACAAAGTAAAAAAAGAAAATGGTCTGCTAAATTGTACCCAACAACAAGAAAGACATAGTTTATTATCACCAATTATGATATACGCAATGTATTTTAAGATATATATATATTTTTTAACATCTGTCGTGAAATTGAATATAATAAATGGGTGTAAAAAAATAACATTGTTGTTTTTATAGGGGTTTTTAAAAAAAAAATTGAATATGTTTGTTCTCTTATTCCATCATTGCCTATGATAATCTATTGAAATAATTAGGGGTGAAAAGATGATTTTTATTAACTACACTAACCGCTAATTGCTTTCAAAAGCGATTAGTAAAAACCGCTAACCACTAATGGTGTTTTTAAAACCACTAACTACCTTTTTAAAATATAATATATTATATTTTTATTATATATATAATATAACTAGAATAAAATAAATTGAATGCAAAACTACGTCATTTTGCCCTTAGTCCCTTGATTATAATACAAATTTATTGTTTGTATGTTAGATAATTATATATATTGCCCACGCTTGTCCTTTATGTATATGATTAATATATTGCCCACAAGGGCATACGCTTAATATTTTATTTTTGTCCACACTTGTCCCACACTATAGGTCTTCTTTATGTTTTCAATTGATATTGTAACTATCCTCTCTTCAAAACTCTTATCCCACATCCAAAAAAGGAACCCAACTTATTCAACTTTCACTCATCTATTTAAAGCAACATTCATTGTCTGCTAAGACCAAGGAAGCTTGGCTAAGCCCAAACCTGGCGCGCTGTAGGTGCACAATCCGGCTTGATGTAGTGGTTACACTGTATTTTTTTTTTTGGTAAGAGCCAAAATGCTCAATTTGCCAAAAAAGGTTAGTGGAGGTGGTTAACAGCTAACCGCTGTTAGCAGTTTTAGCCATTAACTATTAATCTTAACTACCTTTTTACTCCTAAATATAATTTAGTACGTACTTATAATTTGATATTTTTTGAACTTCTCAAATGAAGAGATATATACGTACAAAAAGTACTTGTCATCTTTTCCCCTCTTACTTTTAAGATTGGAAGAAAGGGGCGAGTCTGAATCTGATAATAGAGAGTACACCATTCACCACCAATTACTTTTTCTGATTTCTGTCACGGGATACCCTTCGTCTTCTAGCAAAAGTGGCAAAAACTAGGTGAAGTCAAACTAAATGTATGGCCCCCCATTTGGCAATGGATCAAAGGAAGTAAATTGTACGTCATTTTCTTCTCTTTTCTCAAGCGGAAAATGAAGTGAACCGTCGTCATAGAAGCCTAAATTTTCTTTGGGTCCGGCCCATATTTCATCGGATCTAAAAACTACTTCACATTTCGGCTATATGGACCTATTTTCCATAAATTTGTCGATCTCTTGTACGGAGATAGACAAGAGATCGATAATAGAACTAAACCATACATTTCTCGAAACAAAAACAAACAAATTATGGCTAAGATAAGATTTTCATTTATAATCAAAAGATTACAGAGTTTTATAATCTCTACAATTGTATTATTTAAGTTACTGTTTGTTCAGGAAATTTTTGGGTTGGAACAAACTACCGCAATAGGGATATGGTGGTGCTTGCAAATCATAGAGGGTGTTGGAGAGTTTTTGGCCGGAGCCAAAGATATTATGATGCTTAAGCTAGCATGCGTGTTTTGGAGTGTGAAAAAATGGCTCGGGTTCTTGAGAAAACTAGCTTGCAGAGCCTAAAAGAGAGAGCTTGAGATTGATTCAATAGATCATTCGAAGGAGAAAGATCTCTCTTTTATAGAGTTTTCTTGACGGTTGCTCATTAAGAGAGAGAAAAGTTGAAATTTGTATCGTATTTTGGGACTTGGCGTACTTATCTTGTAAAATCTAGGGTTTGCCCCATTTTTAACTGTACTATTTACCAAATCGATCCAAGTGACCCATTAGAGTTACGTTTGATAAACGATTTCGTTTCAATACTATTCATCTCTCTTTTTCATTTTTTAAACATTTTCTTACTTCTTACATTACATCAATAACTTTTTATTACTATTCAAATAACAAAATCATTAAGTAAAAAAACATAACTTAAACCCCAAAACCCTTCCTTTTATCCCCAACAAAAGTGGCGCTAGGAAGAGTGCCCAAGTTCCGACCTTGTGGTTAAGGTCAGAGGGGCCTCTGGCACGCCGAGTGGGACCCTTGGGGGATATTTTATCCCCAACACAGTTGGTGTAATGTTGAGGATACGTTGAATTTAGAATCAATTTCATCAAGTCTTGTCAAAGTATGAGTTCGTTGGATTTCTTTGTTCAGAAGATGTAGAAGCTTCTGCACGTTTTTTTTTTTTTCCCCCTTCTTCTTTTGCTACCGTCTATGTCAGAATTGGTATTGAGAATTCAGTGTTTCGACTGTTTTTGTCTAAATATTTCTGGAGATATATTTAGACAAAAGTGTAACCAACTTAACCATCAAGTGATGGCTTTAGCCCAAAATAGGAGGCCCTGAGAAGTGAGAAGCCTCATAATAGTAACTCTGCCTCCTCACCTCTGCTTCCATCCTCTCAACTCCTAGCTTCAAGCAATTCATTTCGGATACTCCTAGGAACCAAACCCAAGAAACCAAAACACCTGTTTCATCTTGGGACTCCTTTTTTCCTTCACCAAGATCGAAACAGCATTGTGGTTGGCACCATTTTGCAACATCAAACCAAGATAGAATAAATCAAGTAGAGATAGAAGAGAACAGAGAAGAAACAGAGTAAAAGAAACAGAGCAAGAGAAACAGAGTGAGAGAAGCAGAGATCAAAACTCCTCACCTTATTTTTGGATGTTTTAGTCATGGGGAGGAGAATACCTACGAACGAGAACCCATTAAGGCCTCCGGAGCTCTCATTTTCACTCCTTGCCGTGGGATTGGTGGCAACAATTGCTATGATCGCAGCTCTATGTGGAGTTCGGTCTCGGAAAAGATCATCACCAATTCCTTCTCCAAAAGCAACAGAGAAGTCAGGTGGGTTTAATTCAGCAGCAACTACAACGACAATGACATCTCTAACATCTCTAACTCCTCCAAAGCCTTCAGAGCCACTAGAACCGATGGCTTCCACAGATAACAAAGAAACACAAGACAAGGAGCTACCACTTCCACCTACGATGAAACAAACGGAAGAGACTTACTCTTCCAATCGCTTGACAAAGTCCGCGTCTGACCGAAAAATGACCATGAGTTTAAGCATGAAATTGCCAAGAAGCATGTCAATGGCTAGAAGGGATGAATATCATCGGCGAAGGAAAGGGAGGTTCAACCCAGAAGACTCCATTTGGAAGAAGACAATTATATTAGGTGAAAAATGTAAAGTGCCGGACGAGGATGATGCTGCTGTTTATGATGGTAAGGGAAACAGAATCTCAACCTACCACCCTAAGACCCCGAGTATGTTTTCTTTGTCTAGGCAAGGCTCATTCAACGAACCAGATACAGATGCTACCCAACAAAGAAAATGAAAGAAGAAGGAAAATCAAGAAATGGGAGAAGAATTTATTGATGCCAATATAATTTCTGTGGTTCTGTGGCATATGCGGGTAGACAGGTTTTTTTTTCCCATATCTTATGAATGCGGCTGTTTTAAAATGCTAAAAGACAGTAAGTACAAACTATTTTTGAGAATGGTAAAATTGGCCTTGTTTGGGGTATGAATGATAATTTTAGTATGATTCTTGCACTAAATATGAGATTTATAATCAATACATTCTCCCACCATTCTTTGGGTGCAAAGATGTTGCATTGATATCAAGATTGAGAGGAACCTTTTGCACAGCTGAAATATTCCAGCTTTTGGTATTATATCAACTCAGAATTTCATCTTAGTAAGGAAGAACCAAACTTTCCATCAGAATTCATGATTATATTCTGAGCATTAAGGTACAAACATTAAGGTAACAAAGAGAGGAAACGTAATTGTTTGGAGTCAAACCAATGGTTCTTGATTTCTTAAGTACTTGGTGATCAATATAATTTAGAATTCATAAGCTCATCAGAAAATTATGAAGAGTGATTAGAAAAGAATGCTAATAGAAGTCCTTAGCCATATATGACAAATTATGATTTACATGAGAGGAAAATGGGATATGTCAAACAGCTTCCCACAAAACTAATGCTAAAATTTCTCATCATTGTTTTGGTATATGGCCCTCTAGGAAATAATAATAGGATCATGTTTTTCAACCCTTTCTGCTGGAAGATGTGCCCTTGGCATCGAGAATCTGGGAGAATTTCTCTGCTGAGTTTCTATCTTCTGGAAAGCTTTGATGGTTTGAGCACAAAAGGACTTGATTTATCTGGCACTGAGCAGCATTCCTTCTGTTAGAGGCAGAAGCTTGCCTTGGCCAATCCCTTGGTTGCTCCATTCCTTTCAAGCTAGAAAACTGTAAGATAAATTTAGGTTCTTGGCCTTGTCAACCATGGAGAAAATTGAGGTTCAACAAAAAATCTATAGAAGTAGCACACAATAATAAGCATCACCAAGGAACTCAAAAAATCATTGTACCTATCTTAATCCAACTACTTGCATTTGGCTTGCCACATCAAATAAACATCTTCACTCATTGGTCTCAATTCAGTGTTAAAGAGTGTTTTCAAAATCAATATAATTATATATGTATGTCTTTGTTTAAGGAGCTTTTTAGAATGGAAGGCATATATGAGTCTTAGAAAAGGAGTCCCACATGAGAAAGAGAGAAGATAAGGAAAGCATACACTTGTTTGTATGCTCTAATACATTGCGAAGCAGCACGTGCACGTGCCAATAGGCTATAGGGCGCTACTGACGCCTTGATGGCACACTTGGCATGAATGAGCTCGGAGCGATTACCACCTATAGACCAGTTTTTTATGCTGAAAAACTACTCTTCTTCTATCGCTTTTGAGATCCTTCTACATTGTTTAAAATTCGTGTTTATTAGGTTCTGCTTTTCTGCAGAAACAGAACTCTAATCTCCTTGCAATAATAGAAACTATGAAGGTTTTTTGGTTTGATTTTGTTTTGTGCAAAAAGCAATCAAACATAAGAAGTTTTCTTGTATCCTGGGGAAGGATTTTCTATAACTCAGTACACACAGCCAATTGATCATAATTAGTGGTAGCAAATAGCTTATTGAAGGAAGCGTCTTTGTAAGGCAGTTTAGGAGAATTTCTTCTGTTTTAAATTTTGGGAAATGAAAACCATGCCTATGAATCTATGATGCATATCAAAATTCAAATGCCATAATTGTCAAAGAAACTATAAGCTACCTTAGCACCTAGAGCTACTTCTGAAACCTTTGCAACACTCTTCTCTGCTGGAAAGACTCCAGCACTGATTAATGGCCCTGCTATGCTGCTGCTTTGCACCGACTGTTGGTGCTTCAATATGGTCCAGTCAAACACATAATCCATTTTAAATCCTGGAGGAAGGAACATATATGTGTATAGTTTGTGTTAAATAATTACATCTATCCATCTTATGAGTACTTTATAGTGAAATCAAGGAAATGATATAGAAACCTTGACGAGAAAAAAGATCTCTGAACATTCTTTTCAGATAACCATAATCTGGCTTGCTTTCAAAGTGAAGTGAGCGACAGTACTGAAAGTAGGACTCAAATTCTATGGGGCAACCGCGACATAAGTCCTGCAGAAAAATCAGCAAACCTTCTAGTTCTAAAGAAATATTGTAATTAGAATTGTGAGGAGCAGATATTCATAAGCTTTTTCTCAAAATTATACCTCAATGGAAGTAGAATTCTTCAAATTTTTAATCATTTCCTCCTTCTCTTTCGAATTCGCTGCTTTAACCTGCCAAGGAAGTCTGCCAGAAACAAGAAAATATCAGCATAATGGTACAAACTATGCAATATAGAGCATAGAGAATTAAAAGTGCTTGGAGTATTTACCTTCCCCTTAGGAAATATATGAGAACATATCCAAGAGATTCTAAATCATCCCTCCGGCTTTGTTCTGCAAGTTTCAATAAATTAAGAAACCTATTAAAAATCCCAAATAGGGATCAAACCCTAGCAAATACATTATTGGAAAGAAAAAGAAAAAAAAAATGGAACATACGAATTCCAAGATGAGCATTTCTGCTAGCAAATCTTCTTGTTCCAACAAAATTCTTTCTTCCTCTGCGTAGTATGTTGACAATGTTAGACAAAGAATGTCAGAAGAATACATATTTGCCATACATTCCATATCAAGCAGAGAATGAAATAAATGCAAAGCCCTTCCAAGCCTTTTTGATGAACATCAGCAAGCTTATGCTCCACAAACCTGTAACAAATGTGTTGATGTGATGAAGGATTTCTATATTTGATCGCCAGACCGAAGTCGATGATGAACACCTAGATGCAATAAAATAAAATAAAAGCTCAATAAATACATCAGCAATAACCTGAAATTAAGTATAATAATCTCAAAATCAATTTAAAATGGTATACCTTATGATTCTCATGATTTCCCCTTCCCATAAGGAAATTGGAAGGCTTGATATCTCGATGCAGATAAGATTTGGAGTGAACAAATTCAATTCGGTCAATCTGACAGCAGGCAGATCAAAGTCACCAATGAAGGCCAGAAAAAACTAGAATACATGCTAAAACAGTTGTACAAATTGGATGCAAACCTTACCATCTGATCTGCAAGCATGAGAACGGATTTCAAAGACAATTTCTTGCCACAAATATTAAATAGTTCTTCAAGGCTGTCTCCTAATAACCCCATTACAAGAACATTATAACCTGCATCAATCCCAGTGCATTGAACATATGGAATTCCAGCTGCCAAAGATGGCAGTTGTTAGACTTCAAACGAGGGAGTTATTACAAATGAACACGATTTTCTAATAAGATTAAAAAAAAAAAAAAACATATAAAAAAAAAATGAATACAATCAACTAGTAAACAGGCAAAAATATAAAATGTTAATTTGCATACTTCCTCCATGTAGTACTTTGTACACTTGTGATTCATACATCAGTTGTGGTTTCTGGGTCTTGACATATTCCTGAGGATAAGAAAGTGTAATCCCTTTAGTATTATATATTAATGGGATACTTCACATACCCTGTTACTCATGATGTTTTAGCACTTTGCAATCATACTTATAAGGTTTAAACAGTTGCAGTGTCAGGAGTTAAAAATTTTGCAATGTCACCCCTTGGTTTTTTTGTTAAATCCTAACGGAAAATGCCAAAATATACAAAATACTCATATTTAAAAATAAAAAACATTGCTCCACAACTGACCTAACATGGGGTTAGGCTGTTCCATTTTTTTAACAACTTCTTAAACTTTAAAAATATGATCGCAAAAATGCCGAAACATCAAAAAGATAAGTGAAGTTTTTCCGCTGTTAACAATAAACAAACAGTTTTCAAGAGACATATATATATATATATACATGACTATAGCAGCATATTAATTACTTACAAACTTTATGGCAAACTTTTCATCAGTACGGATGTCAGTACCTGCAACATGCATGCAAAACATCCCATGATTAATGAGTAAATATATATCTTGTACGCAGTACGCAGGAATAGATCAACTGTTAAAAGGAACCATTAACAAATAAGAGAGACTTAGAATTAAATCATGTGATGTGATATATGCAGACCATGGAATATCACCCCGAAAGCCCCGCTTCCAATCTTTGGACCGACTTTATATCTGCCCAGAATGCAATGCTCCATATCGATCTTCACAAGCTACCCGACCAAACAAATCTTGTAAAACAACAAGTTTTGCAGATTCTTTATTTGTTTGTACGATCGATCGAATGCAACGTTGGTTAGGTCTGAAGACTTAAATAGAGAAGACCACCTGCATGAAACCCTGTTTATGTCGCCATCGATTATTTACTTCATGGTTTGCACAAGCCGTGTCTCTGTGTTAACAAGAAAATATAGGGTTTCAGTAGCCAGCCGGGAATTTCTTTTCTTTTCTTTTTCCTCTCTGAGGACTGATCATCAGGCGGTGCTGGTTCTTAAAACGAAGATCCTTCTACTTATAATTGACCCTATATATGTGGCTTACCTGGCCAATAAGATTTAGGGCCGTGTGATGATATGGATATGATGACATGCATGAAAACAAGTTCCCACATGACAGTATTCTCATGAAAGGTAATATCTTTCACGGAGGTTATTTAAAAGTGAAATAATATAACTCTTGGCGAAGAGTTATATTACACTTTAAGTATAGTGGAAGTCAAATTCTCTAATAAGATTTTTTTGACTTCTTTTTCTTTGTCCTCCACTGGATTTTCACCCTGATGGAAGACTTCCAAAGACCATATATAGTTTAAGGTATTTATATTTCTACAACAGTATTAGTACTCTTGTGTCTCTCAAAAAATGAGGTAATTTTTAAAATTACAATTTGACCAAAATTCATAATGATCCATTACAAGTCCTGATTTTAAGAGTCACATCATCCTTGGAGCGATTTGTAGCATTACAAGAAGAACTTATAGTATTACTCTAACACTAGGTTATTAAAGAAAAAAAAAATCAAAGGAATCTAGGATCGTTCTATAGAAAATCTTGCAAACCATTAACAAACAAGTTTTAAGTTTGGCCTCTTTTGTAGCCTTCTTTAATCTCCATCAATTAATTTCAAATTCATCAACAACAAAAAAAAACCTCTTACAATCACAATAGGCGGATAAATTGCAATACATTGGGAACACTAAAGCATTAAAAAGACGATATATATATATATATATATATGAGTAATGTTATAAGGCTTCTTAGAATTTTCCTAGAACCATCTTAAATGTGATGTAACTTTTAAAATTACCGTTGAATTTGAAATGTGATTTATTGACTTTTAATATATTGATGATTTTAAAAGTTACATCACATTTGGAATAACTCTAAGAAGACTTATAGCATTATATATATTAGAAGAAAAATACTAGAGAAATTTCTTTTCTTATACATTATAGGAGATTAATGTTACAAGTTCTTCTTGTGTCACTCCCTAATAATAGAGAAACCACTCCTCCTTTGGGTTTTGAAGGTATTGGTGAATCATTCCCAACCAAAATGCACAATTTCGGGATCTTTTAGACAAAGGGGAAAGTTCTTAGGGTTGAAGGATCAAATTTTTTGGGCAAAAAACTGCCATTTTTTAACTGTCCAGAGAGTCCCAAGAAAGAAAAAGATCCCATTGGTCAAAACTATGTTGTTCTGGCCGAGGGTACAAATCACGTCCCTGGCACCCCAGGAGATGAACATGTTTCGTGAGGATAATCATGTACTCTATTGTATGTTAAGGGTCTAATAATAGAGGTATTTTAGGATTAAAAAATATCTTAGGATAATATGTTATGTTTATAGATAACATTATATTAGGGATTTGAATTTAAATATTAGAGATAAGTATTATCATTAGAGTATTTTTATTTTACTTAGTCTTTTATTTTTACTATGCATTGTAATTGTCTATTCAAAGACATCAAAGCTCATTAATAAAGGATCATAAAATTAATCTCAAACCTTGAATTTGAAAAAGGATTTTTAGATTTCCTCAAAATCTAAAATGTCTAAATTCCTTCAGAATCTAGAAGGTCTACATTCCTTTAGAATCTAAGGTATAGATTCCCTCAAAACCTAAAATCTATTCCATTACGTATTCACTTAACATTGTAGCAAAAATTGATTTGGAATTACATCAATTGGATGTGAAAACAACTTTTCTTAACCGTGAATTAAAAGAAAATATCTATATGATACAAAATGAAGGATTTCAAGTGGAAGGACATGTGGAAAAAGTCTATAAATTTATAAGATTCCTATACTGGCTTAGGCAATCATCGAGACAATGATATTTAAAGTTCCACCCGGCAATACTTGAAATTAGTTTCAAGATAAGTCATTATTGTGTGTACATATACAAGGAAAATGATAAATTATTTACTATGTTGTCATTATATATAGACAACATATTACTGACTAGTAATTGTCCATATGATAAATGAAACAAAATAATTGTTGTCATCCAAGTTTGAAATGAAAGACATGGCGGATTCTGTTACCTTTGTCTTGGGAATAAAAGTGACTAGAGATAAAAACTCAAAATTATTATACTTGATCAAAAGAAATATTTGGAAAATATATATACTTAAGGAGAGCCTCTACTATTAGGTCATTCCTTAAAACCTAACTTTTGTGGCACCCAATAAGAATTTGACACCTCACTTAACAACACCAAAATACGCTAAAACTAAAATAGCAAATTACATCTTCTAATAACCCAACAACCCGTAAACCACCCCAGCCCTCTCCAAACAAACGTCAAAATCCATGGAGCCTTGCCGGCCACTACCCAAATTCTGGCCATTGTCCATATTCGCTGAAGAATAGGTAATGGTTTTTTTTTTGAAAGAAAGAAAGAATAGGCCATGTTTAAGAAAAGAAGAAAACCAAAACAAAATCCCCCAACAAAGTCCCCCAACAAAATCCCCCAAAAAAGAAGAAAACCAAACCAAAACAAAATCTCCCAATAATTGATCAGCTGTGGGTCACCCTCTTCGGCCACTTTTCTACCAAACCCAGACTCAAAATTCATTTCTAATACTTCAAAATTCGTTTTTGAATATAAAACTAAAACCTAGAAAGAAGGTTACCCCTTTAAGATTCTATCACCCTAAAGGGATGATGTGGTGGGTGAATGGTGGAAGACAAAGATAAGAAGAGAAAATAAAATTTCCAGTGAAGATGAACCAAAGAAAAAGAGAAAATGGGAGAGAGAAAATAAATCTAATGTTTTTGTTCCTATTCCATCACGTGTAACTAGCTAATGTATACACCTTCTATTAGATATTGCAAAACATCACTTTTACAGGTGGACCTGATAGAAGGTTTTCTCATACTTAAGATGTTTAAAATTGGAAAAATGTCAAGGTCACAATACAAACACAACTCATCACCAACTTCTCTCTTAGGTGTCATTTAAAATTAGGGTTAAATACCTAATTAACTCCTAGGGTTTCACTTCTTTATTTTTTCCTCCTTAAGGTTTGATTTTTATCACAAGAGGTCCTTTTTTCTTTTAGAAATGTTATTTATTTATTTATTAAATATTGTGTGTCATTGGGGTGGGATGTTACATCACAGAGGAGGTCATTGTGGTTTTGATAAAGGACCAAATTGGTCCTTCCATCTGTTGACCGTTAGTTAACTTAATGGAAATGACATGTAGACCAATTAAATCTTATCATGTGTCATGTAATTTATTTTTTATTTTTATTTTAAAAATATTTTTTTTTTCTAAAAAAGAAAAATTGGGGGTGGCCGAAACCACCCCCAGCGGCTTACATTCCTAGCGTATGGGAAGAAGAAAGCCTGGTTTCTCGTGTTTAGACAGAAAAGTGAAGATTTTGTCGATTATGCAACCTGGCCGGCCATAAGGATCAATTTCAAACTAAGGGAAATGCTACTAGCGAGGAGTTATATGATAATAATAAGGATTATGATACTAATATTTTTTTATCGCAAAATATGAGAATATATGAAGAAGATCCAAAGAATGAAAAACTAAGAAAAGAGGCGAAGCAACAATTGAAAGTCCTAGGGCTGGCGGAAACCACCCCTAGTGGGTCTTGGGGGTGGTTTTGACCACCCCTTGGCTCAATGGCAGACCACCCCCAATATTTTTATTATTTTTTTAAAATTTTTTTAAAATAATAAATAAATTACATGACACGTGGCAAGATTTAATTGATCCACTTGTCATTTCCGTTAAGTCAACCAATGGTCAACGGACGAAAAGACCAATATGGTCTTTTATCAAAACCACATGGACCTCCTATAATAAAAATCAAATCCTAAAGAGGAAAAAATAAAGAAGTGAAACCCTATGGGTAATTAGGTATTTAACCCTTAAAATAAATAAATAAATTTTAAGCCAAATCAATCGCCTTTTCTTGAAAATTTGGAAGGAAAAAAAAGGGGATAATTTCACTTAATCTCCTGAAGTTCTATGTCTTTTGCAAACACTCTTTAAAAGTTTAAAGTCTTTTACTTTGGTGTATTGAACTTTTGTTTCGTTTCAAATACCCCCTACCATTAAATATTGTAGTTAAATAAAACGGAAAAATAAGAAAAATAACTAAGGTTATTTTAGTAATTTCACACACATCCATTACAATTTAACGAAAAATCATAACGGAAGGGGGTATTTGAAATGAAACAAAAGTTAATATCCAAAGTAGAAAATTTAAACTTTAAGTATTCTGCAAAACTTCGGAGATAAAGTAAATTAAAAAAAAAACAAAAACAAAAGTTCGATACACCAAAGTAAAAGACTTTAAACTTTTGAAGAGTGTTTGCAAAAGACATAGAACTTCAAGAGATTAAGTGAAATTACCCAAAAATAAAAATTAAAGAAAAAAAAAGGACGAGTGGCCATATCAAACCTCTTAAAATTGATAGAAGCCCAACTATGACCATTTATTTTCACTATCTTTTTTCTCATTAAAAAATTGTTAAAAAAAAAATACAAAAGATACGCTGTAGTTGTTTAACAAATCTAAACCAAATCCCTCAAAATCTGTAGTTATCTCCGAGATTTTTAATAAAGCATTAGCTTAATAAATTAATAAAGCCCGCAAGTGGAGAAAACTTTGAGAGAGAATAACATCCATCCACGTATTTTGTTTTTTTATTTTATCCTGTATTTAATATTTATATCCTTTCACTTTATTAGCTTAATTAATAACTAAAACTTCCCTCTTATCTTCCCCTTTTTGTTTTGGATCAGGCATTTACTTTCAAGATTAATGCTTGCACTGCTAATAATTTGAATAGCAATTAAGATAGTACATATGAGATCTATTTGTAAAAATAAATTTTAAATTATGGGACCAAATTGATATGTAAATTCTCTTACGCTTCCTATCTAAATTATTTTTTATTAAAATAGGATCTCTACCTTCCTCTGTTTATGTCTATATATATTCATTCTTTATTGCCACCCGCAACTGAAGATCAGGTTCATGTCGGTGTCACATCCTAGTACGACAGAATCACATCCATAAATGGATTGAAACTCGAGTAAATTAAGAATCAGGTGGCCACGTGTCGTTATGGGTCCAAAACTGTTTTTCAATAATCGAATCAAATTTTATTATAGGAGTATCAAAATTTGCTAATTTCCATCACCAGAAGTCCAAAAGTGGACAACGTGTGTGATGGTCCACCGAAGCCGGCGCACCAGAGTTGTACCGTGTCACGGTTCCACACAAGTGGGAAAAGGAAAAAAAGAAAAACAAAACCTTCTCTTTGAATTCATATTCATAAGCGCGTTCGAAGGAACAGGTAGGGGGGACAAATACAAGGCTGGTCGCAGGGAAAGTTCAAGGAAACCTCCTCCTTCTCACGGCGAAGGAGAACAGGTATTTCTTTTTCCATATTTCTAAAGGTTCGCACGCCTGTTCTCCTGCAACCCAAACATTGAGTTCTGGGTGGGTTTTTTTCTTGAACATTATCGATCGCTCACGTCCATTTCCGATCCTATTCGCCAGTGACTTTGATTAGTTATGAGTTGGGATTCTTCATTTGGTCTTTGATTCAAGTGGGTATTCTTTAGATTATGAGTATTTGATCAGACTGGCTTTTTGATCGAAATCTGCAATCATTTCTGTCATTCTCGGATGGGTGTCGACGAGTTTTGCTTTATATTAATGGGATTTAACTGAAAAGGATTGCTATTATTTGATCTGGGTGTTTTTTGGGTAGAAATATTGGAGTCATATTAATCAACTTTATGTGGGTAATGGTGTTTTATGGAGGATTATCATAATTGAACAGAGGATTTTGGATATTTGATCTGCCTCAGCTGTGCATTGTTGATGAATCTGCTTGTCATTGAAGAGGAGGATCGGTTTGCGAACGTGCCCACTTGGTTTCTGGGTGTTCTCTGGCCATTTTACCTGCCCTTTGAACAAAAGACCTTTCCCTTTTGTATTCCGAGAGATAGATGGGATAGGGAGTTCTTTCAGCTGCAGAGTGGCTAATCAGAATTTGTCAAATTTACGAAGGTTGTGGTAGTGAAATTGGTTTTTGAGTGCTTTCTGAGATGAATTCTTCGCAAGAGTCGGTGTTGTCGTCAAATATGGCAGGCCTAGTTGATGGTTCATCGGCTCGCGGAGAGGTGTCACGCCTTGATAGCATGCCTGTCTATGTTAAGGAGCTGATTGCTGGAGGTGCTGCCGGAGCGTTCGCTAAGACTGCTGTTGCACCCCTGGAACGGATCAAAATACTTTTGCAGGTGAAGCATGCCAAAAAAGTTTCCCCTTCTCGTAATCTTGTTTTCTTTTTAATTTTGTTTAATATGATTAAATATAATGAGTTCTAGATGACTACTGTATCTTATAGTTATGCTTACTTTTGTAACAACAATCTGATGGAATTAGGATTCTATAGAACCATTTTGAAGACATGGTAAAGACTTGAATTTTGGATGGAAAGGAAATTGAAAAAATTTAGAGAATGCAGCTTAAGCTCCTCGACAGTTCTGAAGGATGGAATCTAAAATGTGGACAGTGAAGGGGAATATGCAAAAGTAACCATATAGATTATTTTGGATAGAGTTTTTATTAAGTGGTTGGGAGGGGGGGGTTGGTTAGTTATAGTGATTAATTTACGGTTCTGAAGTTCTTTAGAATGAGAATAACGTGGAAAGAATGAATCAGCCGAAGAATATATTTGGAGTGTGGGAGAAGCAGTGTGTGCAATTAATAAAATAAAGAAATGCTGGATATGCATCATTATTTGAAAATATATGAAAATTTTGCTTGTAGTTTGGGATATTGATGTAATGGCAATGATTTTCACTAGTAATTTAAAAGCTACAAATTCTATGGGCTTCATTTGGATTTGGTTTATCTGAGGAGATAAGAATGATCCAATAGTTTTAAGAATCAATTGAGAAACTCTTCTTTTTCTAAGCATTCTATGCTCATAGATGTAGAGCTTGTTGGGTGAAGCGGGGAGGTGCTTAGCAAGTTTGTTTTGATAAAAGGTCAAACTTTGAAAATGATATGAGACAACCAGGACCATGGATTTTTACCATTAAGAATAGCCAGAAAGGTAAAAAAAAAATGCTTTAAAAAGTTAGATTAAAGTAAGTAACTGAATTGATTGAGATTCTTTGGTCACGTGTAATGACAACCAATGACATAATCAGGTAAGAAGGGGCAGGGTAATTTGAGGTACTTTGAAGATGTGAGAAGAAAGCCGGGAGGCAAAATAAAAAAGTTGGTTGTTTTTTACTTATCAAAAAAAATAGTTGGTTGTTTTTGGGATATGATGAGCTGTTGTAGTTTGAGTTAACAATAGGTGGCTAACCCCTGATGAAGTAGGATGGCAAACATCACCTGTACAGTTGTCCCCTAGTATTTGGGAAGCTTTGTTTGGCTCAATGGGCAATAAACTAATAGGTAGATCATTTTATCATATTCTAAGTTTAATTTGTTTGAGGATCATATGGAGTCAGAGATGTTCTCGTGCTATTAATGGGAGTGTAGCTTCTCCTGACGTGATTAAGTTTTCCTTCCTCAAAAAAATATTTTCTTTGCTTGTACTTCTGTGGGCTCTTTTCAACACAATATTTAATAAGAGAGCATTGATTAGGATTTGTTGTTTGGTTTCTAGTTTGTGTGCTGTTAAAAGTTTGTCAAAAGTGATCAGTTATTCAAAATTTCTATCTGTTAAAATGATTGATTTCTTAGTATAAGTGATTGATTTTAGTAGGTACAAGCTTTTTTTTGGGGGGGAGGATTTTGAATCATGGTTTTATCATTAAAATCTAAAAACTAGTGCTTCACGACTCATACTTCTTTTTCCTTAGCCTTGATTTTTGTTTTTAGATTTCTGTTATGGATATATATATTTTCCATAGATGTTTCTAACTCTCTTTTTCTGTCGTGTGTCTTGTGTGGATTTTTACAGACAAGAACAGAAGGGTTCCGTTCTCTTGGGGTGCTTCAATCTTTGAAGAAGTTACTGAAGCATGAAGGTGTTCAAGGATTCTACAAGTAAGTATAATTAAATTCACTTTTATAAAATTCAATCTTTTATGCTGTAGGTTTATTTTAACTTATGCTTGTTTGTTTTTTAGAGGAAATGGAGCTAGTGTTATTCGGATTATTCCTTATGCAGCCCTACATTTCATGACATATGAGCAGTATCGGTGTTGGATTTTGAACAACTATTCTGCCTTAGGAACAGGGCCCCATATTGATCTTTTAGCTGGTGCAGCAGCTGGAGGAACAGCAGTTTTATGTACTTATCCTTTAGATCTGGCTCGTACTAAACTTGCTTACCAGGTACTGGTCTTGCATCAATAATGATGAAACATTTGGTCTTCTCTGAGTGAGTATTTATGGAGTTGGGTTGTAATTGTTGAATATTGATACTTCTACTGATATGTTTCACGTTGTAGGATTGGTAGTAATCAGGGGGGAGCTACATATATTGGATTTTGATTTTTGGCATGCAGGAAAACTTCACAAAATTGAGTTTTACCCTTAACTGAGTAACTTCAGAGCAAGTGCATAGACAGAACCCCACCCCCCCCCCCCCCCCCACTCACACGCACACAAAAATCACATATTTCTCATGGGTCCCTTCCATTATTTAGTTGTTTGTATTATCACCATTGATTTTGCCCCCCGAATCCTGAAATCCCGGCCATCCCTGTTGTTAATCCTTGAAAGGTTTGTTCTCCATGTGTTGTTCAAATTTTTGTCCTGATTTTTTTTGGCATATTAATCTTCTCATACAACATTTGGTCTGCTTTTTTATATTATTCAAATGTGTTCTGTAAAGTATCTCTTTCATAGATTTGGTTGGCTTTAGGAAAGTGACAAACTGTGTGAGCATAGGTTCTATATTAAGATGTTTCTCTCGGTCGACTTTCCTCACCTTTGAATGGTATACTCACAGATAAAGTGGGCTAATGTAAATGCTATGTAGAAGCCTGGATTAGATGCCTTAGATGTTAATTACTTCTTCTGATGCCCACCTCCCACCCAGAGAATGATTATTTAGCTTTGTTAAGCTATTAATGAAACTTCATGTGGAGTTAACTGGTTCTTTTTCCTCTGTGGTTGATTATTTCGTAGTTCAATATTTCATCATCAGATGCCTTTTAACTTCTTTGCCTAATTCTTCATTGGTTTTAGGTCGTTGACACAAGAGGAAGTCTCAATTATGGAATGAAAAGTAATCATGCTCAACCTGCATATAATGGCATAAGAGATGTACTTAGAAGTGTCTACAAGGAAGGAGGAATGCGTGCACTCTATCGAGGTGTAGGTATGTATGTGCTTGGATTGTTATGTTCTTTACTTCAGAGAGTATCATCAGCCATATGCATGGTATTAATGAGTTTCAAAAGGATGTTTTAATAACGGCTCATAGGTTTTTCGGCTTCGGATCTCTTTCTGTGTTATACCTAAGATCTATAGTTGTCCCTGTCAAACTAGTTTCTCCTTTTAAGTTTTTCTCTTTTCCTATGTGACACCATATATTGAGTATGCTAATATTCATTTGGCTTCCTTTGTTTGAGCAGGCCCAACACTCACTGGAATCCTTCCTTATGCTGGTTTAAAGTTCTACATATATGAGGAACTCAAGAGCCATGTTTCTGAAGAGCATCAAAAGTCCATTATGATGCGACTTTCTTGTGGAGCTCTAGCTGGGTTGTTTGGCCAGACTTTCACATATCCATTAGATGTTGTTAGGAGACAGATGCAGGTATTGCGCCATTACAATCCGTATACTCTTAGCAGAGAGTTGTTTCTTCTTTTATGGTATCTGTCAGAAGACTTATGTTTTTTTACAGCAAGCCACTCAGTGAACTGGCCTAGAATGCTGGTTGGTTTGATATTAATAGTTCCCTTAGTCTGGTTTTACCTGATGACATTAGCTACATCTTAATTCGATCTGGGCAACGTATCAAAGCTGGGATAGGCACCTAGAATTGACCTTTTAATTGAATGCATTGACTTATATTACTCACCATTCAGATTATCTTTGTTGTGAATGACCAGCAAGGGTGGTGTCCTGATCTTAGGAGGTTTCTTATGGCGAAGTGGTAAACTATTTACTTTAGTACAGGCTTTCCAAATCATTTTGACAGGCAATGTACCGATGGTGTAGACTGAGATTTGCCGAGGGCAATTTCATGCAATATGTTTCAAATGAAATTATTCTTGGTAGATGAAGAGGGCCACAGACTAGGACTCCATCATTTATGTTAACGTACAGCTGAGTAATGGTGGGATGGCCCAAGCCTCCTTGAGCGTAAGAGAATGCCAAAGTAGCAAGATCTATATTAATTACTCTACAAGATACCATTTAGTTGGTAAGACCTGTCGAGCTGTAGAGGAGTATGTTTGAAATTAATAGTCATGCAGCTTAAGCTTACTTACTATAATGGTTGGCTTAGGTCATTTCAATATCGACCAAGGCATTAATAGTGGTCAGCTTTCTAAGACAAAAATCAAGAGGGTCAAAGCCTAACAAGCAAAGAATTAACTTGCATTAAAGCTGTTGTTGCCCATACGCATGACATTCTGGCAAGCATTCATGTAATTATAATTGCTAAATCAAGTTGAAACTTTAACAGGAATTACATGGATTTGGTCTTTTGTGTGACTTGTGGGATGCTGTTTCAGGTTGAAAATCTGCAACATTCAGTACAAGGAAATGCCAGATACAGAAACACATGGGAAGGTCTTACTGTCATTGTTTCTAATCAAGGATGGAGACAGTTGTTTGCAGGTCTAAGCATCAACTATATTAAGGTAATTGTTCATAATTCTTGAATCAACATAGTCTGTTGGGATAGTTGCACGTAAAAGCTGAGTCTACCGTTGAGTTAGCAACTTGAATCAAAATGTATAGATCCTAAGGTTGCTGCTTTTCAAGATATCTCATATTGCACTCTAATTATATTCTTTTATAATGGCTGTAATTCTGTGTGGTTGGCTTTCTAGGGCTTAACATTGGCTTGAATGTGCATTTGATGCTTGATGTAAGCCCAACAATAGAATATTATTTTTAAAATGTACTCAAGTAAAAATTGTGAGGAAGATGAGTATCTGGGAATCTGAAGTACGAAAGCATTTGCATATATTCATTAGTCTCCCTGAAGCACAGTAACGATTGCCTTTTACTCTTTAGTAAATTTCTTACTTACCACCCATACACAAACAGAGTAATTGTTTTCTTAAAGTTCAATTTATGTAGGTTTCTCCTTCCTATCAATGATAATCTATCTAACATGTTTGATGCTTCAAAGAAGCATTCTAGATTTTGCTTGATTATTCCAATACTTTTCAGGTGTAGGTTACAAGCACTGAGACCACTTAGGGATGTTATTTAGGGTTTAGGGTCACCTTGGTCGTGCAATTTGTCTGTTACTTGAATCATAAGTGTCCTGCTAACAGGGATTATATTATGTTCTTAGATTGTTCCTTCGTGGCCATTGGTTTCACCGCATACGACATGATGAAGTTTTGGCTCCAAATTCCGCCTCGACAGAAGACTCGATCAATATCTGCTGCCTAATTTCTTTAAAATACGACTACAGATGCAAGTCGGTTACCTTGGTATACAATTCATGAAAAGCTTTGATTCTCTGCAATTTTGTATTTGTTAGTTTGAAATGTGGCTTTTACACTTCTTATGACAACGCACCAAGGGTTTAAACTTCTTATCTGAAAATTAGTATGGTGTATCTTCCCTAATAGAGCTAAATTTTCCACTTCTGATGATGATTTAGACCGACTATAACTTCTTTTGCTGAGAAAAAGTTTCGTTTAATCTTCTTGTTGTCATTGATTTTACATTCTTGTACCCATGCTTTCAATTGCTTTTGATTCACTTTTTCATTGCTTCATTTGATTTTCCTTTTGAGACCAATTAACATTGTTCTCTGTACAATGCCCATATAAAACAAGCTAAGGTTACTTTTTGGGTTAGGTTTTGTATTGTATCATCAATATGCATGCTTCCTTACTATTGAAGTTGCTCTTTTTCCACCTTATGTGACTCAACGATCAAAATATTTGAGCACCTTTTCTTGGGCTAGTCACTAAACTCAAATTGTGTGGCATCTCTTTGTGGCTTCTTTAAGTGTTAGGTTTTAAAAATTGGCCTTATTCAGTGTGTCAAAACTTGTCTAGGTTGTCTTTTCATATCCCAAGTAGTTTTTAGTGAAAAAGGTTGGGTGTTTAGGGTTCTGTCTTTTCGTCAAGAAGACGGCATAACGACGTCATAACTCAAGGTGGACTAAGGGTTATGAAAGTCACGACGTATTCCGACGAAATCAGGCAGTGAGGATTAGTAGGATTTTTGTCATGACATTGGGATTTTGTCATGACGAAATTCTACTTTTGCAGAATCTTGCAGGCCATTTTTACATAGCAAGCATTCAAATTTGAAGAAGCTTGTGAAACACAAAGTTGTAGATCTGGGAATGAGCTTTCCAACGCCGCTGACTTTGCATCAGTTGGAGCTCGAGATCAAAAGTTGTGGCCTCGATACTTTGACTGGTTTGGTTTCCTTGTCACTGAATTCCAACTTTATCCATTCCTCTTTTATAAATAAATGAGATGCTCATTAGGTTTATGAGGGAAGCTAAGCACGCAAATCCCTTAGAGAACCTTGAGGTTCTTGCTTCTCCTTTGTTCCAAGAGAGGAATCATACAAAGCCCTAGAACTCTCCCTTTCTTGATGCAGTGATTCTTCCTATTGCTATTACCCAAGCTTTGGATGTTCATGTATTGGTGAGGAAGTAAGAGTATCCCTTCACCATTGATGTTTCAAAGGAGATGTGTTTCCCTCTCATGATGTGTTGATGATCTAGCCATATACATACATTTCATTCGTCCACCGAAGAGCCTACCAAACGAGTTGGTAAGGAGATGCAAGAAGATTGTCAAGCTAAGAGGAAAGCGGGAAGCGTGTTGGTCTTACAAAGTATAGAATTTACAAATGATGTAAGTATTTCTTATGTCTGTAATCTGAATCTTTTTATGGTAATTTCTTGGATTTTGCTCTCCCAAAGTGGTTTTTCTCTTTGAAGTGTTCAAAGGGTTTCTACTTTGTCAACCAAACCTTGCATTGTGGATGTGCAATTGATTTTGTGATTATGATGTTTATGTGGTTTATATTTCAATAATTTTATCTTATGATAATTATTGCTCTTGGGTGTGTTGCTTGTATTCTGTAATTAAATAGTTTTAATTTGATTTGATTTGATTTTTTTTTTTTTTTAATTGCATGGACTATTAATTTGGGGGTAGAACGGTGGTCGGGTTCTTACATTAAACTTTCAAATTTTTTTCCTTTACGTTGTTGTAAGTCAAATGAGGCTTAGGATCCGTTTGATACCCTCTATTTTATGTTCTCAAAATAAAGGGAAAGTTACAGTTTACCCCCTTAAAGTTGACAGTGTTTTTCAATTCAAATACCAAAAAGTTTTAATTTTTGCAATTCACCTCCTCAAAGTTCTAATTTTTTTCAATTTGACCAATTATATCTAAAATTTCTCATATTGCTCCTAATTTTTTATTTTTTATTTTTTATTTTTAAAAAAAATTTAGATGCCACCCCTTTGGCTATCTGGCCATTTTTGCACACCCAAATTTGTTTTTTATTTATAAAAAATAAAAAAAATAAAAATAAAAAATAGGGACAATATGGGAATTTTGAAATAATATTGGTCGAATTGAAAAAAAATTGAAACTTTGTAGGGTGAATTGCAAAAATTGAAACTTTAATGTTCGAATTGAAAAACGTTGCCAACTTTGAAGGGATAAACTATAATTTTCCCCAAAATAAACACATAAACAAACAATTCAAAATACCCAGAAAAAAAAAAAAAAACCCTCTTAAAAGCACATAAAACACAACGCAAAACACAAAAATAAAAACAATTTTTATCTTTACGTCATATCACAACACTTTCTAATAAAAACAAAAAACACTCTCCAAAATATATTAACAAATAAAGCTTTGATTCATAAAACTTTTTTCTTTTTAGTATTTGCTTTCTCTTCTCAAAACAAACACAAAAACTCAAAATTATTTTTACATTTATGTTACATTAGAACATTTTTTCACACAAAAAACACACTCTAGAGAGCATTAAGAAACGAGGCCACTTTTTAAACATTGCATCTTAATTAGGTATGACAATTCGTATTCGCTTGTCAGATTTGGGTCATGTTAAAACATATATATGTATAAGACTATACCCATTTAATTAAACGGGTCAGACCTTATAATCATAATTCGCAAATTTCATGTCAGGTTTGCGAGTTGTGTCAAAAATTATCAACCCTTATAGCTTATCAAATTGAGGTTGTATCAAGATAATAACTCAATTCATTTAATTAAACGGGTCAAATTCATTAACTATAACCTACTAATTTCGTATAATATTCACAAATCGTGTCAAAAATTATGAATCTAAATTCAAGCGAACAGGGCATGAAAGTTGTTGGTAGCTAAGAACATTCCGAGGTGATTCCAAGAAACTGTGGGTGTGACTAGAAAATTATGTTGATTGATGGCGCCAACCGACCAAGCATTGGAATGTTTTTTTGTAGACCTTTGGGGCTTGTCTGGCTCGTTGAATCGCATGCCGATTGCCGAGAGAATGTCTGGTCTGGTGCTTCGCCCGCAAAAACAACAAATTAAAGAGTTGAATCTTCCATGGAAATTCGGATCCTCATTCAACCCATAGACAATAACTCTTAAGCATGTGGGATACAAAATTTTACCCAACTTATATCCACTTTACCCTCTTCAACTTTGAGTATGATTCAAGCAAATAGTGTCACATTACACAAATGTAGTGACCGACACAATACGACAAGACAGTTTTAACCAATTTATTTTGACTTTTAAACTATCATGTATTTTGAGAAGATCCTCTCAAATTTTAAAAACTCTCAATTTCACTTCATGAACGTCCAATTTGATGCAATGTAATCCCTTCATCAGATTTAAACATTAAAAGTGATATAATGACCTTTATACTCCTAATTTTTTATATTAAATTCTAAATATACCCTTAGAAAATGTACTTCATTTGTTAATTAAAACAGAAAGTGTCCACTTTTGATAATTTTCCTATGTGCTCTCTTTTGAAAATATGTACTTTCTAAGTTGTTTCATTTCCATACTGTTACTTGAATGAATTGATTTTGTTTGGTCAAAACTATTTTTTTTCAACATTTGTTTGGCCTAAAACGATTAGCACGATTTGAATAACTGTAGTTTTGTTTTAACAACAATTTGCTACATGATTTGTTAGGTGCTCATGGAAATATTTTGATGAAATAGAAAATAATGGAAGGATATCTCCAAAAACCCTAACCTCCTTGAGCATATTTGAGATTGCTTTAGAAAATTAAGTTTTTAAAGTAAAAAATATTTCTTCTCAAAAAACTTTAATTAATTTTTTTTAAAAAATGAGTTTTAGCTCTTTTTTAGGATATGTTTGGACATGTGTTTATGGGGCCTAAAAGTGCATTTAACACTCAAAAAATTTGTTTGAAAAAAAAAATAATACTTGTTTGGTAAAAAAAAATTTAGGGTCTATTTGAGATTATGTCTAAAAAGCATAAAAGTACATTTAACACTCAAAAAGTCCGTTTGAAAAAAAAAAATAGTTTGGTAAAAAAAATTAAAAGCCTTTTAAAGGTTTAAAAAGCCTAAAAAAAAAAAAAAGCCTAAAAAAAAACCAAAATGCACTTTTGGCAAAAAAAAAAAGATTTTTGACTTAAAAGCTCTATTTCTCAAACATAATCCCAAAAAGCTCTAAAATAGCTTTTTAGGGTCCAAAAAGCTAAAAATAAAATTTAAAATTTAAAAAAAAAAAAAAAAAGAAAGAAAGCAAAATGCACTTTTGGCAACAACTTAAAAATGATGTTCTTATCAAAAAAACTTTTTTTGACTTAAAAGCTCAATTTCTTAAACACAATACCAAGTATGCTCTTAAAAGTAAAAATGTCGAATATGTGCTTTTGAAATTTTTTACCAAGTATGTCAGTTTTTTGTTTGCCTCAACGTTTTAAGTACTAAAAATGCTTTTTAAACTCCCTAATGTAAATCCCAAACAAACTTTTGCTTTAGGGTAGTTTGAGAAAACATTAAACCCCCTTGCTATGACAAAATAGTTCTCTTTAATTTATTCTTCTTGACCTTGTCGTCTTAAAAAAACTTAGAACCGACTCCTATCAACTTTGGGCGGAACCATCTCTTGGCTTGGAGGAGGGCACCCCCAAGTCATAGGGTGGATCTCAAATTATTATTATTTTTTAAATATATTTTTTAAAAAAATTTTTACCCAAAGAATTTTTTTAAAAAAAATATTAAATTAATTCAGACTATCTAAAGGTCATAGGTTATGTTTAGGTAAAGATAATACATTGAAAAAAATAAAAGAATATGGTAAGGAATAAGAATAAGAAAATATATAAAATGAATTATAAGATTCTTATCTAAAACTCTATCCATAGTCCATACACAGGGTTTGACCCAAAAGAAAAGACTTTTTCATTTCCAACATGCCAGCTAGCCTGATGGATAGTGAGTCAGTGAGGCTGACGTCTTTAAAGTTGAAGTTATAGCCTCAGCTACCATTGGGCCATAATTTAATGAAAACAGCTTTTCATTGATTTTTTTTCTTCCACTCTGTTTTGGAAGATATCATATGTATAGGGACCATTTGAAAGGCATTTTAGGAGCTTAAAGGTATTTTTAATATTAAAAAAGTTCATCTTAAGAAAAAAGTATTTGTTCGATAAAAAAATTAAAAGCGTTTTTAAGGTTCTAAAAATCTTAAAAATGATAAAAAAAAATACTTTTAGTAAAAGCTTAAAAATAAAGCTTTTACATAAAAACTATTTTTGACTAAAAAATTCTATTTTTCAAACACAATCTCAAACAAGCTTAATCTTTAGGTTTTCATTTGATTTGAATTTAGCCATTGAATTTTTAATTTCAAGAATATATATAATCTTTAAGTTTTGTCCAAATTTAAAATATGCCTATTTGTCACTTTCCTATCAAAATTAACGATTTGTCATTTATCACATATGTCTCGAATGACATATCAATGTGTCTATCTCAATATCCCAATGCAATGTCACGCCAATGAAGCCAAAGTTTTTGTTATTGTGGATTTGATCTTTTGGTTCTCATGACTAGTACTTCTCTAAGTTATAGATTGATTTTCTCTTCTTTTTTTTTTGTTTTCTATGAATGATTTAACATTTGTTAGCATGAGCATGACATTGCATTATAGTGTTTATTATGTGTCAATTAACACATGTGGCAAATGACAAATAGCTAATTTTATTTATTTATTTGACATGTCCACACAAGAGGGGGGAGGAGGATTCGAACTAGTGACCTCTACAAATAGCTAATTTTGACAGGAAAGTAACAGCGAGACATATTTTAAACTTGAGCAAATCCTAAGAACTATATTCTTGAAATTGAAAACTGGATAACTAAATTCAAATAAGATGAAAACCTATAGGCTAAATATGATTTTTCCTTTTCAAATACATTATCTTTTTCTATACTATTAAAATATTATTTATTTACAAAATGCAAATTTATTATGTACCCTAATTTATTTTTTTATAAAATTTCAAGAGAGTCCTAATGAAAAGCATGGATTAAGATCCTTACAATTTTAGATTTTCAAATTATAGAAACGTTTGAAAAATGCTACCTGGTTTCCTTTTTTTTAAAAAGGACAATTTTTTAAAGCTTTTTTACAACATAGAATGGAAGAACTTGATAAAAATATACTCGATCTTCAAACTATAACATATTACCTTTTCAATATATGGCATTTTTCAAGTGTTTTGATGTCTAGAAATAAATTATGTAATTCTACAATTTTCTTGAAATCGTAAGGGATCATAATCCGAAAGTAGAGAGTAAAGATAAATATTGTATTAAAAGAATGGATATAGAAGCTAGATTGTTACTCAATACATTTGATAGCACTGTAGTTTACCCAATGCTTAGGGAAAGTATAAAGTGTCTGGTGCATGTGGCTTTTTAAAATTTTTTGAGAATTTTTCTTATATTTAAGAAATGAAATAGGCTTTAAAGAAGTTGCTATGGGCCTATTTGAAACTGCGTTTGAGGGATATAAAAGTACTTTTAACACTTAAAAGGTTTATTTGAAGAAAAAAAAAATCCGTTTGATAAGAAAATTAAAAGTGTTTTCAATGGCTCAAAAAACACTTTTTGGTAAAAACTTAAAAATAAAACTTTTGCTTTTTTTTTTTTAAAAAAAAAACATAATTTCAAACAGACTATGAGATTACGTTTGGGCTGTTTGAAAAATATAAAATTTTGAATAAAATTGAGAATTTTTGAATTGAATTAAGTGTTAATCAACTAAACAAAAATTGAGAAGAATCAGAAAGAATTGTCTTCACAAATAAGTAAGCATTTATTAATTTGTCCCATCTTCATCTACAACTTAAATTGCATTCAGGCTTCAGCTACTATTGTAGCTTGCAATCAATAGGTCTACCAGCAACACTCTCAAATTATTGAATGAAATTAAATGAGCTCATTTAATGTAGAACAGAATTTTCCCATGATGCCAAGTAAGATTGAAATAATCCCCAATAATTTGATCTTTGATTGTAACTTACCAACTAATTGATATAATTTAATTCTCTTAAATATCCATTTTTTTTTCTATAATTTTTATTTTCATAAATTATATCGTTAGGTAAAAGAATTCAAGATATTCATTCTTATATATCATTTCATCTAAATAATAATATTAAAAAATATATATATCAAACCTATAAGGATAAAACATTTTAGACTCATCATGCCTAAATTGATGAAATCGACTAATTGAAACTTTGAGAGTGTTCTAGCTTCGTTCCATTTTATGTAAAACACAACCAAACTTCAAAGAATTTTTTTATCTCCATTGTATATTGTTGATGCAATTTTTAGTTTGATAAATTCTTAGCCGGCGATTTTTCTTCGCGGTTGGATTAAGAGTGGAATTTTTGTGCATTTGTGGTGTTTCTGCAAAATAAAAAGTATAGTGAGACGTCTCTAGTTAGGGTCGAAAACTTTCTAATACCTAAGTTAGCATCTCATATATGGATAAAATAATGTAATGACAATCTATCTTTTAAAAGTGTATAAAGTGATGTACATAAAAAAAAAGAGGTGAGAAAAAAAGAGGAGTCTCTTGGAGAGAGGGAGATGTTGGAGTGGGAAAAATAATTGAGAAAGGGCGACACTAGAGACACCACAAAGGGCGACACATGTCGCCTTATAAATGGGTGATGACATATTAGGAAATATAGGTGAAACTAGGAGAACATATTTTGTCCTCAACATATCTTAAGAAAGTATTTATTATAATTCAATGCATACCAATTAATCAAAATTAGTGAAGGCAAATAACTCTTTTAACACACGTTAAGATGACTTATTTTTCTATGTTTCTTTTGGCCATTCAAACGCATGCTCAGTTAACCGGAGTTTCTCCAATCTTTCTCTCTAACTTCCTTGAAGTTCCTTGAGAGACCCGGCATGCATATTCACTTCCCTCGTTAACTTGCAGACTCTTTTGGCTTGCTTTCGAGGACGCCAACTTTGATTATTTCAAACTGCTTGTAGCATATAAGAGGAAGGAGCTAGTTTGGTGTTGGTGCGAGTGTTTGGTGGGTGTTTGACTTCAAACGTTGTTCAGTCTCCCTACAACCAGACTTTGGTCTAGAGAAAGGAGGGAAAACTGCTCAAGACCCTGGTTTGGGATTTTGTAGGTAAGGGAGCTTCAACTTTTCATCTAATTTCATTTTCTAGTGAGTTGTGCTGCTTTTTGATCCATTTATCTTTCATGTGTTCCAGTTATTATTTAGGATTTCAGGCTAGTTTGAGTGTTTCCATGATTTTGGGTCTTGTCTTAACATGTGTGGTGTTTTCCAGTAGCGTTGTTGATATGTTCTGTCTCATTCTTGTGGGAAATTAATGAACTGGGGAGTTTGATTTGCTGTACTCTTGTGCATTTTTATTTTATTGCATAGAGATCATTATGTGCTTGCTTATTTTCTCAAGTTAAAGCATTTTTTGTTTTTCTTGTTTTCTTGAGCTTTATTGAAATTTTAGCTCTCGGTTCTGAATTCTGAATTTGGGAGACAGAGAGAGAGAGAGAGGATTTGCAGAGTCTTGGCTTCTTCATACGAAACAAACTATTTTAGTCAACAAATTGAAAAAAAAAAAAAAAAAAAAAAAACAATTACTCTGTTTTTGTCTTGGAATTTCATTTAGTTTCCCTTCCCATTGAACTATTAAGAGATTTCTGATATGGGTGTTTTACTTTCGTTGAGCAGGTTTGATCATTCTCCTTTCACAAATTGAGATTTGTTGCCGTTTATCGGTAAATGGGTCTCTCTCTTTCCTTACTCTTATCTGCGTGGAATGGGACCCTGAGATACATGTTTTCTGGTTTAACGAAAACCATTGAGGCAGTCATTGTGAGGTCCCCAAGCTTCAAGAAAGAAGATTCAGAAAGGTCAATGAACTTCAAAAATTGGGAATCCATGGAAGTAAACGTTGAAGCATCTGATTCATCCGAGAATGCAGTTCCTGGCAGTAAGAGTTCTGATTCATTCTCTTCAATGGGTAAAAATCATGAAAGATTGAAGATAGAGAAGCCCACGATTTTGCTTCCTGAACCAGTGATGTGGTTTTCTCCAAAGCCGGTTAGTGAGCTTGATGCTGCTGCAACTAGGCTTCAGAAAGTCTACAAGAGTTATCGGACTAGACGGAACCTTGCAGATTGTGCAGTTGTGGTGGAAGAACTCTGGTTTGTTTCTATATTATCTCAATTTCTTTTATTTTTTGGTGTTTTCAACCGTTGTTTCTGAAATCAATTCAAACTGTCACAGGTGGAAGGCCTTAGACTTTGCAGCTCTTAAACGGAGCTCTGTATCTTTCTTCAACGTTGAGAAACCAGAAACTGCTGTGTCACGGTGGGCACGCGCCGGGACAAGACTTGCTAGGGTACTTGGTTACTACCTTACAAATTTAGGGAAAAGAAAAAAGTCTTGTTAGAAACATTACACTAATAGCATGAACTCTTATGTATTTGTAGGTTGGAAAAGGTTTATCTAAGGATGAGAAGGCTCAGAAATTAGCCCTGCAACACTGGCTTGAAGCTGTAAGTCCACAGGCTTTTGGCATATCTCTTCTTACTTGATCTGATAATTTCATCTTCCTGAGCCTTCTATGCACACACTTTACTGAACTGATAGGAGTTATTTGGTTGGTTTGCATGAATCTCAAAGATATGTTTGTAGATTCGCCCCTCTTAATACATCTATACTGTTGGATGAACTGTTCTTTGATGTTCTGTTAGTATCATAGAGTTCAGTTGGTCAAGTCATGTTTTAAAAAATGGCTGCTGTACTAGATTTTAGGAAACATATTTTCAAAGTCACTTCTCATCAGATTTAAAACTGGGTCAAAATTGGTCAATAATTGGTGACTATTTTTTTTTTTGAAAGAAATTCAAATCAAGCTCAAGTTTTGGGCTTCTGAATAAGGTCTAGCTAAATACTTGGCTTCTATAAACTGATATTTTT
Source organism: Carpinus viminea (assembly GCA_013348765.1). Lineage (NCBI taxonomy): Eukaryota > Viridiplantae > Streptophyta > Magnoliopsida > Fagales > Betulaceae > Carpinus > Carpinus viminea. Next base: position 9,383,735 of record CP054674.1, read on the forward strand.
GAATGGTAATAGATTTCATATTGTTAGTCCCCGAATAATAGGCAAGGAAGTTGAATCACCGGACTAATTATGCTTTGTTAATTGTTGTTCTCTTGCAGATTGATCCACGCCATCGGTACGGACACAATTTACACTTATACTATGAAGTCTGGTCTGATAGCAAGAGCACCCAACCTTTCTTCTACTGGTACTAATGAAAATCAGTTTCCTTAATTGGTACAGTTGTATATGATCCAGGTTTATCCTTCTTTACCACTGATTTCTAACTTCCTTGTCCTCCCCTGAAAACTGAAGGTTGGATGTTGGTGATGGCAAAGACCTAAATCTTAAAAGGTGCCCAAGGATTGATCTACAACGTCAATGTATTCAGTATCTTGGACCAGTAAGTCTTACAACCATATCCAACCATATGATAAGTGCATGTATAAATGTCTAGATAGGCCTATGTGAGTGTGGGATACATGCATATATATATCTAGGTTATAATATTTCGCTCTCTGTTTGCTATTGCAGAAAGAGCGAGAAGCATATGAAGTGATTGTAGAGAGTGGAAAGCTTCAATACAGGCAAACAGGGATGCTTGTTAACACAGTTGAGGGTTCTAAGTGGATTTTTGTGCTCAGCACCTCTAGGGCTTTGTATGTGGGGCAGAAGAAGAAAGGTGTTTTTCAGCACTCAAGTTTTCTATCAGGAGGTGCTACAACAGCAGCAGGAAGATTAGTTGCCCATGATGGGGTACTTGAGGTACATATAATATAGCACAGACATACAGATGCTGGTTGTTAATTATGTTCATGTTCAAATTTTTAAGCCTAGTGTCCTTATCTCCTTCAGGCTATATGGCCATATAGTGGTCACTATCTCCCAACTCAAGACAACTTCAAGGAATTCCTTAGTTTCCTCGAGGAGCACCATGTAGACCTCACCAATGTTAAGGTAATTACTCTCAAATCTGTGGCCATAATGATCTCTTTATCTGGCTGGCATTTATCTTCCTGCTTTTATATATGTGGTATATGCATATAGGCCATGAAGACCATAACTATACATTAATTGTAGCAGCTCACCAAATGTATCTCCAATTTGGTGAGCCGGATGCAGTTCATTTTGGTCATATTTTAGCATCCCAGCTTGAGCTAGCCAAAATAACATTTGGGTTATTTTAACTAGCCCAATGAGAATGCTCTACGAGAAGAAACACCCGTGATTATTTTGAAATTTGTCACTTGAAGAAATAACTAATGTGCACCATTTCTTCTGCAGAGGTGTGCAATAGATGATGACAATCCTTCCTTTAAAGTTAGTGGCGAGGATTCTAAGTCATATGAGGTCAATGTTCTCCCAACTACAACAAGTGATGTGAATGAGGCAATAAAGGAAACATCCATCGCAACAAATCATGAGCAGGAGAGTATGGATTCCAATGCAGCCAAAGCAGAAGTACCATTATTCAACATGCCTAAGCGTTTGTCTTGCAAGTGGACTAGCCCAGTTGGTCCTCGTATTGGATGTGTGAGGGAGTACCCTATTGAGCTACAATCCCGAGCACTTGAGCAAGTCAATCTATCGCCCAGGGTCACACCTGGCCGTGCTGGGAGCAGTGGCCCGATTCCTTCACCGCGGCCCAGCCCGAAGATCCGGGTCTCGCCTAGGCTTGCCTACATGGGTTTCCCTAGCCCTAGGGTACCCATTACTAGTGCTGCTAATTAAACTCCAGGCATTCACCAAAAAAGGGATTCGGATTCAACATCTTTGGCAGTTTGGGGGGCACTTCTTGTGCTTTCAATAAAAGTTCTGATAGTAGAAGGCCTTCAACAAAGGAGCTGAAGGGCTGAACAAAAATTATTTATTAATTCTTTCATTTTTTTTAACCTGATTTTGTCCCTAATATGAGCCAACTAATATGGTCCAATTCTCTCCTGTTGGGAATCATGGATCCGTTCTCTTCCCCAAGTTGTAAACATATATGCAGCAATAATCAAATGCAGTTATCTTCCCCCTTTTCTTGGCAAGTTCTCTTTTATTTGCAATAATCAAATGGATTTTGTGATAAATTAAACACCCATTTTATTATAATTTTTTGTTAAATCTGATATATTTAGCCACATGGCATGCACTTGATTTTTCACTACATGATCAATAATAGTAAAATGAGAAAATTGTCTTTGACCTACTTCCCACCACCACCAACCTTGACTTTGAGCATTTCTTTAGCTTCTTCTTTAAGCTAGAAGGCCAAATTGTTGATTCTATGATGCATCAACTCCAAACTCTCCTGGCCTTTGCAACCTCAACAACTTTCAACACTACACAATGGCGGGCGGAGCTATGAATTTATCGGCGAAACTAAAACAACAAAAGGGAAAAATCTTACTAAGCCTTTAGATTTTTATTTGATTTGGATTTAGTCATTGAGTTTCAAATTTCAAGAATAAAGTCCTTAAGTTTTACCTAGATTTCAAATAGGCCGTTTTGTCATTTTTTCATCAAAGTTAATGGTTTGCCATCCGTCATGTGTGTCTTATTTGACTCACATGCATTCGTGTTAGCACCCGATGTTAAAACTATGTCAAGCACGTGTCAAGTCATCTAAAGAAAAAACAACCCAAGAAACAAAAACCAATCGATCTGCCTTGCCCTTTGGTTTGGAGATTGATTGGTTGGCTGTGAGAAGTGAGAACAGAGAAGGACATCCATTGTCTGTGTAGGGACTATCATATATAATTATGTAACTTGTAGGACAGGGTTTTACGTAGGCTTCATTGATTTCCAACCGACGGCTGTGAGATTGTGTTGAGAGATTACAAAGAAGAAGTCTCTGTTCATTGCCGCATTTACAAGGCGTAGAGCATAGCCACAATGATTTTATAATGGGCCAAGGCCCAAGGACTAACACGTGAGTTTGACCGATTGGCTTTTGCTTCTCAACACGGGTTTATGTCTGTCTCTATGTGATATATATTGATATTAGTTGCCCCGTGGACTGGTAGTCAAGATTAGGGAAACAATAACCCATAAAACAAACAAGTAGTAAATAACAAAAGGAGCGGCAAAACACTTGGGAAGTAAAAATACATGAAAAAAAATAATAATAACAATCTAAGTAGCAGCTTAAACAGAGGACAAGGTAGAGGAAGAGCAGCAAAAGAGCTTCTGATAGCAGCTTAAAGAACATGCAGTGGTGGGTGTAATTCACACGCTAGCACGTGAGGACCACATGGCAACGCTTGGTGACTGGAACAAGATGATGTCATCAACGGAAGAAAGCGTAGAGGTTGATGAAGACATTGGTGTGGCGTGTTAGAGTTATGAAAAATTAGAGGGCGACACATTTGGATTTTAAAAAAGCCAGATTAGAGAACCACTAAAAAGCCGTAAATGGCACGTTTGCTAGGGGTGTAATGCCACTAGAGTGGGGGAAGGTGGTCTAAAAAAGGAATAAAGACAGCGTTACTGGTCAAAGGTAAAAAAGAAAGAAAAAGAATAGGATCGGTTATAGAGAAGAGAGTGAAAACAACCACACTAGACGGAGGGAAAGAGGAGAGAAGGGAGAGAACATCTCTCCCTCCTCCCCCAGAAAGGGCAGCACAAAGGTGGTGGAAAAACATCATGAAGGAGGTAGAGGGTTGTAGAAAAAAAGGGTCTTCTCTCATGACTTATGAAGTAGAGGTCACAAATTCGAATCCTCCCTCCCCCTACCCTTGCATGAACATGTCAAAAAAAAAAAAAGTGCTTTTTCTACTTTGTTTGGGGAAGTAGATTGATAGGTGGAAGATGGTTGATTGGATGGTTCTATCATCCCAATGGAAACAAGGGGTGGCCACCATCGGGTGACTTGCAAGCCACCCGCATATTAAGGGTGGTTTGGCCCCCCTCTCCTTGATTCTGGGTGATTGAACCATCTTATACGGTCTTTTGGTTTCAGCCATCCTTTGCATTGTCTCTCTTTTTTTTTTATCTTATTCTTTTTTTTCAAAAAGAAAAAGGAAAAAATTGTTTTTTAAAAAATAAAATAAAAATAAAAATGAAGGATATTATAAGAAGGCAGACAAAGAAAGTGGTCACTTACATGGCATGTGGCCATTTTTCCATCAAAACTGATAGCCCTTAGTTGCAACAAAATAGTAGTTTGATATAACTAAGTGTTATGCTTGTCAATTTATAAAGATATTTTGGAAAGAATTGTCGATTGAGAAGGTTAAAATATATTTAACCCTAAATTTTAAAAAGAAGATCCTTAAAATATGTTGAGATTTCAAATAGGCTCATCTATAATCTATTTGTCGAAGTTAATAATTTGTCATCTATCAGGTGTGTCTCATTTAACACATTAAGCATCCATGTCTAACGCCCAATATCAATGCTATATTAGCAAAGTTCACCAGTCCAAGTTAGAAGTTGAAGTACCTTAATTTGTGGAAATTAATGATGATGATTCCATGAGCTCCACCCTTATTTCTCTCGTTCTCCTCAAATTGTTCTCTTTCACTGAAATGTCTCAAAAATGTAGTCACCCCAAACGGGAAACAAAAAGGTGGTTCGGGGACCCACTGTTTGACTCTCTTAACATATCTTTAATTTGTCCTTAACTGCTTTCCTACCCCACAACGCACGAATTCATATTTAAATTTGCGGATTGAGATATAATATACATTATTTATTTATTTATCTATTTTTGTTCTTTTCCAATTCTTCAACTTTTTAAAATTAGATTGGATTCCTGGAGCTCATGCATGAGTAAAATTCATATGAACCCATAAATTTAATTATAATTTTAAAAAGTAAAATAATGGGAAAAAAAGCGAGAAAAAAAAATATAGATTCTTAAATTATCACGCGGTTTGAGAAATTTTTTAATTTTTAAAATCTTTCAATTTGAATCCATAAATTTTTAATTGCAGTAAATTTAAATTTCTTCGTCAGATTTTAAATATTAAAAGTGAGACAATAACGTTTATACCATTGATTTTTTTATAAAATTTTAAATTTATTCTTAATTTTATATTAAAAATTAAAAATATATATTATAAAAACAAATTACAAGGTGACTTATGATTGGACCACCTTGTAACTTTAAAAAAAAAAATTTCATTTTTTAAAATTTTTTTTAATAAAGAAAAATAAAAAGTAATTTTACCTTTTTAAAGAGTTTGACGACAAAAATCTAGGGAGTGTGATTGTAATTAAAAGTTGAGGGTGTAAAGTGAATATAGGAAATATAGTAGTAGGTACTTTGAAATTTGAATTATAGATCCAGTTGTCTACTTGTCTTTAGCTCAAGTCGTTCTCCAATTAGGTGGCTTGAGGAGCCTGGACGGAAGGGCAGTCCCGTAATATGATAAGAAAGCTGAGGTGAATTGGAGTTTTCCACATTCTCGGAAGGACCGCCCGACCGCGACAAAGGAAAGGTGTCTCAAGTCGCAACCTCGATGTCAACGCCCATACGTATAATTAAATTACACAAGCACTTCCCACTAAATTAAAGTTTTTATTTTTTATTTTTTATAGTTTGATGCTCAAAGTAAAATAATTTTAATCTTTGAGAGGTAATTTAATCTACTGAATCACGTCTAATAAAATAGAAATTACTAGTTTAAAATTCTTTATCTTTTTATGTGCAGCCATATTAATTTAATCAGCTAGATCATGTCTAATTAAATAGAAGTTAATAACTCAAATCTCTTACCCTCTTATGCAAACATATAAAAAAATAAAGGGATATTTTTATTAACCCCCTCAAACTTTGGTTTTTTCAACACTAATATTTAAAACTACTCATTAAACTTTCAAAAATTCTATTCATCCAGTATAAATTAGGCACAATTTTTAAAAAACCAAAATCATACTTTTTTATTTTAAAAAATAAAAATATCTGGAGGTTGAAATTTTATACAAAAGTCATTAAAATTCACTATTTAAAATATCAACTTCCAAAATGTTTTTTTATATTTTTTTAAATGAAAAACAGGATATTTTGGTCTTTTTTAAATTTGTGCCTAATTTGTCTGGATGAATAATGAAATTTTGAAAGTTCAAAAGGTAAATGAGAGTTTTGAATAATTAGGAGGTGTTTGAAAAAATAACAAAATTTGAGGGGTTAAAAATAAAGCATTTTTTAAGCATTCTTATTAGACTCGTTATTTTGAACAAATTCTTACTTTAGTTTGCCAAAATGCTTAAATTTTCATTTTTTACTTTCCAATTTCCATCTCTCTCTCTCTATATATATTTTAAAAAAATTATAGTATAAATGTTGTAGTTTTTTTTTTAATAGTATTGATAACGTCACACTTTCGGTTAATCTTTAAATTAGTTATTGTTAAATTAATTAAAAAAAGAAACAATAATTAATTAAGAGTGTCACATCTGCATTATTAGATAAATGTTAAATGAAATTATAATATCCAACATTTAGATTTAATTTTACACTCTCTTTCTTATAAAAAAAATTGAAATTAAATATGGATAACATATATTGTAGTGTTTTTTTCTTACAACACCTCATATGATGCAATTGCTACTTATGATGGAGTTGGAGTCAAGTTACAGTAATATTATTAATAGTACATTATTATACATACTATTAGAATAATGTGACAATGAGAATTAATCATTTATTTTTTACAAGTGCTTGTCCTAAGACAAATTTTCTTTATCACATAATCATATTATATAACAATTGTTTAACAATTTACTAAATAATACTACTCATTAAGTTATGGTTGAACCCACTTGAGAGAGCACAAATGCCCTCTTATTGTCTAGGCCCCACGGAACTTTAGAGACCGTTTGGCAAGAGCGACTAAGAGGCCCCATATTATTCATCAATTTTTTCAACTCTCAAAATTTTTACTTTTTACATTACATCATTCACGTTTTACTAACGTTCAAATAAAATCATGAGGGTGTAGATATATGTTGATCAATAAAAATTCAAGCAACTGTAGATGCATGTTCTCAACCGTTTTGAGTTTGAGCTTTGAGCCGACTGTGCTCCACATGCAATACAATAGGAACAATTAGCAATCTTGAACCGTTTAAATTTGGTGGAAATGGATTTCCCACCGTCCAAGTGGCACAATCCAATTGCTCCATCATCGCTCGCCCTTGCGAAAAGCGAAAGAACAGCACCGGATCTTAACTGCACTGACTAAGGAAATCTTTTGTCGGTTTGCCTTTTGGCCCTTTTTTGTATCTTTTAACGTACCTGCCCAAACGGGTCGTGCCTTTTCATGTTCTTCGCCGATAAACTGACAGAAGAGTGGGTCTAATTCCGTAATTTTGTACCAGAACCAGGGGCCAACTTTTCACGTTATCACGTGGCACTCCTCCACATGAAGCGATTCGAGCGGGATGAGCCCCCATTTGTCCGTTGCTTCGTTTTGAATTTCAAACGTTCCATGCCCACATTGGACACAAAAACCCACCCCACTCATCCCACCAAAGAAACCCACGGGCCACGTCTCTCTCTCTCTCTTGCTCTCTCTCTTATTTCGACATTTTTTTGTTCTCCAAAGAAGCCCAGAGCTCCATTTTTGCAAAGAACTACTATCTCTGTCTCAAGGTCATATAGATTTGCAGGACATTTGTGATACTATACCCAGCATCTGTTTCTAAAAAAGCTTTTTCTTTGAACTCTTGGGAGCTCAGTTTCTTCAAGGATCACACAGTTTCTTGCTTATTCTTTTTTTTTTTTCTTCTGCTGAAGCAAGACCTTTCTGCTAATGGGTGCTTCAGGGAAATGGGTAAAGGCTTTTATTGGTCTCAAGAAGCCAGAAAAGGAAGACCATGTAAGCTCTAATCTTTTTCTTTTTTTTTTTCTACTTGTGTTTTCTGTTTTGCTCAATGTCTAAGACTCTTAAGACTTTGTCTCTCTCTCTCTCTCTCTCTCTCTATAGGACAAGGGGGGCGGAAAGAACAAGAAATGGAGGCTATGGAGGAGTTCTTCTGGGGATTTGGGGTCTTCATGGAAGGGTTTCAAAGGGAGCCACAGAGCGGCTTCTGAGGGGTCTGAGTCTCCAACAGTGGCTGATGCTTTTACAGCTGCAGTGGCCACAGTGCTTCGTGCTCCTCCTAAGGGTTTTAGGGCTGTTAGGCAGGAATGGGCCGCTATCCGGATCCAAACTGCTTTTCGTGGCTTCTTGGTAAATGGGTCTCTCTTATTCTCATCATCTTTTTCTCCCTTTGGTTCCTGAGAAAATGAAAGAAAATAAAAGAAACTTGAACAAATGAGATGAGTTTGCATTCTTTTTTTTTTTTGAATACTTGATATAGCTGCACAGCTTTGATAGGTAATTGACGTTTTAAATTTAGCTCCTGATATCAAAGTTCTAATCTTGGATTATTTTAGGCTACCATGCAGCATTGAAAAATTAGTCCATCATCTGAACAAATGAAATCTCAGTAAGATATGGACGACAGATCTCAAGAAGATTAATAAGCAATTTAATGTTAAGTTCAGCTCTAATTATTAAACTGTATTACCGGATAGCATGGCATGCGCAGCAATAAAATTATAGACGCAGTAATAAAACAGTTCTTTACCTCGGAAATTATCTCATAAAATTAGTATTAATTTTTCTGTTTACTTGGCTTCCATTAGTACCTGTTGGATGAGTATTCATATGTATGTCTGTTGAGCTTGATTTTAAAATACTCAGCTATTTTCATTAAATGGGGTTTAATTGTGTTAAAAATTGTAGGCAAGAAGGGCTTTGAGAGCCTTGAAGGGAGTGGTGAGGCTTCAAGCTCTAGTTCGGGGCCGGCAGGTGAGGAAGCAGGCCGCCGTGACATTAAGGTGCATGCAGGCTCTTGTTCGAGTTCAGGCCAGAGTTAGGGCTCGTCGTGTCCGGATGTCCATGGAGGGGCAGGCTGTGCAGGAGATGCTCAATGAGCGCCGCAGCATGGCTGATCTCCTGAAACAAGCTGAGGTACCACAAATCTTCCGTCGAGATTTGAAAATCACTTAAAATCATAATCACAGTTTTTAAAAAACCAACTTTCAAATGATATATTTTCTGCAATTTAGTTTAAAATCGTATTTTGGTATGCAAAATTGTAGTATCAAATGCACCTAAATGATGGATGCTTTTATGACTGCTGTCTTTCTCTCTGTGTTCATATTCATTGCAATTCATGTAAAAAAGGGAATTCAATTTTGAATCTTGTAAATTTCAGGAACGGTGGTGTGATAGCAAGGGAACGTTGGAAGATATTAAATCAAAGTTGCAAATGAGGCAAGAAGGTGCTTTCAGGAGGGAGAGAGCAATTGCATACTCTCTTGCTCAAAAGGTATGCGAGTTTTTAACACTTTTCTTTCCTTCATCTGAGCTAGATGATTAAATTATTTCATTGTTTTTCAGCAATGGAGATCAACTCCCTCTTCAAATCTCCATTCAAGTGCCTCGGTGTACTCTCTCAAGAACCATGAGATTGACAAGCATAGCTGGGGATGGAGTTGGTTAGAACGTTGGATGGCAGCCAAGCCATGGGAGACTAGGTTGATGGAACAATCCCAAGCTGGCCAATGGGAGGCAACTCCACCTCCAAAGAGTTGTGTAGATTCCCTTATGGGTACACATTCTAAATCTTCTGAACCATCCTCTGTGAAAGTCAGATGGAATAATGTCACCACCAGGATTTCTGCTAAACCTCCCCATATCGGGCAAGTTACTCGCTCGTCTTCAAGCCCGAGTTCCGAATTCCGGTACGAGGAGAGCTCTGCTTCATCTTCATTCTGCACATCGACAACACCAGTTTCTGGAAACACTGGATTGGCTTCAGAGAGAACTGAAGATAGCAATAACAGTAAGCCGAACTACATGAGCCTGACTGAATCAACTAAGGCAAAGCAGAAAACATGCACTCAGAGAGTTCAAAGGCAGTCCATGGACGAGTTCCAGTTTCTCAAAAAGTCAGCAGCTTTCTCTAATGCAGATTCCAAAAGCAGTGCTGGTTCTGAGCCTTCTTCAATCAACTTTTCCAAACAACTTTGCCTGCCCACCCGATCGGATAAGCACTCGATGAGATTAAGGTAAGATACTTAGATGAATAGAGGGATTCATCTATGTCTGTTCTGGAAGTTCAACAGCTTGTTGTTCCCTTTCCCCTCTATCTGAGAATGTGTATTTAAGTTGAAGCAACCCTACGGGTCCTTGAGGTTTGATTTAAGGGTTCTTTATTTGTAAAAAAGATTGTTTATTGCTTCCTTCTTTAAGTTGTTAGTTTTCTTTTCCCCTAAGCTCTTTAAGTCATCAGCTTTCTGGATAACACACCTTGAAGATGAAGCCATGGCAGTATCGGGAGCTAATTACAGGGAAAACAAAAAAAAACAAAAAACCTTAAAAATATGAACAGCACTAGGGTGAACACCTTGAAGATGATTGATTTATTGCAATTTCCTGAAACCAAAACAGCCTCAGGTGTCTTATTGAGTGCATCACCATGTATGACTGAATAGTTTAGGGAGCCATGTTTGACAAAATGGATGTTCGTTTTATGACTCTAAGCTTGACACCATGCTTGAAGTTGAGAACTATGCCATACTCAAGTTCCAAAGGTTTGTCCATGGTGGGTGAATGTCGAAATACATATTTCTTGTATAAATGAATCAAGGAGAGCTTTATTTCCTGTAGGGAAAATTTCTTGCCAATGCATGATCGAGGCCCAATTCCAAATGGTATGAAAGCGTAAGGATGCCTTCGTTTCTGTTCTTCACAATTTGGGTCAAACCTCTCTGGTCTGAACTTTTCTGGCTCTGGGAAGTTCTTTGGATCTTTTGCTAGTACTCCAAGTGCTAGCCACACCCATGTCCCCTGCTCATTAGATCATATGAACAAAATGACATAACAATCAACATAAAGGCCATGTATGACATTCAAACATGTATAAATAAAGAAATACTATTACTAACGTCACCAATGTTGTATGATAGTTATATAAAAGTCTACTAAATGTATAAATAATACCTTTGGAAGAAGATAACCTCCTATCTCTACTTCTTTTGATGTTTCTCTTGCAACTAATGGGGAAACAGTGTAGTACCTCATGGCCTCTTTAATGACCTGCACTCAAACAATCAAGAGGAAAATGAAACTCCTTGGTTAGCACATGCAACTTCAAACCTTACTTTAACTGTCAGAAAGAAAAGCTTAAAGAGCCTTGCTTGTTCGAGATAAGGGAATTTGTTTTGAAGATCATTAGCACTTGGCATGAGATCAGGCGGACCAAAGCCATCAATCTCTGCAAGCAACTTCTTCTCAACTTCTGGATGTCCAGCAACTAAATAGACAACAGAAGACAATGTGAACGCTGTGGTGGCCGATCCAGCAAGCAAGTGCTCGTAAGTAACTGCACTAATGTAGTCTTGTGTGAAGACATTCCTTGATACCTATTAGAACACAAATTGAATGATTAAACTCATTACTTCTATACGATTAAGTTTTTTTATCTTTTGGATAAGCGGTGATTTAATAATACCGTATGCGACTCCCTCGCATTAAGTATGAGCGACAAGAAGTCCTTTGAAGGCCTCTCCCTGTCTTTCATTCTTTTCACTACAATCTCATCAAGCCGGCCGCTCAGTTCCTGATTAGTACGCTCAACTTTCTGGTCCATTGTTCCAGGTATTCTCTTCAGGATCTGCCTAAAAGGTTCCTGGAGTATGGGAAAAAGTAGACCCAGTATGATCGAAAATGAGCCAGATAAGTCCATTTTAAGCTGTGTTGTGGAGTAAATGTGCTTGTTGATGAAGTCTGAGACTTCCTTATCATCATTCTCGTTGTCAGCGATCTTAACCGAATCATTGATAGACTGCGGCTTAGAGAGGCCGAAGTTGACACCAAAGGCTGCTTGTCCAATAACATCAGTGGCCAGTTTGAGGGAGAGGTTGGAGAAAGTGATGTCTTCTCCTTCTTCTTCTTCAAAGGAGTGAAGATTTTGAGTTGCAGATTCAATGAAAGATTGCATGGTGGGTATTAGGCTGGCAAGGTGTGATGGCTGGTAGAGTGATAATATTGTGTTCCGCATGGTTGACCATCTGGCATCCCTGCAAGCACTCAACTTCCATTAGTCTTCATCTGCTCTGCTTTGAACTTCTCTGTAAACGTATACACAAACATCAAATACCTGGAGAAGAAGAGACCCTTTTGATGAAGAGGGGAGGCGGAGATGGGTGAGGGTACACTTCTGTTTGGAATATCCTTGAATTTCTTTATCCCCACCTCTCTACAAAGCTCAGGATCTGCTACAATTATCAGTGGCTGTCTACCCATGTGAAACCTGCTCAAAACATGACATTTATTTTTTCAACTTCTATTAGAGTTTTGAGAATGTTCTTATCATTTTTCGCACCAAATAATGTCATTTCAACTATGAGCGGATTGAGATTCGTTAGAATTTCTTTTAAATTTGATATTCTTAAATTTTTATCCCATCTAACCATCTAAAATAAACTATATTTTAGTGTTAAATTCTTTGAAAATAGTTTCTTCATTTGTCATTAAATACTAAAACATGATTTTTTTAAGAATTATGATCATGTCCGGTTCGATAGATCGGAATAATAACAAATACTTTAGTCAACTCGTTTGTCTTTTTTTTTTTTGGTGACTCTGGTTTTTCCTTGGAAACAAACGAAAGGGACAGGAAATATATGCGGATCGATGTCGGCAAGGGAAAGTGGAGAGGCAAATTATTTGTTTTTCCACCAAAAAAAAAAAGTCGAGCAGCCTTGAATGTGTCAAAAAGCTTTCTAGAAAAAAGTTTATTATTTTTTTTCATAGAAAGTGCAATTTTTTTATAATAAAAAAGTTAAATAAGTGCTTTTAAAATTATTTAGCTAATATATTAGTTTTTTATTTGGCACAACTTTTTAGGTATTAAAAATAATTTTTAAACTCTTTAACGCAATCTTTAAATTTAAAGTTTGCATATCTAAAAGTATTTATAATGAGCTCTTTGTATTTAGCTTTTCTCTAAAAATCAAAAGCACTCGTTTAACAAGCTCTCTTCTCCGGTTTATATTTAACTTGTCATAGATGTTTCCTATATTCTAAGAGCCAAAAAGCTACAATTATATAACTTTCTAAGCTTATTTTTTACCATCTTCTCTCTTGATTGGTTAAAACTAATAAAATAATAATATTTAACTAAAGTATAGAGTTTGAGATATTTGACTCATTTTAAAAGTGGTTCTTTAAACTTGATAGAGTGATTTTTTCTTTCTCAAATTTAACTTTTATTTGAGAAATCTATTGTGAACGGTCAATAGCATAATTGTCTTAATTTTATTCTTATTTTCTTGTAAAGATTTAAACTTGATGTATTTAAAAGCGTATCTAAAATCAATATTAACACGCCTTTTAAAAAGTCTAAATAATATAAAAGCATTTATATTATTAGATGTACCAATTATAAATTTTGACCATTAATGGAGAGAATTCTTGTCCATACATTCTTATCCTCTTCATTTCATTTAAATTGAATAATGCCCGATTAGTTATACTAGAAGAATATTTTTGTCCTATCAAAAAGTGAAAAGACAAAATTACCCTTTTATCTCTACTTCAAATGAACTAAAGATGATCTTGTTTTGTACATGATGATGATGTCGTCACGTTATTTAATTCTCAAAAAAGTCAACAATGATATTATAAACGCCATAAAATGCACTAACTTTAAATTTTGATCGTGAAAAGGAAAAGCAATGAAAAACGCATCCGCTTTTGTTTTGACACCCTTTATTCCCTTGAATAGACTTCAATCTTGAGACTTCGAATCAAAGAGAGACAAAGGACCCCCCCTCAATACTGACACTTGCTATATGACCAAAGTCATACACATCCCCTTGGCCGCGTATGCATTACCTTACACAACAAGGGATGTCTCCTCCTTTGGACGACCATTAACAGTCTAGAGATATGCTCAAGCTCAACAAAGAAATAATCATTTTTTATTTATTTTTAATGGAAAAAATATATATATGATCATGCCGTAAAAGGGGCTTGAAATTGTGGTGTGAATTGAAGGAAGAAGAAGTCTGCACTGACCTGAAAATAGGGCCGTATTGTTTTGCAAGGACAGAGAAGACATCAGGGCCGTACTTAGCCAGCAAGGGGACGTGCCCTACGAAGGGAATGGAAGGTGGGCCGGGTACCCGTCTGACACCCCAGTAAGGCCCATACAAGTACCCTAAAACTCCTACTACTACTACGGCCGACACTGTGAACAACACCTCCACACCCACCAATCTTTGAAGGATTTCTTCCCATAAAACCATTTTTCTGAGACACAGAGAGAGGGGTGCCTGGCTCTTGCAGGAAGGGCTCTGCTGGTTTTTCCTTTTATAGAGGGTTGGGGAGGGAAGAAAAGTGGGGGGCGTGTAGGGGAGGGGAGGAGGGCTGTCTCCATACGCCTCTTGATGGATACCTAGCTGCATGTCTTTTTCTATGTATGAATGATTATATTGGTGAAATGGATGGCCATTTTTCTAGTATTTATTATTATTATTATATTTCATCAATATCATATCATATATCATTTCAAAGCTTTTGTAATCTTTTGACTCTCTCAATGAGTCTCACAACCATAAATCTCAATTGCCTTATACTTAGGGACCCTTCTAAACTCGATTAAGATTTGTGATTTTAAACTAAATCATGTTTGGAAGTGAATTTTAAAAAAATTGGGACATAAAAACTTAAAAAATTTGGGTGTGTTTTTAGAAATGCACAAGTTTAAAAATATGTCAAACTGCAATTTCAGTTTTTACGGTTCTCAATGAGTCTCACAAGCATAAATCTCAATTTCCTTATAGTAGGAATCCTTCTGAACTCGATTAAGATTTGTGATTTTAAACTAAATCATGTTTGGAAGTGCGTTTTTAAAAAATTAAGACATAAAAACATAAAAAAATTTGCCTTTTCAAATCACGTGTAAGGGCTGCATTTTTAGAAAAAAAAAGAAAAACATAATTTTAAAAGTTAAACAACAATTTTATATGTAAAACTGTGATTTTACCGATCACTTTAATACGTTCTTAAAAGTTGTAATTAAAATAATTTAATGTACGGCTTATATATGTAGGTGTTCATTAGTTTTAGTTAATTGAAGATTCAAATCATTATAACTTTGAAAGTATAGGGAGCAAGGGGTGTTGGGGGAGTGGGGGTATGGTCTATGGTCTCCCTAAGAATTTGTAAGTGCTAGTTCTATATATTTAGACCCATATTTTCACTTCCTAATGATGGCACCCAAGCTTATGCCAATTGCTTGACACGTATATATATTTTACTATAAAACCATCTTGAAGGTAACTATTTATTGCTCAAATATGATAAAGTTACTGAGTAAATATATAAAGGACCAATGAAACTACACTATAGTACTAAATATATGTATATTTTTTCTTTTGATGTTGTATTATGGTTGGTCTTTTGATGTGCTTTAACTGACAGACTTTGGTTTTCTTTTTTTCATGGTTTCTTTAGAGGTTGGACTGGACAGGAAGGAAGTGGAGGTAGTTCTCATTCTCCATTCCCCTCTAATGCTAAGCAATTAATTTATTAGTCTCACATTTATAAATATATATATAATTTTATTAGAAAGCTCTTTAAAAATACATTAAATACTCAAAAAAAAAAAATGATAACTGACCCTATTACCCACCCAAGAAAAGAAAGCCGATAATAAGTCGACACGACAGAGGAAACAGTCACAACAGTTTCCACTGATGTTTGACACCATTGGTGGTGCTGTCTTTGTTTTGCAAATGGGGCAAATGAGCTTCAAATTTGCGAGTCTTATTTTGGTCTCTTACTTTTTCTCGAGCTTTCCTTTTCCGGACTGAAACTTACACAGCCTTATCCCCACTCACTCGCAAGAAATGACAGATCATAGATATATGGTGGTTCTTTGTTTCACTGTAACTTTTATGTTAATGGGTGGGGATACTTCCCCCCAAGACCCAATTCTAGTTTGCAGAAAAAACTTGGCCCCCCCATATTTTCCCCTACAAATTAAGCTCCTGTCAGGCAAGTTTGTTGGGTTCCGTGGAGTCCGATTCGTATTTGACCCGATTTGCATTTGACTAGATTAGATGTTGGAAGGGCTATGACTTAAATGAGATTTTTTTCGAATATTAGATCATGAAGCCGGGGCTTGGACCGATAGGGTTTTGTACAGATAAAATGGATGCTTCTTGTGTTGTTTTTCAAGAAAAAGTGAAGCATTGCTAAAACCCTATGAACGTGGCCCTTATGATGAACAATGTAAATCTTTGTGTTCGTGATTGCTTTTTTTTTTTTTTATGCTTTTCTTATTCTTCACATCTCATTAGTCTTGAAAAATAAGATAGATTTCCTAACAAAGTTTGCTCAACTCATATTTGCCCGCACATACTAGAATTCACGGTAATTATTTGTCAATGTTGTTAACAATTTAGCTAAGTAATGTGAGAGAACTTACATAAAACCTATATATTTAGGTAAGTAATTATAACATCTCACTTTGCCTAGGTATGGAAATGGAGATATGCTTATATGTATATTATCACCCTTTATGACAACAATGCGTTTTAAAGTCATGATGGTTATGATATAACTCTGTAGTTAATCGAACTTATGCGATAGTAGTATTAGGATGTTGGAGTGGTCAAAACTCACATAACCCGTCTCGCTCTGCCAGGTTTCCCTCACAAAAAATGCGAATCAGATTAAATATTAGGATATCCACACGGGGCAGGGTGGGTAGGCATTTTTAAAAATTTTCAGGTACCCGCCCCGCCTCGCAATATAACCCTAACCCTAAAAATGTAATACCCATGATAACCCATCCAGCATCTTCTTCACTTCATGCCATCTCATCTTCTTTTCTTTCTTCTTTCTCTCTCTCTCTCCATCATCTTCTTCATTTCATGCCGCTTCTCTTCTTCTTTCTTCATTTCCTTCTTTCCTCTTTCTCTCCTCCTCTACGTCTGCATCTGCACCTCCCTCTCTCTCTCTCTAGCAATCTCATCTACAACTCTCTCTAGGTTCTAAACCCACGTCACATGCCCTGCAAAACCTAAAACCCTGCGTATATTGTTCATTATAGTTGGGTTGCGAGTCTAATTTTTAATACCTGCAACCTGCAGGGGGTACCAGGTACCAAAATACCCAATACTTGACCCAATTCAACACGTGCCCACCCCTACTAAGATGAGTGACCTCTGAAAGTCTAGTTTAAAGAGCCAAAAGCTGATAATATTGTGTGTCATTGGGAGCGAGGTGTTACGAATGGTATCAAAGTCATAGCCCAGTCTGAGATGGAGGAAGCGTACATAAGCCTATAAGAGGTCTTAAGAGGAGGTGATTGTGATATCCCACATTGCCTAAGTGTAAAAAAAATGTTGTGTATTTAAAATATGCTTTCTCTAAATGGTATAATGTCTTTTGGTGCATACCCAATAATAAAATCGTGCAGTCTTAGCTCAAAGCAAACAATATCATATCATTTTGAACAAAGTATTACATAAGTAGCCTAACGGTCTAATATTCACTTGACCGGCAGAGACGGAGGGAGGGGAGGACCAGCCCCCCCCAAAAAAAATTCTAAAAAAAATAAAATAAAATTATATTGGTCCCCCTAAAAAAAACAAAGGCTGGCCTCCATGTGGTCTTCTGGATCCGTCGCTGACCGATCACCTACCCGAACACATAAATCATAAAATCTCATACAAACTCTTTCCCACCCACCACCTGAGTAGGTGATTAATTGGCGTGAATTTTTGTACCCAAGCCACACCTTTTGGTGAGAGAATAACAGAAAAAATAGTGGAATTATTATGGCCCACTTGGGTGGATAGGCTAAAAAGAAAACCAGGAAATTGGTTTATCGTTATCCAATCGGACGAAGGATTGGTTTTATCTCCGTGTCTTTGTGGGAGAGGATATGCTTCCTTGGAATTGACTGCCATTTCTTGGGATTCCTCATCCTCTTGTTTGTCTCAATGTTCAGATTTTTCTTTGTTTTTTAGTGGACAATGTTGAAAATATTAGTTTTTGCATGCTCAATCATGTTCATGTGATTGCTAGCTACTAGGTAGTGCTTGTCGATCGACGGTGAATATATTATCAAAACCCTCGTAGACATGGATTGATAGTGATAGAATTTTGTCTTTGTCATATTGTTTTGATTTTTGATGAGCCTGCGAAATATATTTCATTTTCGCCATCAGTGCATGCTCATGTGACATCTGTCTAAGTTAGGCTAGCTATATAAGAAAACTCCCGGCCACTTCTTTAACTTTGCAGACCATATAAATTAACAAAACAGGCGTTTTTGTCTAATGAATTTGAAGAAAATCCACACCAGATCTCACCAAAAAAGGAAAGAGTAACTGCTAATTAACGACGCCGTCGCTTCTGACACGAGCCACGTCGGGACGGCAGACGAGCGTAGAGCTCCAATTGTCCGCAAGATTCACACCATTTTCTCTCTGCTAGTTTTTGAGCATTATGACAGCCTTGACAGGCTGCTGCATTCGGGTGAAAACACTTTGTATCTTAGTTTTAGTCTCAAGGAGGAGATACATGAAGAGGAGGTTCATGAAGGAGGCTACAAGCTAAGGAAAGTAAACTACACCCTCTTTTATCGTTGAAGTGTTGAGTAAAGTGATGAGAAGTTGTGAGTATTGTCATTTTGAATGTTAAAAAGCTAAAAATGGAAATGTTTTACGTAAAAAGTTGGTGTTTTTACGTCCATGTTGATGTATAAACATTGTATGGAACTAAAGAGGAGTTCTGGAAGTGCAACAAATAAAGTGACGGAAGATTTTTGTGAAAAGTAGGATCATAGTTTGTCCAAACGAGCTAAGTGAAAAACACAGAATAGAGAACAGAGATCAATAGATCATAGTATATGAGGTAGAATACCTCGACTGGTATCCCGTTTGACAGGAACGGAGCCAAACTTTGGTGTGGGTAGGAGCCAAGCTAGGTCTAAAAATTTTAGTGGGTAGTTCCGTCGCTGCTGCTTAATACCATACGGACGAGTTGTCCAGTAAACATTAGGATTTCTAGATGAAACTAGAAGCTAAAATAAGAAGATACATGCAAACAAGCTTGGGAATGTACGTGGCTGAAGTATGTAGTTGTCATGCTTCTCAGTGCACCCAAGTGAGAGTCTGCTAGCTTAACCTGCCAAGGCAAATATATATCATACCCTTAAAGACCAGCTTGATGATCAAATACACCAAAAGTATACTGTTGTACGTAGATGGAAACAAAAACATACCAATTCCCTCATCATCTGATAATGAGGTGGAGTCCTTCATCGTTTGTTGAGATAAAATAGTTATAGGATCCCAAATGAAGCAGAAAAATATCCGAATAAAAAATAACAATCAGTCGCACAGGACACCAAAATTTGGCGGAGACGATCAATGATAAATTCATTAACAAAAAGTATGGAGTACAAAGAATACAAAGGATAAATTATCTCTTCATTCCCTAAAGCTTGCTGTCTTTTCTCTCTTTGTTTTCTCTCAAAACCCCACGAAGCTGCTGCTGTCCTTCAATCACTTTCTCTCTCAAAATGGAGCGACTGCCCAGTTCACTTGGTCAAATGTGAGGCTTCAAGATATATATATATATATATATATAGAAAGAAGGCCAAAGTGCTTCACGTACGGTTAAGCATGCTTCACTGAAGCAAAGGCGAAACAAATCTTCTCCATGAAGTATTCTTATACGACGGCTAAGGAAAAGAATGCTTCTCCATGTTTTGTCTCCATGAAGCATTCCCGTAAGAGACAAAACATGGCAACTAAAAAATAAAAGGGGGCCACCCATGAATCGTGAAATCAAGTCATTATCCAACAATCTTCATATTCAGAGTGAATATATATCAAGGAGATATTTATCCCAAGATGGGCAACTTGGTTTTCTATACTCAAGATTGAGACTACTTGACCAATATGCTTGTGTTGCTTAAGATATAAAACATCCTCAACTTTCAACAAAAAGCAATGACGTTTTCTTTATTATATAAGTTATAAAAATTAAAAATTAAAAAATTAAAAAGAAAAAAGAAAAAAAGAAAAAGGCAGTGGCCTAGTTGACTTGTGATAGAACTAAAAATAGAAATTAAAGTTACTATTATTTTAAGATTAGATTGTATTAGATAGCATTCGGAGTTAATAAGAAGTATAATCTCCATTTGTTGATCTTGAAGTCTAGTTAACATTCTAGTTTTTTTATTAATTGTTGTTATCCTATTTGTACCATTTAAACCCACGTTTGGTGAATAAAAGTAATCAGAAAATTATCTTCAAAAGTCTTTGAGTTCTTTCAAAACCAAACCAATCAACCTATATCTCGTTACCTGTTTAAAAAATTATTCACAGAACAGAATATTTGTAAGGTTCAATCAAAATTGATTCACAATGGATCGATCAATTTTCTCAGCTCGTTAAGAAAATCCTAGGAGAAAATGACATATATATATATATATATATATATATATATATATATATATATATTCCCTTCAAACTACACCTATTGTCAATGTCCCCCCACATTTTTTTTCCTAAGCTAAAAGGGTAAGCCAGGGTCTCTCCACATTATTAATTGTCTTAATATCCGTCCTAAATTATCAACAAAATGCTAATGTCCCCTAAGACTAGGAAAAAAAACAAAAATAACCCTAAATTTTTTTTCAATAAAACAAAAATATCCTTGTAAAAAAAATTCAAGGAAAGGGAATACACAACTTTGTTGTATAGTAGCTGTAGGGAGCTAATTAATCAAGTTTAGAGGCAGACACCCCTTAATTAATACTATGTAGTTGTTATGCTTCTCAATCCACCATGGGTGAACCTGCTTAACTTACCAAGATGAATATCATGCGTACCCTTAAGGGCAACTAGCTTGATTGAATACACCAAGAGTATTCATCAAATAATTGCAGTATGCACAGATCTTATAGCCATAATTATGAGAGAAATGAAGTTTTTGTCATGCAGAAAAAAGACTAATTCAGATTCCACACCCAGAAACCAAAGACTGCTCATCAACAACATAAAAATGGAAATATATATAATCAATATTTCAAATATAAACAAGAACTTGATCTTATGTACAACCGAGGGAGTTAAAAGAGAAATTAGTAAATTAGAATTAGAATCCCCACACAAACATATATATATAAAAATAAAAAATAAAAATAAAAAAAGAAAGAGAAATTAAGGAAGGCAGATACTATAACAAGAGCTTGAAGACGAGTCAATGAATAAAACCCCTCCATGATGGTTCCTGTTGGCTGGTTCGCCTGCAAAATGCAGAAATCAAAACAGCAAATCAAAAACTATTGAAGTGATTCAAAGTGCACTAAAAAATAGTAGAAAAAATTAGGGTGACCGGTTTTATCATTAAAGGATACAGATGAATAACGAAAGCTGCTGGCCTCCTTACAACTCTCTTCATCCCTGCTTCATGAGAAACCACATATCTTTTATGATCACCCAGAAAAATAAATAATGTAAATTAAAGTAGCAAAATAATCAAACCAGAGTTTGTAAGTCATATACCGATGAAAGACATAACATATAGGAATAGAGAGCTGCAAAGACCAACCCAAAATACACATCATGTCTGAGAGAGAATATATTCAGAATATATTCTGATATTTGCCTTATTTTTGATATATTGATCAGAATGGTCAGGGCATCGACCTGAGATGACCCATTTGATCCATAAGGCCTTGCAAATCCTCACCCCAATCGGCAGGTTTTGCAAACAAATAATCCACTCCCACATCTATTTCTGATTGATCACCCGCCACAGCTTCTTTCACTGGATCTACAGCAATCAAATCATCATTCAGTAGTTCCTCCCATATTGTCTCATTGGCAAAATCCAAATTGCAGCCATTTGTTGTGGGGGGTATCAAACTATCAATTGGATCCTTGATATCACTGCTTGATTCATTGTCCAAGGCAGCTGAGAAAAAAGTCTCTATTTCTGACTCCATGGTTGCCAATTCTCCTTGATCTTGGCATGCATAACCAACAACTTGGCCACTGCCTGTCTCCAATGACATTACATCCGGTGAACTCTCCACACTTGGGCCTGTGGTCAATCTCCGCTTTCGTCCAATTTCAACACCCCGAAATTCTGTCCTCTGAGCAAAATGCTGGATAAATGATGGGTTACTGAGGGCTTTAGCAAGAAAAGTCATTATCTGTTGCTGTTTCCTCTCTGTGGTCTGTAACCTATTCTCCATGGAAACAATTTTTACTCTCGAATTCTGTTGTTGCTGCCTCAACCTCACAATTTCTGCCATTAACAAGCTTCTATCTCTCTTTAACCTTTCAAGATCACCTTCCAAGCCGTATTGTCCCACTTCAACCCAAGATCCTCCTCCTCCTCCTCCTCCTCCTACTCCTTGCATACCATGTGACACTTGTCTTCTCCTCTTGATGGTCTTTAATAGATGCCTCTGCCCAGCTAGAAACCCTTCATTTGCAAATTCCCATCGATCAGGATCAACCTTTCTGAAACCCTGCATCCAATTTCAACATTAAAGAGATTAGGAAACCTTGAAACTCACCCAAAAAGATGTAGCTGGTAAAAAACGAGGGAAGAGAGGAAATTATCATCACCAAATACATAAATAAATAAATTAAGATGATTAAAAGCAATATGTCAGAGAAAACACTGGACCTGATGTAATATTGAAGACAAAGAAGATATTAATCAGGTCCAAATTTCTGTAGAGGGAGAGAGACATTAATTTGGTCAAACATAGGATTTTTTTTTTTTTTTGAAAAGCAAACATAGGATATTTAATTGAAATAGGAGTGGATTTTAATTGAAATAGGAAGTGAACGAAAGATATTAAGACTGAACTCATATTAAATTATTATTTATCCAAAAAATTTCTAATAAAATAAATAAATTTTATTATTTAACTAATATTCTAACCAGAACCCAAAAATAGAATGAATAATTTGACTATATACATCCCCAGATCTCCGTGGGACGCAAACGGCTAAATAAGCAAAAGAAGATAGAAATCAAAACAAACCCAAACAAGACAAGCTCACCAGATGTTCATCAACAGATCGGAATCAAAATATGCCGCCAAAAAACACAAAAAAAGATTGATCGACTCTGCCTAATGCAATTAAACACTCTAATTTTACAAATCCAACTCGAATTAGACAAAACTGATGCAAAGTTGGAACATTAAGAGCCTTTCAAAATCAAAGAATCTACGAAATCCTGCAAAAGATAACTCAAATGATGCTTCTACTGGCTATTTGCTGAATCATTCAACAACTACAGAACAAAGAAGACATACTTGGTAGATGTAAAAGCAACCCACATATAATACTGCAAAAGCATCAAAAGAAATGAAAGGAGGACTAGAATTTACTTTTTCAGAAGCTAGAGGGAATACTTACATATGTGTTGAGCTGGCGAATGAAGCTGGAGAAGTTACTGTGCTTGAAGTGGCGAGGAAGAAGGATGGTGGAGAACTTGTTAGGGTCCCAAACGATGAAGCTGTTGCGAGCTCCACTCCACGAAACAATCGAGTCCGTCGATGGGTCTTCCACCATTTCAAAGGTCTTGGTAAGAAACGGAGGCGGACCCACCTCGTGCAGCCCCTCCATCGGCTGCGGCGAGAAGCTAGATGAGGAGGAGGATGATCCCCCGACGCATGTCATCGACTCCTCCTCTTTAACTCTCACTCCCTCCATATACAAATGCTTGAAACAGAGTAAAAGACACACGAGTTTGAGACAGTTTGGTGAGTTGGGTTGTCGAAAGGTTTGAGCTTTTCTTCGCTGGCTTTGAAACTCTGATGCTGGTGGTGTTTGTTTGGGAAGTTGAAGGGTAGAGAGTGAGTATTTATGGGGGGTGGCGAAGAGGAAACTTCTAGAGAGGTAAGAGAGGGAGATATTTTTGTCGGCGTGGGGTTTTTCGAAGTTTGGAGGAAGTTTCTCTGCGTTATTTTCAGTTGAAACTAGTCATCAGCAAAAGATTCTAGAAAGTTCTGCGCCCTTGATCGAATCCAACACTCCAAATGGCAAGTGCTCTTCACTCGTCCCTTTTCGATCCATACTTAGCTCATCACTGTTCACTAGACAGCTAAGGCGGCTGCCTAACAGACACAGCATCTTCCCATTCTTTATTTCTTTTTTACATCGTCATAAATATGTAGATAATTGAGGCATAAATTTCCATTTGTCTTTATCGAAAACACTTCTCTTTTTTTGTTTTTTATTAGCTACTTTTTTTTTTTCCCTCTCTCTCAAAAATAATATCAAGTCCTTAGGGTTTCGGTCGATTGTTTTTTATTAGCTACTTTTTTTCCCTCTCTCTCAAAAATAATATCTAATCCTTAGGGTTTTCATCGATTTGGATTTAGTCCTTTAAGTTTTCAATTAATTTGGATTTAGCCATTAAAAATTTTGTTTACGTGTTAAATAAATCATTTTATTACTTTTTCGTTAAAGCTAATGGTTCATTCTATGTCACACATATTGGTTTTGGGTTCCATGACATTACATGTTAAATGAGATAAATAAAAAATCGTTAACTTTGATGATAAAAGACATAATAATCTATTTGAAACATTGACAAAACCTAAGAACTTTATTTTTGAAACTAAATATCTTTAGGACTAAATTCAAAATAGATGAAAATCAAAGGGTTAACTATAAACTTTCTAAAAATAATATTTAAATAAAATACAAAATGAATAGAAAATTTGTGGAAGTTTATATTAAAACAGTGGTGGATAAAGTAGAAAATGATGTTTTTTTATTACCTAAAACGTATACGTTGCTACAAATGATCTAAGGGCCCCCATAGATATAAGTCTCCTTAATTAAGAAATACAATTTATTAGGAAATAGTATTAAAAGACCTATTGAGAAATAAAAACCCTTAAAAAAACAACATTGACTAACGCTTTAAGCAAAACTTTAATACACCTTAAATGTCTTTACCTACTTTACGTTTCAATTTTCAAGACATACAAATAAATAAGAGGTGTAATATAAGCATAACTTAAACCTCCAACTTTTAAACTAAATTTTTCTTTCTCTCTCCTCTACATGTAATTTTTTTAAAAAAATTCAAGAATAAAGTTTGGCCAAAGTTGAGTTTAAGTTGTATCTTTATCATTTTTCAATAAAAAAAAATATGAACATAATTTAAATTATATATGTGTGTGTCATAAAGTTAAAATAAATACTATTTAATTAGTATTTAAATATAAAAGAACTTAAATTTGTTATTTTAGGTCTCAAAATTTAATGAGCCAGCCCTAATCATTAATGCTATAAATGAACTAAATAATTCAAGTTCAACTCATATAAACTTGACTCAAGTTTAATTTGAACCAAGTTTGATTAAACATTTAGACTAGCTCGTTCATTAATGCTACACACTATCACTCACATGTTAGCATTCACAATGGACTCCTTAAATAAAAGTTAAATTTGAAAAGAAAAATACACTTTATCACATTTGAAGACCTAATTTTAAAATGAATCAAATATCAAACTACCTACACATTTATCTACTTTAGTTAAGTATTGATTTTGATTAGTTTTAACCAATGGAAGATAGGGTAAAAAATAAGCTTAAAAAATTATTTACTTTAGCTTTTTAACTCTTAGAATGTAGA
Source organism: Carpinus viminea (assembly GCA_013348765.1). Classification (NCBI taxonomy): domain Eukaryota; kingdom Viridiplantae; phylum Streptophyta; class Magnoliopsida; order Fagales; family Betulaceae; genus Carpinus; species Carpinus viminea. Next base: position 9,409,412 of record CP054674.1, read on the forward strand.
GAGCATGTACAACAATAGTAAGATATAGAGTAAGGAATGGATCTTGTTTTGAATAAAGACCATTTTGGGTGAAGGAGTAGATCTAGTCTTTTTAGAAGTAGATATGTGCTTTTTTAGCTGTTTTTCTGTGATGACTAAGTTTTCTTTGTTTTTTTGTAATTTTGCTTGAATAAGGATTGTTCAAACCTTTGAGTTATGGATGTGATCTGTTTTCTAACTCTCGAGCTTAGAAGTTGGGACAGATCCAGAACAAGGGCTAGGGGGGACCAGCCCTTGTTCTTCTTTCATGGGGGGGGGGACCAAATACAATTTTTTTTTGTACAGCCAATTTTTTTTTTTTCAGAATTGGGGGGCCGGCCCTCACCAGTCCCAAAATCCGTCTCTGCTTAGGAGGATGAGTTTCGGCATGAATTTTTGCTCCCAAAGCCGAGAAAGATGAGCAAGCTACCTATACATTGAGTTGAATCTGTCTATAACAAATCTGATGTTATAATTGAAAATTATTCATTGGTTAGTTGATATTGTTGTCATAGATATGTTTTGAATTTTGATTTTTATGTAAGCATCTATGACTTGTAATTTTGTAGCTTGAACTATGATTTTCTTAGAATATTTTGCTCTGTGATATAAGAGCATTTATACTTGTGATCTTCTTCAATGAGAGTGGAATGATTCCCTTTCAAGAAAAAAAAAAAAAAAAGGAATGGAGTTTTGTCAGATTTTTAGGGGAAAATTAAATATAGAGAGCCCATTGTGAATGCTCTAAGAAGGTTAATATGGGATTAGGATCCCTTATAATTTCAAAGAAATTGTAAATTCTCAAATTACAAAATTTATGCCATTTCTTTACATCGAAATGCTTGTAAAATGCAATCTATTAAAATTGAAGCATGTTATTGAGGCGGTTAGAAATAATTTTCCTCCAAAAAAAGCTTTTTCTTCAGAAAATCAAAAAACAATTTTTGCTCAAAGTTTTTTTATAACATAGAGAGTAAAAACCTTATAAAAATACATTCAATTCGCAATTGTAACATGCCACCTTTTTTTAATAGGCAACAATTTCTAAGTATTTCAATGTAAAGAAACAACATAAATTTCATAATTTGAAAATCCTAAAGTAAGAAAACAAGATATAGACCCATCAAAATGGAAGAGTACGTAATATTACACGCACTCTTTCTCTCACTTCTTGATGTGACTTTTACGATTATTATTGAATCAAATCAATAATGATACATCCCAAATTCAACATTGAGAATGTGTTCTTGTATAGCATTACTCAAATGTAGAAGCGGACCTACGTATATGCTTGGGGGACGAGTGTACTCGTGCCCCAAAGATTTTTAAAACTCCCTCAAAACCACTAGTAACTCCACTATTACTCTCTTTTGGTTCAGTTTTTGTCCCCAAATGACTTTTTCATATCTTAGAGGACAAATTGAAGTCTCCTTTTAACTCAAATCCTTTCTCATGATCATTTCACACTGCACAAAGAGGTGAAAATATTGAAAAATCAATAAAATTATATTTATTTTCACACTCTACACGCTTGCGCAAACTATATTTGTTTAATATAAAAAAAATATAAGCTTTGGTTCGTCTATTTTTCATACTTTTGAGTCCCAAAAATTTAAAACATTCATCATAACATATATTTTTTATGACCTTCAAAAATTAATTTTTTTTGCCTCAATTTTATTTTTCTTCGTCCCCCTTAGTCAAAGTTCTGGTTCCGCTCCCGCTCAAATGGGAATGGCCCATTAACACTGTCGTTTTCTATTGCAACAAATGGTAACATTTGGGGTGTTGGCAGACCAGAGGATTTAAACTTTAAACCCACCAAGCTAAGCAAATTCATGTCATGAGCAACATAGAAAGCAACATTTCTTTCCTTTGCATGAATAATATAATGTCTTGTTGAATAATATAATGTCTTGTTGCCTAAGGATTATTATGTCTTACTCTTTGTCTAAGGATTATTATGTCTTACCTGTTGCCTAAGGATTTTTTTTTTCTTCTTTCTATTCAAATAAGGGAAATGGGTTATATGAGATAGAACAAGGCAGTACAAACAAATACATACACATTAATAGGCAATGATTTCATCATAATCCCAAAAAAAATATAAACAAGCCAGGCTTCTCTAAGAGCCACACAAGGTAATAAATAGTAAAAATACTCAATAAAGAGTCCCAAGTGGTAAAAGCAACAACCACCATGTAATGGTTGTTGCGGGAGAAGTATTGCTGAAAACCGAAATGAAGCCGTCGATGAAGAATGTTGCTCGAGGATTATTATGTCATACTTGTTGCCTAAGGATATAATAATGTCGTGGCCCAAGGATCTCTTGCAAGACCTTAAGCCATCCTGGTGATTGGACCTAAACTTTTCCATACCCAAAACAAAATGGACCATTTACCCCGTGGGTCATCATCATGTACATGTCTCTTTCCCTTTTTTCCCAACTCACACTTTTCTCTCTCACAATTCGTTTTCTCATTTGTCTACAACTTTTGGAAGTTTTCCCTTTTGTTGGTCACAACTTTTGCAGGTTCATTGACCCAACACTTTAATCAATTTTTGGCAAATTGGGCTGCAATTAGGTAAATAGGCAAGGTTTTTTTTTTTTTTAACGTTGAATAGAATTAAGATTGTTATGATAAGATATAATAAGATAGAAACTTGATTGAAGGTTATAAGGTAATTGAAAGAAAGGGAAAAGTTTCTAATAGAATTGAGAAAGACTCTACCCACCCAAGGTGAATAGGAAAAGATTCTAAAAATAGGGTTTTTATTCAAACTCGAAGTGTTAGATGAATTAAGCCCAAAAGTTGGGCTTAAATAAAATGGCTCCTTGTGTTGCTGATCTATTCTTTTGCCGCTGGCCCAAGCCTGTACACACAACTACATGCTTCTCCCTGGTGCTACTGTGCCCAGTAGACACCAGACCTTTTCTCTCTTCTTACTAACTGGCCAAATGTGGTTCATACGAGCTAGAGTGCGGATCTCACACAATTTGCCTGTAAGCCTCACGCACCGGTTCTCATCTACCATTTTCTTGTTGGATCTTGACATGTTAGTTTTCTTTATTTTGTTCTTGTTTTGTTGTGTTATCCTAGCCTTTAAACTGAGGAAGGATAGTTTTGGTGTGAATAGTGTCTCACAGGCGGGTCAATAAAGCTTGTTTCTTTAGGGATAAGACCTACTGATGTATTAAAATCTAGTCTGCCAGAGCATATCTGCCCCTTATATGAAGTGTGCACATGAGTTGGATTAGAGGAGGTAGATACGTTTTTTACTATTAGATTTCCAGTGTATCTATGATATTGTACTTTTTATAATTTTTAGCAATGTTTATCTGTAAGAGCTTTATGCCCTGAATCTCTTATTGTGGAATGAAGATGAAAGAAATCCCTCAATATATATATATATATATATAGTACATAAACTCAAAATTCAAATCAATATAAGGCTTCTTCTAAAAATCTACCAAAATTCAGTTATAAAATCCCCACTAAAAAGAGAACAAAATGTTTTCTAAAATGACAAAAATAATTTAAAATAGTAACTCAGATGGATGGGAAAACAATTGATTTTGAGCCCGATGTTCATTGAGCCTAATATTCCGGAGGTTATGTCAGTGTTAAGGGCTATTATTATTTGTCGTGAATTGGGTTTTTGTAAGGTAATTCTAGAAGGTTTACACTATCTCCAAATAGTGCAAGCACTTAGAAAATATGGTAGATGTTAGAGCCAATTTGAAAAAGCTTGAAGGGTCTTAAATTGTTTGCATATTTGGAAAGTCAATCATGTTTTTTTTTTTTTAACATGTCTACACAAGGGTAGGGGGAGGGGGGATTCGATCTTGTGACCTACGCTTCATAAGGCGTGGTTCACAGTCGATTGAGCTACTTCTTGGAGACAAGTCAATCATGTTAGATGACATTCAATAGTGCAACCCACCGTCTAGCAAAGGAAGCGATATTCCTTAGCATGGAACAAAGTCTTGTTTTTTTTTTTTGAAAAAGGAACAAAGTCTTGTTGAGATAGTCCTTTATTGTATTTCAAATATTGTATTTATAGGATAATAATTAATAAGTGCAAGTATCTAAAGTGAATTCAGTAAACCCTAGCCTTTTTTCTCTCTAGCCTTTTCGCTCCACACCCCCCCTTCGCCAGAGCGCCGTCACTCTTGGGGAGGAGGGTTGACCTCCGGCCATCCCTCCTCCCCACGTTTCCTTCCCACCGGGCTCTAGTTATTTACTTGATGCCCTAGTTCCGATGCCCTTCCCTTTCTTGTTCCTCTTTCCCCTCCCTTTATTTTTTTTCTTGTTGTCGGCTTTTTTCCCTGCTTTGGTCTTCCGGATCTCGGCATTTTCGTAGCCCGCCACTTGTGGCTGGTCATCTACGCGTCCCCACCGTGCCTTCCTCCCATTGCTACCTTCCTCAACGGTGCTTCTGGCCAGATCTTGTCCGAGCCTCTCGGGTTGATCGTTTAGCGTTTTATTTCCCTGTTCTTGCTTTGTTTTTCGTTGTATTTTGTATTTTGTTTGTTTTTCCTGCTTTTTGGTTTTGGTTTTTTCTTGTATTGTTATTTCTCTGTTTGTTTTGTGTGTGTTTTATTTTTGTAGTTCTGCCGATCTCCTCCGGGTGACACCTCTACCCATCGGGGCTTTATTCTGCACCGTGATTTAACTTCAAACGCACCAATCAGTGGTCGAGGTCTGCTTGAACGAGATCGGTTTTTCCCTATATTTTCCTTTTGCTTGTATTTGTTTTTCCCTGTATTTCTGTTGTGTTTTTGCTTGTAATAATACTTTCGCCTCGTTGGTTTGGTTGGATCCTGTTTGGTCTTGACCTGTGTGTCATGGATGTATATGTTACCTTGACTTTCGGGTCGAGGAAGAAGATTAGTCCAGACTTATGTGTCATGGATGAATGTGTATCCTAGCTTAATTGTCGAGGAGGATGAGTTGCGAATTAAGAGATTTTTACCTCTTAAGGTCGTGAAAATAACATTTCCTATGCAGTTGATGGCGTCTGCTTGAACAGATTTGAATGTTTAAACTGCTGGTTAGTCATAAAGTAGCGGATGTGTTTGGATTGGGTTGATTGGTAGGCTGTTGGTGCCTGTATTTGGAGTTTTGCCTGTAACTATGTAGCTTTGGTTACGGTTACTTTAGGACTTGCCCTATAATTGTAAGAGCTTTTACTCTTGATTTCTTTGAAACGAGAATGAGTTCTTTCCCTTCAAATATATATATATATATATATATATATATATTGTATTTATAGTGCATTGTGCTTAAAGTTGTTTTGTTATTTATAAAATCACCCTGCTCCTACTTAAAAAAAAAAAATCATATTCACGCCTCTTGGTAAAATAATAATAATAAATAATGAAATATATCCTCTCTTGTTAATTTTAAGTAAAATTGAGGTAATATATTTCATAATTTAAAATTTGACTTTGTTATATTTAACCGTGCATTTAATGTCATTTTTTTAAGAATTTAAATGATATAAGGACGTATACATCAATAGATTTAAAAATTTTAATTTAAATCATAAAATCAAATTCTCTCCATTCAAATAAATAATATAATATTATTCTAATAAATAAAAAAAACCAAGCACAAACTCCGTCCACATAAAAAGGCTGACTTGCCCCGGAGGGTGACGTCTGAAACCTCCACTCCAATGGAAAAGGATACCTTTTCAATAACGTAGCGTGCTGGTTTTTATGGTTTAGAAATTAATCAAATTACCTAATTTCTTTATAATAATAATAATAATAATATATTTTGCACCGAAGAAATGGATTAGGCTCGAGGGAATAGACCGAAACTGACAAATTCGATTAATGGAGAGAAAATAATAATAATATTTTGTATAAAAAAATATAAAAATTTATTTTGTATTAATTTTTTTATTTAAATAATAAAAAATAATAATTGATGTGATTTACAAAATAAAAATATTAAAACTGATTTTAAAATGAATTTTTTTAAGGTTTTGAGTCCCATTTGGACAATTTCTATAGGGCTAAGCTTAGGTGCGGTAGTTTTGAACTATGCATGGGCAATAAATGACCGTGTTAGGTGCGGTAGTTCAAAACGAACGAGTTTTGGGCAATAAACAAATAATTTTTTAAAAGATGATGTACACAAACATCATCTTTAAAGATAAATTAATAGATATTGATCAGGTAATAGCTTAAGGCTCTAATTAACAAGTACTCAAATAATAATTGATAATACAAGTTTATTCCTTAAACAAATAAATAAGGCTTTAATTGTTTTCTATACTCTTAATTAAGCCCTCTAACTACTGTAAATAATAAATAGAAAAATATTAAAAAAAGAAAAGAAAAAAAAAAGACATGATACACAACCTCTCGTTGTCCTCCTTTCATCCTCCCAATTTTCAAAACAAAGCTTCTAGTCATACCTCGTGCAGCCCGTTTCAAAGGTCTTGGTAAGAAACGGAGGCGGACCCACCTCGTGCAGCCCCTCCGTCGGCTGCGGCGAGAAGCTGGACGAGGAGGAGGATAATCCCCCAACACATGTCACCGACTCCTCCTCTTTAACTCCCACTCCCTCCATATACAAATGCTTGAAACAGAGAAAAAGAGACACGAGTTTGAGACAGTTTGGTGAGTTGGGTCGTCGAAAGGTTTGAGCTTTTCTTCGCGGGTTTTGAAACTCTGATGCTGGTGGTGTTTGTATGGGAAGTGGAAGGGTAGAGAGTGATTATTTATGGTGGGGTGGCGAAGACGAAACTTCTATAGAGTTAAGAGAGAGGGAGATATTTTTGTCGGCGTACGTGGGTTTTTTCGAAGTTTGGAGGAAGATTCTGCGCATTTCTGTGCCCTTGATTACATCCAACACTCCCTTTTCAATCCATACTTAGCTCATCACTGTTCACTAGACAGCTAAGAGCATCTCCAGCAAGAGTGGCTATTTTAGCTACTCACTATTCACTTTTTTTCATTTTAGCTACTAGTTTTTCATTACATACTCTAACAGAGCATCTATTTTAACTATCTCTTCTAATTAAATATCATTATTTTAATATTATTTTATTATTTTAACCGGATATCACTTTCTCTTTCTTCACCCATTTTCTTCCCATGTTCCCCCACACTCTCTTCCTCTTCTTTTCCTCTTCACCGCAGATCACTTTCTTCACCCATTTTCTTCCCCATCTTCTTTTCCTCACTTTCTTCACCCATTTGATTTTACTCACCCAGATCCTGAGTCTGTACTGTTCCTTCACACAATTTTCATTTGGAGTACTTGGTTCTCACGTGGCGTGGTTACTACCAGACTTCACCGGATAAAGAAACCATGGCAGTTCGCATTGGGAGATTCAAGGTAACCCAAATATACATTTCTTTGGTGTATTTGATGGGCATGGTCAATTTGGCACACAGTGTTTGAATTTCGTCAAGGATAGGTTGGTAGATTTCTTCACTGATGGGTTTCGAAATGGGTTTCGAATAATCTTCAATTGGGCGCCGATCTTCAGAATGGGTCCGACTTGACAAACAAAACTGACCTTCTCGTTCACTGGAATCCTTTAATCGACGATTTACTTGACGAAACCCAGCCTTCTCCTTCATGACTTCGACTTTGATGACACAACAAAGCCTCTCCGATCCAAGAGCAAGAGCAAAGGAAAGGAAAGAGAAAATATTATAAAATAAGGCTAAGGTTCTCTGAGGATCATAAATTTGAAAGTTTCTGTAAGAGAATCAAAACTTGTAAATTTAGTCATTGGAGAGTGAAACGAGTGAAAACTTAAATTTAGCAAAATGGTTAGTTTAGAGTTCTGTTGGAGATGCTCATGGCTCGCCTAACAGGCACAGAGCATCTTCCCTTTCTTTCTCTCTTTACCATGTCCTCATAAATATGTACATAATTGAGGCAAAATTTACGTTTGTCTTTATCGAAAACACTTTTCTTTTTTTGTTTTTTATTAACTACTTTTTTTTCCTCTCTCTCAAAAATAAGAAGAAAAATAATATCTAGTCCTTAAGGTTTCAATCGATTTGAAGTTTGTCTTTAGGTTTTCATTTAATTTGGATTTAGTCTTTAGATTTTGCTTGCATGTTAAATAAGTTATTTTATCACTTTTTCGTCCAAGTTGACAGATCATTCTTTGTCACATGTGTCAGTTTTGGGTTACATGACTTTGTCATGTTAAATGAGATAAAGGAAAAATCGTTAACTTTGATGATAAAAGAGATATAATAATCCATTTGAAACGTAGACAAAACCTAAGGACTTTATTTTTTAAACTAAATATCTTAGGACTAAATTCAAATTAGATGAAAACCTAAGGGTTAAATATAAATTTTTTAAAAAAATAATATTTAAATAAAATAAAAAATAAATAAATAAATCTATTGAAGTTTATAATAAAAAAATTGGTGGATAAAGTAGAAAATGATGTTTATCATCTAAAATGTATACGTTGCTAAAAATGATCTGAGGGCCCCCACAGATATAAGTCCCCTTAATTAAAAAATACACTTTATTAAGAAATAGTATTAAAAGACCTATTGAGAAATAAAAACCCTTAAAAAAACAACATTGATTACCTCTTAAAGCAAAACTTTAATACACCTTAAATGTCTTTTCCTGCTTTACGTTTCAATTTTCAAGACATACAAATAAAGAAATATGAACAACAATTCATAGTGTAATTTAAATTATATATATTTGTGTGTCATAAAATTTAAATAAATACTATTTAATTAGTATTTAAATATAAAAGGCTCAACTTAAATTTGTTATCTTATGCCTCAAAATTTAATGAGCCGGCCCTAATCATGAATCTACGATTATTAAACGAAAAATGCTTTACATTAAAATGCTTGAAAATGTAATTTATTAAAATTGTAGCATGTTATTGAGGCAGCCATTCGAATTAATTTTCCTCAAAAAAGCTTGTTCTTCACTTTTGTAAAGTAGTTTTTTCTTTAGAAAATCAAAAGATAATTTTTTACTCTAAGCTTTTTTATAACATAAAGAGTAAGAACCTGATAAAATACACTCAATTCGCAATTGTAACATGTCACCTTTTTAATAGGTAGCAATTTCTAAGCTTTTTAATGTAAAAAAAAAAAAACAACATAAATTTTATAATTTGAAAATCCTAAAAGTGAGAAAACAAGACTTAGTTAGACCCATCAAAATAGAAAGAGTACGTAATGCTACAACACACACTATCACTCTCACACTGGTTCGTGTTCCTAATGTGTCTTTTATGATTATCATTGAATCAAAATTCAATAATAATTTATCATAAATTGAACATTGATTTTAAAAGTCATGTTGCATAAAAATTATAAAAAAAAAAGAAAAAAAAAAGTGAGAATGAGAATGTGTTACTGTATAGCATTGCTCAAATGGGAATGACCCATTAACACTGTTGGTTTCTATTGCAACAAATGGCACTATTTGGGGTGTTTGCAGACCAGAGGATTTAAACTTTAAACCCACCAAGCTAAGCAAATTCATGTGGTGAGCGACATAGAAAGCAACATTTCTTTCCATTGCATAAATAATATAATGTCTTGTTGACTAAGGATTATTATGTCTTACTTATTGTCTAAGGATTATTATGTCTTACCTGTTGGATTTTTTTTTTTTTCTCCTAATTCAAATCAGGGAAATGGGTTATATGGGATTGAACAACAACAATGGGGTGGACAACCCCAACAACAAAACGAAACATGAAAAGTAGTACAAACAAACACATATCCACTAGTAGGCAATGGTTTCATTCATAATCCCAAAAAACATAAACGAGTCAGGCCTCTCTAAAGGCCGCATAAGGTGGTCATAAATAATAAAAATGACTCAATAAAGAGCCCCAAGCACCCAAGTGGTAAAAGCAACAACCACCATGAAATGATTGTTGCGGGAGAAGTACTGTTGAAATGGAGCCGTCGATGAAGAATGTTGCCCAAGGATTATTATGTCATACTTGTTGCCCAAGGATATAATAATGTCATGGCCCAAGGATCTCTTGCAAGGCCTTAAGCCATCCTGGTGATTGGACCTAAACTTTTCCATACCCAAAACAAAATGGACCATTTACTCCGTGGGTCATCATCATGTAAATGTCTCTTTCCCTTTTTTCCCAACTCATACTTTTCTCTCTCGCAATTCGTTCTCATTTGTCTACAACTTTTGAAGTTTTCCCTTTTGCTGGTCACAACTTTTGCAGGTTCATTGACCCAACACTTGAATCAATTTTTGGCAAATTGGGCTGCAATTAGGTAACAGGGCTCTTTCTCTCTCTCTTTCTTTCTTTCTTTCTTTCTGTTTTTTTTTTTTCTTTTTGTCAAGCCGAATGGAATTAAAATTGCCATGACAAAATAAGATAATAAGATAGAAACTTGATTGAAGGTTACAAGGCAATTCAAAAAAAGGGAAAAGTTTCAGATAGAATTGAGAAAGACTCTACCCACCCAAAAGATTCTAAAAATATTGAATTCTTATTCAAACTCGAAGTGTTGAATTAATTAGGCCCAAAAGTTTGACTTAAATAAATTGGCTCCTTGTGTTGTTGATCTACTCTTTTGTCGCTGGTCCAAGCCCGTACGCGCCACTTGCCATTGTGCCTTGTAGATACTATACTTTTTCTCTCTTCTTGTTGGCACACGCTAGATGTAGCTTGTGCGAGTTGGAGTGTGGATTGTGTGAATCTCACGCGATTTGCCTATGAGCTTCATGCCCTGGTTTTCTTCTACCATTTTCTTTCTGAATCTTGTCATTAATGTTGGTTTTCTTTGTTTTGTTGTGTTATCCTCACCTTTAAGCTAAGGAATGATAGTTTCAGTGTGAAGGATTTGTCTCACAACCGAGTCAATAAAACTTGTTTCTTTAGGAATAAGACATACTCATGTATTCACATCTAATCTTAAAGGTATGAAAAAACGGTTATAACCTCTGACCGCTTTTATTTATATATAATTATATAAAAATATATATTAATTATTTATATTAATTAAATATTAAAAAAAAATCCAAAACGACACCGTTTTGGTTGGATCTTCTTCTCCCAAAGCTGCAGCCCCTCATTCAAACATTCACACAAGCCATTTAATAGATTTGGACATTATGACTATGTATATGAAATAAGTCCAAAAAATAGCATGTTTTTCGGCCAATAAGGCAAAATAAGCCCAAAAAATATGACAAAATAAGCTCAAAATATATGAAAAATGAAGGCCCAAAATATTTTTTTAAAAAAGCCCAAAAGCCCATTTTTAAAAAACCGGTTATAACTGCTTGTTAGCGGTTTGAATAACCACTAACCGCCAGTTATAAAATAACCGCTAACCGTCTAGGCAAAGGCGGTTGCAGTTATTAAAAATCCGATAACCGTCTAAAGCGGAGGCAGTTGCGGTTATTGCAAATAACAGCCAATTATAACCGCTTGAACACCCGTACTCGAGGGAATAGACCGAAATTGACAAATTCGATTAATGTGAGAGAAAATAGTAATAATATTTTGTATAAAAAAATATAAAAATTTGTTTTGTAATAATTTTTTATTTAAATAATAGTAAAAAATAATTAATGTTATGTAAAAAATAAAAATATTAAAATTAATTTGAAAATGAATTTTTTAAGGTTTTGAATCCTATTTGGACAGCCTTGAATTTCTATAGGACTAAGCTTAGGTGCGTAGTTTTGAATTATGCATGGGCAATAAATGACCGCATTAGGTGTGGTAGTTCAAAACGACCGTGTTTTGGGCAATAAACAAATAATTTTTTTAAAGATGATGCACACAAACATCATCTTTAAAGATAAATTAATAGATATTGATCAGGTAATAGCTTAAGGCTCTAATTTAACAAGTACTCAAATAATAATTGATAATACAAGTTTATTCCTTAAATAAATAAATAAGGCTTTAATTGTGTACTATGCTCTTAGTTAATCCCTCTAATTGCTGTAAATAATAAATAGAAAAATATTAAAAAAAGAAAAGAAAAAAAAGACATGATAGTATGATACACAACCTCTCGTTGTCCTTCTATCATCATCCTCCCAATTTTCAAAACAAAGCTTCTAGTCATACCTCGTGCAGCCCATTTCAAAGGTCTTGGTAAGAAACGGAGGCGGACCCACCTCGTGCAGCCCCTCCATCGGCTGCGGCGAGAAGCTGGACGAGGAGGAGGATGATCCCCCGACGCATGTCATCGACTCCTCCTCTTTAACTCTCACTCCCTCCATATACAAATGCTTGAAACAGAGCAAAAGACACACGAGTTTGAGACAGTTTGGTGAGTTGGGTTGTCGAAAGGTTTGAGCTTTTGTTCGCTGGTTTTGAAACTCTGATGCTGGTGGTGTTTGTATGGGAAGTGGAAGGGTAGAGAGTGAGTATTTATGGGGGGGTGGCGAAGACGAAACTTCTATAGAGGTAAGAGAGGGAGATATTTTTGTCGGCGTACGTGGGGTTTTCCGAAGTTTGGAGGAAGATTCTGCGCATTTCTGTGCCCTTGATTACATCCAACACGACCTTTTCGATCCATACTTAGCTCATCACTGTTCACTAGGCAGCTAAGGCGGCCGCCTAACAGGCACAGAGCATCTTCACTTTCTTTATTTCTTTACTATGTCCTCATAAATATGTACATAATTGAGGCAAAATTTACATTTCTCTTTATCGAAAACACTTCTCTTTTTTTGTTTTTTATTAACTACTTTTTTTTATTCCTCTCTCTCAAAAATAATAAGAAAAATAATATATAGTCCTTAGGGTTTCAGTCGATTTGGATTTAGTCCTTAGGTTTTCATTTAATTTGGATTTAGTCTTTAGATTTTGCTTACGTGTTAAATAGGTCATTTTATCACTTTTTTGTTAAAGTTAATAGTTCATTCTATGTCATATGTGTCGGTTTTGGGTTACATGACATTGTCATGTTAAATGAGATAAAGGAAAAATCGTTAACTTTGATGATAAAGAGACATAATAATCTATTTGAAACATGAACAAAACCCAAGGACTTTATTTTTGAAACTAAATACCTTAGGACTAAATTTAAATTAGATGAAAACCTAAGGGTTAAATATAAATTTTTCTAAAAATAATATTTAAATAAAATAAAAAATGAATAAAAAATCTATTGAAGTTTATAATAAAAAAGTGGTGGATAAAGTAGAAAATGATGCTTTTTTGTTACCTAAAATGTATACGTTGCTAAAAATGATATAAGGGCCCCCATAGATATAAGTCCCCTTAATTAAAAAATACAATTTATTAAGAAATAGTATTAAAAGACCTATTGAGAAATAAAAACCCTTAAAAAAACAACATTGATTACCTCTTAAAGCAAAACTTTAATACACCTTAAACGTCTTTACCTACTTTACGTTTCAATTTTCAAGACATACAACTAAAGAAATATGAACAACAATTCATAGTGTAATTTAAATTTTATATATATATATCTACATATATATATATATATATCTGTGTGTATCATTAAATTTAAATAAATACTATTTAATTAGTATTTAAATATAAAAGGCTCAACATAAATTTGTTATCTCCAGCTAGGAAGTATTCCTTTTTTTTTTCTCATGGAATTCTATGCCCCTTAAATGTAATTTATTAAAATTGTGGCATGTTATTGAGGCAGTTGTTAGAAATAATTTTCCTCAAAAAACCTTCTTCTTTACTTTGTAAAGTAGTTTTTTCTTCAGAAAATCAAAAGATAATTTTTTACTCTAAGCTTTTTTATAACATAAAGAGTAAGAACCTAATAAAAATACACTCAATTCGCAATTGTAACAGGCCACCTTTTTAATAGGTAGCAATTTGTAAGCATTTCAATGTAAACAAACAACATAAATTTCATAATTTGAAAATCCTAAAAGTGAGAAAACAAGACTTAGACCCATAAAAATAGAAAGAGTATGTGATACTACACGCACTCTCACTCTCACACTTCATGTTCCTGATGCATAGTTTATGATTATTATTGAATCAAAATTCAATAATAATCTATTATAAATTAAACATTAATTTTAAAAGTCACGTTACATAAAATAAAAATAAATGTGAGAATGAGAATGCGTTATTTATAGCATTGCTCAAATGGGAATGGCCCATTAACACTGTCGGTTTCTACTGCAGACCAAAGGATTTAAACCTTAAACCCACCAAGCTAAGCAAATTCATGTCATGAGCGACATAGAAAGCAACATTTCTTTCCATTGCATGAATAATATAATGTCTTGATGACTAAGGATTATTATGTCTTACCTGTTGGATTTTTTTTTTATTCAAATAAAGGAAATGGGTTATATTGGATCAAACAACAATAATAGGGTGGACACCCCCAACAACAAAGCCTAAAAATGAAAGGCAATACAAACTAACACATACACACTAATAGGCAATGATTTCATTCATAATCTCAAAAGAAACATAAACGAACCGGGCCTCTCTAAGGGTCGTATAAGGTGATAATAAATAATAAAAATGACTCAATTAAGAACCCCAAGTGGTAAAAGCAACAACCACTATGAAATGATTGTTGCGGGAGAAGTATTGCGGAAAACTGGAATAGAGCAGCCGATAAAGAAGGTTGCCTAGGGATTATTATGTCATACTTGTTGCCCAAGGATAAAATAATGTCATGGCCGGCCCAAGGATCTCTTGCAAGGCCTTAAGCCATCCTGGTGATTGGACCTAAACTTTTCCATACCCAAAACAAAATGGACCATTTGCTCCGTGGGTCATCATCATGTAAATGTCTCTTTCCCTTTTTTCCCAACTCAAACTTTTCTCTCTCACAATTCTTCTCATTTGTCTACAACTTTTAAGTACGTTTTCCCTTTTGCTGGTCACAACTTTTGCAGGTTCATTGACCCAACACTTGAATCAATTTTTGGCAAATTGGGTTGCAATTAGGTAACACGGCAAGTCTTTTTATTTATTTATTTATTATTATTATTTTAACGCCGAATAGAATTAAGGTTGTTATGATAAGATAAGATAATAAGATAGAAACTTGATTGAAGGTTATAAGGTAATTCAAAAAAAGGGAAAAGTTTAGGATATAATTGAGAAAGACTCTACCCGCCCAAGGTGAATAGGAAAAGATTCTAAAAATATTGAATTCTTATTCAAACTTGAGGTGTTGAATTAATTAAGCCCAAAAGTTTGACTTAAATAGATTGGCTCCTTGTGTTGTCAATCTACTTTTTTGCCGCTGGTCCAAGCCGTATGTGCCACTTGCCACTGTGCCCTGTAGATACTAGACTTTTGCTCTCTTGATCTTGTTGGCACACGCCAAATGTAGCTCGTGTGAGTTGGAGTATGGATCTTGTGAATCTCACGCGATTTGCCTATGAGCCTCATGCCCGGTTTTCTTCTGCCATTTTCTTACTGAATCTTGTCATTGATGTTGGTTTTCTTTGTTTTGTTGTGTTATCTTGGCCTTTAAGTTGATGAATGATAGTTTCGGCTTGAGGGATTTGTCTCATGGCCGGGTCAATAAAGCTTGTTTCTTTAGAGATAAGACATACCCATGTATTCACGTCTAGTCTGTTCAAAGCATATTTGCCCCTTATATGAAGTGTGCACATGGGTTGGAACGGAGGAGATAAATATGTTTTTTATTGTTGGATTTTCGGTGTTTCTATGATATTGTACTTTTCATAACTTTTAGCTATGTTTTTTGTAAGAGTTTTATGCTCTAAATCTCTTATTATGAAATGAAGATAAAAGAATTATCTCAAAAAAAGGGACAAAAAATATTTATAACATAAAATCAAAATGCAAATCATGAATATAAGGCTTCTTCTAAAAATCTACCATAATTGATTGGGCGCCTGGTAAAAGGCTGGAAAACCAAAGAAAGAAAGAAAAAAAAAGTTCACTCAAAGCGAGCGCTTTCATATCTCCACACACGCCAAATGGAAACGCAAATAAGAAAGTTAAGTTGAACTGAGTTCTCTCATATCTCTACACACACCGAGAATCAGCACGTTTTCTCAAGAACCAAACAGGAAAATCTTGAACAAAGTGGTGAAAGACGGGGGAGCTTACCTTCGAATCACTCCTCGAAAATGATTTTGGAGGAAGCAGAGTGGAAGAGAAAGAGAGAGCCGAGAGTCGAAAGAAGAAGCAGACGAGGAAAAAGAAGAGGAAGAGCATCAGGCTCCTCCATTGCTGCTACTGCCAAGCTCTTCCACAGTTCCACGTACACCCTCACAAAGTCGCCTTGCACCAAATTTAATAGACTTGGAAGTGGGAGGAAGATGTTTCTAGAAAAAGGACAAATAACATTAATATAATGCCCCTATATATCCATTTAATTACGGTGCTACCACCAAGCTCTTCCACAGTTCCACGTACACCCTCACAGAATGGCCTTGCACCAAATTTAATAGACTTGGAAGTGGGAGGAAGATGTTTCTAGAAAAGGACAAATAACATTAATAGAATGCCCCTATATATCCATTTAATTACGATGCTACCGCTTTTCATTTTCTTTCAGATAATTCTCAATCAATATAGAAATAGAAAAAAGTCTTGTTAATTTATAATTTCTTTTTTTTTTATTGTATTTAGTATATTATAATAAAAATATAATATATAAAGAAAATAAAAAAATATATTTTATTGTTTTATTATCATCCCCGGTAGAGTGAGTTTCTAGATCCGCCACTGATAATTGAGTTATAAAATCCCCACTAAAAAGAGAATAAATATTTTCTAAAATGACAAAAATAATTTAAAATAGTAATTTAGATGGATGGGAAAACAATGGATTTTGAGCCCGATGTATGGCGATGTTAAAAGTTGTTATTCTTTGTCATGAATTTGGTTTTTCTATGATGATTCTAGAATGTAACGCTTTCTAAATAGTGCAAACACTCAGGAAAGATGGTAAATGTTAGAGCCAATATGGACACCTTATCAAAGAAGCTTGAGGGGTCTTAAATTGTTTGTATATTTGGAAGGTCAATCATGTTAGACGACATTTCAATAGCACAGCCCATCATCTAACAAAAGAATCGATATTCCTTAGAATAGAACAGGGTTTTGCTGAGAAAGTCTTCTATTGTATTTCATATATTATTTTTGTAGAGCGTTGTACTTAAAGTTGTTTTCCAATTTATAAAACCGCCCGATTCTTTTTTTAAAAAAGTAAATATATATAAAAATAAAAATTAATATACATGGCTCTTGGTAAAATAATAATAAATTATGCTTCATCAAACTGGGTATATACGGCCACATTGGCTAATATATTCTCTCATTAAAATTTACACAAAGGAATATTTATCACAAGACCTCTAAATTTTAAGTAAAATTGAGATAATATATTTCATAATTTAAAATTTGACTTTGTTATATTTAAGTTGATTTAACCGTGTATTTAACATCACATTTTTAAAGAATTTTAATGATATAACTAGGGTCATCATATCGGTCCGTTAATAGAGTTATCGGTTATTGACCGATAAGTTATTGGTTAATCGATTCTGACGATTACCGCCGATAAGCTATCGTTAATCGGTTAATCGGTCATATCGGTAATCGGTTAACTAGTCGTTAATCGGTTAACCGGTTTTTGTTAACTTTTATTGAGTTTTTACTAGTTGCTAATTAGGCCAAAAATTAATTATTTTGAGAGTTCAAATACTTTTTATTTGGCTAAAACCTAAAATAACTTATTAAAATTAGTTGTTTTGCCCTTTTGGGGCCTAAATATATATATGGCTAAAAATGTTTATTGAATCTTTTTTATATTGATCCATTACATCTTTTTTATATTATAAAATAAAATTAAAAGAGTAAAAAATATAAAATTAAAATATATATAAAATTAAAATATTTATCGGTCATATCGGTTAACCGATATGAAAATTTTAACCGACGATTACACAATCGATAAGGTTACCGGTATAAATTTTTAACCAATTACCGATCGGTTAATTATCGGTAATATTATATCGCTCGATTAATGTCGGTAATCGGTCGGTTAATCGGTAACGGTTAATTTGCCCACCCCTAGATATAACAAGGTATACAACATTAGATTTAAAAAATTTAATTTAAACCATAAAATAAAATTCTCTCCATCTCAAATAAATAACATAATAATATTCTAATAAAAATACAAAGCACAAACACCTTCCACGTAAAAAGGCCGACTTGCCCTGGAAGGTGACGTCTGAAACTTCCACTCCAGGGAAAAAGATACCTTTTCAATAACGTAGCGTGCTGGTTTTTATGGTTTACAAATTAATCAAATTACTTTATTTCTTTATAATAATAATAATATATTTCGCATCGAAGAAATAGAGTACACTTGAGGAAATGGATCAGAATTGTGACAGATTTAATTAATACAAAAGAAAAAATATAAAATTTTATTTTGTAGTAATTTTTTATTTAAATAATAATAAAAAATAATTAATGTGATATAAAAAATAAATATATTAAAATTGATTTTAAAATAAATTTTTTAAGGTTTTGAGTCCCATTTGGACAGTCTTGAATTTCTAAAAAGTAAGGCGAACATCTACATCAAACTCTCTATTTCTAATATTTCTTTAAAATTTTAACAAAATTTACAAAAGTCCACATCAAGCTCTCTATCAAATGTTAAATATAATATTTATCAAATCTCTTCTTTAAATTTAAAGAGATCAAAACAAATGTTAAAATATTATCATATTATTTTATATTATTTTATTGCACTCTAACACATTTTTCATTTTTCTCCCTCTTTTTATATTTATTTCCCTCCAAAGTTTCATCCCCTCCTTTTTTACTTTTACTACCCTTCCTTTTTTTTTTCGTCATTCCCACTTTCTCAAATATACAACTGCATTAATTAATGTTTATCAGTTAATAAATTAAATACATTCACCAATAAAATCTCTTAAATTAAAGATACAATTGGGTAAAAAATTAATTTCATGTA
Organism: Carpinus viminea; assembly: GCA_013348765.1. Lineage (NCBI taxonomy): Eukaryota > Viridiplantae > Streptophyta > Magnoliopsida > Fagales > Betulaceae > Carpinus > Carpinus viminea. The sequence goes on from CP054674.1 coordinate 9,428,388, forward strand.
TGCATGTGAGCATAAAAGTGAGTTTTAGGGTAATTAAAATAATTTGATTTCACAATAAAAAAAAATAATATTCGATAAAAATAACAAAATATTTAAAGAAATTAAAATTTGATAATTTTTAAAAGTGACTAATTATATCTTAAAAAATACATTTTAAAAGTTAAATTTAACTAAATTTTACATAATTTGACGTGATGCTCTTAGGTGTGATAGCTTTAAACTATGCATGGGCAATAAACGACAGAGTTAGGTGCGGAAGTTCCAAACGACTGCGTTTTGGGCAATAAACAAATAATTTTTCAAAAGATGATGTACACAAACATCATCTTTAAAGATAAATTAATAGATATTGATCAGGTAATAGCTTAAGGCTCTAATTTAACAAGTACTCAAATAATAATTGATAATACAAGTTTATTCCTTAAACAAATAAATAAGGCTTTAATTGTGTGATATACTCTTAATTAAGCCCTCTAATTACCGTAAATAATAAATAGAAAAATATTTTTAAAAAAAAAAAAAAAAGAAAAGAAAAAGAGACATGATACACAGTCTCTCGTTGTCCTTCTTTCATCCTCCCAATTTTCGAAACAAAGCTTCTAGTCATAACTCGTGCAGCCTATTTCAAATGTCTTGGTAAGAAACGGAGGCGGACCCACCTCGTGCAGCCCCTCCATCGGCTGCGGCTAGAAGCTGGACGAGGAGGAGGATGATCCCCCAACGCATGTCACCGACGACTCCTCTTTAACTCTCACTCCTTCCATATACAAATGCTTGAAACAGAGAGAAAGACACACGAGTTTGGTGAGTTGGGTTGTCGAAAGGTTGGAGCTTTTCGTCGCTGGTTTTGAAACTCTGATGCTGGTGGTGTTTGTTCTGGAAGTGGGTAGGGTAGAAAGTGACTATTTAAGAGAGGGAGATATTTTTGTCGGCGTGGGGTTTTTCGAAGTTTGGAGGACGTTTCTCTGCGTTATTTTCAGTTGAAACTAGTCATCAGCAAAAGATTCTAGAAAGTTCTGCGCCCTCGATTGAATCCAACACTCCAAATGGCAAGTGTTCTTCACTCGACCTTTTCGATCCATACTTAGCTGATCAGTTCACTAGACAGCTAAGGCGGCTGCCTAAAAGGCACAGCATCTTCCCATTCTTTAGTACATCGTCATAAATACGTAGATAATTGAGGCATAAATTTACATTTGTCTTTATCGAAAACACTTCTCTTTTTTTTTTTTTTTTATTAGCTCCTTTTTTTTCCTTTCTCAAAAATAATAAGAAAAATAATATCTAATCCTTAGGGTTTCAGTTGATTTGGATTTAATCCTTAGGTTTTCAATTAATTTGGATTTAGTCTTTCTTTACTATTATCATTAAATCAAAATCTAATAATAATATATCATAAATTCAATATTGATTTTAAAAGTCATGTTATATAAAAAAAAAATTATAAAAAAAGAAGAGAAGAAGAAGAAGAAGAAGAAGTGAGAATGAAAAATAGCATTGCTAAAATGGGAATGGCCTATTAACACATGTCGTTTTTTTTTTTTTTTTTTGAAAGGGGATTCATAATTTCATTCATCCAAGAAACCCACCTCAGCAGTAACATCTTCAAGAATACAAGATGGAAAATTTTCTCTCCAAAGCATTTCCTCATTACACGTAAGTGCTAACTTGGCCAGATTATGGGCTACCTTATTGCAGACTCTCGGCACATGTTGAACCTCCCAGTACCGAATACTTCGCAGCAACTGTTTAGCGTCATTGACAAGCAAGCCATATCTTCCCCAGTCATCACCGGAAGATTTCAGAGCTTTGACTACCTCCAAACAGTCGCCTTCCATACACACATTACCAAACTCCATATTTATGCAAAATTCCACCATCTTCCAAGCCGCCATGGCTTCCGCCGTTGCAGGGTCAACGATAAATTGTTTGGAGGCACAATATGCAGCAATAATCTTCCCTTCTCCATCTAGGATTCTAACAGGCGATTGAATGGAATAGGACGTCCGGGATGGAATCCAACGGTCTCCCCAAATTGAGATAGACTTTCCATCTCCCACCCTCCAAACCAATCCTTCCTTCAAAAGTTTCTTTGTGTTCCAAATGCTCCTCCATGCATATGAGGGTCTACTACCTAATCTAGAGTTAAGGAAGGACTCCCCCTTATAGTATTTTTCCTTAAATATTCTTGCCACCAAGGACTCCGGATTATTAAGTAACCACCATCCCTGCTTAGCCAAAAGTGCCATATTGAAACACTCTAAATCACGATACCCCATTCCTCCTTTATCTTTTGCTTTCCCCATCCTTCTCAACTCACCCAAGCAATTCACCTATCATTCCCCTTATATCCCCACCAAAATCTTGCCATCATAGAATTTAGGTCCTGACAAAGGGTCTTGGGTAATTGAAAAACACTCATAGTGTATGTGGGTATCGCTTGTATAACTGCTTTCAAAAGTACTTCCTTTCCAACTTGTGACAGAAATTTTCCTTACACCATTTAACCGATCCCAAATTTTACTTCTAATTTCACTAAAAGCCTCTGTCTTTGATCTCCCAATGAGTGCAGCAAGCCCCAACACTGTCGTTTTCTATTTCAACAAACGATACCATTTGGGGTGTTGGCAGAACAAAGGATTTAAACTTTAAACCCACCAAGCTAAGCAAATTCATGTCATGAGCAACATAGAAATCAACAGTTCTTTCCATTGCATGAATAATATAATGTCTTGTTGCCTAACGATTATTATGTCTTACTTGTTGCCTAAAGGATTTTATTTTTATTCAAATAAGGGAAATGGGTTATATGGGATCAAACAACAATAACGGGGTGGGCACCCTCAACAATAAAGTCAAAACATGAAAGGCAGTACAAACAAACACATACACACTAATTGGCAATTGGTTTCATTCATAATCCTTAAGAGAAACATAAACGAGCCAAGCCTCTTTAAGGGCCACACAAGGCAAGGGCGGATCCAGGGGGGTCGAGTGGGGGCATATGCTCTCACTCAACTCCCCAAAATTGCCCTTGCTTATCCTTCTTTTTTATTTGTTTTTGTTTTTTTTATATTATGATTATGCTTTATTCAACCATGACTATACCCATTTCCTCATGTTTTAGTCATATAATATGACTCTTAATAAAATGAAATTTTAAAAAAATTTAAAAACTAAATGTTTCAGACGAATGGAAGGAAAAAGTCGATGAATAGTACCCTAAAGTCTAAACGGTGCATTTTTTTTTGTGGCCATATGAGAATCTTTATTTGGATTTAGGGACAAGCTGGAGCCCAGGAGCTTGACAATCGAGACAAAAATAAATAAATAACAAAAGGGAAAATTACATTTTACTGAAGTATCATCGATTTTTTTTTTCCAAAGTTTAAAAGTGACTTTAACCAAAGTTTCAAATTGTGGCAATTTAACCCATTTGGCCTTATTATTCCCAAATGCTCCCATCACATTTTTCTTAAAAAAAAAAAAATCCTAAATAATAAGAAAAGCCAAAAATATATATAAATATATCTTTGGGGTGGCACCACCTATAATGGTCGGCCACCCATTTGGATTTTTTTTAAAAAAATGTGATGAGGGCATTTTGGGAATAAATGTCAAATAGGGTTAAATGCCACAATTTGAAAGTTTGGGATGAGGGTTATGTCACTTTTAAACTTTGGAGGTAAAAATGAAAATGGGTGGATACTTTAGGGGGGTAAAAGATAATTTCCCCATAACAAAAACTAAAAGAAACTTTGAAAATATGCCTAAATGGGAGCTAGCGTGCTGCAAGGCTGCCACAAATGTAAAAAAAATAAAAATAATAAAGAATGTAAGCAAATATACCTGTTGTGTAAGTTAAAAAAAAAAAAAGATTAATGAATATTGTTATTGTTAAAAAATGAATATTGAGAGAGCAATTTAAGTAATAAATATTGTTAAAAATCGTTTACGTAACGGAATGAGAGATTAATTGATGAATGATTGTTTAATTACGTACATTGAAAATGACATATTCAAGATTATCAGTAATTAATAAATCATGCAACGATTCTAAGGTATGAAGACTTGTCGAGGACAATTGAATTAGCGCTAGCCACTAATCATGACAAAACAAATTGAAAGTTTTATTTATATATTTTAAAACATAATTAAAAATTTTGTTGAATTATTCACTTGTTCGGTTTGTTATATTTTTGTTCAACTTTATTTTTGTATTTATTGAAAAAATACAGCAAAGCAAAAAAGGAGACCAAAAATTTATTTTTTATATTTAATTAATTTTATTATTCAATTAATTTAAAAAAATGCCCCCACATAGGAAAAATCCGGCATCCAACACTGGCACAAGGTAGTAATAAATGGTAAAAATGACTCAATAAAGAACCCTAAGTGGTAAAAGCAACAACCACCATGAAGGTTGTTGCGGGAGATCAAAGTATTGTCGAAAACCGGAATGGAGTCGATGAGGAATGTTGCCCAAGGATTATTATGTCATAGTTGTTGCCCAAGGATATAATAATGTCATGGCCGGCCCAAGGATCTCTTGCAAGGCCTTAAGCCATCCTGGTGATTGGACCTAAACTTTTCCATACCCAAAACAAAATTGACCATTTACACCGTGGGTCATCATCATACTTTTCTCTCTCACGATTCGTTTTCTCACTTGTCTACAACTTTTGAAGTTTTCCCTTTTGCTGGTCACAACTTTTGCAGGTTCATTGACCCAACACTTCAATCAATTTTTGGCAAATTGGGCTGCAATTAGGCAACACGGCAAGTTTCTTTTTTTTTTTTTTTTTTTTTCATGCAGAATAGAATTAAGATTGTTATGACAAGATAGAATAATAAGATAGAAACTTCATTGAAGGTTATAAGGTAATTCAAAAAAAGGGAAAAGTTTTGAATAAAATTGAGAAAGACTCTACCCTCCCAAGGTGAAAAAGAAAAGATTCTAAAAATACTGAATTCTTATTCAATCGATGTGTTGAATTAATTAAGCCCAAAAGTTGGGCTTAAATAGATCGGCTCCTTGTGTTGCCGATCTATTCTTTTGCTACTAGCATAAGCCCATATGTGTCACTATACACTTCTTTCCGGAGCATCTATGCCCTGTAGACATCAGACTTTTTCTCTCTTCTTATTGGCATGAGCCGAATGTGGTTCGTGCGAGCCATAGTGTGGATTGTGTCGATCTCACACGATTTTCCTCTGTCATTTTCTTGTTGGATCTTGCCATTGATGCTGGTTTTCTTTGTTTTGTTCTTGTTTTGTTGTGTTATCCTAACCTTTAAGTTGAGGAGTGATAGTTTCAGTGTGAGAGGTTTATCTCACGGCCGAGTCACCTACCCATGTATCCAGATCTAGTATGTCAAAGCATATTTGCCCCTTATATGAAGCATGCACATGGGTTGAATCGAATGAGGTATATATGTTTTTTATTGTTAGCTTTTCGGTGTATCTACAATGTTGTACTTTTTCATAACTCTTAGCTTGGTTTATTTGTAAGAGTTTATGCTCTGGATCTCTTATTATGGAATGAAGATGAAAGAATTCCCTCAAAAAATAAAAGGGCAAAAAATATATATAAAATCAAAATGCAAATCAATATAAGGCTTCTTCTAAAAATCTACCAAAATTCAGATATAAAATTCCCACTAAAAAGAGAATAAATGTTTTCTAAAATGACAATAATAATTTAAAATAGTAATTGAGATGGATGGGAAAACAATGGATTTTGAGTCTGATATTCACTGAGCTTAATATTTCGGAGGCTATGGCGATGTTAAAAGCTGTTATTCTTTGTCATGAATTGGGTTTTTCTAGTGTGATTCTAGAAAGTGACACTCTCCAAATAGTGCAGGCACTTAGAAAAGATGATAGATGTTGGAGCCAATATTTACACCTAATCAAAGAAGCTGGAGGGGTCTTAAGTTGTTTGCATATTTGGAAGGTCAATCATGTTAGACGACATCTCAATGATGCAGCCCATCGTCTAGCGAAGGAAGCGATATTCCTTAGCATGGAACAAGGTCTTGTTGAGAAAGTCCTCTATTGCATTTTATATATTATTTTTGTAGAGCAATGTGCTGAAAGTTGTGTTGCTATTTATAAAATCGCCCGATTTTTTTTTAATAAAATAAATAAATAAAATAAAAATTAATATTCATGGCTCTTGGTAAAATAATAATAATAATAAAATTATGCTTCATCAAACTGGGTATATATGGCCACATTGGCTAATATATTCTCTCTAATTAAAATTTACACATATGAATATTATTACAAGACCTCTCAATTTTAAGTAAAATTGAGATAATATATTTCATAATTTAAAATTTGACTTTGTTATATTTAACCGTTCATTTAATATCACATTTTTTAAGAATTTTAATGAAATTTTAATACCAAGCACAAACACCTTCCACGTAAAAAGGCTGACTTGCCCTGGAAGGTGACGTCTGAAACTTCCACTACAAGGGGAAAAGACACCTTTTCAATAACGTAGCGTGCTGGTTTTTATGGTTTACAAATTAATCAAATTACTTTATTTCTTTATAATAATAATAATAATAATAATATTTTGCAGTTTTGAAGAAATCTTTTGAATTTCTGTACACAAGCATCATCGTTAAAAAGTATTCAAATAATAATTGTTGATACAAGTTTATTCCTTAAACAAATAAATAAGGCTTTAATTGTGTTCTATACTCCTCTTAATTAAGGCCTCCAATTATTGTAAATAATAAATAATAAAATATTTAAGAAAAAAAAGACATGATCCACAACCTCTCATGGTCCTTTCTTTGTCCTCCCAATTTTCAAAATAAAGCTTCTAGTCCTACCTCGACCATTGACCCACTGACCAAGCCTTGTGCCGCTCAATGCCTTCATCAATGTTCCGTTCAACAATATTCACATCTGAAGTGAAAGGTGTTACCCTCACATGGCTGCCGGTGCAACACGGAGGAGGGTCAGCCATGAATGGTGAGGACGGCAAGGAATCGATGATCGGGAGCAATATTTTAGGTTAAGAAAAAAAAAAAAAAAACCTACAAAATTCAAAAATCAACATCCAAATCAGCATCACTAAAGGCAGAGGTAAAATTAAATTTGAAGTTTTACAAATTACCAATTATATTAAATTTTTTTACTGCAAACAGATTCACTGTACACATAGAAGCAATGCATCCATCAAAACACAGGCTATGATATGATAAGAATGAGGGAGGGAAGATGCCATGACGTGGCAAGTGAAAGAAGAAGTGAATCCGGAGCTACCAGTACCAACCAACACTTATTATGACCCGACAATGACTCAGACGATGACGTCATAATACTCTGCAACCGTCACATCACTTGGCGTCACCCATGTGTCACTCTCACCCAGTCAACGAGCCCAAGCAAAAAATAATAATAAATAAAAGGCTGATATAAACCCAGCGGCGCCGACAGCCTTAAATCAAAGGCGCAAACAGAACCGAGGGGACTCTTGCTATACTGCGCCCTTAGGAGCCATGCGCACCACCAACTAAATTTTTTTTATTTGATTAATTTTAATACGGTGCTTAATTATGTTATTAAGAGCTGTAAATCGGAAATGGGAAGTAAAGTGTCTGTCTCCTCCGAGATCACCGGCTTCTAGAAGGTACTCAAATGTGGTTGCTCACGTGGGGGATTGTTCCTTTCTCATCCCATCCAACAAATCGTCTACGATGGGTAATCCAAGGAATATAATTTACCCACGCGTCCCTCAAGCGAGTGGGCATCAATTTTTTTTAATTTTTTTATTAGATGTTGTAATTTTTGTTAATTAAAGGTTTGGGGTTTATTAGGGTTCTTCTCTTAGTGTTCCCTTAACGGTTTCTCAGTTTTACGTCGAACATGATTTAAGAAAAAATAAAATTATAGTACCATTTTTTTACTAACAGATTAATTTTTGTGAGTTAACATTTAGGTTCTAATATTTTAAAACTTGTTTTTGGATTCAAAACTAAAACTTAAGGGTAAAAGGTTAACCATTTAGGAATAGTATCACCCAAAATGGATTTGATTATCCTAAATTTAGTGCTAATACCTCAAATTTGGTGCTAATGCCTAAAAAAATCGGTGGTGGAGGCCACTATAATTTTTTTTTAAATTATGTTCTATGTAAGACTAGAAAATGTAGGAGAATACTAGGGGGAGAACCCCTAGCATTTTCCTAAAGGTTTAGCGTTTAACATTCTAACCTATTTATTTAAATGACTCAGGTTATGATTAACCTATATACATATACATTGAAATCAGTGGTAAAACTAGACATTTCACATAAGTGGCCACTAACTAAAAACACACACACACAACATTTCACATTAGTGGCCACTAACTAAAATATGATAAACACACACACATATATACCTCGACATCAGTGGCAAGGCCAAACATTTCACATTAGTGGCCGCAATCCTAAAAATATGATAAACACACACACACACATATTGATGTCGGAGAACCTCTCTAAGGTAGGACTCTTCAAACACACCCTACAGTAAACCCTAATCATGTGCACCACACTCACGGAACTTATGATAAACATAATGATAAATAAAAATTGAGCAATTTGCACGTACAATATATGCATCAAAAAAGAAAAAAAGAAAAGATACCTATAAAAGTTCATAAATATGTGCTCAAATTGATATATTAGAAATGTAACATGGTAGTATATCAAAAAGACAAAAAAAAATTTCTTTTAAAAAAGCATCTAGATTTGTACTTTACGAGCCAAAACAACCAAAGTTACCTAAGTCCAAACGCCAATTATCAAGTTATGGAGAGTGCTCACTTCCCAGAGAGGAAGAGAATAAGAGATGGAGCCTGTAGAGCGGAGGCTATGGAGATTGGAGGATGAACTATGGAGCTTGTCTAAGTCTCTGAGATAGAAAGAACAAGAGGGAGAGAGAGTCTTTGACTTTGGGGACGTCGTGTCTTGGGTAGGTAAAAATAAATATATATTAATTTTTGGGGTGAAAAAAAAAAATTCTTTGGCATCCCCAAAGATGTAGGTGGGTCCGCCACTGCTCAACATGACCTAAATCTGATACGCAAAGTTTAGATAAATAATAATAATAATAATAATTTTTAAGTTATATTTGTTTCCATGTAAAACAAGTAATTATAGGAGGGTTTTTTTTATGGACACAAAAGTTTGGAGAAATTGTTTTTCAACCCACTCTAATAAATTTAAAGTGTCTTTTAATATATATGTTTGATTTTCTCAAAAATTAATATTTGAGTTCCTAAGTTAGTAAAAGGGTAGTAAATTATTGTTAAGAATGTTAAAGAAAACACATACATCTCACATGTTAAAAAACAATTGGCATTAATTAGAATGGGCAGAGGAAATTCCCTCCAAACATTTGGCTTTTGATTCTACTTTTAAGTTTTTTCTAAAATGTTAACAAAACTCACAAACCATGCCATTTAACAAAATCTTTTTACTCAACTCAATGCTTCAAATACAAAGAGTCCGAAAGTGAAAATACGTTATGTATATTTTTTTAATGTTCTTCCTCTTTCATACTTTTTTTTCCTCCTCTTAAACTAAAGTAGATTTTTAATGCAAATAGTCGGTTTCAACCAATAAAATAAAATATTTAGTTAAAGTAAATAAATATTTAGAGAGTTTAATGTTTAATGAAATTGAAAAGTAGTAGGGCTAGCTAAATCAGCTAAAGTAAATTTTTTTTTTTAAGAGCTCAATATGTATACTCTAAGAAAAGCGTTGGAGATGATGCTACTTAGTTTTGCACCATAGGATGAGGGATATATATATATATATAAACTCAAAAGAAATGGCTTACGCATGTAATGACTTATATATTTGTTATTAATTAGCTTGAAAATAGTTTTCTGTTGACCAAGTGTTATTGAGGAAGGCCTCGATGAAATTAAGAAAATACTGCAGTTGGCATGCACAAGTGGAAGTGGGGGGGCCTTTTTTCTTCTTGTTCTTCTGATTCCAAAAATGAAAAAGAATTAATTTCTGTACAAAAAGAAGCAACAACAACTGGAGTCGCACGTACACATAAGACATAGAAGAGTAATGGGGCGTGTTAATTTATTGAGTTGCCTGCCATATGTAGCAGTTCTTGCCGGCTGACCGCCATCAATATCACCATTGAAGCCCTGGGTGATGGTTTTAATAAGGAAGCATGCGATTGGATCTCCAGATTTGACCTTTGTGCATGGTGATCACCACGAGTACTACCACTTCCGAAATAAAAACAAACTTTAAATAAGAAAAACATCACATCATTCGTAATCTTCGGATACAGTAAGCACATGTGGGTAAAAAAGCAAATCATCATTCAACTAAATTATGTCAATTATTATTAGTGTTGAGTTGCGTGCCGGGGGAGGTGGATCGGATCCATGAGCTAATTAAGGTGGTTGGTTTCTCTCCACTAGCTAGCTACGCACCCGGCCCCCACGACCATCAAATCATGCACATCTTACCACAGAAACCATGGATGATGGAACCTTAAGCTTACTTCCACAACCAGACTCTTTTGATTCCGTTTCAAACGACTGACTTCTCGTTGACCATCCAATGTTGTTAGTGAGCATGCCGATTACGTATTCAGCATTTTGCTGCTAGCTTTAATTTATAGGTTGATTTCTACGAGTTTCCTTTTATTTGGGGGGTCCATTAATATTGGAGCATGCCATATATACAGCCTGCGCCCATTATTTATTGAGAACTCGCTTGCACGCTAGAATTTGTCTGTGCCCCCGTCCATCAAATGGCTCGTTGGCCTATAAAAATATTAGGGCTAACGAGTCAAGGAAAAGCTTGCCATCATGGCCCAAAGACCTACCGTTAGGGATAGTTCGTTGGTCGGGTTTAGAAGATGGTATGTAGTAGATAAGCAGGTAAGAAACATCCTGGGAATAGAGGCCTCCTGGGACCTGAAAATGGTTTTGGATGTCAAAGCGCTTCCTGGACAACGGTGTCTCGAGAAGGGTGCATGCGTCATCTCCAAGGAAGATATTCACAAAGAGATACGATAGATATGAACTCTCTGATTTGTGAGAAATGCCATAATAAATGGAGATGCAGATCTGTTAAAGATTCTATCATATGAATATCCCTCTCCATATCGAGTCCCTATGATCTTGGCCAAGATACCATGTTTGGCTTACCAACCTAGCCTATAAATAGGTCCTTATACCAGGTACAAACACCGACTAAATAATTGGCATTAGGCACACTTGAAGGACTACATGTGAAGATCAAACTACCTTGAAGAAAGTGTTTGCATCATACCAGAAACTGTACTAACACTATATTGAAGAAAGCGTTTGCACCATATCAAAACTGTTCCAACACCTATCATGTTACACAATCAAAATACACTTATACCTTGATAAGATTTAATGCAGTTCTAGAGTTTTTTGTCAATAGTACATTAATATATATATTTGAACACTACCATTACAAAAAAAATCAAGTTTAATGGCATTTAATTAGTGACATTTTTTAGAAAATGTCATTAAACCTCCACCCTACAATATGTTGATTTCTAGCTAACAAACAAGTAATTAGTCAAATGCCATTAAAAAGTGTCACTATTCCAATGCCATTAAACTTGATTTTTTTTTTGTAGTGTACTCTAACCTAAAAACTTAAGGTAATGGGTGAGTCCACTTATATATATATATATAAAAAGAGGAGGATCCTTAATTTAGACCCTTACTTAGACTCTGTCAATTTATTTTGTCTCTTATTCTTACCCTTTCTGTGCTTGGGGGGTGATTGCAATTCAAATGAAAATTTATACGTAAGAAGATCGATGGGGTTTCATATCAACTGGGATGATATTGCTCATATATATGTGCATAATTTATTAGGTTTTTGCTCCATTTGTTAATCTTCTTTTTCTTTTTTGGGTGGTCAACGAAAGGTGAATAAATTATATCATCAACCTTAAGCTTTTAATTATTATTTTTTAAAATACGGACTTACGAAACAATGGGTTGCCATCCATGTATCGGTGGTGGTAACAGTGGTGGTGGCGGCAAGAATTGATTAATCAAACGCTTTTTCAGCTAAAACAAAATTAAATATATTATATTATATATGTTAATGCAAGTTAATTATTTTTATATTGGAAGTACAAAAAAGTAGGAGGTGAATTTAGGAAGTTACTACTGTTTCGTAGCGTAGTGATGTGGAAAAGATATGAATAATAATTAATTAATAATTTAGTACTTGTTAACACTGAACAGGGGGAGGGGGTGGACTGACAAGGTTTGTGGGGCCCACTTCCCCCAGTGGTGATGCAATCCCTACTCATCTTTTCTTCATACATATGGCAGACACCCTATCCAGCACCATCAACGGTCTCCAACCCTTCATTCATGATGGTAGGGACCACTTCCCACAAGGGTCACCCCCACTTCTATTTTCCATCACGACACACTCGCATGCCCCCACGTGCCCTCCTCTCATTGGTCGAGGCGCAAAACCATCTCCCTGCCTGAAGGAAAGTTGAAACGCATCGCCACGTGTTCCTCTGGGAACGTCATGGTGACGAGGAAAGTGAATTTCACTCCGATGATTATGTCATGGATGTGGGGCCACACCCACCCCCCCTTTCCCCTCTCTCTCCCGGTCTCCCCCCCCCCCCTTGGTACTCAGTCCACGTCAGCTGGCCTTCTTTTCTACGACACTGGGGGCCTCGGCTTTTGGTTACGTCACGGTTAAATCTTACCCTTCCACGTCGAAGTCAATGTGACGCAATCGGCCATTTACCACCCCCATGTGACTGCCCCACGCCACTACGCCGGCAGAAATCCACTATTCCCGAACCACCGTATTATCAGACCTCTTCGGTCTCCACGCGCGTGGCCACCTCGTCATACGCACGCTCTCCAATCATTCTTGGCATTTTTGAACCTACCTGGCTACCTTCCTCGATTTAACCTAACTTTTTATTTTATAGAAATAATAATAATAATGACACGTAAGCGCGTGGGATTGCCATTATTGTCTCTCCCTACAAACTTTTGGTTACGAGGGAAGAAGGTTGTAGTTAGTATAATACATATATATATATGGAGTAACAGTAAATTGTGATGTAAGCAACCACAGCATCCTCTCATTTATAAAACTCCCCAGGAACCCACCTCCACAAACAACCCACTTGCCCCCGTTGACATCAACCGCCATCTCTTCTTTCTCTCTATTACTCCCAAGGGAAAATCAAGAAGAGAACCCTCCGGCGAGCGATGCAAGGCCTGCGACGTTGCTCCAACGAAATCGTCCGCCTCGACCTGAGCCCACCAAGCGCGACGTCGTCCTCGTCGCTGTCAATCGACGTGGCGGAGTCGGCGGAGGCCCGCATCCGGCGGCTGATATCGGAGCACCCGGTCATCATCTTCAGCCGATCCTCGTGCTGCATGTGCCACGTCATGAAGAAGCTGCTGGTCACCCTCGGCGTCCACCCTACCGTCATCGAATTGGACGACCACGAGATCGCCGCACTCCCCTCACCGGCGCCGCTCGGACCCGACGCCGAGTCCTCCCCTCGCAATCCCGCCCCGGCCGTCTTCATTGGCGGTACGTGCGTCGGCGGCTTGGAGTCCCTCGTCGCCCTCCACCTAAGCGGCCACCTCGTCCCCAAGCTCGTCGAAGTCGGTGCTCTCTGGGTATGACACCGCCCATAAATTTCTGGGTAGTCTGCGTTAATTACTCCTGTTATTGTCGTTCTTGTAATTGAAACCAGCCAGCCATTGTAGGAAATAATTTTTCCCTTTTTCTCTTTTGCTTTCTTTCTGTTTGATGGGCAATAGTGATATTAGATTCAGTAGAAGAAGAAGAAGAAGAAGAAGAAGAAGATATCTGCGACTTTGCTTCTGACATACCTTTGCGTCAGGGATACTCGCTCTTGTAGATGCAACACGTGTATGCTTTGAAATACGTCTCTTGGCCTCATGGTTTCGTGTACCGAGTTCCATCCGGTTAGAATAGTCCGGTAGACTCTGGTCCTACCACTTATTAATCAATCTGGGCCGTTTAATTGATATATCATCTATATAAATTTCCAGGTAAGTTTTCGTGTCTCCGGTGGCCTGCTCTTGCATCTGTAATAAATGTTGGTGTGTGTTATATATATATATATATATATATACACTGTATTGAATAGAAAATAGTAGTTCTTCTTTCTTCTTCCTCTACTCTGATTCTTTGGGTTACTGGGGCTCCGGGCCAATCATGGGAGGATCAGAACCGTTAATATTGTAGATCTTTCCAAGTAGAGTGCAGCTAAATGGTTGAACCTAGCTGATGATGATGATGTCAAAAGACATTCTGACAAAATTCCTCTAATTATTGTAAATACTCTCTAAATCAGACACGGCTACTTTTCCCTCCAATGCGTACACATATTCTTAATATATCATGTTAATCGAATTTATTTGTTCTCTCATCACTTTTTCAAATATCCATAGATACTGAGGAGTGGGTTCTTGAAATTTTCGAAATTTTGATTTTCTGAGACTTATTATAATTACTTTAGTGGTCATTGAGATCCATGAATAAAGTATTTCCAAATCTCAAAATGTTTTTTTTTTTTTTACCAAAGATTCCCGTAGATTCACAGAATCTGACATGCTTATAATAGAAAGCAAGAATGATCAAATTTTACAAATTATGATTTTATAATATCGTCTCTATATATAATATAATTAACAAAATATTATATAGTTCAAATAAATTAGAGATAGAATGATATTTTTCAAATTTTACGTTAATTATGGATTGTGTGATAAGGAGGGGTGTGAAGTGTGGACCGTGGGAGAGAGGTTGACACCTGAAATTAATGCAGAGATCATATCGACAAACCTAAATTTGTCACCTTGTGATTGGACACTACCCACGGGTTCACCATGGCACATGAGCTAATAATGGCAATCTCTTGTTAGATCGATGCATGTCTCAACTAAGCTCAGAAAAATACAAAAAATAAAAAAATAAAAAATCCGGATATATGGTTTGTATTTAGACACAAACATCATCATATGATAAAACATATTCTTATAATAATATTTATATAAAAAAAAACAAAACCCCACTTAGAAATGGACAATTTTTTTTTCTTCGAACTGATTTTAGCTATTTTTAATATTTGTATTAAAAAAAAACATGATAATATAATTCTATAGAAGATATGCTTAGTCACACACTTTGATTAAAGTGTAATTGTTTGCGTCTATAAACAGGTTTTGACCAAAAAAATTTGTGAGCTTTGGTGGGTCCATGTTGGCTCACAAAGCTTCACCCTTTAAGTACTACTTTTGGCTCAAATATTGCCAAATGGACTCGGTCGTACCAGTGTGAATGGGACTCATGATATAAATAAATATCACATGACAATAGGCCTAATTTATTCTTCCAATTTTTTTTTTAGAGACCATAAAATATTCAATAAGATATATGGGATGATAAACAATTCCGGGGTCTAACTCAAGTTATGAGGTAATAATATATTATGATGGGCGGATCATTTATTTAATCCAACTGTTATAAGAATGACAACGTTCACTTTCTTTTTTTCTCAAATGTTTAATCCATGGCCAACTCTAGCCTCCTTCTGATTCCGTCACTGCTAGTTAGGATGACTACATGAAAACAAGATTATTCTTATATTTTCTTCTATTTCTCAAATGTTTCAATGTAGTATTGCCGTGATTAATTAAGTTGATAATCTAATTGTAAGGTGATAAACAATATGAATAGGGACGAAACTAGAATTTTAGGAGCTGAATGATAAAGTTAAAAAAATAAATAAAAAAAATTGAGGGTAAAAATTAAATTTAGAAGGCGTATTTCATAAAAATACCTAAAATTAAAACAAAAAAAATGTGACATTTTATCAATTTAGGGGAGACTCAAAAAGCCTTCAAGACTAAACCTTCAAGACTAGGATTAGTTCCAGCCCTAAATATGAAAGTAGAAGCAACCAAGGGCCCGTTTATAATTGCGTTCGAAAAGACTTAAAATACTTCTAACACTTAAAAAATCTGTTTGAATAAAAAAAATACTCTTTTGGTAAAAAAATTAAAAACGCTTTCAAAAATCTCAAAAGCTTTAAAATTATCAAAATTTCACAAATTATTTTTAATTTAAAAATTCTATTTATCAAACGTAATTCTAAACAACACTAAATGTACTTTTAAAACTCTTAAAATTATAATTTTCAACTTTATATCAAATCATAATAATTTCTTTTTTCTTTTGTATAGCATTAAGAAAAAGAAAAGAAACTTTGCTGGAAATGATTATTTATTTATTTATTTTAAAAAAAGGGACTTTATTTAGAAAAGATGTTTTGCCCAATTAAGGAAAAGAATGATGGGATGTGATAGGTGATAATTAAGGGTTAGAGTCCAACCCCACCTCACATCGGTGGGACCCTTTTTTCCTTTGGATTTGGAAATGACAGCTTGGCGATAACAATAACGTCAACCAACCACAACAACCGCAATCTATGGAGGAGAGTGCCGGTCCCACCTTCTTCTTCTTTTTTTTAAAAAACTTTAATTCAATATTACACGTGTCACACATGCAATGGCTTCCGTTTACGTGGACCCTCTCATCCAACCTTTACAAAAACTAAACGCAAGAAGAATCTTCTGCCGATTCTCTCTCCTCCAGGAATAATTCTACCACTTTATAGAAAATAAATGGAAAAAATATAAAAAATTCCAAACGATAAGTGGTTTGTAATATAGTTTTTAATGTTTAAAATAATAAAATAGTTTTCAAAATATCAAAATATATCAAAAAAGTCATTTTTTTAATATTTATATAATACCCTTTTTAATAAATAAAATAATAAAATAATTGTAAAAAGTAAAATCAATGAGCAAATAAAAAAAAAAAATAGAATTTGACTTTAAGGACTAAATTGTTTTCTTTTAAAATATTTCAAAAACCGTATAGTTGATTTTATTTTAATACGACATAAATAGTCATTGTAGTCGGTCTAAATTATTATTTTTTTGTATTTATTAGGCCATTGGTTTTTTTTTTCAAATTGTTTGTTTTTTTTTTTTACAATTATTTTATTATTTTATTTGTTAAAAGAATATGGGTATTTTAGGAATATAAAAAAATAAATGGCAATTTTGATCAATTTTGGTAGTTTGTGGACTATTTTATTATCTTTTGAACATTATGATACTATATTACAAA
This sequence comes from Carpinus viminea, assembly GCA_013348765.1. Lineage (NCBI taxonomy): Eukaryota > Viridiplantae > Streptophyta > Magnoliopsida > Fagales > Betulaceae > Carpinus > Carpinus viminea. The sequence continues at coordinate 9,445,633 of CP054674.1, forward strand.
CGGCTGATAGTTTAGAGGATTTTTTTTATTTTCCCTAAATAAATTCAATGGAAAATTATTATATTGGTGTTCTTTTTTTCTAACAAAGCTCTGATTAAGAAATAATTTTATCTTAAAAAAAAATTATATATAAAAAAAGAGTTGAATTAGGGTGAGCCAACAATCTTCATAAGCTTTAGGAGGTAATCAATCACCACCCCCTCTAACTAGTTTTGAGGTGGTCGACCATCTTTAAAATCAACCTTTGAGGGCGGCCAAAGGCTCTTGTAGATAATCGATTGCCCCAAAACAAGTCAGAAGGAGTGGGCCAACCAGAGGTGGAGCCAAGATGTTCGCCGTAGGGGCAAAACAAAATTTAATGAATAAAAAATAAAATAAAATAAAAATATTTTAAAAAATAATTAAATTTAAAATAATTTAAATATAAACAAAATTAAATATAAAACACTTAATTTAAAAGAACAATTTTTATGTTGGGGCTTGAATGCTTGAAATTAGAAAATGAAAGGAAAAAACGCAGAAGAAAATCGCTTATTTGATAAAGGCATGCGTGCAAGTCTGTACTACATTGCACCACGCCTATCTATTATGTCTAGAAGATTAGAAACAAATGGCACACTTGCATAGCATACACACATGTCTATGTCTTTTTGTCAGTTATTGTTTATTTGTTATTTGTTAGCTTTGCACGTTGGCCGGTACACCTTTTTTTTTTTCCCCACATTTCTTACACGTCTATTGGTTGTTGGAAGTGCTTTTGTTTTGTTTTGTTTTTTTCTTTTTCTTTTCCACCTTACTTCATCTTCAATATTTCATTCATCTAAACTTTAAATTTGTTGAGGGGGTATAATCATGGCTAAGAGGGCAGGCATACTTATGGGCCAGTTATGTCTGTGAGGAGGGCATAAGAAATTTTTTTTACCATGGGGTAAAGATAATTTTTCAGAGTTGAGGGGCATATGCCTTCTCAAACCCCTAGCTCCAACCCCTAGGCCATCCACCCCGAACCAACTGAATTAAAATTTTAAAAATTTAAATTATTTTTTATGTTTGATAGTATATTCGTGAATAGACAATAAATATAAAGTTGGACATATAAGATATACATACATGCAGTATGAGTATATAGTTATTATTATTATTAAATATATATATACTTTATAACTTCGTCATTTGATAATATTATTAACTCAATTCTTGAATTTTTTTTTTCTTAAAAAAAAAAAAATCTATTGCAAATATGAATTTTTTTTTTAAGTTTATAATTTTATTTAATTGCTTGACGGATATGATTTGAATTACAACTAATTAAGTATTAGGATGGTTTTATCTAGGATACAAAATTCTAATTACGATATTCATTGTATATATAAATATAATGATAGAGTAAATATTATAAACCAAGTAGTTTATGAGCATATTCAAGTTAATTAAATAAACCCATTTTCAGCTAGCTTCTAATATGCTTAGATGTTTACAACCCTAGACCTATATCTGATTTTTATTATGAAATATATATATATCATCTTGCCATCTTCCAAAGAATAAAAAAGAGTAAGTAATTAATAAATGGTAATTGGGAAATTAACCATAAAAAATTGCTTAGTGGCAGAGTTTAGTATAAAATTTTGATGAGTCCTAAAGTTCCAAAAGCCTCTTTGATTAATACTGAATCAGTCTATTAATTTAAATTAAAAAGTAACATACCCTTTTTCTCTGGGTTGTGATGTCATGGTAGCCTTGGCTTCCTTAGTGGGGTTCCCACTTATTTCTTATTTTCTTCCAAAACATAAAGGTAATTGAAAAATAATTTGGCTTAATCTCATTTATTAATTAAGAATTTTTAAATCATCAATTATCTTTAAAAGTTAAGCGACTAAGAAGGACTCGATGCATAAAATATTTAATATAAATAATAGTAAACTGTGAGTCATAATTCAAACGTAAACCTCTAGCTACTTCGAAATCATGTTAAATTATCAATTATTTTAAAAGTTAAAATAAAAAAATTAATATAATTTAACAATTAATATACTTTGCAAATGAGCACCTCCTATGAGGCGGCATTGAGGTCGGTGAAGATGCGTGTACCAACAAAAACAAATGAACATCTTTACCTTCAATTTTATTTGCTTATAAATAAATTAAATTTATCTTTCCGTCCCACTGTCTAATGGGACAATAAGGCTGATTAATATTTAAAACTCCGTACAAAGCATGGCAGGTAAAACTGGTAGTATTACGTACCTGTCAGAGACTTCAGACCTTAAAGTCTTCCAGTGGCAGCCAGCACAGCAGCCTTCATGTATCTACCAACCAACTCTCTCTCTCTCTCTCTCTCTCTCGTGTTTTGGGGTTTGCTGCTTAATATGCTTCCGCATATCCCCTATGAGATATTCCCCTTTCCCCCTTTTATCTAATCCATAATTAATTAATTAATTAAAAAACACAAAAGGCAAAAGGGAAGTAAAGAAGACAATGAAGTGCACCTTACCGCACAAGACTACCAGTACCAGTATTCCAGGTTCGTTTGTTCATACTTTTTAAGACCATTTTTTGCTTTTTAACAAAAAATAAAATAAAAAAATCAACTCAACACTCAAAACTACTTTGACGTTTATATTATATCACAACCAAAAAGCAAAAAACACACTCTAAAAAGCATTTGCAAACGAGCCAATCTGTTGTTTTATTTTTAACAAAAAATTAAGGCATAAATTGCCGAAGCCTCAAAGAACGAATCAGCCAATGAATGTCGTTACTGGATGTTACACATGAACCGCATTGCTCTCTTTTGTGCTTTACAAGATTTTCCGCTTGTAAATCTCATTGCTTCGTTCTAATCTACTCTTTAAACCTTCTGTTAAGAAGAAATGACCCACCAAAATGGTTTCCTGTTACAATCTACCCCAATTCATGAACTTCTTCACCTCGTCATATAAGACCAGGATGGCAGCAGCACCAGTACTCCTAAACATGCTTGAAAGAGCCCCACGATAAAATGAAGCCAATCCCTCTGTCCTATAAATCTTCTTCCAGCAGTCCAGGGTGCTATGGTACATAGGCTGTTCCAAGCCGGACTGCATCATCATCCGCCTCCGTACGGTGTCCAATGGATATGACAGCAACCCGGCAGAGGTTGTGACCGCCTGAGCCACCACCCATCGCTTCCACAATGCCAACTCGGGATTTGATTCTTCTGTGAGCATCTCTTTTATTGTGTCAAAACCTCCAAAATAAAGGCCGCGGTGAACAACCATCCCATGTAGAGAGGCAGGAAGCCCTCTGTAAACCCCCCGAATCCCGTCTTTTTCGTGTATGGTAGTCAAGAAATGGTAGATGCCTCGAAATTGACGAACTTCACTTTTCCCAATATCAGCAGCAAGACGGGTGTGTGCAATATCAAGAGGATATATTAAGATCAATGTTGTACAACCGGCTGCAGACCCAGCAATAAAATTGGCAGATGCACCAGACAGAAAATGACCACGTTCAGAGTTCCCACTTCTTAACATGCTTCTATAGAGATCCTGAATGGGGGAGAAAAGAAAAAAAAAAAAAATTAAGACCCAGAAATCATCATAGCTTAAAAAGAAATGATCACTGGAAATCTTCCTCTACTAATAGGAAGTTCTCCATCAGCCATTAGATATAACAACAGTATCTACCTCTTCTGATGCCAAAATGGTTTTTCAAGTTTAATTTATAGTCTTAGATATGTGTTTCCTAAGTTTGCTCATATCATGTACAGAAATACTTGGGTATGTATTTGTTCTACTATGTAGAGATACTTATTAAGGTATATCAACTTTCCTTGCGGCTTAATGGCTACGCATGTGAGTAAAGTAACTTACAGACCGCAGAAGAACATACTAATATGGACATACTTCTGTGAAAATTTTATCTTCCACAACTTTCAAATTAAAATTTAGGCTAAATTACTGAATTGATTCCTAGGGTTTTTACTTATTTCAAATCAATCCCTAGGGTACAAAAATTATCTTAAATTGATAGAATTAAGGATCATTGTGGTGTTCTCCTGTAACAAATCATTTGATACAAATTTCCGTCTATTTTTTCTGACAGAATTCCTAAAAAATTATAATTTTACCTTCAAATAAATTTTTTTTTTTAAAAAGTAAAAGAACAAAAAAAGGGAAGGAAAACTACTCAAAAAAATAACCTTTGGGATTGCAGAATCAACCCAAAGAGGTCTTTGGGGTAGCTCGGCCAGCTTCTCAAGCCAAACCACCCTTCAAGTCATCTTTGGGAGTGGTTTGGGCCGCCCCACAGAACTTAGGTGGCTCAACACATCTTTAGACTTTAAAACCACAAACAACTAACAACATTTCCTATATTTTGATTTTTAAATTAGTTACAAAACATGTTTCAAGAAAACAATAAACAAAAATATTTTGGTGAAAACTACTTTCTAAAACGAAAACTGAAAATTGATTCTCCAAGGGCCACATTTGAAAACTAGTTTAAATAACTATCGATTAAAAAGTGTTTTTCAATGTTTGAAAACCCAAAAGTGTTTTGGAAAATTTTACCAACGGGGCCTTCCGAGAGCTTCTAATATCTTCCTGCTCACAAACTTCAAAACCTTATTTTTCCATCACTCTCTTCCATCTTCCTTAGGGCATCAAGAATAATCCAGATTTTATGATTTTCACATGAAATTCTTGGATATTTAAATCAAACCTTATTTCTAACTCTCATAACCACTCATTGTGTAGCTAATCACATAACTTGTATTTGATCTAACTGATTACTTTGATAAGAAACACTTTGACATTTCTTTACAAACTATGAAAAGAAACACTTGGGAATTTATTTTTGCCTAAGTGTTTGAGACTACCCTCCATAACCTTTCTAAGAAAATGACAGGATACGACACCCTATCTTTATTTTTGCCATTACTTTTTTTGTACCTGGCCCATTTCTCTCATGATTTCCTGCATTTTCTTCTCTTTCTCAAAAACTATAGTTAGAAGGTTATAAATTCTGCAGTTATAAGCTGAGTATTAACACCAACCTCTCTTTCTCTCTGAAACGCCCTGCCCTAAATGATAATGATATGATATTGTCTGCTTTGGGCTAAGCCTGCATGATTTTTGTAACGACCCAGGAAAAAGCATTAGTTACATCTATGCAATGATCCCATAAGGGCTAGTCAATTTGAAGCTTCCTTAGAATTCATTATAAAGTCTAATTTCACCTAATAACTAGGCAATGTGAGACTTAACACCCATGACCATCTATAAATCACCACTCTATGTGAGCTTCTTCTCATCTTCCCAATATGAGACCAGGGTGTTACAAATCCCTCCTCTTAAATTCTTGATGTCTTCGTCAAAGCCACATAGTACAGTACTTTAGTATCACATGACCTGACGTTACTAGGTAGCTCTGATACCATTTGTAACGATCCAGACAAAAGCGCTAGCCACATCTACACTATTACCCCAAAAGGACTAATCAGTTTGGAGCTTCTATAGAATTCATTATCAAGCCCAGAGAAGAAGCTTGCATAGAGTGTGTGATTTATAAAGGTGGTCATGGGTGTTAAGTCCCACATTATCTAATTATTAAGTAAAATTGGGCTTTATAATAAATTCTAGGAAAATTCCAATTTTTTTTTTTGATGTCGAGGAACCTCTCTAAGGCAAGGCCCTTCGGACCCACCCCTGCAGAGTAAACCCCGGTCCCGTGCACTGCACCCTCGAAAGTTTTCCTATACGGAACTGGTTAAGTCGTTGGCTTTTCACCAAGGGGTGTGGCCCCAAGAGATTGTTTGCACCCATGAGGTGTTGAACCTTGGACTTTGAAAGGAGCAAACCCTCAAGACCAAGGCCTTCACCACTTGGGCCAACCCCTTGGGGTTAGGAAAATTCCAAATTGATTAGTTCTTTTGGAGTAATAACGTAGATGTGGTTAACGCTTTTCTCTTGATCGTTACAAGTGGTATCAAAGCAACCTAGTAACTCCAAGTCATGGTACAGGAGCACTGCATGACGTGGCCCTGATGAGGATGTCAGGAATTTAAGAGTAGGAATTTATAACACCCAAGTCCCATATTTGGAAGATGAGAAGAGGTTTACATAGAATGGGTTATTTATAAAAATAATCATTAGTGCTAAGCCTTACATTGCCTAGTTATTAGGTTAAACTAAGTTTTATAATGAATTTTAGGAAAGTTTCAAATTGATTAGTCTTTATGAGGTGAGAGCGCAGATGTAGCTTGCGTTTTTCCCTAGGTCACTACAAGAAACGCGTTGTTTGGGATTAGAGATACACAGCAGCAACATAACAGAGCCCCTCCCACAACAATATTGTCGTCTTTGGATCCTACCAGGATTCGAACTCACAACCTCCTGGCATCCCTCAAGGCTTTGTTTCTCCCTAGCCACCACTAGGCTAGGAGAACGCATTGTTTATCTAACATCCCGTCCTAAATAATATGATATTGTCCGCTTTGGGCCAAACTCGCACGGTTTTAGTATTGAGTTTACCTCCAAAAGGCCTCATACCATTTAGAGAGAGCATATTTCATATAAACACATAGTTTTTCCACACCTAGGAAATGTGAGATGTCACAATCACCCTCTCTTAGGACCCAGCATCCTCCCAGGTGACCCTTATAGACTTGTGCACGCTCCCCCATCTCAGGCTGGGGTATGGCTTTGATACCATATAACGTTCCGCTCTAAATAATATGATATTATCTGCTTTGGGCCAAGCTCGCACGGTTTTAGTATTGGGTTTACTCCCAAAAGGCCTTATACCATTTAGAGAGAGGATTTTTGAGAGGAACAGGGGAACTGCCTGATCCTTATGCTTGGGCAATGTCAACATCTCTTGGTTGTTAGCCACAGTCAAGGCGGTGGTTCTAGAGGGGAGGAAGGAGTTTTAGAGATGCTCCAAAGTTGGTTTCCCAACTCTCCTCGCCCAATACTGCTCCAATAAAGCATGGGCAGTTCTTGGTGATGGCATAGTTTTGGGGAGGTAGAAAAAGGGGCCTCATCTTAGTGCTGGGATTGGAAGTCCTTTGCTGTGGAGCTACGATTGGTTTTGCATTTCTTCCAATCGCGACATGGTGGGTGGTGGGACAGCTAGGCATCACTCTGGCAGTCCATTAGCACTAGGCACGAGTCAGACGAAGATGGTGCTAAGGCCTCCATTGGAGGTGGATGGAAGGAAAAAGGGGGGGGGGTTGTTGAGGTGTAGGCACCGATGGGGCAGAGTGTGGCAAGGATGTCTTCCTTTGGGTTTGCGTCTAGGAAGGTTGAAGATTCCATATTTTCAACAGGTAGGGTCAGCTGAGAAGAGGACTTTCTGGTATTAATCTCTATCTCTGCTCCTTTAGAGAGACAATGGTGAGCCTAAAAAGAGACATGGGAGCGGTATGTAAAATAGATTGAGTCGAGTTTGGGCCTGGGTTTTCCTTCTAAGGCCCCCATAAGCCTGTTAGGCTCGCAGTCCAGTGGCCCACTCTACTAAAGATCCTAAAGGAAATGCCTTTTTTCTTGGGGTTATTCAGGCTAAATATTACTTCAAGCCCTCGTTGAAAATAACACATAAGTGGAAAAGGACTTTGGGTGTGGGTCCTTTAGGGTTGGGTTTAGATGCAATGAGTGTGGGTTAGCCTGGAATTCAATTCGGGTCACATTGTGAATATGGTGCAAGTCTTATGTTGTGGGCTTGAATGTGGGTAAGAGCTCAGGTACAGGTCAGCTGGAGCTCCTATGGCCTTGGCCAATGAACCCCATACCATGTTGATAGTGGCTCGAGGGGTGTGCTTCGACGGTGCCTCTTCGCTGGTAGATCGTGTAGTGGCTTCAGATCATGCAGGTGGGCTGGTGGCCTAGAGGTACTGATGTACTTTGGGAAGAAGGTTGTCTTCAAGGCCAAAATCGTAAAGGGGTCTATTACTAGTGCTACTAGCTCTTCTTCAACTGGCTTGGATGGGGAGTTAGCCTTACTCGTGAAAAGGAAGGATCTCCTCTGCCTGCTTTTACTAGGAAGAAGGTGGGTTGTGTTGGAGAAATCAGTGAGCAAGTGCTCGATTGGGCACCTTACCGAGACGTGGTTTTTATCAATCAAGAGGAAGCTTATTGCACTCCCCTAAGCTCCTATTCCCCTACCATGAAGGGAAATCTAGTCACTCGAGGTTGAAGTATTCAGATTGGGTTCTGCAAAGAGTGAAGGAGATCCATTGTGTTTTGGGGGTTTCATGTGTTAGTTTTGAGGAGCAATTTATGGCAATTTTGAGATCCATCATGTTTTGGGGGTTTCATGTCTTCCTAAGGGCTTAGGTTCCATTTCTAAACTAAGCATCAAATGCAATAGGGA